>CAJQUN010000003.1:6567678-7295144 GCA_907163345.1 Haberlea rhodopensis | reverse complement strand
CATTTGCTGTCATCTGCAAAAGAACAACGTTCAAATTTCTGAAAGCGACTCGAACCCAATTGAGAATGTTCAAAAACAGTTTTCTAGCATGTAAGATGACTTGATACCGAAGTAACTTTATGTTAAATGATATAAAAAACAGTTTTTTGGCGTTAAGAGAAGTCGAGTGCTTACCGCAATGATAGGGATCCTTTTTCTTGATTTTTCTAGTTGAGAATTTGATGAAGAATGTGGAGGTGGCGACTGTAGATCAATTCCTGCCTTAACTGCTTCTTCCCAACTCCCAGTCTCCTCGAAAGATCGGATCAATCTTGTTGCTTGATGACCATCCATCACAGGCATGCATACATCCTGCAGAAAAAAATCAATTTTTTTGGTGTCTTAGTACAAAACAGTAGATACATGTAAGAATTTCAAGTGTCAAATTTGTTCTGAATCTTCTACTTGCTAGAAACTATATTCCCAAAAGCTAGAACTCATAAAATGTCGTCGGACAAAAGTGTATATACTTTTCAAGCTCCCTCACATGTAATCTAGATAAAGAGGACTATATACTCGAAATTAATATCCAAGACATATATGTAGTTGGTGTTGGGCAGCAACAAATGCTGAGAAATAACCACCAAGACTTCCTTAGTGAAATATGATGGGGATCGTGTATGCTTGATACAAATTTGTGGCCTTTTTTCTTCTCTCTCTTAAAAGCTTATGGAAGATAAATTAGTAAGAGTATTTATACTTTAACATTATTTTATTCTTACCATTAGAATCAGATCAAAATCTTGCTCTTGAACCGCACGAACGGCTTCTGCACCATTGTTTACCACATAAATGCTGTGGCCCAACTGCTTCATCATCGACTTTGTTACCATCACATTAATCTTATTATCTTCAACAAGAAGAATCTTTGGTTTTGCCTCAGATTTTAAAATTTCTGGACTGTTACTGGAAGAACACTCAGAATTTCTTTCAGTTCGAACCAGTGCCTGATATGTTTCTGAGTGAACACTAGTCTTCAGGACTTCACCTTTATGCTTTTGTATTCTACCGTCCATTTTACTGCTGTCCTGTTCATATTTTGCAGCTAAATTTGCAGCACCCAAATCCAAGTTCTGACGTAAGGTAACATCAAGTTCAGATATAGTCTGAGCCGAATAGGTATCTTCTTCCGAACTGTTCTCTTTATATGTAATGTTACTAGAAGGAGAGGAGGAATCCTCGAACAATCCATTACACTTATAAGAGGCCTTAAATCCAAGACCATTTGTTGTGAGTTTTTGGATCCTTCCAGAACTTTGGGACGAAAATAAAGAACCCAAAGTTCGTGGTTGAAACACGAAAACACCTGAACTTGAATCATCATCGTCAGCAACATCTTGGTTGTCAAAATCTGATAATTCATCAGGGTCTTCTGAACCATCATTGATTGATGAAACTTTGTAAGGTATGATAAAGGTGAATGTCGATCCAAAATGTTCTACGCTGGATACCGTAAGATAACCACCCATGAGCTCAACCTGTTCAATGACAGAATATTTACTACTTAGAATTTACTTTTTCAGGTTTTAAATGAATCAAGATGGAAATTTTTCCTAGAATCCTTCACGAAAGATCAAACATTGTTGTGTGATTCGACATATTTAGCAGATTCAAATGATATTACCAGTTGTTTACAGATTGCAAGGCCTAATCCAGTTCCTCCATACTTTCGAGCAGTATCCGAACCAACTTGCATGTATTTCTTGAACAAAGTCGGTATAGCGTTTTCTGTTCCATGAAGGTTGAAAAGGGTTGTAAACTATATCGACAGTTATATTTACTAAATAGAATTAATGTTTGTTCAAGAAAATCAGACACCAATTCAAGTATGTACCAGGTATACCAATGCCAGTGTCATAGACATCACAACGAATCCATACTACTTGTTCTTCGATATTCGGGTGAATCTCTTCATCTTCTTCCCTTGGAACCGAAATTTTTACTGGTCCACTGGGAGTACCAGTTAGTTTACTGTCTCGGCACAGGTATTCAGAATCCATATGTCCACATTTATTGCCATTTTGATCACCTTTTCCCTGAGATGTCGATGAATCATTCCTAGTTCTTTCTGTGACGCTTGATTGATCCGAAAAAATCTTATGAGAATCATGTTTTATTACATTGTGCGGCTTAGTGACCACGCAAAGGTTGATTCCAACCTTGCCTTCATGAGTAAACTTGATGGCATTGCTGTTAAAGATTAAACATTGGAGATATTTTACAACATAGTGGGACTTTATAGAACATATGTAGAATCCAAATAAAGTTTCAAGCTTTTATCACCTGACCAAGTTTGTAAGAATCTGTCGAATTCTTAGTACGTCTCCAATAACCTGAAATTTGAAGAGTTCTCCCATCAACTACGTACAAGTAAATAGGCTCTATTCGCGACATGCTTCGAGATAAGAGGATCCATTACCTCCACAGGAACATCATCTGTTACATGTCCTTCTAAGGTTAATAATTTTTGTAGTGACACTGCTGCTGTTTGGAGTACATGCTTTATGACCTCTCGTGGTCTAAACTTTGTAGCTTCCAATTTCATAACTCCTGAAAGAACATGAAATTAATATTTTAAGTACAGATTGATTTATTCAAATTTCGCACTATCTTAATAAAATTTGCCAAAAAAATACAAAGTCACACCTGATTCGACCTTGGAAAGATCGAGGATATCATTTATGAGTTGAAGAACCAAATCGCCAGAAGATAGCATTACGTTCACCATCTGCCGCTGTTCTTTCTCAAGTTTAGTCGAGGAAAGAATCTCCGCCATGCTAACGACTCCGGATAGTGGAGATCTTATCTCATGAGACATGGTTGCTAGCATTTGTTTTGCCCGCATCGATTCCTCTGCAACATCAATGCAAAGGATAAATGAGAGTCGATTTTTAACTATAAGCGATATGAGTTTCTATATATAACTATGAATTTCTCATGACCTGTTATATGTATCGTTTTGTTGAGTTCCGTCTCTTTGGCTTTTTGCACAGCCATTTCCTCTCTAACTTTTGCCATCTTCTCCCTTTTTCTCACCTGTTGCAGAGTTACAACCACGAGTAAGAAAACAGAAATTATAGGAGCGATTGCACTATACCAAAAGTTATATTTGATATAACAATGCAAGGGGAACTGCTATTGTTACGAAATAACACTGTAACTTTCAAAATAAGTATTAACCCCAATGTACAATCAGCTATGAGCAGCCCACTGATCACGATTTGGTGTATGGTAAAAAGAGTGTTTGGAGGATAACTAGAATGCGCTTCTCAAATAGTTACAAAGTGGAATTACCTGATCAGTTACTTCCATTCCCATATAATTTACACCAATCGTTTCTCCAGCTTTACTGAAAACGGGTTCCACGTAAATTAAAAACGTTTTCGAACCAAACAGCTCTGTCTCAAAGGTGATTTCCCTTTTTGCTGGCAATCCTCTTTCAAGAACTTCTCTTTTGAAATCTTGAGATTCCTTTACACCAGCGCCACTGAAGATCTCTACATCCCTTTTGCCTATTACATCCTGTAAAAAACACCGAAAATCTCGCATTAAAATGAGGACGACTAAATAATCAATTTCTTGACTAGGCTTTATGAAACCGGAGATAGTTACCTCCTCACGCAAACTTGGGAAATGGTTAAAGATGAATCGGTATCGCAGTTCTTTATCCTGTAAATTCATATTTGATTAAAAACCAGAAAGGTGATTTGCATTAAATGTAAGATTAGTAAAAGATATTGACCAATTCTTCAAACCAAATGAAAAGTGTTTTTCTATGAACTCACAAAAACGAGACAAGAGTAATGATGTTACGCAAACAAAAAGCATACCTGATGTCCTATCACAACTGGTGCATTTTGGAGGACAAAATGCAAGAAATTGTCAGCTCTGGCCAAAACCTGTGATAATTCCGCCACAGGAGAGGATTGCCTTTCAAGATTTGCGATACTTTCCTTTAGTGTTTCGAATAACACCTGCTCTCTTCGAATACTAGCCTCCAGAAGCTTCTCCAAACTCATGGCACGTTGCTTCCAATAAATTATACTGTCATATTCAGCATCTACTTCTACTTTCTCATCTCTGAAAATAACAGCATTCTTTTTCTGAGGAGAATCTTGATATAAATATTTCAAATTTTCATCAAGGATAGAAATGGGGCGCTTACAGCCACCGTATCCATCTTGCTCGAACCGATGCTCCTCCAATATCTCCAACTGCTTGAGTTCAACTTCTTGCTGTTGTTTGCTAAGGTTGTCTAGCTCTTCTCTGAGAAGACGCGCAGCATTAGCCTGCTTATATTCCCAGTTTTTAACTAAATTTGCCAATTGCCAGTTTCCCTTATCACTATTATTTGTTAGCTCCTTAAGGCTCTTAAAATCGACTATGTTTGGTTCCTTCTTTATTACAACCTCTTCCAACATATCTTGATCTGCTCCTGGCCTTTCAACATTAAATTGCCTCCCAGCTTCATTTATGTCTTCTGGCCACATCGAAGATAGGACAACGTCCATGTCTTCCGATTGATCATTCTCGATCTCGCAACCCATTTTCAAATTCAGCTTAATAATCTAAGGGACGACTTTTTCTACTACCGGTCCGACTGTTACCAATCACTACATCTTATAAAGGCTTGATTCTTGCCACAATGTGATGTTCTGATGTCCTAAACATTGCACAAAATCCATTTCTAACGGTTCAACTTAAAGTTATGTAGGAAAATAAAAGTAGAAACAAGACTAAAAACAGAAATGAGGAGCAATATTCAAGAAATTATTCAATAAACAAACTTTTCCAATGCCTTTGAACAAAATCCACCCATGACACGAAATAGAAAAGAATTATGATGTTTGGTCACAATTCACACCCTACTCCGTCAAAGTTCGACCACAAATTTTCACAATACATAAGCTATGAACTTCAATACCAATATTCAAGGGAATGAAATTGATTTTTATAAGAAAAAGATTTGACTTCCATTGGAACCAAATGGAATGAACAGAACCATTAAACAAGGTTGTTTATTATTGAGAACAAGATCTTGGTTGTCATTGATTTCTCGGTGTCGGGTCGGGTTCGAGTGCTCCCCTAAAAAAATGTTTTTTTAAAAAAAAAAGGTTGTTTATTTCTTTCTGATTCATCCCGTTCATAGTTGACTTTGATTCCAGAAATCAAAAACCAAACATGAATTAGAATGTTATCAAGTCCAAATATTCAATGAAACTTCAGTTTTTTTTCCCAGGCAATTAAAATGAAATACACAAGAAACTTGGAATCAGAGGTTCATTAACTCAAATTCAACGACTTATCTATTAACACATACTTGTGATACGATAATGGAGGAAAAACACGCATTGCCAATCAAAATAAAGATCAAAACGCATAAATCAATGCAAAAAACAAATCAAACTGACCTGAAAAGCTGACCTTTGATGATTCCAAGAACTATTTGATATTCACTTCTCTACTTGAAGAAGAACGAAAGCTCAAGTTCATTAACGTCCCAAAACTTTTCACTGTAGATCTGAAAGAATCTATGGGGTGCTGAGACAGAGAAAAAGAATATACTAATGGGCCAAGTTTTTTTAGCGAATAGAAAATGTATAGAGTTAAGAGGATTCAGAGGAATGCATGTGCAGTTGAAAATAAAGAAAAAAGAAAAAAACCCAAACAAACATGGAACCTTTGTGTGTGACAGAAAGAGATAATAGTAAGAAATTCAAGAATCCATGTGCATTTGAGATGAAAAATATTGCAAGAAAGTGGTTGCTTACCTTTCTTTCTTCTATATTGCTCATTCACAGTTCAACCTGTATTTCTCTCTCACGCATACACACGAACGGACATTACGTGCTTACTGTGTCTAAATTTTCTTGGAGAAATATTTTCATTGTACGAATTGATGGTAAAATGGGGCGATCTTTCAAATCTTGTTCTTGTGTATATATATTTATTTATACATCGGGGTGTCAACGGAGCGCAGTCGAGAATTGTAAGCAAAATAATTTTTAAGGGTCAAAAAAACAACTCAAGGAGATGTAAACTGCATTTTTTGGGGTTAAATTTATATTTTTTAGTGGGTAAAAATGCAATTTTTTAAATAAATTTTATAAGGATAAAAGAGAAATATTTTTAGGGGACCTGCCTAGCAGTGGCGGAGCCATTAGGTGTGAACATATACACACACATATGCTTCTATAATCCGGGTCTCACACATATCCAACACATAGATAAATGTATTATATGTGTATATATATCTATATATATATATATATATGTCGGTGTACACCAAATAATTTCCGTAACATATGACATGATTTTATTAATCAACACAAAGTATGCAGGAGTAGTGTGTGTGTTTCTGCGTGTCTGTAGTGTGAGAGAGAGAGGATTTTTTAAAATGGAGCATTTGTTCCCCGCCACGTACGAGGTGACGCTATGACGGCGCGTGTGACAACGGCAGCTAAGAGTTATTGGTGTTTGTGTTTGTGTATATACTAGATAAAAGTGAAATTTATTTAATAGTAATTAGATTGGATAAGTTGTTATCCGGCTAAACTAAGTTTTTTAATATCGTTACAAAATTTAAGAAGCTTAAAATAGAGTATAATTAGAATATTATCTTTAATGAGCGAATTTTTTTAATTAAAGTAGTGAATATTTTTGTTATTTTTGTTTTAAAATCTGAAAAAAAACTATTTTAAAAAATAGAACAAGGCTTGCCTACAAATTTTTTTTCTTTGTATATTTTATTCTTTAAGGAATATGATTTAAAGAACTGGGAAATAGCAAGAGTATTTGGGGATCTAACAAATATAAAAATATATCCAATTGGGTATGGGTAGTGATGTTTCATATTTAATCATTCACTCACTCTTGTTGTAAGTAATTTAATCAGCATTCATGTTGGTGTCTATTATGCAATTAATTCAAATTTTCTGAAGAAACTCCATAATTAACATAATTAAGCCCATATAACCCAAGAATTAAGACAAAAATATAAGATACCTAATTAAACCAGGCTATGTAACACCCCTATTTTAAATATATATGTATATATAAATCATAGAAATAATAATAATAATAATAATATAATTCTAAATAATAATAAAAATTTAATCATTTTGAATTAAGTTTAAGACTTAATATTTTGCAAAAACTTACCAACATTTGCCCAAACATCAACACTACAATTCATGCACACAACCCCTATAAATACCCTATCATTTCTTCATATTTCACTCACAAACTTTGAGGTAGGATTTTTAGCAATTAGGAGAAAAGTTTGGGTTAGGAAAAATGTAGAAAATAGGAATAGAAGTGAGAAAAGTATGAGAAAAAATACAAATCTTCTCCCAAAAATCTGAAAATTTCACAAAACCCTCCTTACACCCAGAAAACATTTAATGTGGGAGGTGTAGCAAAATCAGCATCCAAATTCGTCCAGAATATCAAAATCCCGAAGAACTGTGAGCTGTCGAATCCCAGAAAAACCCATTTCAAGGTATCAGTTTCAAGCTTCGATTTTGTGCCTTTATCAAATGATTGTAAACTTGAAATCTAAATGAAAGTCGTTCAAAATGTATTAAAGTTTTTAGGTATGTAGGCCGATCGCCCAAAAGGCCGCCGTACGTATGTCCGTCCGGCGACCAAAACTCCCAGTTAATCATTTCGAAACATCAGATTCTGGGCAAAATCGGTTGGGAATTTCAAAATGGTTTCTGGACAAAAGTTGTAGATCATGACGAGACGATCACTCCCTAAAAATTTCAGCCACGCACGGCTGCCTGATCTCGGCCACGTGCCGTCGTGGCGGCGCGTGAGATGTACGAGCCTCCCCGATGTTCAATTTTCCGACGATCGAACATTGGTGGAATGATTTTAGGCATTTCTGGAAAGTTTCATGATTTTTCGACTTATTGTTGAATTATCATGAATTTTTAAAGTCGTATTCAAAATTACCCAGACAAGTTTTGTACAAAAAAATGACTTTTAGAAAGATTCAACCACTTAACTGGGTTACTAATCACCATAAATTAGTTATATTATGTTGATAGGAATTTAATTGGCAACTGGGTCAAAATCAAGTCAATCCAGTAAGATATCATGTATAAAGGTGATGTGTATTACCGAATTCTTGTTATATAGTCATTTTGGCATTTGGCCGGAAATTTACAGTAACTTGTTATTCTTATCTCACCTTTTATATATTGTCATCATATTGTACATTGTCTCGTTCCATTGGTCATCTTGATCTGCATGTTTAATTATCTTGAATGTTATCGATTACTAATCGATCCTTTGAGTGAACGAATCATTTGACTGAATGAATGGAGCTATGGATAATTATCCACTGGGCAACGCGGCTTCGGCCCGGAAGTGAGTCCAGTGAACAACGGATGACAGTCTGGGTTAGGGGTGTAAACGAACCGAATCGAGCCGAAAGACTGGCATCTGCCTTAGCCCTGTCTCCCTCCCTAGCTAATTGAATACCAGCTTCCTCAACTATTAGTATTATATGTACTTCCATGTCCTATTCTTTTAGTATGCATGGGGCTGTATGCAGAAAATTCTAATGTTCGAATTCGGCTCGAAATAGTTATATTCGAGCTCGATATCGATTCGAAATTCGAATAGTTTTAAAAATTTGGCTCGAGTTCGGCTCGGATCAAAGTTCGAGTTCGGCTCGAAAAGATTCGAACATGTTCGCGAACTATTCGAATTATTGCTCGAAAATAAAAACCCGAAAGGTTCGAAATATATTCATTTAATATATAATTATTAAATTAATAAAATATTAAAGTTCGCGAGTGGCTCGCGAACTATCGAACAGTAACTTGGGCTCGAGTTCGGCTCGAAAAAAATTCGAACATGTTCGACTTCGGCTCGAATTCGATAACTTCGAATTCGAATCAAATATTTCTCAAGCCGGCACAAAAGGTTCGCGAACATGTTCGATTCGTTTACACCCATATTCTGGGTATATGATTCATATGAACAACGCGCACCGTTTCACGGTTCGGAGAATGGTTCACATTGGCTCGTAAATGAATGATTGTACAGATCATATCTGAATATGTGGGGAAAAATGCTATACCGAACTGTCCGGTGGGACCCACCTCTTTAGCCCACGATATTAACTCTAAAATCCTATATCGTCACTTTTCATTATTGACAATTACTTGATTGCAAGATCTTTCTTACATGGCATATCATATTGATACATTACAATGTTTAATAGTTACAGATATTATAGCTAATGTTATTCCCTCACTAAGTTCTCAAAGACTTAACCTCTATTTTCCTTGTTATTTATTGTGAGTTCCAGATACAGGAGTACCGGAGCTAGGACCAGTGGGAAATTAGGAAAAAAGAAAATGTGGGCTCACCGGGACTGTTATAGTATTTTCTCTTTTATTAAGTGTCGGACCATTAGAAGAAGTTTGTACTGTGATGTATTTTGTTATTAACTAGTTTGTAAAATGCTTCTGCTTCCGCTACCGTTAAATGAATGATTAACTAAATGCTTCCGCTATTTTCGAAAAGGTTTAAAACTCTCGTACATATATTTCGAGAAAATACGGTACCAAATAAGAGATAAAGTAATATGTCCTGATCGGGTCCCACAGTCTAGATGAATCTTGATGTGTTCAATTTTGTTTGTGTCCGAAAGTTTGTATTGAGCAATTGGGAGATTCCAAAATATATTGGATATTCAAATGTATGTATGCTTTTTTAAGTGATCAAATCTTATAATATTTGCCCATTGTTGTATTTTAATAATATATGAATTACCTAAAACGTTAATATAGTGTAATATTGAGTATACTCCTATTGAGAATGAGAATTTATTCATAGAAAATAAATAACAAACATATCCCAAATTTAACAACTCCCCCAACATTATATTTGAAGTTGTGTCATCGGACGTTTACATGTGATTATGAAAAACTACAAAAATCATCCAATAACTTAGAACTCTTTTGGATTTTGGTATGTAAGCGGTCAAAATTTGGTTTGATATTTTTTCTACTTCTAGTCATTTTTCATCGATCTGGAAATTGTTGAAAGACAAAAAAATTAGGAAAAATTCAATTAATTATGTTAAGATCAAACTTCGATCACTTTAAGATTAAACAACCAAAACAAACAAATTTACAGCATTATTTTTCCAATTTCCCCTATATGTAAAAACCCGATTTTTTACGCATTCACTTATATACAAGAGGTTCTGAGGAACTAGCACTTAAGCCAAAATACCCTTATCCTTTTTAAGGTTAAACTCACTCAAGTTTCGAGGACGAAACTTTCAATAATGGGGGAATGATGTAAAAGCCTGATTTTTCACCCAAAGTTCTAGTCAACCAAAATACTCAAGGTTGTTTATTTAAATCAATAATTTAGTGTTTAGATAATAGTGAATTGTATTAAGAGATAATATTGATTTGTATAAAAGATAATATTTAGTTTATATGATTTAATCTTGTAGAGTTTTAAAACAATAAAAAGTACATAAATAATATTGAATTATATCAAGAGATAGTATTATACTAAGACTCTCAAATACAACACTTAACAAGATAAGCTTGTAGTTAGCAAAACAATTATAAATAATTGATGAGTGCATTTTCGAAAATACACTCAAGATCAGCAAATATTCTGAAAATTCCAGATTGCTTTCTCGAAAATTTCAGTAATTTTCTCTAAACTTCAGCCTTAAATCAGCCTTTGATTTTCAAAGATTTCAACACCATTTTGTTGACCAAAAAGGTACATGATGTCATATGACATATTGACCTCCTCGGGTAAAATCCCTCAAGGGCCGAACAAAGACATATACCGAACATAGTGCACCGAACGGAAAGCACCGAGCAGGGTTTTACCGAACAGCTGTAACCCTCCTCGGTTTTCTGGTCAAAGATTAGCGGAAGACCTGGGAATAACTAACAAATTAACCGGCGTGAATGAACGTGCAATAATGGGGCGCGAATTTCTCGGACGTGTTGAGCTCCAGTTAAGCCACGATCAGAGGACATCGTGTTCCGGATCTCCCGCGAGTCAATCACTAGAAATAGTCCTATAAATACCCGCGGATGTCATCACAGAAGGGGTGGGATTTTTCTGGGCAAAAAGACTCCGAAGAGAGCAAACTTGAGTCTGTTCGGTCTTTTTTATAATTTCTATAACAGTAGTCGTGTAAGTCATTGAATAATTTTTTCTTGTGTCCAGATCATCTTGTAAATCATCAATATTTATAGTGGAGCTTTATACTGGACTAGGTCCCGTGGTTTTTCTCTCAATTTGAGGGTTTTCCACGTAAAAAATCTTGATGTATTCCTTTTATTTTTCGTAAACATTTAATTCTACCAAACACGTAAAATAACGGATCACATCATTGGCGCCGTCTGTGGGAACAAAAAGAGTAAAGACGTTGAAGCAGAGATTTTTTCATCAAGAGTCCAAGGCGAAATGGTTAGAAGCAAAGGGCGAGGGCCAATGTCGGGGAGGGATAAACCACTGACTCCCCCACGTTCATGCCCAGAACCAGAAGGGGCTGGGGAGGCTGGATCATCGCAGAATGCTTCACGAGTATTACCTACCCAAGGAATACCCATGGAACATTTAACTGAGGTGATTGCCAAAACTGTTGGAGAAGTTATGAAGCAATTCATGACTCCCCCCCCCCCCCCCCCCCCCCCTGTCAGGAAGAAAGTAAAGAAGAGGAAGAAGATTCAACTTCTATAAAGAAGTCGGAGGAGGAGGCGGAGGAATCGAAAAATTTTCTTAATCGTTCAAATGATGAAATAGATAGGGCTTTGCACCATCAAATGGAGGATCTAAAGGAGGAGCTACAAAGAATGCGCAATAAAATGGAAGGCCGTATTAACTCGGCAAGAAGAAGCACTTCATTCACTCCTCAGGTCATTGATGATCCTCTGCCTATTAATTTCAGAACTTTGAGTGTGGGGAATTATGATGGTAGCACAGATCCAGAAGAATACTTAGCTCGATTTGAGAATGCCTCACTCCTTCATCAGCTGTCAGATGGGGTGAAATGTAGAGTGTTCTTGACTACTCTAGCCGGCGCTGCTCAGTCATGGTTCAATCAGTTACCATCAGGAATAGTGGATTCCTTTCCTAAATTCAGCTCGTTGTTTCTTCATCAATTCGCGAGCAGTAGAAGTTGCAAGAGAACAGCCTTAAGCTTGTTCGGTCTCAGGCAGATGGATAAGGAATCCCTGCGGGATTTTTTGAAAAGATTCAATCAAGCATGCCTTGATGTTCCGCATGTGACATCTGAAATACTAGCCAGCGCTTTCACCCAAGGGTTGAGAGAGGGGGATCTGTTCAGATCGTTGGCCAAGAAGCCACCGTCAGACTATGATGAATTACTGGGGCGTGCCTCTAAATATATTAATTTGGAGGAAGCGCAGAGGATGAAGCAGAAGAAGGAAATAAAAAATGGTGGTGAAGTCAATAGGAAGGAGAGGTCATTGGAACAGCCCAAGAGGAACTTTGATCAGTACCTACCGATGAGACCTTATCGGGAGGTAGCCATGAATCAAATTATGCCGAAGAGGGGTCGGGGGGGACCTTATGGAAGAGGAGTATTCCGAGGAGGAAGTGCCCGAGGAGGGAGTTTTCATGAAGGAAGAATGGATGTAAGGCGAGGAGCTGACGATGACTTGAGAAACAGTGCTCCTTTCCCCCGGAATAATGTTAATCCCGGGAGAGGAGTACTTCAGCCAGTCCCTTGGGCAGTACGGGGGGAAAGAGGGGAGGCAGGAAATCAAGTTACCAGGAAAAGAACCATGAGCAATGTTCCTAACCGAGGGACTATACATATAATTTCGGGAGGAACATCATGTGGAGATTCTAACCGAGCAAGAAAAAGTTATGCCCGAAAACTCGAAGTGTTATCCATTAATCCAAGTCATACTCAGGAGAGTCCTTCTATAGCTTTCGGACCTGCCGATTTACAAGGGATTTATTTTCCCCACGAGGATGCACTGGTAATTTCAGCCACAATAGCCAACTATAATGTGCAAAGAATCTTCGTTGATACAGGCAGCTCGGCGGATGTGCTCTTCCTTAATACGTTGAAGCAGATGGAATTAGGAAGTATAGCTGTGCAAAAAGTAAATACTTCTTTGCATGGGTTTACTGGAGAAGCCATAAGTCCTATAGGACAAGTGTCTTTACCCGTCACATTAGGAGAGGAGCCCAAGACAAAGACGAAGATGATCACCTTCCTCATAGTGGATGCACCCTCCTCCTATAATATAATATTGGGTCGGCCGGCGTTGACGGCCTTCGAAGCAGTTGCTTCTACTTACCACCTAAAGATAAAATTCCCGGTAGGAGAGGAAGTGGGACAAGTAAGGGGAAGTCAAAGTTCATCAAGAAAATGCTATGTGCAAGAGTTGAAGCAAGACAAAGGAAAAAATGGAGAAGATGGGGAGCGAGGAAGTAATAAGAGGAAACATGGACAGCCCGAGGAGGAGGAGCGGATAATCCCCGAGGAGGAATTCATGAGTATCGAGTTAGGTCACCCGGCGAAAATTACTCGCATTGGATCTAAGTTGGATCCCGAATTAAAGAAAAGGGTGATTGACTGCTTAATAGCTAACGTGGATGTGTTCGCTTGGAATTCCTCTGAGTTAATTGGGGTAAAACCAGAGATTGCTGAGCATCATCTAAATGTTGATCCGGGTGCTCGGGCAATTAAACAGAAGAGAAGGCATTTCGGACCCGAGAAGGATGCCGTTATAGCTAAACAAGTGGAGGAGTTGTTGAAAGCAGGTCATATACGGGAGATTAGTTTCCATACATGGCTCTCAAATGTGGTTCTAGTACCTAAAACGGGAGACAAGTGGAGGATGTGTGTAGATTTTCGGGACGTGAACAAAGCGTGTCCCAAAGATTGTTACCCATTACCGAGGATTGATCAATTAGTGGATTCTGCTGCGGGACATGAGCTGTTATGTCTTATGGATGCTTATCAGGGATATCATCAAATCCCCTTAGCCCGCGAGGATCAGTCCAAGGTTAGCTTTGTCACAGCGGGAGGAACTTTTTGTTATGTCGTTATGCCCTTCGGATTAAAAAATGCTGGGGCTACTTACCAGAGACTGATGGATAAGATGTTCAAAGATCAAATAGGACGGAACGTGGAGGTTTATGTGGATGACGTCCTGATCAAAAGCAAGAAGGCCCAAAATCTGATAGAGGATATGGAGGAAGTCTTTGCCACTTTAAGAAAATTTGGCATGAAGTTAAATCCTGCCAAATGTACCTTCGGAATTCATAGTGGAAAATTCTTGGGGTACATGGTGACAGAGAGAGGTGTGGAAGCTAACCCTGAGAAAATCCGAGCAATCCAAGAAATGAACCCTCCTCGGACCCTGAACGAAGTGCAAAGGTTAGCAGGAAGAATAGCAGCGCTTAGTCGATTCATATCTAGATCGGCTGACAGGAGTTTGCCTTTCTTTAAGGCCTTAAGGCGAGGAATCCAGTTTGAATGGACGATCAGTGCCAGAGGGCTTTCGAAGATTTGAAAGAATATCTAGCTCAGTTACCCTTGATGAATAAACCCGAACACAATGAGACCCTCCTCGTCTACTTGTCGGTAACCGAGGAAGTTATCAGCTCGGTTTTAATTCAAGAGAAATTTGGGCAGCAGCAACCGGTATATTATGTCAGCCGAGCTTTGCAAGGAGCCGAACAAAGATACCCAGAAATTGAAAAGTTAGTTTTGGCTCTGGTGATCACTGCAAGAAGACTTTGGCCTTATTTTCTATCTCACCCTATCATGGTGGTAACGAGCACTCCCTTAGGAAGGCTCTTGTCAAAAGCTGAAATTTCAGGGAGGGTGGTGAAATGGGCCACAGAATTGAGCGAGTTCGATATTTCTTATCAGCCCCGGACTAGCATCAAGGCTCAGGCCTTATCTGATTTCTTGGTTGAAGTAACTCATACTCGCGAAGAAAAATATTGGAGCTTATTTGTAGATGGGTCATCTACTCAGAAGGGAAGCGGGGCAGGAATTATACTGATCAGTCCAGAAGGAGAGGAAGTTTCCATAGCTATTCAGTTCGGTTTTCATTTCTCAAACAATGAAGCCGAATTCGAAGCTCTCCTCTCTGGTTTACAAGTGGCAATAGATGCCGGAGTTCAGAAAGTAAAAGTGTTCATGGATTCAATGCTGGTCGTACAGCAGGTAAATGGGGTATACAAGGTAAAAGAAGAAAAATTGAAAAAATATGTGGAGAATGCTCAAGCATTAATGAATCAGTTCAAGGAAGTACAATTGAAGCAAATATCACGAGAAGATAATAACCGAGCAGATTCGCTTGCAAAGTTGGCCAGCTCCATCCATGAGTGGAAGAATAGGAAAGTGCTGGTACAAGATCTTTTGGTCTCACACACAGCAATCAACAGTATAATGAATTTGGAGCCTTGTATCATATCTGATTGGCGGGAGCATATCATTAAATTCTTGAAAAATAGGGTGTTGCCGTTAGATCCAAAGGAAGCTGCTCGGGTGAAGAGAATGGAGAGGTGTTTTGTGTTAACAGAGGGCAAATTGTTCAAAAGGGGATTTTCAGCTTCCTTCTTGCAATGCACATCAACGCAAGAAGGAGAACATTTACTAAAGGAAATTCACGAAGGCTGTTGTGGGAATCATTCGGGAAGTAATATGTTATATCAGAAAGCCCTTCGGGCAGGATATTATTGGCCCAGTATGAGAGAAAATGCCGAAGGAATTGTTAAAAAATGTAACAATTGCCAGAAACATGAAATTTTATCTCACATACCCGCAGAGGTCTTAAATAGCAGTATCACTTCCTGTCCCTTTGATCAATGGGGGATGGACATCGTCGGACCTTTTCCCCTTGCCACGGGGCAAAGAAAATTCCTCCTAGTAGCAGTGGAATACTTTACGAAATGGGTGGAAGCCGAGCCTTTAGCAAAAATAACTGAGGAAGAAGTCATCAAATTCTTATGGAGAAGCATAGTATGTCGGTTCGGAATACCGAGGAGAATTATTTCGGATAATGGAAGGCAATTTCAGGGAAAGAAAATACAGGAGTGGTGCGAAGAGATGAAAATTAAGCAAATATTCACGTCAGTAGCCTATCCACAATCAAATGGACAAGTCGAAGTTATTAACCGTATTCTATTACATGGGATTAAGACGAAGCTGGAAGGGGCCCGAGGGGAATGGGTAAATGAACTACCTGGAGTCTTGTGGGCATATCGAACAACTCCTCGGGTATCTACAGGGGAAACTCCGTATAGTCTAGTATACGGTTCGGAGGCCCTCATTCCAGCAGAAATTGGGATTGAGTCTCTCCGCGTACAATGTTATGATCCAGAGCAGAACGAGGTTAAGAGAATGCAAGAGTTGGATGAGATTGATCAGCTAAGAGAACAGGCTGTAGCAAGAACAGAGCTATATAAAGTAAGGATTACCAACGCCTATAACCGAAGGGTTCGATCAAGAACATTTCAAGTTGGTGATTTAGTGTTACGAAGAACAAATCCTGCTGGTGAGGTGAAAAAGTTGGCACCCAAATGGGAAGGTCCTTACAAAATTAAGGAAGTAATCGGAAGAGGAGCATACATGCTGGAAGATCATGAAGGACGGAAATTGGTAAGACCTTGGAACATTCATAACTTGAAGAAATATTTTGTGTAATCTTTCTTTTTTGTTGTTTTATGAATTCAGCAGTAATAAAATGAAAATATTTGATTCATCGAGTTTGTTCGAAATACTAATGGTTTACTCGTGGGATCGGGATGTTTGGTCCACGTTTAAGCGTTAAAGTATTATCGGTTTACTCGTGGGATTGGGATGTTTGGTCCACGTTTAAACATTGCATCATCATCGGTTTACTCGTGGGATCGGGATGTTTGGTCCACGTTTAAACGTTAAATCATCATCGGTTTACTCGTGGGATCGGGATGTTTGGTCCACGTTTTAAACCTAAAATTGCCTAAAGTGTTTGTGCTCGGGGTAGCGAGCTGTTCGGAATTTTAGTTGTTTACTCGTGGGATCGGGATGTTTGGTCCACGTTTTAAACCTAAAATTGCCTAAGTGTTTGTGCTCGGGATAGCGAGCTGTTCGGAATTTTAGTTGTTTACTCGTGGGATCGGGATGTTTGGTCCACGTTTTAAACCTAAAATTGCCTAAGTGTTTGTGCTCGGGGTAGCGAGCTTGTTCGGAATTTTAGTTGTTTACTCGTGGGATCGGGATGTTTGGTCCACATTTTAAACCTAAAATTGCCTAAGTGTTTGTGCTCGGCGTAGCGAGCTGTTCGGAATTTTAGTTGTTTACTCGTGGGATCGGGATGTTTGGTCCACGTTTTAAACCTAAAATTTCCTAAGTGTTTGTGCTCGGGGTAGCGAGCTTGTTCGGAATTTTAGTTGTTTACTCGTGGGATCGGGATGTTTGGTCCACGTTTTAAACCTAAAATTGCCTAAGTGTTTGTGCTCGGGGTAGCGAGCTGTTCGGAATTTTAGTTGTTTACTCGTGGGATCGGGATGTTTGGTCCACGTTTTTAAACCTAAAATTGCCTAAGTGTTTGTGCTCGGGGTAGCGAGCTGTTCGGAATTTTAGTTGTTTACTCGTGGGATCGGGATGTTTGGTCCACGTTTTAAACCTAAAATTGCCTAAGTGTTTGTGCTCGGGGTAGCGAGCTTGTTCGGAATTTTAGTTGTTTACTCGTGGGATCGGGATGTTTGGTCCACGTTTTAAACCTAAAATTGCCTAAGTGTTTGTGCTCGGGGTAAGGAGCTGTTCGGAATTTTAATAAATGATTTCATTAATAAACGAAAAAGAAATACAAGAAAGGGTAAAAATTATACTCTATGGCTGGAATAACTCCTCGGGGAGGCTCTCCAGAGCAGCATTAACATCAAGGAAATCTTTGGAAGCTCCTTCGGGCGGATAGCCCTGAGATCCAAATTGATTGACACATGCTTCAAAGCCATGATCAAAGAACTTGTAAGCACGATCAGCCACCATGCTGCTATACTCTGGAGACTTCAAAAACTCAGCTTTCTTCGAAAGCCATAGTTCTTCCGCACGAGCAGCTGTGGAAGATTTCTCCTGAGCCAGCTGCTCGGAGACAGCTTGATGTTGCTCAGCCAGGGCTTTATACTGCTCTGACAAAGAAGAGTTAGCATCTTCCAGAGCAGCAAACTTTGTCCGCTCCTCTGACAGGACCTGCTCCGCCTTGTCCCGAGCCGATACCAGGGCCAAGTGCCGCTCCTCTAAAAGGCTCACTGTTTTCTTCAACTTCTCACCCATACCCTCTAACTGCCGGATGCGCTTCTGATTTTGCCCATCAGCCAATCGAACTGAATGAAAACGAGTGAGAAGTTCACCCGCCATCATATGGGCCTGCATCAGATCATATATAAAGTTAAAATAACAAATGAAGGTATCGAAAGAAGACAAACGGAACAAATTAATGGGCATAAACATTTACCTGGGTAAAGGAGGAGGAGAAGTCGTTCACCAAGTTGCTGAAAGCCAGCTCCCCGAGGTATTTTCGATCAGCAGGGTTGGGGGTATAGCACAGCATGGAATGGGAGGCTTTGGGATCGGGTTTTTTCAGTAGTGGAACAGTAGGGGAGTACGTCCACGAAGGGATATGGTATCTCGAAGAAGGTCGAGATACACCGAGAGCGGGTTGAGAGGAGGCTCGAGGTTCGGAAGGGATGAGGGAAGAAGAAGTTTTTTTAGTAAGAGGTGCTTGGGGCGAGGAACTTGGACCTTCGGGAGTAGTCTTCCTCTTGCGATGAAGAGCATGAGTCTTCTCAGGTGAAGCCTTCTCCTCAGAAGGGGTCAAAATCTCAATAGAAGGGGGAGGTGCAGGAATAGCAGCAGCCTTAGAAGTTTGGCCTTTTTGGCTCTTCTCCCTTAGCTTCTCGGCTATCATTGCCTTCATCATTTTTGTTTCTGAAAAGAGCAGAGAAATATTAGTCCGAACATGATAAGTGAAAAGTAAAACGAAGAAGATTACTTGGAAAGCACTCACCGAGGGACATTTTCAAGGATACACCATTGGGGCTCAATTGGAACAAGTATAGCAGTCCGTCGTCAATCAGCTCCATCAAATTATAACACTGATCGCCAAGTGCACGACGAACCGACAAATACGGTTCCTCCTCAAGGTGACCCTTGATTGATTTCCCCCTCGGGAGACTTTCCCTCCACTCCATAGGGCAATCCCAAGGCTGGAGGGGACGAGCAAAGCAGTAAGAGTTTTTTCAATTTTTTATAGACGAGGGGTATTTTTTGAGGAAGCCAACCCCTGTCCTTGAGGAAAAGTAAAAAAGCCCGATCTCTTTCTTGTTCAGTTGGAAGAAACAATGAAAAAGCTCGGGAGTAGGGGTAAAACCCAGATAAGAAAGAACTATGAAGAAACCTGCTAATAACCTATAGCTATTGGGAAATAATTGACTAAGGGAAACGCAGAAGTAGGGGGCCACTTCAATAAAGAAAGAAGGGACCGGAAAACGGAGCCCTCCTCGGAGTTGGTCTATATAGAAAGGAAAATACCCCTTAGGGGGTAAGTGGGGACGAGATCCAGAAGGGGGAGCAATAATAGAAGTCCCCTCAGAAATCCCCCATTTAGTTCTGATATTGATGAGTTGCTGAGGCAATTTAACCTCAGACTCGAATATCTCGAACCAAGGAACCCTGGCTTTAACTAAATCTCGCTCCGTAGCACGTTTCTGCTCTTGTTTATGAGCAGCCGACGCAGCAGAAGAGCTTAGGGTTTTGTCACTATCGAAAGAGGAAGAGGCTTGAGGAGAGGGGCTAAGAGCATCTCCTTCGGTAAACCTATCTATAGCTTGCAATGAAGAATCGGCTGAGGAAGAAACCATACTTAAGTGATTAAAAAGAAGGGAACTGGTGAGACAAGTTGTTCGACCGTCTGGTGCTAGCTCGGAAGCAAAATGCAGTAAAGTAAAAACAAATGAAGAAAATGGAGGGGTATTTATAGCGGGGACCATGTGAACAGTCATTTAATCCTTACCGTCCAAAAATAAGGGAATGGACGGTTATAAAGCAGCCTCGGGAAACGAAACGTCGCACGGCATTTAAAATATCTTTTAAAATATTTGGGCGGGAAAAAAGGGCGGCAAAAATATCCCGAGCAGGTCAAGTTTGGGATTTTACCCGAAGACAATAAAACAAGACTTCAAAGGTCTCGTCTTGCTTTACTTTAGGGGGGTGAGGTGATGTCATATGACATATTGACCTCCTCGGGTAAAATCCCTCAAGGGCCGAACAAAGACATATACCGAACATAGTGCACCGAACGGAAAGCACCGAGCAGGGTTTTACCGAACAGCTGTAACCCTCCTCGGTTTTCTGGTCAAAGATTAGCGGAAGATCCGGGAATAACTAACAAATTAACCGGCGTGAATGAACGTGCAATAATGGGGCGCGGATTTCTCGGACGTGTTGGGCTCCAGTTAAGCCACGATCAGAGGACATCGTGTTCCGGATCTCCCGCGAGTCAATCACTAGGAATAGTCCTATAAATACCCGCGGATGTCATCACAGAAGGGGTGGGATTTTTCTGGGCAAAAAGACTCCGAAGAGAGCAAACTTGAGTCTGTTCGGTCTTTTTTATAATTTCTATAACAGTAGTCATGTAAGTCATTGAATAATTTTTTCTTGTGTCCAGATCATCTTGTAAATCATCAATATTTATAGTGGAGCTTTATACTGGACTAGGTCCCGTGGTTTTTCTCTCAATTTGAGGGTTTTCCACGTAAAAAATCTTGGTGTATTCCTTTTATTTTTCGTAAACATTTAATTCTACCAAACACGTAAAATAACGGATCACATCAGTACAGATTTCAGCAACAAAGTCTTCGAACCAAACACCAAAAACACATACAAATTTCACACAGTAAACACACTAAATTCGATCTTGTTCAGCAGTAAAGAGGAGGATTCGTCGTGTTTTTGCAACTAATTCTCCAACCAATATACGAATCGTAGGAAGTGGGTTTTTGCTATATTATTGTTCTTTCTTTTGAAAGATTATAAATATGATTTTAAATTGCAATCAGATATGTGATATATTTTAAAACTACGATGTTTCGAGAATAAATTTTGATCACCGAAAATAAGGGCTATACTGAGCAAACTGCTACGTGTGATGGGAGCCACCTCTTGAATCCAATTGGCAAAGTGCTACGTGTACGAGGATCACCTCTTGAACCTGCGGGGCAAAGTGTCACGTACATGGGAGCTATCTCTTGAACAGGCGGAGCAAAGTGCTAGATATATGGGAGCCACCACTTGAATCTATGCAAGTCCCTGTAGATTTTCGGTGTAATAGATCCATGTTTAATTGATATGAGTTATGATTCTGATATGCTATGTTCTGTTATGGCTCTGATTAGAGCAATTTTGTTAAGTTTATGTTTCAGTATTCATATCAGTTCATGCTCCGATTATGATATGTGTTTTGGAAAATTATGAAAAAGTATTATATTGCCAAATCGATTGGCCCCCGCTTGCTAAGTGTTTTCCATAACACTCACCCCTTACTCTACCTCCCCAGATAAAGACGAGGAAGGAATTGAAGACAAATAACAGCACCAATTTTGGGGTTGGTAATCCGTAGAATTTCTATGAATTAATTACTTTAAATTTTGTTTAGTTAAGATTTCGTTATTTTATTACGTTTTAAGACATTTATGAATTGGTTATGCAATTTAATTTCTGTTGTAAAGATAATTATTTATTTTTATGGAATATAGACTGGTTTTTCATTGAATACGGTATTACGAGGCTTATTGATTTCAAGTTGTTATTGGGAATCAATGTCGATGTTATTGACACCGGTTTCATGGTGTGACGCTATATGCCCAGCATTGGTGTTAAAGAAGTTACATGTTTGTTCTTATCTTCTTGCGTTCGAATTGCTCAATATTTCGATTTTTTTTGCTTAAAATACTAAATAAAAATGGCACAACTACAGAATAAAAATACGTGTGATCCCGTGCTATTTTTGTTGGTCCAACACTGAATTCCATGGCTTTGAATGGAATAAATTCAAGGTAAGTCGGTGATTTCATGACCATCACAATTCTGGTTTGTAAGTATTACATTTTTTTTTATTTCGCATGTCCTCACATATATATGAGTTTGGAGAAGCAATTATTTCTTGATTAGCCACAACGTCGGCAAATTTGGCAGACGACATGGTTTTCAATTATCACGAGAATTTAAAAAAATTGTTTTTTGGATGAAAACAAATTAATTTCATAATTTGGATAACGTTGGTAATTGGGTATCATGGAATATTGTGTATATATAGTATAGGGGGTATGCTCATATATATATATATATAAAAGGAGAGATGATGTAAATTATTATATTATGTTTATTTGGGAAGACGAAAAAAGGTAAGCAAAGAACCGACTGTAGATTCCTCGGTTGTTTTATCGTGTATTGATGGTTTTTCGTGGTACCAATCGTTTTATTAATATAATGTATCTATCGTTTTATTAATATAATTCTTGTTTATGTTTTTTTTAAATAAAAAAAAAAGTGCCGGACGTAGAGATATAAAATTGTTTTTATCATTTGAGTTCAAAACCATTTGCAAAAAATTTGGTTGCTAACTAAAATTTTAAAACAGATACTTCTGTAAAAATATCATCATCTGCTAATAATAATAAATAAAAAGCGAGAATTTATATGGAAGTTATAGAAAATAATAGCATAACAAATGTAATATAGAAGTGGATGATAATCTCATTTTTTTTCTTTATTTAATGAGGGTTTATTTATAATATCACTAAATATCATCAAATTAAGTTTATCTAATCCTTTCTTATTTTATTTTATTTAATAGTCAACTTGTTTTTTGCATAATTGTGAGAAAAGTTAGTCTTTCATTGTTGATAAGACAATTTAGGTGCATGATTTAAGGAATCTCCCTGAGCAAAGTCGAAACACTATTTAAAAAAATTAATTGAGTGAAAAGGTGATAATTAGATGTTAATAAACCAATTTAGTATTAATTAATGAAATGTACAACTAAACTATATTATTTATATTACAATATTGTCAGATAAATTATTGTTATTGTCAGAGCAATTTTCATAAATTTAACATAAAATTGATCTGATAGCAACGATAATTATTCTGGCAATAACATTTCACATATTCTTTCTTCTTTTATCTTTCTAGCTTTCGTGCCACAATCGCAACTTCCTCCATGTGACACTCACAAGTCATTAACCCTTCTAAGTAGATGTTTGCAAATACTTTTGCAAACTGCTTATCAGCTTTTCAGATAAAAAAAACAGATTTTATATGTTTTATTTACTTGCTTATGATATAGCTTCTCTAAAAGTAAGCAGAAAAAAAAAAAACAAAAGCAAAGAAGCAGATCATGGCATACGTTTGACTCATTTAAGTTGTTTGGTGGCAATCTTGTAATTAATTGAAGTTTATTAAGCTGTTTTTTTTATTTTAACAGCAAACACTCAATACTTTTGCTTAAAAACAAATTTTTACAACTTTAAGCAAAAGTAACATAGAAGTACTTTGAATAAGCAATTGCAAGCACACCCTAACTATGAAAAAGTAAATTCGAAAAAAAATTATGCATTTTAATGTTCATTTATTAATTCAAAGAGATCTCACTTATCATAGTATATATTTTGCTCAATTTATAAATTCATCTTACAAAATATTTAAGAATCTAATTATATATGTTTTACTAGTGTTTAATTGTTAAAACATTGTATAAATATTTTTTCATATCTTATAAAAAATAAGATCGTACAATTAATTTTTGCAAGTGTAAAGATTTGATGCAAATAACCTGAATAATTCTAATATATATTATATATCCCAAGTAATCCTTCAATTCATAACTTCTTACTGTTATTTTCTTTCCATTATTTACTTGATTTGTTCATCTTCCCTCTAAATTTATCCTCTCAGATAACTTATTCCAAATCAAACAGATTATTATCTAAATTCACTCATCAAGCTGATCACCTAATGACTCTCAAGTTTAAAACCACAGTTTTAGTCCTATTAAAAATTTGATTCAAGTGCATTTTTCAAAAGTCTTTTTTTTATTTTGATCTTGAGTTTTAAATTCAATTTTCTTTGAAGCTCTATAAACAAACCATATTATCAAAATTAGGGGCCTAGCACGGTGACACTTCACACGGGGCCCGTGTAAACGCCTGAACGATGGAATCCTGTAGCAATACTCTGTATATGTCCTCACTTTACAAAAATTGTTAACCCAATTTGTTATAGTAGTCCATTAAATACATTATAAAATATTTTAAACTTTCAATTTTTTACCCATATTGGACGAATTTGTGATGTCATCTGCAAGTGACATGTGGCAACTAAGGAATGAAAGATTTGAAGAACATTACCATTTATGTGCATAAACAAGCAGCTTTTCTAGGAATGGCAACGGGTCAGGTATGGGATGGGTTTGGTCAATCCCACGACCCACCCCGCTACACATAAAACCCGGACCCGCCCCGCCCCGCCCCCGCTTAGACCCGCGAACCCGGCGGGTTTACCCGCCCCGCCCCGGTTCCAGTTTTTTTTTTATTTTTTTTTTTAAAAAAAAAATTTAGCTAGAAATCAATTTTGAAATACAAAAGTTGAGTTTTGTGATTAAATTTCATGTTTTTCTCTAGTAAATATTTATGATAACATTGTAAAACTATATTTAAACTACTAAATATTTATTAATTTGCTCTTATTTCCTTCAAAATGTCCAATTTTTTTAACATGAACACATGAATTTTGATATAGAATTAAATAATGACACTTTATTGTTCAATCAAAGAAGTAAAATGTATAATCAATACCATTTTTTTTAAAAAAAATTAAATATGTATAACGGGGCGGGTTCGGCCAATCCCAGGACCCGCCCCACCCCGCTTCCAAACCCGGTTGAAGCGGGTCCAGACCCGCCCCGGCGGGGTGGTTTCAATACGGGTCCGGGTTTGGACCCATTCCATTACCATCCCTACTCTTTTCTTGATCCAAAATTGAGGGGTAGATTTTTTAACCTTAAAATTATAAAATGATATTCATAATGGATGCCAGTACAACATTTAAAAATAATAATAATAATCAAAGTTATTGTCGCACGTCATGCTTTACTTTCATTCATGTGTCGACTTGCACATATGCTCCAACTAATTTTTTTTAATGACAGAACGTTAAGTGCTCGAATTGAAAATTTCTTGCACTTATTTATTAGTTTCCTAAAGCGCGACTTTAATAGAATTAAATAAAAACCACATTAAGCTGACCTTTAAAGTCGCTGACATGTATCGAGTCCTTTAATTCTAATAAAATCATGGAAGGCATTACAGGGATTAAAAATATGACTTTTTCGCAATGGGAAATAAATTTTTTTTATAATTTATTTGTTATTGTTTATAAATTAAGAAGAACTATATGTATTAAAAATATATTTAGCCGATCTGTTTTCTTAGTTTCTTTCTTACAATTGGATTTGTTAGAGTTTTAGATTCTTTTAGTTAATTAATTAGATGATTAGTTTATGTTATTAATACCACGAATGGAATTAACAGTCATTAGGAGAAACAATTGCTCATTGCCACTCAAAAAACAAAAGTAATTTTGTGTATAATTCTTTAAAAAAATTAATTTTAACTTTATATAAATTTCATCCATACCATTCATAAAAATTGGAAAGAAATTTCCAATGTATATATTTTACTATGTCTTGTTATGAGAGATATATAGTAGATATTTATTAATTAAATGTGATAATAGAATGTAATTGTATCAGTTATGTTCAAAAGTTTACATGTTAAGGAATATAACAAACTAATTGCTGAATGTTTGATGTATCTTAGACCACATATTGAGTAATAAATTAATATTTGGTTAGAATATTTAATCTTGGATTTAATTTATGCTACATATGGAAGTAAATTATGCTATCTATCGAGAAACTTTTTCACCTTTCAAAATATTTTTTAAAATAATTGGAGTGTTAATCTTTTAAAAAAGACATTTGAGTCGTATATTTTAAAAAGAAGCAAAGACAGCGGTTTGTGATGCTGTAACTAAAGTCTATAAATAAATGTACGATAAACTTGACCCCAAGGAAGTTGAACAAGATATCTATATGATGCTCGAGTAAGGAAAATGAAGACAAGAGACTTATGTGCAGTGAAATGCATAAACGATAAGGACCATAGGGTCTTCGTTAGAGATGAAGACATCAAATAGGGATGAAAGAATTATTTTAACAGCTTGTTCAACGATGATTTTGGTAATGATTTAGGTGATCTTGACATCCAACAACATGATATCAACCGTGAGTTTACTCGCAGCATTATATAATCTGATGTTAAAGAAGCTTTAAACAAAATGAAAGCATGGAGTACAGTTGGTCCCAATGGAATCTCTATTGAAGTATGGAGATTCTTAGGACCGATGGTGATATAATGGCTTACAGATCTATTTAACAAGCTTTTGATGAATAATAAAATCTCAAATTAATGGAGAAATAGTACTCTTGTTCCTCTCTACATTCAGAGTTACTCCAATTATTATGGTATAAAACTCATGTGTCACACAATGAAGATCTGAGAGAGGGTGGTAATTGTGTCATTTCTTGTTTGTCTTAGTGATTGTTGAGATCACGAAAGACATACATACTGAATTACCTTGGACCATGTTTTTCGCTGACGATGTTGTGTTAATCGACAGACCATGGCAGGAGTTAAAGCTATATTGGAGCTATGGAGAGAGATCTTGGAATCAAATGGTTTTATATTAAGTAAGTCTAAAACAGAATATATGAAGTACAAATTTAGTGGTCGTACATATTGGGATCCTGGTTTTTTAACACTCGACGACCAAGAGATGTCGATGAATAGCAAGTTTCGATACATAGGTTTTGTTATCCAAAAGGATAGAGAGATTGATAGCGACGTTAATCACAAAATATAGGCGAGTTGATTGAAATGGAGAAACTCCACCGGAGTTTTATGCTATCGTATTATCCCAATGACATTGAAGGTGAAGTTTTATAGAACTGTTATCAAACCTGAAATTCTGTATGAGACGGAATGCTTGGCACCCAAGAAGAATCACGTTCAAAAGATGAGCGTGTCGGATATGCGTATGCTCCATGGGATGTGTGGTAAGACTGAAAGAGATAACATGAGGAATGAAAACATTTGAGTTGAAGTATGTGTGGCTTGTATAGAAAATGTTATGCAAGAAAGTCGTATATGCTGGTTTGATCAAGTGCGACGTAGGCATAGTAATACACATGTTCATCTAGTAGAGTCCATTGATTTCAGCTCTTTCACGAGAGTAAAGGGACGACTGAAGAAGACGTGGCTCGAAGTTATTTACAAAGATTTGGAGTACAAATGGATCGAGAAAATTATGACCAAAAGAAGTATTTGGAGAAGATTTTTAATTTTTCTATGGTTCATGTAGTATGCACAAATCCACTGACATTAAATTTTTATATTTGTTGTTGTTGTTCTCTTAAATCTAAATCGATATTATATATTAGTCTTGTAAGTTAGTTTACTTTTGGTTTTGATCTTTTAAAATGTAGATTTTCTTCCCCTAGTTATAAATATTAATTGACTAAACTGGTATATTGAGCAAAGTTAATCATGTGATAATCTGACACAAATCTCAAACACCATCTTAATTCTTAATTAGTGCAAAATGGATGAAAGATTATAGTGTCAATCACTAGACAAAACCCATAAACCTCGGAGTTATTAACGATAAATTTTGGTTTAACGAGGTTCAGCCCCTTTTTGTAGCTTCTTTAGGATCCTTGGCCCCCCTTAAAGTTGAACTTAGGGAATGATTTTATCCAAGGAGTGGCACATTAATTTAAGGACAAAATACGATAAATTAACTCGGAAATTGCACTCTTACTGCTATGCATCGATCATAAGAGTCACATGTTCTGAAATGATATATATATATATATATATATATATATATATATATATATATATATATATATATATTAGACCATATATATAAGAGACGTAAAATTACTGTTCTAATGAACAGTAACTTTTGTCTTTTTCTTTTTTTTTTTTAAATTTTTTTTATTTCTTTTTTCTTTTTTCTTTTGTTTTTGTTATTTATTATTTTTTATATCGGGTATTGGTCCCGTGAACAATAAACGTCAATCTTATTTTCTTTTATTTTGTTATTTATTATTTTTTTGCATGAGTACTGATTTGTTTGAAAAGATTTGACCATTGACCCAACTGTGCATCCTTATCTCAATTTTTAAAATTCAAAATGTTTTCTTTTTATTTTTTTTAGAAAAAAACTTGTTGTTTTTGTCAAGTATGAATTGATTTTAAAAAAGCAGAGAGTTCAAAATAGGATATCGTTGTGGCAAATTTTGTTATTTATTATTTAAGCCGCGTATGGTTACTGTTCCAATGAACAGTAACCATACGTTTTTTTTCTTTTTTTATTTTTTTTATTTCCTTTTTCTTTTGTTTTTTTTTCTTTTATTTTTGTTATTTATTATTATTTTGCATCGAGTACTGTTCCTATGAACAATAAACATCTATCATATTTTCTTTTATTTTTGTTATTTATTATTATTTTGTATAAATACGGATTTGTTTGGAAAGATTTGATCTTTGCCCCAATAGTACATCCCTCTTATCTCAATTTTTTTTTCTTTTGTTTTTTTCTTTTATTTTGTTATTTATTATTTTTTTGCATCGGGTATGAACAGTAAACGTCCATCCTATTTTCTTTTATTTTTGTTATTTATTATTATTTTGTATAAATACGGATTTGTTTGGAAAGATTTGATCTTTGCCCCAATAGTGCATCCCTCTCATCTTAATTGTTTTAAATTTAAAATGTTTTCTTTTTTTTAGAAAAAATCTTGTTGATTTTGTCAAGTATAAATTGATTTAAAAAAAAAACAGAGAGTTTAAAACATGTTTTCGTCGTGGCAAACTTTAATAATAATTTTTTATATGAGCTGACTTCAAAAAAACAGAGAGTCCAAAATATGTTTTCGTCGTGACAAACTTTAATAATAATTTTTATAAATATTCGGCATGATGAATTTTTGGTAGATTACAGGTCGTTAGTTTTGCTTGTTTGTATATATTTTGATTTTTGGCTCACTAATGACATATTGATAATATGTGCTTGTTCTCGACTAAGTATATATTATTATATAATAATAAATAATAACTGTGTAAGAGTTTGGAATAGTACTATTGCAAGGAATAGTAATGAATAGTATTTCACTATTTATTACAATTATTTGTCTTAAAAATGTTTTTTTTTCAAAAATTTATTTTTGTTGATGTGCGAGTTTAACCTGAACCGACATGAAAAAATATATATTAATCGATTGTTGATACGCGCAACTTCAATTTATAGTAAGATGAACATTATGTTTTTTTTTTTAAAGTTAGAGTCGGTCATTTGGTTATTTTTTTCCATTCAATTACAGTAGCATGCTCGCTTTACTTTTTTTTGTTGATGACCAGATTTGGCCTAAACCAACTAGGAAAAAAATATCTTAATCGGTTGTTCATGCGCAGAACTTCAAATGTTTTTTTTTTTTTTTCAGTTTTTAGTGACATGAGCATCATTTTAAAAAAAAAAAAGTTAGAGCAAGTCCTTTGTTTATTTTTTTCCAATTTAATTACAGTAGCATTGTCGTTTTTTTTTAAAATGTTTGTTAAAATAATTTATTTGAAATGTTATTTTCGATCAATTTAAGAAAAAAATGATCAACGTGTTGGTACCTGGTACCGCACCTTCTGCGGTGCCAATAAACTAGTATATATATATTAACAGAGACAGTATTCCAAAATTATCAATAAAGTCTTTTCTGTCTGATGTTTTTTGTTATAAAAAAAATATCATCTTCATAATATACTAGTGAATTAATATTGTGAGTGGTAAAAATTTTCACTTCTTTGATATATCTTTTTATTTACTGAAATATCTCTGCATATAATAATGATATAAAAAAATAACTAATGTTTATTATTATAGTTTTCTTGAGTTTGATTGTGGGTTGTTCTTTTAATATTAAACCAGAAGACATCATCAAATGACATCTTTTTGGAAGTTTTTTTCATGAAAAATCGCATCTATACGATAAAAGTACACAACCCTTCTTTTGTCCGTTTCGTCCATTTTTTCTCTGTTCGTATTTTTTGATTTTTCATGTTTAAGTTTATTCATTAAGCATATTTGTTTAAGTAGTATAAAACAAATGAATCTTAATTTAGTTATAATTAGATTAATGATTAAGAGGAGGAAAAGCAATGGAGAGAATTGATTAAAAAGAGACTATGCAAAAAGGCTATTCCCGTACCGAAACAAATCCCAATTTCGGGTCCACTGGGTAGCATAGCACTGCTAAAATACCACAAAACACCAGACCCACAATTCCCCGGAAGCACTGGGCAACTTTATTCTTTGATATGAATCAATTATTTATTTTTTTGGTGCAATCATAATTTTGTTTTCAATTTTTTTTATAAAAGTTATTATTGTACAGTATAAAATTACTTTTACTTTTACTTTTTTTCTATAATGATTACTTAAAATGTTATGTTAATAAAATAATTTTTAAAATCAGGTGTTTCTGTATTTAAACTGATCATATTAATAATTATTGTAGTAATTTCCGAAGCTCAATAGGGGTTTGCATTTGTGTTGGATTACATGATATTCGAGCCGTTACAATCGAGTAATGCTAATTTTGAAATCTATGGAGAGAGATTTGAATAATATATTTGAGATGACATACATCTTGAGTGTATTTCAAAATCAGCATAATTCACATTACATCTACATAAATTAATAAATGGATGGATTTTAAATCCACCGAACATAATTTATCCAAACAGTCAAATAAATTTTAAATAATGGATTTGAAATTCATGACATCAAATTCCTATATCCAAATGGACCATTACTTGAATTAATTATGGTGTTATGTATATGGTGAAAATTAACATTACCTTTTTTGTAGTGTTTTTTATTTATGCTCTATATATATCTGATGTGATTCGATATTTTTCGTATTCAGTAGAATTAGGTGCTGTAGAAAATAAATGAAAGATACTATAATTTTTATGTGGAAAACCTCCAAATCGAAAGAAAAATCACTGGACCTAGTACAGTATGAATATTCACTATAAATTTATTTTGGTTTACAGGACTTAGACACAAAATAAGAACTTTCGAAAAACAGCATAAGAGTGAAAGACCGAACAGACTATGATATGCTCTCTTCGGATTCTTTTCTTGCCTAGAAAGTTCAACTTCTTACAATGAGACTATTGATGAGTATTTATAGTATTGATCCCGGTGGTTGGCACGAGAAAAATTCGGAACACGATCACCTCTGATCATGGCATTATTGATCAAAACGTGTCCGAGAAATCCGTGTTCCATTATTGCACGTTCATTTGCGCCTGCTGATTTGTCAGTTACGTCCGGGTCTTCCGCCACCCTTTGACCAGTATGCCGAGCATGTACCGATATTCTTCAGGCAAATTTTGTTCGTGGCTTTTTGCTCGAGATATCTCTTGGTCGACGCTTATATGAGATTTTACCGAAGAAATTGACTTATCATATGACATCAATATATCGTTTACGGTAAAGGGATACAATCATCTCCAATTAATCGAGCATAGATTTTTAATGAAAACTTCGGATAGGCAATCGAGAGGTGAATTCAATTTTCTCATTTTTATAAAATACTAAAAAAATATTAATTTGATAATAATTTAAATTAACTAATTTGCGAGAGAGTATCAATTTGATGACAAGACATATTAAAAAGTTTAGTGGGCAACACCACTCCGGGATTTCTTGTTGGCCCCACAGTATCTAATTTATTTACTGAACTGATTTTGATCTCCATCACATCAACACCATTTCCCCATGCAGAAACAGACTTTTAGGTTCGACAAACCAAAATTAGATTTCATTTTTGGTACATAAAATTGCTCACACCAATAGTAGAACGTCTAATCCTACAAGCTACCCCAAAATGCCTACTATGTAGCTAAGTAATGATGTGGTCACCTTAACTCTTTTACGATTCTGCTTTTATACACTCATTCTTACAAATATCAAAATACATACAAAAATATATATACATATACATACATATTTATGTATCTTGATCTTTATATCCAGTCAAAACAAATATTTTTCACTATCTTATCCTCCTCTCCATACAGTTCGCCGTTGTTTGGTGAAATATATATATATATATGTATAAGACATTGATTTGATTTTTGACACATCGTTGTTGGGATTGACTAGTTGCTAGCTCTACATATACTCACGGATGACTAGTTGTTATCCATGACATTATCTTATAGGGTAATTATCTTGTATCATCCAATAATTGATTTGCCCATATGGTCAACAAACTAGTATTTACCTTGTGTTCTAAAATAGGTGGAATCCTTATACTATGTATATCTTTTAATTTACTATCCATATATATTTTTTAATTTCTTCAAAAAAATTAAAATTTACCGGTAATTTAATTATTATTTTTAATAATATTTACATGTGATATTCATGCTGGTAATGTTTTTTTTAAAAAAAAAACGAGAACAGATTATATATCTCACAGACAACCTAAACAAAGGGAATTAGGTTTGGTTGGGTTTGCATTCTTGTGCTTCGTCACCAATTCTTTTTGGGTCATATTTTTACATAAGTTAGGGTTGGTTAACAAATTAACAAAGAGCCCACTTACTTTTCTTAATATGGAATGGATAAATAACATATGTATGCTATTGATGTTTTATCATAAGATATATGTTGAGGTCTCGAAATAATTTGATGATGTGCTGTATATTTTTTATTTTTTTTATAATCGAGGAAGAGCGGCGTCCGAAAATATCAAAATTTTAGAATGTCATGTATTTATAATATCTAAACCAATTGTTAAAATTTTAATATACAATATTTTTTCATTTGAAGTAGGAATTGAACTTATATGATATTATATAATTTTTTGCATTGTGATAATGATAATTTCTATATTTTAAAAATTGGTATATATAATTTTTGAAACATTATTTAAAAATCTCATTTAGCCTCTACTTTTTTAACCGAATAAACGAACCCCTAGGGCGGGCCATCGACATCAATTGGTTCTTTAACCGGGCCAAAAAGTTCAAAAGCCCATAATCTATAAGTCCATTAAATTTTGTAGGCCCAATTTATCCAACGCAACAGTTTAGTACTTAACAGTGATCAATATATCATTCATAATCTTTCGTAACCCAGAAATCCATCCTCCGTCCCGGTTCACCGAAATCAGAGCATATAGTTCTATATATTTTCAATTAATGATTAATTTCATCATTATTGAATCGATTGTTATTTTGATAGGAGGAAATTACAAGTTGTAAATGCATGTAGCGGTGGATCTCAACGGGTTTCTGCGATTTGTGGTGACGGCATTTTTCTTGGTGTTTGGATTACTGTATTTGATTCGTAACACTGCGTCGAGATATTTTATGATGGACTCCAATTTCGATTCTTCGGCCACCGATTATTCGTCGGTTAGCGAGAAGATGGCGGCGGCGGCGGCGGCGGCCCCCAGTGGCGGCGCTGGTAGTGTTGAATCCTGCGCTGTTTGCGGTAGTTTGACGAAGAAGCAGTGCGCCCGTTGCAAGATGGTCAAGTACTGGTATGCTACGTGTTAGAATTTATGTGGTAGATATTTTTCTTATTTAATTTCGGGGCCCTATTGTATTGCTTATGGGTTACTGTTTTGGAGTTGGATTTATGTACATGTTTTTGTGCAGTGGGTGATTAAATTTTCCACTTCTTTATTTATTTATTCACTTATATAAAGTGGTAGATGTTTTCCTTATTTATTTGTGGTAATTATAGTATTGGATATGGGTTTTGAGGGTCTAATTTTGTTCAGTAAATTATGCATTATTGTTTTGGAATTGGAATTATGTGCGTGTGTCTGTGCGGTGGGAATACTTTATTAGTGTAACGCCTTGTGCTTGATTGTTTGTTGTGGGAACTGGGCTATTTACATAGTTGCACGTCCATGCTGGGTGGTCACTCATGTTTAAGTGTTATGTTTATTCACATGTGGCATATATATTATTGTGTTGATTCCACTTATGCTACAAAATGTTTTTAGTTATCTATATTACATTCTCTGTTTTTGGAACCTCCATCTCTTAAATCCTATTTAATGAGGTAATGGACATAATAGAAATGCTGAACATATGTTTTCCTGAATCTTTCTCTTTAAATATTAAGAATTATTACTGGCCACTATTTCATACTTCTGGCGGCTTGACCATGACTTACTTGCAAGAAAATAACTGCTACTGTTTGCTGTTAAGGGTAATCAAGGGAGTTGATGGATATGCACAGAAACCTGGTTGTCTTAATGCTAATTCAATTGTGTAGTAGCATATCTGCTTTTTCTCAGTAATTATGCTTGATGCTAATATGCTGGTAGCTGTTTTAGTTTAGACATTGAACTGCTCCCTGTAACTCATTTTTTTACAAATTGCGGCTACTGAAAATGCTTTATAAACCAAGTGAGTAAAGATTCCGTCACATGTATATTCTTATCCGCCATACCAGATAACATTTTATGAAGTTTAACAGGAGCATGACTATATATGCGAACTTTTCCACTGGTTCTTTAACTGCTTCACTGCTACAGCTGCGTATCTCAAATTTCTATACCTGTGAAATTTTAGCTCTGAAGCTTGCCAAAGATCTCACTGGAATTCAGAGCACAAGACAAAATGCAAGGACCTATCATTTTCGAAAGCTAATTTTATGCGATCCACATCTGCATTGAGGGTAAGGAAAGCATCGGTAGTTCCTTTAGGTGGAAGCTTCAAGATTCTCAAACAGTCAAAGAAGGTATACATCTATCTATATTATTAGGCTGCTTACATAATTTTTTGCTGCTATTCATTGGAAGTATGCTTCATTTATGGTCTCAGATACTTTTTCCCTATGAGGAATTTGTGGAACTCTTCAATTGGAATAGCCCTGGTTATCCTCCTTGTGGACTTCTAAATTGTGGAAACAGGTAAGTTTAGTGAAAGTTTCCTTTTAAGCCATAGTTCTGTGCCAATGTCCAATCTACCAATCCTTTGGTTTTCCTTTTACCCCTATGCAGCTGCTTTGCTAACGTGGTTCTCCAGTGTCTTGGTTACACCCGTCCACTTGTTGCTTACCTGCTGGAGAAAGGCCACCGAGTAGAATGTAAGTGGATTGATTAAAACTATTTACATCTTGTTATGTTCTTTAGAGTATCTCGCTCTTTTTTCATTTGTATTGTTATTGAAGATTTCCTTTTTTTTAATGTCGACCCTATACATTTACCAGGTCAAAGGGCTGATTGGTGCTTCACGTGTGAATTTCAAATTCATGTAGAAAGGACTAGTCGAAGCCTTAATCCATTTTCTCCTATTAATATCCTCTCAAGATTGCCTCATATTGGTGGCAATCTTGGATATGGGAAACAGGAGGATGCTCACGAGTTCATGAGGTCCTTATTTCTGGGTTCCTTGTCTGTTTTATTTGACATTTGTTGACCTTTTTAGACTTTAACCGGCTGCAGAATGAACCTCAGTTAGCTTTTCTATATTGCTAGTTAATTGTTTTCAAATGATGCTGTTTGAACACCAATTTTATTTATATGTAGGTTTGCCATCGACACAATGCAATCAGTATGCCTTGATGAATTTGGTGGAGAAAAGGCTGTTCATCCTAGCTATCAAGAGACGACTCTTATTCAACATATCTTTGGTGGTCGTCTTCAATCTCAGGTAGCTTGCCTTGATGATTTTAAACTTTTACTATTGTTTATTTCCTCATCTATTGTCTGCTACATTGGTAGAGGTGAGCTTGCAATTTCTATACTGAGATGATTAACATGCTTAAGTTGCAACTGCTGTCTGCCTAATTTTTAGTTTTGCGTATTGGATGCCATGGCTCAATTATCCTGTCCAAACTTCTATGCTTCCCCGACGTTCCAATCATGACGAACATAAAGTTTTGGCATGTAAGCTTATCACATAACATGATTGTCAGCATGTTGCAATTAATTGGAGAAGTTTCATTTGTTTTAGCTGAGACGTAAAGAAATAGGACAGTTTGCTTCTTCTTTATCTAGAATTTTGTTAAATTCAATAATCCATTCGTATATATATATATATATATCTATATGTATTTTGATTATTTTCCCATGCTTTCAGGTTATATGCACAGAATGCAATAATGTTTCAAATCAGTTTGAGAATATGATGGATTTAACAGTTGAAATACATGGGGATGCTGGATCTTTGGAGGAATGTTTGGATCAGTTCACCGCCAAAGAATGGCTTCATGGGGATAATATGTATAAATGTGATGGGTAAACTCCCTATCTTCTTGAACTTTTCTCAATCGATTTGTATTCCATAAAGTTAGATAGTCCTAGGACTTTCATTTTCTCCTAAAAATTAGGTTGAATCCACCTTAAAGCAGCTAACCCGGTAAACTTGTGATAAGCATTTATTCAATTCCTCGGGACGATAATATAGCCACTTAATAACAAAGTAGAATCATCTGTTGGAAGTGGGTTATGCTTTTTCCCTTTATAAAGCTGATTTTATTACGTAAATGTGTTGTCAAGCCCGTGCTTGATTGATGTTGATGGCAAACTAAGTAAAGTTGGCTAATATTTATCAAGACTCAGGCTGGTGAATGGAGGAAAAATGTATAATTATTATTTTTACCACATTTTTAACTGTAGACAGCTGAAAGCTTTAATCTGTATATGTGTCTCTTCATGCACTGCTATGATGACAAATTACAGTCTGTTTGGTGGCACAACTGACATGTTTCGTTATTTATTTTTTACCCACCCATGTTTTAGTTGATCTCCAGGTTTATGTGATGCTTTCGCTTCACGATGCCATTGATTCCATAAAGTCAAATTTCTTATCAGAAAGAGAATTACCTTTCTTTCATATGATTCTGTTGAGTTAAGGTATTAGAAATAAGAGTGAAGATAGCATGCAACAACAGAGGAAATGTGGTTTGGTGATAAATTACTTACATCTATGACACAATACCTACAGAGTTAACCACTATTAATCTCTCTTTGGTTTATATTACAATTATTATCTCTTTATATACGTGGAGAAAGAGATGGTAAATGTGGTTGAAAATATTTCCTAAACCTAAATCATATCAAAATTACGTTCTAATCTTTAATAGTACCAAATATGATTCTCGAACATATTCTTTGGTTTCTAACATCTCCTCTGTAGTTGAACCTGGAAATTTGAACTGAAAGGTTCAACTTGAAGCACGAAATGAATATCTTGACAAAATTTTGCACAATGTTGTATTTAAAATCATAGAGACATAGAGCTGGTGAACAGATATCTTCAGCAACAAAACATAATCTTAATGTTTATGCTTATAAATGTAATCAGACACATGGATATAGAAGAATCACGGTCTGTTCGACCTATAAATGCAATGTGACTGTTGAGCACATAAAAGCATGGATTTTGCTTCTTCACCACATGGTTACTGTACACATACAATAACTGAGAATATGTTTCTGGGTACGGTTATTATTTATGAAAATAGTACCCCCGGTCACTTTTTTCGTGATATGTTTTTAGGTAACACATGGGACAGAAAACCCTGTATCTATATTGTTGATTTGATTCCGCGTTGAATTTTAATATAGTAGAAATTGAGTAACGAGAGTATGCGACACAACTCGGGATTTATGTAGTTTGATCATAATGACGTACATTCACGACACAATGTCCAGAGTGCTAAAACTCTAAACTACAATTATCATCACTTTATACAAGGGAGAATATGTTAGGGTAAAAATTGTGGGAAGTCTTTCCTAAATTTAAGTCATAATCAAATCATATAAAAGATGCATTGTTATCTTAATCCTGTCATATGCTGTGTTTGACCAATTAAAATATGTTGCCCCTGCAGCTGCAATGATTATGTTATGGCATGGAAACGCCTTACAGTCCGTCGTGCACCAAACATCCTTACAATTGCCTTGAAGAGGTTTCAGGTCTTCTTCTTTTTCTTAATCTGATGCGCTCCACCATTTTTCACCTCTGTGACTCCTTTTCATATCTTGCCTTAATGGAGAAGATCTATAGCTAGAGGGATTCATTCAATTGTTAATAGGAGTGTATCTTGTAAATTTTGCCCCGTGTTTGTGCAGAGTGGTAGATTTGGGAAACTTAATAAGAGGGTGACTTTCCCGGAGACACTAGATCTCAGCCCTTACATGGGTGAGTTAGTGGATGGAAATGATGTTTACAAGCTCTATGCAGTTATTGTACATGTGGACATGCTGAATGCATCATATTTTGGCCACTACATCTGCTACATTAAGGACTTTCGTGGTAACTGGTACATGATTGATGATTGTAAGGTAACAAAGTAGGAACTTATTTGTCTGAATACATGAATACATGCATTTATGATTATTTTACCGTACACTATCACTTTTTCACACCAACTGTTTCCAAACTGCAAAATGTTCTCTGCCACCTAAAGACACCTTGTCTCATGCATCTTTGACTTGCACACTGGTCTTTGTTTAAGCTTATCATTCTTATTCATGGGAACGGTTCAAGTTATTATCTAGAAAATTGTATCTTAGACGAATATATCGCACGATTCATGCATATCGAGATAATTTTCAAATGAGGCACCTTGTCTTCTTGAAATAGTGGATAGTTTATCATTAGTTTTTGATAGAGCACTAAGGTTGAACAGTTCAGTGGAGTGCATTCTTTGCAAAACCGACACCACTAAGATATTTTATGTAAATATGTTTCTCTTTATTTTCCTTATGTGGTGTTTTCTCCAAAGAATGTTGATTGATTCCATTGCTGACCTTTGCCTGAAAGAGTGCTTCTTGATCTCATCTTCATTTCGTTTGCCTACTCTTATCAAATTATGGAGTTCGCGAGAGAAATTGTTTGGAAGCTCAATTTACTGTTAAAAGCTTCAACCATTGATCCATACAGAAAGGACTGAAATTCATGAAATATGCATTACTTCATTACATCAGTATGCACTGCACTCTCATAACAGATTTATCTAATGTTCTCCTTTATAAGGTTGCTAATGCTGATTTGGATGAGGTGCTTTCACAAGGAGCTTATATGCTCTTGTATAGCAGGTCAGTTCTGTCGTTTGATACACAAGACAATATTTAAATTACCCTTAAGATTTGTATTAATGTTATATTTCAATCACAGAGGCTTTATTATTATCATACTTTCTAAATCTAATTACAGCAAATCCCTAAAACCTCAGTATAGTTCTCTTGTCTTTTCTGTTTCACCAATTATTTATCCATCACGACAGTCTTTTTGCTAAAATAATAGCCAACAGATTGCTGCATAGGTCAAACGTGCTAGTTTACCTTCTGTTCATAGTATCTGGTGCTGTGTATGACTGATGCTGATCAGCCTTTTATGTCCTTTAGAATTACTATTATGATCGGTGTATAATGATGTTAGTTATGCGTTATTTTCGACAGGATTTGTGCTCGTCCGACATGCTTACTTCCTGATGAATCATTAGGAAAAGAAGAGAAGGAAAACATGAAATTACAAGAATTAGATCCTTCTCTGAACCAACCTGCTGAATATTCTACTGCAGAATTACTTGATAGTCCAGTCCCAGTCAATTCAGAGCAGTTGTCTTCTTCTAATTGTTCAAGATCAGTAGTCTCGGATAATCATGAAGAATCATCGTTGGTCCATGATGCAGAATCGGCAAGAGAAGATGTAAAATCTCTCTCTTCTGAAGCATGTTTTCCCGTAGTCATGGATGTTGATCTTAACAAGAGCAGAGAATTATCCGGGACACTTAATGAAGTCGCTTTTTCTGCAGAGCTTTCTATTCCACCAGCCCCTGCTACTACTTCCTTGACCAATAACTTTTCCCCACAACCAGATGTCTGCAAATATCGAAATCTCTCCCCCTTATCTGATGTTGAAAATGAAACTTGGTGCAGTGAAAAAAATACGAAGGAAGTCTTATTTAGACTGTCGAGTGAAAATCCATCTGCTGCTACAGACTACGTCTTGGAGAATGTCGAAGCACAAGGTGTTTCTTTCAAGGCTTTCACCAATGGTGAGGCTCTAGTAGAAGAGAACTCTTCTAGTGCCGTAGCGCTTCTTGAAAATGGCAAGTGTGGGAATGTTTCAATGTTCCCTGATGATACTCCAGATGCAGCTAAGAAATCAAATGGAGAAAATTCTGGAGAAAAATTGAAGCCTCTTTTTGCGCCTGGTTTTCTTGATAAATACCCACGAGATAAAGGTAATACATTGTCGTTTCAGAATGGTCGCATCTTGAATAATGAGCAAATGCCAACTTCAGCACATGCAAATGGAAAAGTGTGTACGAAATGTGTTGCACCTATGGTTCTTGAAAACGGGGATTCTGGTGAGCAAGCTGCATATGGCGAGCGAATCAAAACTAACATAATCAACGAGGAGATGTTCCAGCTATGAGATTAAAACTCGATAACGGTGAAGCCCATGGGTACCATAGAACGATTTTTTAGGATAAATTATTTGAAGGACGTCCAAGGATGATGCACATATGGTCTCAAATTCAAGCATGTCGGAAATCATCTTGGGGGTTATGTGAGATTTTAACAGTATCAGATGACAGTCATGGTCTTAGATGTTGGGTATTCGCCTATGGAAGGCATTGGAAATAATTGATAGGTAATTGGTGATCGATTTAAAGTTGTTTTTTTAAGTGTTGAAATCATTCAGTGATCCCATCGCCACAAATTGAATCAGCCTGGGAATTTTTCTCCAGGGTTTCGATATTTACCAGAAATCTTGGATGTTTCTAGTATTCCAGTGAAATATAATGGATACCGTTCAATTCATTTTGGGAGCTGGAAATTTGTAGTCTGTCTATAAACGTAACAAGAAGAAGAATTACACAATAGCAATCAAAGAAATAGAAACAAGAAACGAATAACACCCTAAAATACAATAAAAACATCCTCACGAATCAAACTATAACAAGAAGAAGAATTACACAATAGCAATCAAAGCAATAGAAACAAGAAACGAAAACACCCTAAAATACAATAAAAACATCCTCACGATTCAAACTCTACTATAGCAAGCCATGGAAAGACACCATATATAACTACTCAGTCCAAATGCAGGGACGTTGTAACTTCATTTCAAGGGCTAGTTGTGGAGCTGGTGCTGACACCAAAAGCTGGAGGCGTGCAAGAAAAGAAAGCGTCGGCACAGTGGTGAGGATTGTGGGCATGGCTGCAGGTCCTGGCGGCACACGCTAGCGTGGGCAATGATGAAATAGTTGCGGGCAAGGGTGACGACAACGTGGGCTTTGGCAAAGTTGGAAGTGTAGGTTGTGTAGGCAGTAAAGTCGCTGGAAAGGAGGAAACACGGCAGTGGGGATGTTAAAGAGCTGCTGCTCTTATTTTATTAATTTGCAACAATTTAATAATTCAGATCCAAAATGCCAACATATACTATGAAATGTATTTAGTGATATAATAATGTTTTTAGTCGAATAACTACTCCCTTTACACAAATATTTAGATTAGACATGCACGAGATGATTATTTTCAATTAAATTAAAGCTCCATTTTCTTGGTTTTCATATTTTGGTATACCATACAATACAGTAGCACCGCTTAACTACCTTCCAACCTCTTTATTTTTACATGATTTATATAATAATGTAATATTTGCGGACAAAAGGTTAGAAGCATTTCGTATGTTTGTTCTAATTGAGATTTTAAATTTCAAGTAACTAATTTAATGTAAAAGAACAATGATTTGTGGTATGATATAATAAGAAAATTTAAGAAATCTGAAGAACGGTGATGCATTTAGTAAAACATATAATAAAGGAAATTATTAGTACAGTAATTATCATGTATTGGAGCAAGATTTGGCAAATAAATGAACTAAATCTTTAACCACCACGATCATATATAAAATTGTTGGATGATGAACTACTTGAATGTGCAATCGCGTAAATTTTATCATTTATCATACCGCAAATTTGGTTCTAGCTTCTAGTCTTTTCACCTATTTTACTTGTCACATCACACATGCTTGGACTTGTCATCTGTATTTGTTTTTATTACTTTTGTACTCCTCACCCTACCGCTGCTGCTACCCACCTCCCCGGCAGTTCACTAAATTCACCCCCTCAAAACCTATTTCTTTTTCTTTGATCCAAGAAAAAATGGATTGATCCATTTTGTATGTTTTGTAGTTAAATTAATTTCGTAACTTTCACAACCCATAAGCAACCAATACATATGCATACATGCTATAAAAATTCTATGAATATATGACATAAGACCTGAGGCAAAATGGAGCTCTCACGGGGCAGATAAATCCCATAAACAAGAGGCATATCAAGTATCAGCTCAAAATACGGATCTTTGATACAATCGGTGCACAAATTCTCCATTCAGTAATTGCGTTCTGCAGAGGTTCAGTCCTCTTCTCAGCAGAAAATCAAAGCAAAAACAAGGCGGTAAGGATTGACAAATAAACGGATACATATAAAGAAACTTCGTCAGCTTCTGTGCCCCTTTGACAGGCATGAAGGATCTATAGTGTCATTCTCACCTACCACGCAGCCAGACATCGAGACAAGGCAGGATATACGGGTTGCTAGAATGGATAACCTTTTCCTATTAACTTGGGGAAAAAGTAAAAATCCGAACGATGCCGACATCAGACCCAAAGCCATAGTTTCGAATCTTTCGATAGAAAATTTCCACAAAGGAAAAGTGTGGTCAGATTATTAGCATCACTCTAAGCAACTATGCAATCGATAAGTTACAAAGTTATGTTTACTACTTCAAAAGATGGAGCCCTTCCAAGCAGACTTTTGCTCCGGGAAGCCACAGCCTCCGGTTGAAAAGGAAAATCCAAATAGCTAATGTAGAAAGTCAAATCACAACTTCAATTTAACAAATTAATTACCTTCGAGATGCGTGTGAAGCCGCTTCTTCATCCTTAAATCTAATCAAATACGTTTAACTATTTGAGGAGAGAAGCATCACAGCCGCAGACATGCAATCAAAAGAAGCATCTAGAAAGTAGCAAGCTGGGATAAACAATATTTCGAATTGAAGATTCCACGGCAGTGCAGTGAAGGTTGAAACCACGAGAAAGGGCAGATGCACATAACACCTCGATGACAAAAACAAAACATAGATTTTTAGCGAGTCCCATCAGAAGTTTTAACACAAATATCAGCTACTAATATCGATCCATGAGCTAAAAAGATATGATTGAGAATGTTCCACATTTAAAGCTCATACGGAAAAGGGTAACAACGGAAAAAGTGGCAAACTTACTACTGAAGTAGTAAAGACAATCAACCATATCCAAGAGTAGGAGTCGTCCTTACACAATCCTTACTAAGTCCAAGCACTTAAAACACAATGGATATTCTCCTGTGTAGACATATAGGTACTATTAACTAATCCATGTTCAACTCCTGCTCCTGCGCCTTTCCCTGATGCCATTTCTGCATAAACCATAAGCCAATAAAACCCAAATGAGTAAATATATATTTAAATAAAATGTGACAACAAATGTATAAACACCCAGAATACTAGTGCCATATAACAACCAAATACCAATGCATCCATGACTATCATCAATTCTTATGCTGGGTTTGCTCAAAAAAGTTACACAAACACCACCTCTCAGCCGCGCGTATTCAAAAGCTAGAAAGACAATGAAAATGGAGAGTGGAAACACAGCAATTAAAACTTAATAATTTTCGTAAAACTTCCCCTAGTTTACCAAGAGAACATTAGGCTATGCGATACATAATGCACTATTTCATTTTTATGTGTATCAAAATGCCATAAAACAGAAACATCGGGAGAAGCTCTTAACATAAGCAACTGCGGATATATAGGCTCTGCATGTAAACCACACGGTAAACACATACCTTATTTCGATAAAATAATTCCCAAAGGGCCTAAATTGTACGCATGCTAACGAAAAAAGGCATATAATCACATCAATTGATATTTGGGACTAGATACGAGGCATATGATCTAACACAAAACTCCGATGGCCAATGATTGCTCAAAACATAATACCACAACAAACAGCCATGTTTTTTCTCCCAATTCTCAAGTTTTTAAATGATAAAAAACTACCAGTACACTTTTATTTATAAAAATTCTCCGCAAAACATAAAGATAAGAGATGCATATGAGAACACATCACAGCAGGAAAAACTTAGGATCTCACCCATTAGCATATGGCACCTCGCCTCTTCCTCGATAAGGAGACTTGCTGAGGCTGCGACCCCTGGGAGACAAGCTGCGACGTCGAGAAGTGCGACCACGAGGACTGTAACTCCTAACCCAGCAACATCAAGCAAACACTCAACTTTAAAATTAATAGTGACCATAATGAATTTACTCTTCACAGTAGCGTCTAAATCACCCTATCATTACCTTCGACCATAACTTGGGCTCCGGCGATACCTAGGAGGACTTCGACTCCTACGCCTTCCAGAACCTCCTTGCATCCTGCACTCACGGGCAAAATGGCCAGGCTCACCACACTCATAGCATTTCAAATCAGATCCAGAACGACCACGACCCCTACCACGGTCACCACCACCGCTATCTTTTGAATTGTGCGCAAGCTCAACCCTCCAACCATTTTTACCTATTCGGGAACAAGATGTCATCAGAAACAGATGGAAATTTTGGGGATAAAATCCTGCGGAACTTCTCTACTTTCGGGGAAACAATTACGCAATCTCACCATCAAGCTCCCTAATGGCATCTTGGGCATCCCTTAGATCGTCAAAATCAATGAAAGCATAACCAGGAGGCCTCCTTGCAACCCAGACACTGAGCAAAAAAATCATATACGTAAGAATACAACAAGTTCTTCCAGTTACAATAATACATAAAGGCACTCCTTAAAATAAGATATTGTGCATGCAAGTGAATGAATGAGGCTGTAAATGAGTAGAACTCCATGCTGGCCACCTGTAGCTGAGTCAGATTTTACACTTGACTTCTTTGGACACATATAGCTGGGTTAAAATATACATTCAACTTTATTTGGCAGGAATCTGTTACAATTTTTCTACTATCTACAAATTTTCATATGCAAATATCGAAATAAACACAATGCCTAAATATCAAAATGGCAAAATATATATCATGTTTTCTTAAACATGGAAAAGGGTCAGTGCTCAATTAAGGCATACAAGGAAACCATACCCTCGAATGAAAAATGATAAGACACAACATCTAACATATGCAGGTGATTGCTGAAATCTCATACATGCAATAGAAGACAGCATGATTGAAAAGCTGTTCGTAAAAAGTATTTCACTAGTGTAATCATCCGGCAACAAAAATCAAAACACTACATTACAACTCACCATTCTATAAGTTTTATTAACTGCAAATCATAAGCCATTAACCACCAATAACCACCAGAAGTTTAGCGAAACACCACATCAAAAGTAAAACAAACGATATTAGAGCAACTATATGTATTTACCTCCGGATAATTCCAAATACGCGAAATTCGTCCTCAAGATCACGTTCAGATACACGCGGGTCCAAATTTCCAACATAAACCCTCGACATCTTGGATCGAAGTTCCTGGCCAACGCAAAAAATACATTTAATAAAACCAAAACGATCTGAACGTCTTAACCTTTAGGGGGAAAAACCATTGAGGACGAATACACAAACACGATCTCTGATTTGTGCGACAGAAAAAGGCAAAAAAAATTTTAAAAAAAATATTCAAAGACAACCGGGTAATAATTTACTAGCTAGAAAAAAAAGGTTAAAAAAATCGCAGGAATTCCTACAATCCTGAACCTAGGAAAAGACAGTATGCTACAACAGTTATCCAATACTATGAAACTGCTCAAAAAAGTAAACCACATCTACAAATCAGGCGAGAACCCACTGTCAACTGTCAATGATTGAAATATTGGAATCTTACGAGAGAAAAAAAGTAGAGAAGAACCTGAAACCTTAATCAGAATTTGAGAAAACCCTAGCGGCAGAGGCTGGTGTGTTGTGACTAGTGTAGATTGATTAAAATTATACGAATACTAATATATATATGTATATATGTACGTATACATACATATATATATATATATTTACACGAGTACGAGAAAGGTTATGTTGCATGGATAATGATACGTGGATACGTAGATACGGGTATGACTATACGGGATTTTCGAAATTTGTAGGATACGATACGTCCGGATACGATAAATTTTATTAATTTATTTTTATATATATAAATATATAATTAATAATATTTGTAAAAAATCAAGTTTCAAGCATATAATCGCCATTAAACACATTAGAAATCAGAAAGTTGCAAACTCACCAACTTCACGACAAATGGTAAAATATTAATCCAGGACATCTAAAAATTTCAAACATATAATCGACATAAACACATTAACGTGGTTAGGAAATAGGGATTTAGTTAAATAATTTAATGTTAATTACAATTTCAACCTTATTTTTTAAAAAAATTTCGAAAATTCTCGTATGTAACCCGTGTCGGATACGGTCAGCGGCGTATATCTTGACCATATCTGAAACGTATCCGAAATAAAAACTTATTTTTATCCCTAGATACGCCATGTGGTGTATCCAATACGTATCGATGTCATATCCGTGCATATCCGTATCCCAGAAATATCCGATATTTGACCGTGAAATTTTTTGAAGTATCAGTGCAACATAAATATAAGAGAAAGGGCATCGGCATCTTATAAAAAGATCTGATACGCTACAGCGGATGCACGAATTAATTTTCCTTGTTGGGATTCATGGAAAGGCTGAGTAGGCATGTAAAAAAAAGGGGGGGGAAACGTAGGCATCTAGAATTACCATTTTAGCCCTACTTTGACTAAATAATTTCTCGTGTTTTGCATTTGGGCCTCAGAAAGCTATAAAACAAGGCCCACGTGGGTGGATAAACGAATCTACTTATCATTTTTATGCTTTGAAATATTTTTTAAATACAAATATGGCTATACAGATACATTTATTTATATTTATATTAGGCTAGTTAACTAGATTTATTTTTATCATAATATATCTGGTTTGGATAAAATTATCAACATGCTAAATTTGGGATATAGATTTTAACAAAATTTCAGCATTTATCGAACATTTCTCAAATTTGTAACCTGAAAATAGTTTTTTTATTCAGAGAATAGAATGACCACGCAATTTAATTTGAATATAATATTGAATGACCACATCACAGGTTAGTTGATTCACAAATCTTTTAAATCGTACAGCAGCATAAGCACCACGTTTCAATCGATCATAAAATTAGGGTAATATGCATACCCCAAAAAGACACATCATCGAAATAAATTTTGTCTACCATATGAAAAACTTTTGGTCATGTCCAAAATATATATATACACATATATATATACCCATGTTACATCTTTAAATTTTATTAATATTATTTATTTAATAAAAGTAATAATAATATATTATATCAAAATTTGATATTAAATTGCTAATTTGGTCAATTTGTTGAATCACTAAATATTTTGTTTTGTAAAACAATGTCATTTATATATTATGTTTAATCATGTGCGAGAGCTTGCTTTGATATGTTTTCCCTATATTATTATTTGATGTTGTTAATACAGTTTTACTTTTTTTTTTCGAAAAATTTTCCGAAATCAGTTATGTTGGAAAAAAATATCCAACCTATGTTTTTTGTAAAATTATAATGTATAAAATATATTAATTTAAATATAAGTTTGTTAACAAAGTTCATTAAAATAATATCTAATATCATATTTATAACTTTTTTTTAGCATAAACAAACGTTATGTTAAGTTAATATAATAGTAAGTACAAGGAAGATCCGGCTATAGGCTATAACACACGTCAAACCAAAGCGAAACAGACAAATGTCAAGCTTGGCAAAGACGAATACAACAGAAAGAGTCGTACTAAGCAGTTTGATGGAAGATTTAATAACAGCATAAGCTCAATACCGCGAACTGGATAAAGTGGGGTGTTGAGCCTTAAACGCATGGTTATGTTTAATGCGTTAATTTATCTCCGGTTTATTTTTGAGTTTTGATGATCAACAAAACTTGTGTTTGTTATACTAATGTGTCTACTTAGTATGCAGATTAAGTTATTAAACTCAACTGTCTAGATTTCATTCATCGGGTGAAGGTATCGACTCTCAACTTTTCAAATACACTGATGCACAATTAAGAGAATCGGTGGTAAAATTTATCTCTGTAGAACATCTTTCTTTTAGTATTGCATTTAGATTTGGTTTGAAGATCTGTGTCATGAATCTCTACAACCTACTGCTAAACGTGTTTCTAGGACCACAGTCACACGAACACTTAAAAAATTAGTTCCTCAATAAAAGAAAGAATTAGTTACATTATTTAGTAATTTGACGAATAAAGTTTCTATATGCTCTGATATTTGGAGTGATCATTGGCAAACTAATTTGTACATGGGTATTACTTGTCATTGGATAGATAATTCATGGTCAATTCAAAAAAGGTTGCTTGCATATCGAGTGTTCAATGAATCACACACCGCAAAAAATATTTCTCAACCGATTTGTGTAATTTTAGAAGAATATGGTTTAACTTCCAAAGTTTTTTCTGTGTCATTTGATAATGCTAGTTCGAACACATTGAGTATTGAAGATCTTAAATGTGTTTGTCAACCTGCTATTGGTGGTTTATTTTTCCATATTCGATGTATTTGCCATATTTTGAACTTATGTGTGCAAGATGGATTAAGATCGTTAGATAATCAGATTCAACCAATTAAAATGGCATTATCTTATTTGTGGTCTCATCCGAGTTTGATGAAACAATGGGGTAAGTTTTGTAAGGTTAATGGCATGCGACCTAGAAAATTTCCACGAGATACACCCACACGTTGGAACTCAACATATAAATTGCTAAATGACTCATGAATATAGAGATTATTGTGTTCTTTTTTTTGCACAACATGGTGGAAACTCTAATATTTATGTTTTTTCGCACCAATGGAATGTATGTAAAAGTATCGGTGAAATGTTGAAGGTATTTTATGATGCAACTGAACAATTATCTGGAGTTTATTATCATACATCTCATTTAGTTTTGATGAACTGTTGTAATGTGGCACTTACCTTAAATGAAAATTTCTCTAATTATCTGTTAACCTCTTCTGTGGTAGCAATGAAGGTTAAATGGGAAAAATATTTTTATAATATTCATGAACTTTTTCTAGTTGCTTTTGCTTTAGATCCTCGACTTAAATTGGATGTTTTGCATGAAATGTTAGTGATGTATTACGAGGCATTATCCCCCCCGGATGATATTTCCCCAATTGATTCTTCTAAGGTAGTAAATCGTGTTATAAATTATTTGCATGAGATTTATAGAGAATATAGTTTAAAATATGGTGTACAAGAAAATGAATCACAACTACAAGTTAGTGCTCAAAGTCATTCTAGTGGTATTAAACTCACGAAAGCACAACTTCTGTTAAAAGAACGCACTAAACGCCCAAGAGGATCATCAAGTTCCAGTCAGGAACTTGATAATTATTTTACGACTTCTTTTGATTTCAGTGAAGCAGATAGCGAGCAACAATTTGATATATTGCGGTGGTGGTCACAAAAGACACAAATTTTCTCGATTTTATCAATCATAGCAAAGGAAATCTTAGCTTGCCCCGTGTCAACTGTTGCTGTGGAACAAGCTTTTAGCGCAGGGGAAATATTTTGGATGCAAGACGATCAAAATGAGTCCAGATTCTTTAGAGGCCCAAGCACTAATGGACGATTGGGCGAGGGCGGCAAAACGAAAACAAGGAATGGAATCAAGCTCGGACCAAGATGAATTTGATACCGAAGGAACTACTACTACGGGGACAGGTAACGGAAGTGATTGAGTTACGCCACTTCCAAAGGTAAGAAGGGTTAAAAGGTAAGAGAACTACGTGAGCTTTGATTCCTCTACACCCTAAGAGGGTACGTAGGCAACTTAAAAAGTTCAAGCCCTCCCCTCCCCTTACATTTCCTTTTTTTTTTTTATAGTAATTTTTAAATTATTTTAAATAAAATTTTACTTTTTTTAATTTAAAAATATAAGGGTCGAACCGTAACCGTAATCGGTGGTTAACCGTAACCGTAACCAGAACCGTAACCGGCGGTTCACGAACCGTAACCTGAACCGTCTACGAAGGTTAAGGTTAAGGGTCGAGCTCTTATTAACCGTCGAACCGGTGGTTCCGAATCGTCAACCGGCGGTTCACGAACCGTGGTCATGTCTAAGTATAACAAGTAGTCAAAAGGGCGGGAAAGCCTGGGCTCCATGTATACTACACCACGCGCAAACAACATAAAACACACAGAAAATAGAATGACGACATGGTAATAATAAAAAGGGAGAAGGCTGGCGTATAAGCACCCGCGAGCCGTAGAATGCCCGAGAATCTCCCACACCTCGAGCCTCCCAAAAACAAGTGGTCATAGGAGTGGGCAGGGTTGCTCGCCACCACCACCAAAGCGTCGAACAACAAAAACAAAATCCTACCACAGTTCGGCCAGATAAAACCGAAGTAAGGAACACCCGAGAGGCAGCAAAAAGGAGTCAACGTAGACCAAAACCCGAAGTCCACAATAACCCGAAACAGATCTGGTGAGCAAACAACAGTAAGACAAACTACATCCCAACTTGTGAGACCCAAAGCAGCGAGCTGCCAAGAAGGGATGTGGTAGGGATAATGACGTCTAAACAACAGAAAGCACATAACGCCCATACGTCCGGATACGACGACGGACCAAATCACAGTTGAGGAGAAAGCGCCGACGTGAAAGAGGTTCAACCAATACCAAGGGGACGAAACCCAAAGAACAAATCAACTGGAAAAGACAGAAAAACCAAGAATCACAAGGGCTGAAAAGACGAAAGTTGAATATTCTGGAACAAAACCCCATGGAAAGCTTTGGGAGAAACTTTTCTATAGAGAGAAAATACGATGACACGTATTACTCATTTTAGTAGATTTAATGACTTTTAATGATAGATTTTTTTGGAGTTAGATGGATTTTTATTGACTTTTATAAAATCTCACAGAATTGTTAAAAGATTTTTATAGACTTTTTTCATAGAATTTTATAGACTTTTTTATATAATACCGTAGAATTTTATTGCAAGATTTTTAGCCATTTGTAAACTTTTTAATAAAATTCAATATCCATTATAAATTAATCAATACTTTTTTACATAATAATAATACCTTTATCAATATTGCATAAATAACATAATCAAAATACCGAGAGAATTTGATACAATTTTAGTAGTTTTTCATGAAATTTTTTATCTAAGGTACGTTCTCGATAATATGTTCAACATCACTCCACATTCGAGTGGCTATACTATCCCTCCATGCATTAGCATTCGCTCGTTGTTGTTCTTGAGTATTAATAAATAAATCAAAGTCGTCATCTTCATAAACTTGTTCGGATAAAGTTGATGTCGCTTCATTATCTGGTTCAACTGAAAATTCATCAGAACGACACTCCTTGCGGAGAAATTGTGTAATACGGCACAAGCCAAAACAAGCTATGCTTGTGTTGTATATGGAAATGGAGGAACTGTTTTGAATATTGTGAACCACGATTTAAATATACCAAATATTCTCTCAATGACGTTCCTTGAAGAAGCATGACGGAGATTGAACAACTCTTTTGCATCTTCAGGATGACGACATTGGACAGTGAATTCTTGAAGATAATAAGCACACCTCAAAAAGGAGCCAAGAATTAACGTCGATTTGGATATCCACCATCCACTAAAAAATATTTACCTATCATGACAAACCTGTATAATTAAATTACCAATGCATAACATACATAATCATTGAAAATTACAAAACTATGAATATTTTAGTAATATATATGATTAAAAATATACCTTGTGGAACTTTAAGTCCATTATTTCTTGATAAAGCATCCGTCGGCACGTTTGAATTATGAGCAGATCCTTCCCACCCACTAAGCACGTATAAATTATAAATCAAAGTTACAAGCTGCTAAAATATTTTGGGAAATTATTCCATGACGATTACGATAACTGTTAGAATCTCGCCCAAACACCGTTGCTGGAATATGAGTTCCATCAATAGCTCCAATGCAATCCTACAATAACAATAAAATAAAAAAAATAACATAATAATGATAATGATAATACAATAATAATAAAAATTGAAAAACAATAAAAATTTCGTGAACTTACTTTAAAGTACGGATAAAATCGTGTACTCTCTCTTACTCTTTCTGGCACTGTAGATCCAGGTTTGATCATCATATCTACTGCAATGCTATTTAATGCTTTCAACACCTTGTTGAAATTTTGGCTAGTATTATATTGTGATCGGCCAAAGGTTTTACGAATCAAGCAATATCGAGTATTTTGACCAATAATGAATAAAAACATGGCAAGCATTTCTTCAATACAAATGTATCTTGTATCTAGTAAGGGTGTTTTTTCTCTAAGGATATTGGACAATTTTAAAAACACGTCAGGATACATTCTATAGATTTCTCGAAAGTTTGTTGGATCCTCTTTTAATATTTTATGAATATAATCGTATCCACTTGTAGATATCTGACGCCTATTTAAGGGACGATAAACATGCTCATGATACATGTTAGCTATATGCTCATTTAGCACATAGAGGATTCCAAAAATCTCCATCAACAAATACCTAACAGTTTCGTGTAATTCATTCCAGTTCATCTTCTTCCATTTGTGCATATACTTCATGCATATTGTTATTTGACATTTAAATAAACCGCGGCCCAGCCCGGATCGTAACCGGGTCAATGGGTCGGTTAACCGTTGACCCTGTTCGACGATTATGAACTGTAATCGACCAGTTACTGTACGGGCCTGTTATGGTTAACGGGTCTGAAAAATCGTAGAACCGTCAGTTGCCGCCGGTTAACCGGCGGTTCCAAGCCTTAAATTTTTAAAAACTTTTTTTTTTTAAGTGAACGGCTAGGATCTCCTGTCCGTTGTATATTGTCAGGACCCTCGTGGCCTTAACCCATTATTAGTGTATTAACCCATACAATTAGTGCATACAATCATATTATCACGGGGAAAGACTACATGCAACCACGGCATAAATACCATCTATAAAATTCCTTGCATCATTTCATTAAATATCCAGCTTTTCCCAACCAAGTCCATTTAACATAACATGCACCCTTGTAATACACTAACACGTTCTCAATTCATTTTGCAATTCCTAATTAATTGCATGCAACATATAAATGAAAAGAGAATTGTTTTTTTATACAAATCATATATACATAATAGTGCTCACATGCGAGCATCGAATAAATATATGTGTATCTAATGTATAAATATCATACTCAATACCAGCTCTGGTACCTCGGACCTAGAAGTACCTCCAATCAACAGCTCGAGCTCATCTCCAAAGCCATCGATGTGCCTATTCCCCCAACAGAGACAGCCCGCACACGGGGTGAGCATACCAACACCACCAATCCAATAAGCACAATATTACAATTCATAATCTACACAATGTAAAAGCTATGAATATTAAAAGACACTCCCTGGATGGCATCATCCTCATCCGGGATCCCCTGTGCTGTTCTTGTTCTCAAAATAATCGAAACCATCAAATTCCCAGATGCCAGTTAATCATTACATTGATTAACAAACCCGTTTCCCATATACTGATATCATAATCAATAAAATCAAATTATTAAACAATGTTACAGATATTCCACATATCTCACTAATAGTTCCATAGTTCTATTTAATCACTCACTCCACAATATCGACATTTTAATCTCACGCACGCTCAACAGCGGCTGCGCCATAACCGATGTTCGCTCAACAACGACATCATCCCAATCATTGCTCGCTCAAAAGCGGCACCATATAATTCCCAATATATATTCATTTATTGCAAATACAAATAACCATGCATTTCACAGTTGCAATAATATGAAAGGCTATGCTTGTACGTTATACGTACCTTATGATTCCGTAGTCCGAACCAAACCTTGACTGAGTCCCGCGACCCGATGAATTATGTGCTAACACATAAATAACTCACAAACACAAGCATGCAACCACGTGCCCAAGCACATTCACAACCTCCAATCCTATCGTCAATCCATGATGATTAACCAATTTAAAAGACTCCGGGCTAAGCATGCATAATCCCCAAAATATTCCATTTCATGTGTTCAAAGGTTAACCAAATACTAAATCGAGTATTCCAATTTTTTTATTAAAAACTTGGCTCCAACCATTTCATTTTATAGGTATAGCATTCCCATTGAAATGTAGACATTGCCCCGAAAATTGGCTAATTAAACATCGATTCCAAAATTCCGACGTTTTCCAAAATTTCGAAAAATCAAAGGAAACAGGGCCGCGATCGATCACCCACTAATCGCGATCGATCGTCGCGGCTGTTCATCGTCACTCCAAAATCATTTCATGTCGCAATCGATCGGGCCAAGCCGCGATCGATTGCGACCTGCGAGTTTCCAAAAAATTCAAGCTTTAATGGTGTTTTTCACACCCAAACTCAAAACCAACACCCCATACTCCTTCAACACCTACAATACTCTATTTAAAACCAATAAAAATACCAAAAACCCAACTTTGAATTTTTTTTTTCAAAAATTCCCAAAATCCATACTCAACTCAAATCCTAACCAAAATCAACAATTCTTCAATCAAATCGAAGATAAAGGCGAGGGGAATGAGATTATCAACTTTTCTTCGAGAAATCCGGCTCTCGGGCCAAGCTTCCAGCCATTTTTACCAAAGGGAGAAAAGAGGGGTTTGGGGGGAAAGAGAGAGGCGTGGATGAGATGAGAGAATGGGGAAATGATTTGTGTCATCCCGGAACACCGAGTCCAGTTGGTATATATAGTACCAAGGCTTCAAAATACCATTTCTCAACAACTAGATCATGATTCATTAAAAATCATCTGTTATCAATAATTATCTCTCCAATGTCAATTTCCAATATCAGTCCCAATACAAAGTGCCCCGGACCCCAGATACCACCAAAAACCCAATTCCAAGGTTTTTCACTACGATGAGAATAAAATCTCAACATTTGGATCCAACGATCCCAAATACCCGATTTAACATCCTCGGATGTTCCAACACCATAATTAATTCATAATTGCCACAATTAATATCCATTGAGGGTCATTACCACACCGGGATTAATACCATTAATTCCCTGGCATCACATATATCAACGGTCAGGATCTCCTGACCGTTGCAACAGGTTGAACCGCCGGTTCAACCGTAAAAAAGAATTATTTTTTAAAAAATATTGATGGCTAGGATTAGGTGATCGTTATTTTTTATGCCTATAAATATCCTCCACACCCATTTCATTTTTCATCAATCTTATCTTATCACAACTCTAAGTTTTTGATACATCATTTACTTGTATTATTTTCGAATTACTCAATTGAAGGTCCTACTGATCCACGTAAAGGCAAAGGCAATGTGACATATCCCGAACGGGCCGAACCCGATGTTCATATTGATATTGATGATATTGAATTCACCGACGATGATTATTTTGCTACACATGATACCCAAGAAAGTGCGCATTCAAAGGTAAGATATATGCCTCCATTAAAACATCGATTTTTACTAAACATTTTGAGAAGGTGACTCTTCCATCCAGAGAGATCCGTGCCAAATGCAAATATTGTACCAGTACGTATAAGTTTCAAAGTGGTGGTGGCTATGGGTCTTCTAAGCGTCATATCAAAACGAAGCATCCAATGGAGTTTGTTAATGATTCTTCTCAAACTCAACTGTCTAGATTTCATTCCTCGGCACAATTAAGAGAATCGGTGACAAATTTTTTCTCTGTAGAACATCTTTCTTTTAGTATTGCATCAAGATTTGGTTTTGAAGATCTATGTCATGAATCTCTACAACCTGCTGCTAAACATGTTTCTAGGACCACAGTCACACGAACACTTAAAAATTAGTTCTCAAAAAAAGAAAGAATTAGTTACATTATCTAGTAATTTGACGAATAAAGTTTCTATATGCTCTGATATTTGGAGTGATCATTGGCAAACTAATTCGTACATGGGTATTACTTGTCATTGGATAGATAATTCATGGTCAATTCAAAAAAGATTGCTTGCATATCGAGTGTTCAATGGATCACACACCGCACATAATATTTCTCAATTGATTTGTGTACTTTTAGAAGAATATGGTTTACCTTCCAAAGTTTTTTCTGTGTCATTTGCTAATGCTAGTTCGAACACATTGAGTATTGAAGATCTTAAACGTGTTTGTCAACCTGCTATTGGTGGTTTATTTTTCCATATTCGATGTATTTGCCATATTTTGAACTTATATATGCAAGATGGATTAAGATCGTTAGATAATCAGATTCAACCAATTAAATGGCATTATCTTATTTTTGATCACATCCTAGTTTGATAAAACAATGGGGTAACTTTTGTAAGGTTAATGTCATGCGACCTAGAAAATTTCCACGAGATATACTCACACGTTGGAACTCAACATATAAATTGCTAAATGATTCATATGAATATAGAGAGTTATGGTGTTCATTTTTTGCACAACATGGTGAAAACTCTAATATTTATGTATTTTTCGCACCAATGGAATGTATGTAAAAATATCTGTGAAATGTTGAATGTATTTTATGATGAAACTGAACAGTTATCTTGAGTTTATTATCATACATCTCATTTAGTTTTGATGAACTGTTGTAATGTGGCACTTACCTTAAATGAAAATTTCTCTAATTATCTGTTAACCTCTTATGTGATAGCAATGAAGGTTAAATGGGAAAAATATTTTTATAATATTCCTGAACTTTTTCTAGTTGCTTTTGCTTTAGATCCTCGACTTAAATTGGATGTTTTGCATGAAATGTTAGTTATGTATTACGAGGCATTATCCCCCCCCGGATGATATTTCCCCAATTGATTCTTCTATGGTAGTAAATCGTGTTAGAAATTATTTGCATGAGATTTATAGATAATATAGTTTAAAATATGGTGTACAAGAAAATGAATCACAACTACAAATTAGTGCTTAAAGTCATTCTAGTAGTATTAAACTCACCAAATCACAACTTCTATTAAAATAACGCACTAAACGTCCCAGAGGATCATCAAGTTCCAATCAAGAACTTGATAATTATTTTACGACTTCTTTTGATTTCAGTGAAACAGATAACGTGCAACAATTTGATATCTTGCGATTGTGGTCACAAAAGACACAAATTTTCCCAATTTTATCAATCGTAGCAAATGAAATCTTAGCTTGCCCCGTGTCAACCGTTGTTGTGGAACAAGCTTTTAGCGCAGGGAGAAATTTTTGGATGTAAGACGATAAAAAATGAGTTCAGATTCTTTAGAGGCCCAAGCACTAATGGACGATCGGGCGAGGGCGGCAAAACGAAAACAAGGGATGGAATCAAGCTCGGACCAAGATGAATTTGAAACCGAAGGAACTACTACTACGGGGACAGGTAACGGAGTGATTGAGTTGCTTCCAAAGGTAAGAATGGTTAAAAGGTGTGATGCTTGGAAATCATATAAACTTATAATTGAGAATTATGACGTAAAAATGTGGTCAGATTGTAATTAAAATAAATCATGTGTCCAGAATAAATTGTTTATTGTAACACATGTTAATACTTGGTCATAACTTTTGCATACGATGTCAGAATTAAGTGAAATAGCTGTCCACGCAAAGATAACAGAAAGTTCTACAACTTTTTTGTTGAACACATTTCCAAAAAATGGCTCGAAACAGAGAAAAATCGAGGTAAACAAAGTGACACGTGTCACATTTTGAAGGTGACACATGTCACCCCTTAAATTAATATTATTTTACATATATAGCAAGAAACCTACGGGAAAGATTCAGAATTGGTAGATGAAGCGCACGAGGGTTTCATTAATTGAGAATAAAAACTATTACGGTCGATCTGGTCGGGTTTTGGTGAGGGCTACTATATGGCACTAATATTTCATATTTTGGTGTTAGTTTTTATTTAGCTAGCGAATATAGTGATAGTTCAAAATGGTGTATTATTATCTGTTGTTGAATTTTAAATACACTGGTATGTTTCGTTTTAATCAAAACTGTTAAATGTTTGAATTTTTGAATAATTATCAGATTTTGATATTTGGGGGAAGTAATTCCCAATGACGTATTGTTGTGTAGTAAATATATAGGCATACATAATTCTAGGTGAAAAGTGTAACTGATGGATTTTCATAATGTAGATGAATTTATTATGATTAGGGTTATTTAAAATGTGATTAGAAGATGTCTCTATATATTGATATTTTTGTAATGAGCTAATATTGAGTTGTTAAATTAATATAGATACTTCACGAGCCTCGGGACGTCAGGAATAGCCTAATTGTGATTATCGACTATCAGGTACGTGTTAACGTATGAGCATGTATTGATATTCATATTGATGTTGATTACGATATATCGATGTTGTAAATGAATGATGATGTTGAGGGTCACTGGAATGAGCGACGTATTATTAGTATTATTGTTGTTGATTGTGTCGCAGTAGTAAGGGAGCGACGATGTGTATAGTAGGCTTGGTGTGGCCACTATATCGATTATATATGATGGGTCGCAATGATGATGCGACAATGGGGTATAGTAGGCTTGGTGATGCCACTATATCGATTATATACAATGGGTCGCAATGATGATGCGACGATGGGGTATAGTTGGCTCGGTGTTGCCACTGTATCGATCTACACATCAGCTGTGATATGGTTGAGGTGGTGATTGATGGATATCGATTTGATGTTGGGAGATTGAGTTACATACACAGTCAGAGAATTCTCCTATTATGATTATTAATCGCAGGGAGTATTTCTGTTACGTTTCAGTATCTTATATTGTTGACACCATGTGTTTATAATTATGATGTTCTTATTGCTGGTGTGTGTGCTCACCCATTTTTGGGGGTTGTTTCTGTTACAACAGAGATCAGGCTTAGACGATAGAGTTGGAGACAGGATTAGGAGCTGTTGAGTCTGCGATGTCTAAGTCCTTGTCACGTACAATGAAGTTGTCATAGGATAATAAGTATGTTTCCACTAGTTGTGGTTCACACGTGAGACGGTTTATATTTGTATATGGCCTATATATATTATCCTATGATTTGGTTATCTTGTGTTGGTGCATGTGACTTATGTCATATTTAAATTGGGTAGACGTCATATATTTTTGTGAACTTATATATGTCATGTTGTGTATTGTTGGGAGGTCCAATTACAGGGAGCTTATGTCAAAATTTTTTATACAAACGACGTCATGTGTTGTCTGTTTACGTGGTGACGTTTGGGGTGCCACAAAAGGTAAGAGAACTACGTGGGCTTTAATTCCTCTACACCCTAAGAGGATATGTAGGCAACTTAAAAATCTCAAGCCCTCCCCTCCCCCATACATTTCCTTTGTTCTTTTTTTTATAGTAATTTTTAAATTATTTTAAATAAAATTTTACTTTTTTTAGTTTAAAAATATAAGGGTCGAACCGTAACAGTAACCGGTGGTTAACCGTAACCAGCGGTTCATGAACCGTAACCATAACCGTAACCATCTACGAAGATTAAGATTAATGGTCGAGCTCTTATGAACCGTCTAACCGACGGTTTACGAACCGTGGTCATGTCTAGCGTAGGATGGAATAAAAATGTAAATTTAGTCAATAAAAAGAATGAACAAATTGAGTTTTGTTATTTTCTACGATACATGGACACTAATACGACGATACTGACACGACACTACACGACACGACACGCACACAATAATACAGATTTTCAAAATTTTTAGGATACAACACGGCTGTGACACGCCTGTATTTTTTTATATATATTATGCATGTGCTATATTACAAAATACTAAAATTCACATTTTTGAAATTCTAAAACAATATCAAAGCAACAAAAATATTCCTAACAAATTCAAGATGCATATAAATAATGCATGTCACTGGAATAATCATAGTATCAATCATACTAATACCAAATGCATATTATTTCAATTAATATGTCCAACTAAAAGATAATACCAAAAATATTCTTACCAAATTCAAAAATTATATAAATAAATGAATGTCACTGAAATCTTCACTCGTATTAACACTAAATGCATATTACTCCAATTAATAAAGTTTAACTAACACGTCCAAATATCATTTTAGCCAAAATCTTTTTAAATTTTACAATTAACCCCCAAGAGTGCCATTTCTATGTCGGAGACGCCCATCGATCGTCTCCGACAAGGGTGTATGATTTTGAGGGGGTGTGCGACACGGGTGTCCGATTTTATTTTTTAAAATAAATTAAGGATACACGACGTAGCGTGTCCGACACGTGTATGAGAAGTGTCCGAGGAGTGTCGATGTCCTAGAAGTGTCCGACTGCAGTGAGTGCTTTTTAAGAGTGTCCGTGCTTCATAAGTTATTTATGTACACATAGCAGTTATAAACACGAATTGAGAAGTAATAAAAAAAACATGACAAAGATGTTTTAAATGAAACATTTAATATTGATGGTATTCACGATTACGAGTGTGTTTGCAATTGCTTATTCAAAGTATTTTTATGTTGTTTTGTTTAAAGTTGGACAATGTTGATTTTAAGCAAAAATATTGAGTGTTTGCTATTAAAATAAAAAAATCACACTACCAATGAACTTCAAATTATTGTAAAATTGCCACCACATAAGTAAAAGCAGTGAAAAATCACATGACTTGCTTCTCTGCTTCTAGTTTTACCTAATTTTTTTAGAGAAAACAATGAAATAAAACACTCAAAAATTATTTTTGTGTGAAAAGAGAAGCATTTTTCAAAAAGCAATCGCAAAGACCAACTAAAGAATCAAACTATTGTGGGGGTTTGTCCTGGGTTCGGGTTCTATTGATCCGCTCCTTCAGATACCTGTCATCCATGCACGTACATCGATTTACCTGATTGCGGTCATAAAGGGTCAGAGTCATCACCTAAGGATTAGTCTCTGTATACCTTTTAAAAAAAAGGAAAAAAAAACAAATTTTGCTTATTTGTTTGTAAAATTGGATCAACGCAGAATCATTACATTCTTTTACAAAAGTTATTATGGTCTAGAACTAGAATATCATGATTCCACGTTTACGCCACTGCACATTGGCTAATAATTTTATTGCACACAAATGGGTAGAGAAAGACAAAATTAAAACGTCGGAGAAAAAGAAGGGGTTTGAGTAGTTTACTGTCGAACGTTTTTGTTGGCACGATCCGGAGCAAAAACCGTGAGCCAAAACCCTTCTCCTTTTTTCAGTTCTCAATTGAGAGGATTCTTTCTCTCTTCACAGATTCCTATTGCTTCATTACATTCTTGGATCGGGACTGCTGTGGTGTGGAGTTGCACCGACTTCTGATTGCAGTCTGTTGTAAAGATTCAAAGTGAGTTTGTTTATCATTTATGTATTTTTTTACTGTGTTTCTCCATTAAGCTGCAGAGGAGATTTAGTTGTATTTATAGAATAAAGTGTTGAATTTTACGGTTTTGATGTTGAGGTGGTGAGATTTACTGTTGATTTTGTGTTTTTAGGTCAAGATTTGTTGGAGTTCGTTGAAGGAAAAGAAAGGAAGTTAAGTTATACAGGAACCCAGATCATTTTTTCTCTTGTTTTGTTTGATTCCCAGTTAAATGGCGAGAAGAGAAAAAGGTGCAAAAAAGATTAGTCTTTTGCCTGTCGGTGCAGAATTTGATCGAGTAAATATTTGTAATTGGTTAGAGTTGTATGTGAATTGATCAGCCCTAATGGATAAAGGTCTCGGAAATTTGGTATCCGCTAGGAAGTTGCTAAAAGCCAGTGTAGAGAAATCCAAGGCTTTGGGGTTGTCTTTAGAAAAAGCTGGGCCAAGACTAGACGAGATTAGCCAAAGATTGCCTGCTTTGGAAGTGGCTATTCGACCGATAAGGGCTCAAAGAGATTCCCTTGGTGCTGTCGGTGGTCATATAAATCGTGCTGTGGTCCCTGCTGCTGCTGTTCTCAAGGTTTTTGATGCCATTCATGGGCTTGAGAAATCGTTATCTGATCCCCAATATGATCTTCCGGGGTATCTTGGTGTTCTTAAACGGCTCGAAGAGGCATTGAGGTTCTTAGGAGAGAATTGTGGGATGGCAATTCAGTGGTTGGCTGATATGGTGGAATATCTGGAGGATCACAAGGTGGCAGATGGAAGATTTATTTCGGGTTTAAAAAAGGCACTTAACAGTCTACGGGAACTTGGGGTGGGTGAGGAAAAGGGCCATCTTGATGGGGGGCTTCTCAAAGTTTCATTAGACAGATTGGAAAACGAGTTTAGGCGCCTTTTGATTGAGAATAGTATTCCATTGCCTATGTCCTCTCCAGCCATGGCAGGCGAACAACAGGCCTGCATTGCTCCCTCTCCTTTGCCAGTTCCTGTTATCCAGAAGTTACAGGCTATCTTGGGGAGATTAATTTTAAATGACAGGCTTGACAAGTGTATATCCATCTATGTTGAGGTCCGTAGTTCAAATGTCCGTGCGAGTCTGCGATCACTAAATCTGGATTACCTTGAAATATCGGTCTCCGAGTTCAATGATGTGGCAAGCATAGAGGTATATATAGCTCAGTGGGGTAGGCATTTGGAGTTTGCCGTGAAGCACCTGTTTGAATCCGAGTACAAACTTTGCAACGATGTGTTTGAGAGGACGGAATTGGATGTGTGGAAGTCGTGTTTTGCAAGAATAGCCGCCCAGGCCGGATTTCTAGCTTTCCTTCAGTTTGGTAAAACAGTCACCGAGAGTAAGAAGGATCCTGTCAAACTGTTGAAGTTGTTAGAAATCTTTGCATCCTTGAATAAGCTGAGATTGGATTTCAACCGTCTCTTTGGTGGAGCAGCCTGTGCCGAGATCCAAAATCTAACTCGGGATCTAATCAAGAGTGTAATAGAAGGGGCCTCCGAGATTTTCTTGGAGCTTTTGATTCAAGTTGAACTGCAAAGGCACACGCCACCTCCTGCGGATTGTAGTATTCCGAGGGTGGTGACTTTTATCACCGACTATTGCAATAAGCTTCTTGGGGATGAATATAAGCCAATTATTACACAAGTTCTAGTCATCGAAAGAAGTTGGAGGCATGAAAAATTCCAAGAGAGAATCCTCACGGACGAGCTTCTGAATTTGGTTAAGGCCATCGAACTGAACTTGGAAACATGGTCCAAAGGTTATGAAGATGCTGTTTCATCATATTTATTCTTGATGAACAATCACTGGCATGTCTATAAGTATCTTAAAGGCACGAAACTTGGTACTCTTCTTGGAGATTCTTGGCTAAGAGAACATGAACAGTACAAGGAGTACTATTCGACCGCATTGTTTCGTGAGAGCTGGGGAAAACTTCCAGCTCTTTTAAGCCGAGAGGGTCTGATTCTTTTTTCTGGTGGGCGTGCAACGGCTCGGAATCTGGTGAAACAGAGGTTAAAGGCTTTTAATGAAGCGTTTGATGACATGTATAAAAAGCAGTCCAACTGGGTCATTTCAGACAAAGATTTGCGGGAGAGAACATGCCAGGTTATTATCCAGACAATTGTGCCAGTTTATCGCAGCTACATGCAGAATTATGGCCCGTTGGTTGAACAAGACCAAAGTGCAAGCAAATATGCCAAATATACGGCTCAGTCTTTAGAGAAAATGTTCGAATCTCTGTTCCATCCAAAGCCAGTGAAGCAATTCAGTTTTAAAGTGAGGCAGCCGAGTGGTAAAAATAATAATGGAGCTGTGGATCAATACCAAACTCCCCCAACTGTTAAGTGATCGCCTATTTGGAAGAACCATGCATCAAGATCCGTTCGAATCGGTCCAATATCCACAACTATGCGTATATATTGGCTATATGAGTACCATATATCAACAAATCCATTCAGATAAAATAATACAGGCGATATGGGAATCGGTGAAAGGTTGGTAACATGAATTCTGATGAGGTGAATGTCATTTAACCGGAAGACCTTTTCTACAGTTGAATGAACCTGCCATATTGATGACTTCACTCTGTTTAAATTTAACTATAATCTATTTATTCATATCTTCATTCCCTATTCAATCTCTATTTCATGTGATGTTGAGAAGTTTTTCAAGTTTCTTGGACACGAATAGATTGAAAGGTACATTAACTGAAAGAACTCGGAACAAAAGTTTTTATTGGAACTATGTTTAATACTATGATCCTGCTTTCTTGAGTTTGGTTTCTGTTGTTTAATTAAAAATACTTTTTTTTCATTTACCTTCTGAAAAAAAAAACGTTTACTGTGTTGTTGGATTGGCTCTGTTAAAGGTTATGGGCTTGAGAAATAATGGTGTTGCTGATTTGTTGAAATCTCTTGGAAGATTCTCTCATATTTGGCATTTATTGGGGGCATTTATGTTTTTTTTAGGGATACACAAGTCGGGTAGAAGTTTAAGAAAATTATATTTGGACAGAGAAGTTATTAATAGAATTATTTAAAACAGTTAGGAATCAGAGAAAGTGATATTTGGAGATCCAGCATCCACGTCTCTTTAAAAAAAATAAGTGATTTTTCATTATTTATATCAGAACATAAAAATGTTTTTGTTTTTTGATTAAAGCCCTAAAAAAATAAACTTTATTTAACAAAGTATTTTTAATCTATTATTTTTGTATTCATTTAAATCGATAACCAAGTCTATATTCTAATTGAATAGTTAAAATTGATTATTTATCTATTATGAAAAAACATATATATATATATATATATATATATATATATATATATATATATATGGGCAAGTACAAAGACTTGGGATGTGACTCTGAATCGGACCTTGCACTTTCACATCGATCCTTTTAGCGCTTAGTCAGTCTAGTCTTTGAGCGAGATCCAATGACGGATATTCGTGATCTTCTATCTATAAGATAGACAAAAGTGGAATGCACTAAGGGCAGAGCTAAGTGAACTTGGCTATTTTCACTAATTTCATTTCCGCACAGAACAACAACTCGTGATTTTGAATTTCACTAATGAACTTTAACTTGAAATAATACACAGTAAAAATATTTTATAAGTACTTTTTTCCAAAAAAAAAAAACTACTATATTAATCAAATAATGCTAATTCTAAGTTAAAATTATTGTTAAAATAGAAAAATTGATGTTATTGTTGCAGATCAAAATCATTCATTCAAACCACACTTTTTCAATAATCACTTTTAAATTAATTTAAATAGAAAAGTTCGATATTTTATCAGCAAATTGGAAAAAAAATCCCCAAACGGGATGTTTTATTTTTCATCAGTCCCTTGTCAAGGATAATTTAGTTCTCACTCACTACTTCCAAAAACAATTCTTATTAACTCAAATATTCTGTGAAATCTCAATTTTGCCCTTAAAATCTCACTTTTATCTCTATTTTTTATTCTTGTAATACCTCAATTATGAGCAATCTTTTGTAATGTCTCAGATTATATGCAATCTTTCGTAATGCTTTCATATTTTTTATTTCATTGCATTTTCTAATTCAAGGTTTTTTATATTAATTTCATAGTAGAGTGGTGATTGTTTGTGTGTTACTCATATTAATACTGATTATAACATGATTTTTTTTACTATGAACGGATTTCTATGAAAACTTGGCATGATTGTTTCTGTTTGATGATTTTTTACTGGAATTTCATATAAATGCACATAAAGTGAATCATAAAATGCTATAAAAGTGCCTGATAATTGAAAGTACTTAGTTCGTATTAACATGTACGAAATTGTGTTTAAAATATACTCACCTTTGTGTTAAAAAATACTCATTTTATGCGTTGAGAAGTAGTAGTAGCAGTCTCAGTTGGAGCCAAGCAAGGATGATAGATGGAAAGTACATGTTTGATATTTAAAATGTACTTTTGTAGTATTTAAGATATATTCAAATTTGTTAAAAAATACTAGTTTTGTTCGTTGTCTCAGTTGCAAAGTACTACTTATATTATATTTAACATATACTTGGTTGTTGCTAGCATATACTCGGTTTGTGTATCAAAAGTACTAATTTTATGTGTTGAAAAACATTTGTCTCAATTAGGGCGAAACATGGATTGAAAGCACTTGTTTCATATTTAGAATGTACTTATGTTATATTTAACATATATGTGGTTGTTGCTCCAAAGGTACTCGTTTTGTGAGTTGAAAAGCATTTCTCTCGATTGGGGTTAAGCATGGATGATAATTGGAAAGTACTTGCCTTATATTTAGAGTTTATTCTATGTTTAACATATACTCGGTTCGCGTATTAAAAGTACTAGTTTTGTGTGTTGAAAAACATTTGTCTCAATTAGGGCCAAACATGGATTGTAAAGTACTTGTTTTGTATTTATAATATACTTATGTTATATTTAACATATACTTGGTTGTTGCTCCAAAGGTACTCGTTTTGTGAGTTGAAAAACATTTGTGTCAATTGTGGTTAAACATGGATGATAATTGGAAAGTACTTGCTTTGTATTTAGAATGTACTTATTTATATTTAACATATACTCGGTTCGTGTACCAAAAGTACTAGTTTTGTGTGTTGAAAACCATTTCTCAATTAGGGCCAAACATGTATTGGAAAATACTTTTGCATTTAGAATGTACTTAGTTATATTTAACATATACTTGATTGTTGCTCCAAAGGTACTCGTTTTGGGAGCTAAAAAGCATTTGTCTCAGTTGGGGCCAAACATGGATGCTAATTGGAAAGTACTTGGTTCGTATTCAAAATGTACATATGTTATGCTATAAATATACTCATCTTATGTTTGACAGGTACTCATTGTGTATTACGAGAAGCAGGTCTCAATTGTTGCCAAACAATGGATGAAAATTTTATATTACTGATTTACATACATACTGTATATATGTTATGCTATAAATGTACTCGTATTATGTTTGAAAGGTACTCGATGTGTGTTACGAGAAACATGTCTCAATTGTTGCCAAACAATGGATGAAAATTTCATAGTACTTGATTTACATACAAAATGTACTTTTTTATGTTATAAACATACTCGTCTTATGTTTGAAAGATACTCGTTTGGTGTGTTTAAAAACACTTGGTGTCAAACAAGGAATGTTAAGACAATATATTTGGTTTGTATGCAAAATGTACATGTTGTACATTTGACATATACTCGTTTTATGTTGAAAATGTACTCATTTGGTGTGTTTAAAAGCATGTTGGGCTCAATTGGGTCAATCAAGTGATGTTGACATCATTTCTTAGTAAAAAATGGTAATTCTATTAAAAAAGTTTAAATTAGATGCTTGGTCCAACATTTATTGGTTATCGAGTGTGCCTTGACACTTCATAACTTCAATCTGCAACTATTATTGTTGTACTAATGTATATGTCGACATCCTTTTTGGCATCTTCAATTGTGCACTCCAACCATTATAGAATTTGACATGGACAATTCAACATAACATTTTCTATAAGGTGTGTGATACTTCTAAAATATGGTAACTCTTGGGTTCTTCTGATACCCATTAAGAATTCAAAACGTATTCGCATTCAGAATGTTCCAAATCTACATTTGACATTACGAATTCAAAACAAACTACTAGGTTGGTCTGTTTAAAAGCACTTGGTGGTGTAAAATTAATGTTAAAGAGAATGGTACTTGGTTTGTATTCAATGTACCAACTCTATGTTCAAAACTTACTCGTGTTATGTTCAAAAAGTACTCTGTTGGTGTGTTTAAAAGCACTTGGTGGTATCAAATGAATGTTAAGATAATGATACTTGGTTTATACTCAAACTATACCTACTTTATATTCAAAAATACTCGGGTTATGTTCAAAATGTACTCCGTTGGTGTGTTTAAAAGCACTTGTTATCAACTGAATGTTAAGAGAATGATACTTGGTTTGTATTCAAAAAGTACTCGGGTTAAGTTCAAAAAGTACTCGGGTTAAGTTCAAAAAGTACTCGGTTATTTGTTTAAAAGCATTTGGTGATATCAAATGAATGTTAAGAGAATGCTACTTGGTTTGTATTCATATACCTACTATACCTACTTTATGTTCAAAACGTATTCAGATTTTGTTCAAAAAGTACCTGATTGGCATGTTTAAAAGCACTTGACGGTATCAAATGAATGTTAAGATATTGGTGCTTGGTTTGTAATCAAACTACTTTATGTTCAAAAAGTATTCGGGTTATGTTCAAATAGTACTCGGTGGTGTGTTTAAAAGCACATGCTATCAAATGAATTATGTTACTTAGTACCATAAATTATGTTATACAACACCACAAATTATGTTATTTAGTACCACAAATTATTGTACTTAGTACCACAAATTATGTTATACAGTACCACAAATTATGTTATTTTGTACAACAAATTATGTTACTTAGTACCACAGATTAGCTTATTAAATACCGCAAATTATGTTATTTAGTACCACGAATTATGCTACCTAGTACCATAAATTATGTTATTTAGCTTAATGTTATTTTGTATATATATGAGACCACAAAATATGTTATCTAGTACCACGATTCAATGTATATAATACCCCAATTGAGATAATTGATTTCCAACATACGAAATGAGCACTTTTTGAACACAAGCTTAGTATCTTTGAAATGTAATATGTCCATTTTGAATATAAACCAAGAACTTTGAAATTATCGTTCCTTGTTTGGCCCCAACTGAGATAATTTCTTTTCAACGCACACAATGTGTACCTTTTGAACACAAATTGACTATCATTCAAATGTAAAAATTGGTATATTTTAAATATGAACCAAGTACTTTACAAATACATTCTTTGTTTTTTGTCTTATTTGAAACCGTGCTTCTAAATAATTTGTTAATTTTTCAATACTTGTACAACTATTTGTTATCTGGACTGACCTGAATATGTGTTTACATTGGAGTGAATGAGTACCTAATTTATTGTCAATGAGTGCTTGATTTGTTGTCAATTAGCCGGGCCGGCACAGCCCGCAACAGAGACGGGTCGTACCTGGCAAGGCACGTCTTCATTTTCGCAAAGCCCGGCATGACCCGAATCATATTTTTTAATTTTTTTTTGTTTTTTTTAATTTTTTTTGTTTAATTTTAATTATATAAATATAATAATATTATAAAAATATATATTGGCACAATATACTTGTAAAATAAAAATTTATTGACTACGAATTGAAAAACTACAAATTACATTCAACAAAACAAAATAATAAATTACAAAAGAGTTTAAAAAAATATGCTAGTTTTCTTCATTTTCATCCGAAGAAACATCATGTCCTCCCAAATCTTGTAAGCGGCTATCAGCATCCAACCAATCATTTAAAAGAATACACATCTCCACAGTGTTTGGTTTCATTCTACTTCTTTTTTCATCAATGACTCTTTCACCTACACTAAAACAAGATTCCGATGGAACTGTGACACACCTATATATAACAACAACAAAAAAAGTTTTTATTATTATAAAAAAGCCGTTGAACGGCATTTTTTTTTACCGTTGGCCATTGGCGATCGATCGTCAGTTATGTTGCGATCGATCGCCAAGCCGTGTATAACCTACTGCATCTAGGCAATCGATCGCCATATATAATTGGCTATCGATCGCTGATTAATTTTTAAAAAAATAAAAAAAAAATAAACAGTGTCGTGCCGTGCCAGCCCACGGGCTGGCATCCCTTGGCCCGGCACGACCCATGTTTCGGGTCGTGCCTAGCACGACACGATATTGTAGCAAAACGGGCCGTGCCGTGCCTCGTGTCATCTGGCACGACACAACATTGTAGCAAAATGGGCGGTGCCGCTCCGCTCCGCGTCGTGTCGTCTGGCACGGCACACATTGTAGCAAAACGGGCCGTGCCGTGCCGCTCCGCGTCGTGCCGTGCCTCGTGCCGTCCGCTCCGTTTGACATCTCTATATATACTTAATGTCAAAGCAAAAAGTAATTGCTTTCTATATTCTTCCCAGTGTTACGTAAATTCCTCAATCTCCTCTCTATCGTCTAATGATATCTCGGCCCATTAAAAGTCATTCGAAATTGGTAAGATATATGTGCATATCTTCTAAAAAAAGCATATTCAATACCATAACTGCATTCGCGTGGTCACACAAATTTATGGCTGAAGCCATCGAACTTTGTTTTCTTCGCGATTGATTGCCGGCTGTTCAAACTTTCTGCTACTGAGATCAATCGCTGGGTATTACGGGATCGATCGTCGCACGTCAATTATTTCCTCAGTTTTTCTTCTGCACACATTGATTCAGCGGTAAGGAAGCTAGCGGCTGGTCGCTATGTCCTTTTTTCATTCTTGAATTTGCTGCCTTCAGTTCTCATTCTTTGGCTCCTACATCTGGAGCGTGAATGTGCCTTGGAGATTTGAACACAAATGAGTAATTATGTTATTATGGGGTGATTGAAGACATAAAGTTTGGAGGTTTGAATGTTCAGCATGTTTTCGAATTGCAAGGCATGAAAGCATTTCCAATTGGCTGAAATGCGAGGCTTGAAGATTTGAACCCAAATATGGCATCTGGTTTGTAAGATAACGGTATTATGAGAAAATATGGAAGAAATTGTGTTAAATGGAGGAAAGAGAACATAAAACAAATGGGAGGAAGAAAGAGAAAACGTGGAAGAGATGGTATTTTAGTAAAAACATGAATTAGGGAGTGAAACAAAACAAAAAAATAAACTAGGATGTGCAGAGTTTTAAAATACTAATAGGGACTGAACCCTAAACATAAAATGGCTTTATGGATTTATAAGCAAGTCCCCCAAATTTGATTGATTATATTATATTGTTCAGTACTTTTAAGGGTGTGTATGGTTTATGGGATATAGTTTATTTATCTTAGGATTAATTTTTTTGCCATGTTTGGTTTGTTTTTTTTAAAAAAATTATCTCATCATATTTATCAATTTTAATCCACTTTGTAACAAATGACATATAAACAATTTTTCACAATTTTTTACTATTTCAAATTTTAAAATTCTCGCAACTTTCAAAATTTGAAATTCCCGCTGAAATTTGACACTCAAATTTTCGAGGGTATTTTAATAATTATACCAAACAATAAAAATAATCTACAATTTTAAACTTAAACCAAACATCATATCTTATCACATTATATTATTTATCACCATATCATAATTTTAATTATTATATTACTTATCATATCTCTTGCTCTAAACGGTACCTTAGTTTAAATGTGTGTTATTGTTGCGCCTTAAAACGCTACAACTCTCATTCCTCTATTTTAAATAAAATTATCGTTTTTGTTTTGATGATTACAAAACCTATACATTTTGTACTAATGATTTTTATTGAGTATGCAGCATAAATTATGATCAATTTTGAAGATTGTAATAGTATTGAAATGCCAAAGAAAATTTGTCTTTTGGAAGACACGGATCGCCCCAGGCGATGAGTGCCATCGCCCCAGGCGATGGGTGCCAGGCGAGGATCGCCACGCTCATCGACCCAGGCGATGGCCAGGCGAGCATGCGAGGAAGATCGCCCCAGGCGATGGTGACCAACGCCTGAGGCGATGGCAGCCACAGGGACTTCGCTCCCGCACATCGACTGAAGCGATGCCGAGGGTGGCGCGGGCATGCGCGCAGGGGAGTTCGCCCAAGGCGATGTCACGAACGCCTGAGGCGATGGGCTGGAACGCCTGAGGCGATGTGGACTTCGGCCGAGGCGATGCATGATTTCAGGCTGCTGAAGCTACGGCATTGGGATTTGACTTGGATCGCCTGAGGCGATCCAGCGATCGCCTGAGGCGATCCGTGATTTTTGCTGACCGTTGGGGCGCGGCGATGGTGATCGCCCGAGTCGATGTCCGAGGCGATCTTGGAGTGATTCAAGCCTTATTTGAAGCAACGGCTAGTAGGAGCCTTGGAGGCCTTCAACACTATAAATATTGATGCTTTGGAGCATTTTGAAGCCAAGGAACAAGCCTACAACTTATACCAAAGTCTTGATAATTATTATTTGATTTAAGCTTTGCAATCTCCATACATTGTTATTGTATTGGAGCTTGTAATTCTTTTATTGTGTGTGAGTCTTGTTCACTTCGTGTTGGTACACCGTGAAGGTGTGTGTTGGTTTATTGTAAAGGTCCTCCAACACCAAAGCAAGTTGGAAAATTGTAAAGTCATCAACAAGTCTAGTTGGTGCAAGTGTGTGGCTAACCTTGGAGCCCTTAAGGCCAAGAAGACTCGTGAAGAGTGTTGGTAGCTCGGGAAGAGCTTTGTATACTCGTGAAGGGTATTGTGCTCGGGAAGAGCGTTGTATACTCGGGAAGAGTAGTGTGCTCGGGAAGAGCGTTGTAAACTCGGGAAGAGTTATTGTGTGGCTAACTTGGAGCCCTCAAGGCCAAGATCTATTGTTCTAGTGGAACCTCAGTTGGAGGTTATCTAACCGGGAAGAGGAGACGTAGGCGATTCATCGCCGAACTTCTATAACAAATTCTTGTCTCATTTTATTGCTTTATTTCCATTAAGCATTTATTTATTTTGTTCTTTCTATTTATCGATTGACTAAAGGCTTCCGCAAGCGCAAAATATTTTATTTTTACAAACTCATTTTAAAACGCTAAAGTAGCCAAGGAATCTCATTCACCCCCCCCCTCTTCGATTCCAACAGCTATTAATTATATAATTAGAAACTTATTATCTTGTTATGATGATGAAATACTTGACGGAGTAGTGGAGTTTGATTAGTTGCACATCCATCATGATTTGGTGCGGAAAATGCGACCAATAGACATAACTATTACTAGCGTTCATGCACATGCGATGCCTGTGTATAATATAAAATATAATACATGAATGTAATGTAAATATAGTCACAGAGTAAGAACCATATATAGTAGTTTTTAACTGAGATAAAATATGATTCTTGTAAGGTCCCCTTGCTAACTAATTATGATTAATCCGGATTAACGATATTTAAGCAAACCATGGTGATTAAAAGTTGAGATTTCGAATTAAGGTGTTCCGGGTCACAGCATCTTATTTTTAATTGAGATAAAATACATCAAAATACACACGAATACATATATTTTTACATAGCCAAGTGCCATGCAAGAAACATTTAATTATTGTATTTGGACACATAGATCACTTAACCTTTAAAAATGTTAAAAATGGGTTGGTTGGCATTGTTTCCCATGCCACTATCACCTTTTTTTTAATACTTAAACTTGATTCATTTCTCCTTCCAAAACATCAGATTTCTATCCTTATTTTCGAGCCAAACTCCTCCCAAAAATGCTAGAAAAATGCTCAAAACTTCCATGCAAGTTTAGTTCTAGGAAGGTAGAAGGAAGGAAACATTTTGAAGATTAGGAGCTTGGTTGACTCAAGGGCTTGGATTGTGCTTCAAATCTTCAACATAAAGTGAGGTATAACATGAATCTTGAGTTTTATTAACTTGCATGTAGGATTAATGGTCGAATTTTGATGCCTTGACATGAGAAATATAGAAGAAAAATTGTTGTCAAATCTGTTTCAGCTAGTAGACAATGCATTTAGTCTGGTATTTCGAGTTTTACGCATGATTAAACTTCGCATTTGAAGATGACTTTTCTAATAAGAGTTGTAGTATTTTGTGTTAGCTTTATTTGACCACAAAATTCAGCTAATCTAGAGTTAATATGCAAACGTTATGGTCATTTTACCAAAATATGTAAAATCTGGAAATTCAGTGCATTCGAGTTTCATGTAACGTGTTCTTCGAATTTTTGGGAATACATGGCTACGAATTTGAAGCTTTAGGCTCTAATAGGAGTTGTATTATTCGGTGTTAGCTTGCATTTGGAATTAGCCTCACTCAATTCGGAGATCATATGCAAAAGTTATGCTAATTTTACCAGAAACTATGCAATCTGAAAACATGGTATATACGAGTTTTTTAGGCTGTACGTTTTTAAAAGAATGTACATCAAGATGAACTAATTAGCTTAAAGCTCATAAAAGATGTATTGTAGGATTTTGAGTTAGCTAAATTCGCCCACTGAATCAGGTCATTTGGATGTCGTATGAATTACTTATGAAGTTTTTACGAAACGCGCTCACTTTAGAACTTAGAAATTCCCCTCTTTTGCTCAAGTGATGTTTAGACCCAATTTGCCTTAGGTAAATGATCTAATTTGGGGAAGTCTCAAACATATGAAATGTCATATTTTGAGTTAGCTTTCCAGCTAAATTGGACCCATGTAATTATTTAAGTATTGGAAAATTTATGAGCCAATTACTATGAGTATGTAAGCTGAAATTTTAAGAAAATTCTAAGGGTCAATGTTTGGATTATAAACTTGATATTGGAAATAATTGAACACTTTGATGATATAATTGAGGTGTAAATGACCAGGTTAATAGATCTCGAGGTTTATTCGAGGAGTACTCGGTAGATATAGTCTTGGTTCGAGGTACGAAGAAAATCGGTTCTATCACGATGTCTGGCAAAGACGTGTGATGTTCCCGAGGCATGATTTACTTGTCATTACGTGCTACTTATGTGACTATATGACATGTTGAACTGCAGTATGTGAATTACATGATACATTGACTGCATGATATATGATGACATGATATATTGAGATGCATCACATGAGATATGATATTGCATGATGCATTGACACACATGGACATTGAGCATGTCATGTTGATCCTATCGATTCTTTTGTTGATACATATATCCTTTTGTTGGTATCTGTGATGCGTGTCTGGGGATGACGCCGATGGCTCGGCGGAGAGAGTGAGCTGAGAGATGCCGTAGCGACGAGTGTGCCGACGTCGCCCAGACACGAGGGATGATGGACCGCCGATGGCTCGACCTAGAGAGATATCGTAGCGACGAGCGTGTCGACGCACTGCTCGAGCTTGATGATTTGATTGATGATCCTTCCATTGTACTCCTGAGATCTTGATATTGGAGATTTGATATCCCTCATATGCATTTGCATTCATGCACGGCATGCATCACATGTTATTTTGTCATACATTGTGATTTTACCTGTTTCTCGTACTGGGTCCTGGTCCCCTTCGTGGGGGGTTGTCATGTCTTTGTTGTATGGGCATGACAGGTGGTACAGATGGACGTACTGTGGATGCTCGAGATGAAGCATCGATAATACCAGAGCTCCTTGAGAGCGAGCACATGTATATGTTTTAGGTTTTGAGTCCCAGTAGTTAGAGTATATTTAAATACGATTCAATTTACTGGGGTATACCCTGAGTATCTGTATTTTAAGTATTACTTTACTGAGAAGTTTATATGTGATGCGTATGCGATGAATAATATGTTAAATTATGAAACTGAAATTATATATTTTTCAGTACTATGATATATGTAAAATCAAAAATTTTTGGGCCACATGTTGATAAATTTTAAATAATCTTCCGTTGTTAACATAAAATAATCATTGGGTGATAATTAAGCGCACTATTAGGACAGCACCCTCACAATTCTGGCTTCACAGGAAATTTTAAAGAAAAGGAACCGTCAAAGTAAGTATTAATGAGTTGGGAAGGCTTGCCACTAAAGGATGCTAAATGGGAAGATTTGACTGCATTGCCTACTTACACCATCAACTTGCACTAAATTGCTTGGCACAAAACGCGTGCATTGAACTTAGTGGTTGGAAGTTGAGCGTTGGCGGATGGCGAATTAATTTTTCAGCCCTATAAATAGAGCTCATTTCCTTCATTCTGAATCATCCAAACATCGAGTGTTTTCTCATATCAATACATCTGAGTATGTATTTACATAATATTGTGTGAGATAGTTTTATCCTATATTGAGAGTGTTGCTCTTTGAAAGATAGTGAGATGTTGCAACCCATAAAATATTATAGTGAAATCTTTTCATCTTGCACGTGGCTTTTATCCTAATAGTTTTTAGAAGTTTTCCACGTAAATTCTGGTGTCCATTTTATTCTTCATTTTGGAATTTTCTATCTCATGATGCTGCACGTGGGGCCAACAAATGGTATCAGAGCCATGTTGTAAAAATCTTAAAAATTCCAAGTATGCTATATGGTTGCAGTCTTGACTGATCTTCCACATCAGAAAAGATTTTTGAGATATTTTTTTATTGAGGTAATTTTATTGTTGTCAGTATGGCGGCACAGTTCAAGATAGAAAAATTCAATGGAAGTAATTTCATGCTGTGTAAAATGAAGATGTAAGCAGTTTTACGAAAAGATCGTTGCTTGGCGGCTATTGTAGATAGACCGACAGAGGGCATGGGTGATGAGAAGTGGAATGAGATGAACGGTACTGCTATTGCCAATTTAGCAGCTGAGGTATTGTCCAGGATCGTTGAAATAACAAATGCAAAAGATATTTGAGATACTTTGACAAACCTGTACGAGGCCAAGTCACTACACAATAAGATTTTCCTAAAGAGAAGGTTGTATACTTTTCGAATATCGGAATCATCATTGGTGACCGGCCATATCAATACACTGAATACTCTATTTGCTCAACTCACTACATTTGGGCATAAAATAGAGGAAGTTGAATGTGCGGAGCTTCTACTTCAAAGTCTACCTGATTCCTACGATCAACTTATCATCAATCTGACCAACAATATCGCTATTGATATGTTAGTCTTCAACAATGTTGCAGCCACGGTTCTTGAAGAGGAAAGTCGGCCCAAGAAAAAGGAAGTCAAGTGGCAAGTTCGAAGCATGCAGAATCTTTGACAATGATTAGAGGATGAGTCAACGGAGCGTGACTCCAGTGGGAGTCACAAGTATGGTAGATCCAAATTCATAAGCAATATGAAGAATTTTTACTGCTATAAATGTGATGGTAAAGGGCACTTCAAGAAAGATTGTACGAGTAGGAAGAGTACTGAAAAAAATTCTCAAGGAAATGTTGTCAGTACCTCAGACGGTGGTGAAATATTGTTCAGCGAAGCAACAACTGTTGCGGAAGGCAGACACAAATTTTATGAGACATGGATAATGGACTCAGGAGCTATATGTCACATGACATCTCGAAGAAAATGGTTCGATCAATATGAACCAGTCTTGGAAGGATCCGTTTTAATGGGAAATGATCATGCCTTGGAAATTATTGGGGTTGGAACCATCAAAATAACAATGTTTGATGGTATTATTCGCATCATACAGGAGGTACGACATATGAAGGGCCTGACAAAGAATATATTCTCTTTGAGACATTAGATGATCTCTGGTGCAAGTCACGTATCGAAAATGGGATCATGAAGATCGTGAAAGACGCGCTAGTGGTAATGAAGGCGGAAAAGGTTGTCAAGAATAAGTATGTACTGTTGGGATATTACACAAAGGGGCAGAACTAGCTGTTGCATTGACTAGTTCGCGAGAAAAAATAACAGTGTTATGGCATATGAAGCTCTTGCATATGTCAGAACGGGGGTTGAAGGTTCTCTCTGAACGGAAGCCGATGTCGTGGCTTACAAAAGTAACTCCACCCTTTTGTGAGCATTGTGTTACAGTAAATAGTACAGACTAAGTTTGGCACATCTACTGCCAAGAGCAGCGGCATATTGGAGCTGATTCATTCAGATATTTGGCAAGCACCAATTGTATCTCAAAGAGGAGCGAGATACTTTGTCTCGTTCATTGGTGATTTCTATAGAAGATGTTGGGTGTATCCAATCAAGAAGAAATCATATGTTTTTCTAGTCTTCAAGGTGTTCAAAGTGCGGGTGGAATTTGATTCTGAAAAGATCATCAAGTGTTTGAGGACTGACAATGGAGGAGAATATACCAGTGAAGAATTTGATGCAAATTGTCAAAAAGAGAGCATCAAAAGACAATTCACAACGGCTTATACACCTCAGCAAAAGTGGCGGAGCGGATGAATAGAACCCTATTGGACAGAATAAGAGTCATGCTGAAGACTGCTGGTCTAGCCAAATCATTTTGAGCAGAAGCAGTCAAAACTGGCAGTTCTTTCAGTAGCGATTGATCTAAAGAATCCTATGGAGGTGTGGACTGGCAAGCCGGTTGATTATTCTCGGTTACACACATTTGGAAGTCTGGTTTACGTGTTGTACAATGAACAAGAAAGATCGAAGTTGGATTCTAAATCCAGAAAGTGTATCTTCTTGGGCATGCTGATGGTGTTAAGGGGTATCGTTTGTGGGATCCCACTGCTCACAAACTTATTATCAGCAGGGATGTTATCTTCGAGGAAGATAAAGTGAAGGGAGACAAAGGCACACTGAATTCAGAAACAACTATAATTCAGGTGGAAAATAAGACATGCGAATATCATGTTTCTTTTGAGGTATTACCAGAGCACGAGGAACAAGAACCAGTTGAGTCAAAGGTTTACAAAGTTCGGCAGTCTACTTGCGAGAGGAGACCACCGGGGTGGCTTTCAGATTATGTTACTGAAAACAACGTTGCATACTGTTTATTAACGAAGTGAGCCATCAAGTTTCATAGAGGCTACCCAAAGCTCGGATGTATCCATGTGGATGACAGCAATGCAGGAAGAATTGGAAGCCTTAGACAGGAATAAAACTTGGGATCTTGTTACACTGCCAGGAGGACGGAAATCCATTGGTAATAGATTGGTCTACAAGATCAAACGTGATAGTAACAACCAAGTTGAACGATACCGTGCAAGACTGGTGGTGAAATGATATTCTCAGAAAGAAGGTATAGACTTCAATGAGATATTTTCTCCTGTGGTTCGAATGACAACATTCAGAGTAATATTGTCTTTGTGTGCGGTGTTTGACCTATATCTAGAGCAGTTAGATGTGAAAATGACTTTTCTTCATGGAGATCTTGAAGAATAAGTCTATATGCTCCAACCAGAAGGTTTTGCGGAAATAGGCAAAGAAAACTTGGTTTGCAGGTTGAACAAATCTCTGTACAATCTCAAACAGGCGCCAAGGTGTTGGTACAAGAGATTTGATTCCTATTTCATGAGCCTTGAGTACAACATACTTAATGCAGATCCTTATGCCTATTTCAAGTGACTGGGATGATGATTATATCATTTTGCTATTGTACGTGGACGATATGTTGGTAGCAGGCCCAACAATGATCGAATCCAAGAATTGAAGGCACAGTTGGCTAGGAAATTTGATATGAAGGACTTGGGACCAGCAAACAAGATTCTAGGGATGCAAGTTCACCGAGACAAAAGTAGCAGGAAGATTTGGCTTTTCCAGAAAAACTATTTGAAGAAAATCTTGCAACACTTTAACATGCAAGATTATAAGCCAATTTCTACCCCCTTCTAGTTAACTTCAAGTTATCATCCGAGATGTGTTCTAGCAGTGAAGCAGAAAGGATGAAAATATCTCGAGTACCGTATGCATCAGCGGTGAGAAGTTTGATGTTCGCTATGATCTGTACAAGACCAGACATTGCACAAGCAGTGTGAGCAGTCAATTGATACATAGCAAATCCTGGACGAGAGCATTGAAGCACGGTTAAGAAGATCCTTAGATACATTAAGGGTACCTCGAATGCTGCATTATGTTATGGAGGATCGGATTTTACACTCAGGGGCTATGTGGATTCAGATTATGCAGGTGATCCAGATAAAAGAAAATCTACTACTGGATATGTGTTTACACTTGCAGGAGGAGCAGTAAGCTGTGTTTCAAAACTGCAAACAGTTGTGACATTATCTACAATGGAGGCAGAATATATGGTAGCCACTCAGGCTTGCAAGAAGACAATATGGATTCAAAGGTTATTGGAGGAGACTGAGCATAACCAAGAGAAACTTTCTTTTTTTTGTGATAGTCTGAGTGTCTTGGACATTGCAAGGAATCCAGTCTTTCATTTCAGGACGAAACACATTGGAGTACAGTTTCACTTTGTGCGAGAAGTACTAGATGAAGGAAGTGTGAATATGCAGAAGATCCATACGAAGGAGAACATAGCTGATATTCTTACAAAGCCAGTTAATACTGACAAGTTTGAGTGGTGCAGATCCTCAAGTGGCCTAGCAGAAACATAAGCAGCAGAGGATGACAAGATTGAAAGGATGTGTGGAAATACGTTTAATTCTCAACAAAATCTCCAAGTGGGAGAAATATCAGACAAGTGCATCAACTTGCACTAAATTGCTTGGCTCAAAATGTGTGCATTGAATTTAGTGGTTGGAAGTTGAGCGTTGGTGGATGGCAAATTAATTTTTCCAACCCTATAAATAAAACTCATTTCCTTCATTCTAAATCATCCAAACATCGAGTGTTCTCTCATATCTATACATCTGAGTATGCATTTATATAATATTGTGTGAGGTAGTTTTCTCCTATATTGAGAGTGTTGTTCTTTGAAATATAGCGAGATGTTGTAATCCACAAAATATTATAGTGAAATTTTTTCATCTTGCCCGTAGTTTTTACCCTAATTATTTTTAGGGGTTTTCCACGTAAATTCTGATGTCTATTTTATTCTTCATTTCCGATATTTTCTATCTCATTATGCCGCACATGGGGCCAACACCTCTGCGAGATAGGAGTAATCACATGAATGGGCGGGAGGGTGCAGATCAATCACGAGGCCAAGCTATACTCGCACGTGTGGCCAGGGCTTCAGGTAGAACAGAAGTATCCGTTTTCTCAAAGTGAGATATAATATGTGAGCATTAATATGTTTTGCCCAGTATAGAATGACTATTTATTAAAATTAAATTCCATATTTTTAAAAACATGACTAAATATTTTTACATTTAAATTTTTTTGTGAAGTATTTAGTTGTTCATAGACCCACCCTGGTTATAGATCAGGGGCGGACTCCAGCCCCATGCAATATTTTTAAAAAAAATTAAATTTCATCCTTTAACCCCAACCCTCGGCTCCGCCCATGTAATAGTCTTAGTATGGCAGTTGACTTAATATATTATTTTTTTATCCTTACATCTTTGATTTTGTTGATAAGAAACAAAAGAGAATATAAACGATCATATAATGAAAATCAAATATTCAAGAAATTATTTTCATATATTACAAAATATAGAATATAACAAATATTCATTGGTTACTTGAATTTACAATCCTGTCATTAAACCGTGATTAAAAAGCAATTTGAGTCTTGAGCCTTCAAAGATTGGGGTTTCAAGATGCAAAGACTGATCATGTCTTGTGGGCTTTTGATAACCCTGACATAAATTGATGTAATGCTGGTGTTTCTCATTGCAGGGGCCGTGAACCTAATGTCGGAGAGCTATTTAAAAGTAAAAGATTGATTTTCTCACTGAAACGGAATGCATTGGTCTAAGTGGGGCGTGGATAAAAGGTAGGATATGTAACATGAACCGAGAATGTTTCTAGCCTTCGATGTATCTGCAAAATGAATCAAGGATCTTTATTGATGTTTCCTCAACAAAATGAATCAAGAATTCTCTTTCTGCAAAGCTATAATCAATGTGCAAAAACTAAAGCCAAGCCCAAACATAATACAGAAGTAACGATCAACAGTCAAAATTTTGTCTTCCCCTTTCCATTCACACCCGCAACTACTTCTCAGGTGGTTGATACATCTTACAGACAAATCAGCTCCCCATGCTTGATTGTGTAGATGGTGGATAACTCAAGTCTTCCTGCAAAAAAATTATTGGGGTAACATATCAGAGGCCAGGCTTCACATAAATGAAGTTTAGCCTACAAATTCTTCTAGTACTAATTTGTCCACCATCTCAAAAAGCAACAGAACAAAATGGCCATATCTTCTATGAAATATGAAATCTCTACCGTTCTCGAACTTTTGAAGAATAATTGTCAATTGTTCGGCATTGGCTCTATTTGTGCGAGAATTAATAGTAAAGCAGATACACATGCCACATTTTTATGGATTTAGAATTATACGAAGGAAAATCATAGAATACCAAGAACCAGGCTCCTGATTAGCATTCTTATTCTGTAAGATATAAAAAGATTATTTTGCAAGATAATGTACTTAGACTTACTTTAGACATGGAAACCTGACTGTGACTGGGTGAGGGATTTGCACTGCATGTCAGTGAGTTGGCCATGGCATCTTCCGCTAGTTCTCGCAGTTTGTTCAATTGTGGAAGAACGACTTTACCAAGATCTGGCCTGTCTTTTCTTCTAAGTTCTGAGCACTTAAGCGCCAATTTAGCTAAGCTCAAAGCTTCTTCAACTGGCCAGTCCGGCACAGATGGATCCAGCATCTCAGGAAAGGTACCTCTCTCGATAGCTCTTTCAACATGATGAGTCAGACCCATCGGTGATTTGCCGGTAAGAATCTGTAAGAATATGATTCCAAGGGAGTATATGTCAGATTTTACGCCAAGCATACCAGTTTGCTGATACTCTGGATCTATGTAGCAGAAAGTTCCAGCTGTAGATGTCATCCGATATTGAGTGACACTGTCAGCTGTGGATGGAGGGACAAGTCTAGCCAAGCCAACATCACTAATTTTGCTGACATAATTTCGGTCAAGAAGAATATTGGCAGGTTTGAGATCGCGATGGACCAGTGGCTCTGGTTTAGTCTGATGGAGGAAGAGCAGGCCGGTGCCAATTTCAGCAGCTATTCGAAACCTATGCTGCCACGACAGCGGAGGAGTATTACCCCGCCTCAACAAACGATCTTCTAAGCTTCCATTGGACATATACTCATAAACTAAGCAACCATATTCTGGACAGGCTCCTAGAAGTAGAACCATGTGGGGGTGTCTTATGCAGCTTAAAATTTCAACCTAGTGTCAAAATAAGAAACGGATTATGTGATTGAAAACAAGTCTCGTTATGGACAGTTTTGTGAGCATGGAAAGTAGGAAGACAGGTGGAAGTTAAATCAAATGATTACTGCAAAGTACCATAATTTAAGAGTCGAGGAGAAATTTTCACTTAATATTGATAACTATATTGTCTATTTCAACAGCACCTTGTGCGAAAGATAAAGCTTAGGAAACTCGTGTTACAGTACCGAGCATCTGGCACTATACCAAAAGCTGAAATTCGTGTTACAGTACCGAGCATCCGGGACTATACCAAAAGCTACAACTGGTGATAATCGTGTGGCTTGAAGTTTTTACATCATATTTAAATGCCTTCCACATAGCCGTAGAAGAATTGTTGTTCCCTAATACATATAACCATACACTTACGTCAATAAATTCTAAATGCATTGACTTCTAGATTACATAAAGTCCAAAGATGGAGAGAATCACTATTGGAAAACTTCATGAACTCTACATGACTACGCCAATTTGTTAGAGATGTTCAAACTACATCATACCCTTCTCTCATGTGACAATATTTTTACATTCACATACCTCTTGTTGAAACTGTGATCTTCCATGAGTAGCATCAGGTCGAAGAACCTTCACTGCAGCAGGCGTGTGGTCTAAATAACACTTGTATACCGGCCCATACCCTCCTTCTCCAATCTTTCTAGATTGTGCAAAATATTCCGTGGCAGCTTCAATCTCTTCGATCGTGTATTTTCTGTAAATGGAATCTGACTGAGTCAGAGTGCTAAGTGCCCTAGACTTCTCTTCTGATTCTTTTATGGCCTTCATTTCTGCATTGATCCTCTTTTGAGCTTCCAGCTCAGCTATCCTTCGAGATGCTTCAGCATGCTCGAAGGCTGCCTTAGACTTGGCCTTCTCTTTTTCTGCAAGAGCCAATGCTGCTTCTTCTGATAATCGTGCCTCTTCTAATCTCTTCTGCTCTTCAATTTTCCAACGCTGAAGCTCCTTTGCCTACAATGGAAAAGAATTTATATAGACTCTTGAACAGAATCCTGAAGTCCAGAAAACAAAAAAAAATTCATGCCTTCTCTTTCGCTGAGAGTGCTTCCTTGCATGCTGTACTGTACATATCCATCGTTTGCTTGAGTTCCTGCTTTAACCTTCTCATTTCAGCTTCTACTTCCTCCTGTAAATATTGTCAAATCTGAGCCATGTCTTCGTACTTACACTAATTCAATAGTAGATGTAAACAAACCAAGTCATTCAGCATACAATATTAATTAATGATAGTGATGAACTTATACTAATATTACAATAAATTTGCCGCAAGAGATAAGTTCCAAGACTACAAAATTGAGTACAAATAGAATAAGCTGTAAGTAAATCATGCAAATTTTCTTTACCGCTGTAGCATCTAGCAAGGTGACGGTCAATCTTTGCAGATAAACCGACAAATATATGCATGTAATCTTAATGTAGGTAACCTTACCATTGTCTGTGTTGTGATTGCTTTATCATTTTCAATTGGGTCAAGGAACAGTTCTGGTGGGGTTGATATGTCCACCGAATTTCGTCCAATTTGCCATGAATTGAACCCTTGGTTATCTATGTCCAATAATCCCGAAAGCCGAGGAGGAGTACGATCACCTTCCGAGCCCTCATAATATGAAGGGAACATATCAACACTCTGCCTTGCAGAACTGACAAAGGATATGTCAGTTTCTGGTGGAGATAGTTCATATGCTTTTCCAGTGGGAGCCTTGCGATGAGTGAATGGTGACCTTTTTGCAGCAATCACATTTAAAAATTAGATTTCAACGTAAATATCAACCCTTATCTCCCTTAGTACACATATTAAGGCATACTTGATAAAGTTTGACTCATTTTGCTTGGCATGAGACAAAGGTTCAGATCCTGGCCTAAAGTGTCCTGAAAACGAACCTGCATATGAACCCGAATTGAATCCATTACTTGGGAATTGAAAATTAATAACTGTAGAGGCCACTGTTTTTTTTTGGGGGGGGCGGGGGGCAAGTGGGGGGGTGGCCACCAACTTCGTGATTCACTGTTGGATGGCACTAGTGGCTCTGATGCATTAGATTTTCTATGGGCTTGAATTAGTATCTGGTTCCGTAATGGGTTGAGGATCGATGGAGCTGGACGGGAAGCAGCTCGTGTGGATGAAATCTTCCCCTTGTGAATGACATATACGGTACAAAAATCCGGCACCCCTTTTAGTACATTTCCAGGAATATCTTTTGCTTTAAATCTGTTTTTAGAAAAGGCTAGTTAGGTTTTTAGTCGGTATACATAATCAAGAGTAGACGAAAAACCATTCCAAAATACCATGTGAAGTATTGAAGATAAACGCGGTTAAAAGTAATTATTTGAGGAAGAACATCCATTGAGAAAAATATACCTGAAGATGCTGCCTTTTCCAGCACCGAGAACCACCACATCAATCGCTGATTGCTTTACGAATTCGATGATTGCTCTAGCCACATCAGTATCATCTAGTACAACATCAAAGCATTGTATCTGTAAAACAAAAATGTAGAATGCTGAGACTGAGTTTAGGACTACAAAAATAATTGTAGAGTTGTATACTTGTGGATGTTACTATTCTTTTTTCCATGTTCAAATTCATGTTGAAATGGTTGCATTTCCAAGGTTCTTCTCACGACCAAACACATAAAAAGCTAATATGTTCAAATCTTGAATACCCACATCTTTGCGCATACAAAAGACGTGGAAAGGAACTAACAGTTCCCTTAACTGTATATCATCTCCAATTTCATCACTGGCATCAGAACTCTGGTTAGGCCCTGCGCCAAAGATGGGAATGGTATATATCATTGTGGCTAAAAAATGTCACAAAAATGTCGCTATGGAAAGCAAACAAATGGTGACACAGACTATATACATTCTTCCTGAGTAAAGTGGCGATTGTTACTTGTGTTTGTGAAAACAACTTCTTGTGCCTTTTCAAGCAAATACACTTCAAAAATCTTTAACATGGAACTTAAGCTTCTCCTCATAGAATAGTCACTTACAAAGTGGAATTTTATAACACAATTTCAATCTCACTTCGAGGGCAAAAATCCAATAAAATACATGCACAAACACAAAACACATCAAGAATAATGCCTTGCCCTCAAGAATCCGTTGCACATAAGAGTTAATATAAACCTACAACGCATTATTGTGCTCTCGACTTTTGAGCCGAAGTAATTTAAGTTGCTCAAGAATGCATGGAAACACAAACAACTAGACAATTATACACATAAAATAAAGAGATAGAGGATTACAGGGGGCAGGAAAATAGGGCGGTGCAGGCAATCCAGGAACAGATTGTTTCAGCTTAACATGAATCAAAATCACAGTCTGCCCTTTAACAAGAAGATTATCAACAGCCCATTTGAGGGCAATTTGACTGCTTTTATCCCTGTCTATAGCCACAGCAAATAACCTCGCCTTTGGAGGCAATCTTTCTCCATGATTAACTGGTGGAGGCCACATTCGTTCTCCTCCAAGCTTCCTTTCTCTCAAATTGCTACCGTTTTTACTAACGAGAGAAAAAAAACAACAAAGAAAGGAACAAGAATCGTACACGAAGGACCCCTTTATTTTCTCAAAGTTTCAAGGAAAAAATGTGATTTTTGCGGATTAAACTATCACCCTAGTGGATAATCTGGAAGACGTGAGTTTCAATCAATTGTTTTTTCAGGAACAAGAGCAGAGAGTCTCTCTCCCTCTGTGTGTGTTTGTCTTCCACTGAGGGAGCTCCGTATTTGGCGGGGTCCAGGCTTGCATTACCGATCCTTTGTTCTGCGAGAGATTTTCGTTAGTTCTTGTGGCCTACTGTTCTGACGAGACACTTGTCCACATTTTGCAATTTAGAATATGAAAAATTACATATGCATTCGTTGTAAAATAACTTTTTTATAAATTTTCCTTCTAATTTGCTCAACTAATTCTGTCTCTATAGCTATTTCATTGTAGGATAACTGTTTTATTGCTCAAATTATAGATGAATTAAAAAACATAATTATGAGAATTAAAGAGGATTTATATGAAGTTCACCCTTCAAAAAAAATTTATATATATAATAAATGTGTTGGGGAAGTGACCATAATTGTTAAAAGAGTAAATTGCATAAATCTTCACAATATTTTATTATTGTGAATATGTACTAAACCTTCTGTGTTAACAAAATAGCAAAAAATATGTACTAAACCTTCTGTCTTAACAAAATAGCAAATATATATATATATATATATATATATATATATATATATATTTAAGCTCTGCATGAAACTCCATATGTTATAAAAGCAAAAAAACCATCTTTTTTTAAACCTTGCACAAAACTCTCATCGTTAAACAAAATAGGCAAAAAAACCACTCTATTTTCTTAACATCTACGTTATTTTCTTCTTTTTTGTAATGATTTCCTTATTTTAATTTGGAAAAGAATAATATTCATAATTTTGAATAAATTTTCAGATGTAATTTTAAAATAGATTATGAATAATATTCTAAATTTTCCTTTTAATATATGCATGTTTATTGACCAATTCAAATTCTTCTTTGTTTTTCAAGTTTGGGATATTTTGACTAAATAACAATTGCACATATACAAAATATACATATTTCTGAAAAATTATAAAATATGTTTGACAATAATAAACATATGTATAAAAAAATAAGTTATATATAATATATATAAACATTTATGAACTTGTTTTCGCAAACACCTGCATATAGTTTGAACAATATTAACACATATGAGTTTCATGTAGAGTTTTGTGCATTATTTAATAAAATAAATGAGTTTTTTTTTTGCATATTTTGTTTAAAACGGGAGGTTTCGTGCAAGGTTTCAACAGAAAAGAATAATTTTCTTCTTTTTTTTATGGAAGTTTTATGTAAAGTTTAAGAAAACATATGTTTTTTTACCTATTTTTTAACACAAGAGGTTCCTGCAATTTGCTCTAATTAAAATTACTCTTAAATTGAAAACCGCTAATGGTCGAGGGGGGATTTTAAATAATAAAAAAACCGTTAATGTCATGTGGCCAATACACACATTGAGAACCTATATATGTATAGACATAGACATAGACATAGACATATATATACAAATAAAATTATGCTATAAAAGAGCTTCGGGTCTAGCTCGCTTGGTAAAAGATCACTTCTTCTTTGAGAAAGACTCGTGTTTGAGTCCCGTGATGTGTGTAAAAAAAAAATTTAACCCCTTCCCGTATCAAAAAATAATTTATGCTATAGAAATAATAATTTGCATTACACTCATTTAATTATCATCATCGTCGTCGTAAAAAAACCCAAATGGCAAAAGCTATATCCGAAGTTCAACTCATGATTGATTCTTAACTTAGTTTCACTTGATTCACGGATTAAAATCTACTTATCGTTTACGAACGTTACGGTTATCTTCTTAGTAAAATAACTTTATTATGATTTGACCTCTAATTTGAACAACAACGGATGAACCCTTATAAAATAACCAAATTATGAATCCACTCCATTTAGTTTGTAACGGATTGAGGAAAGAAATTAGGTGTATCTCCTCTGATTTATTATAAAAATGCATACTAGAGAGGTATATATTATTTTTTAAATTAAATGAGAATCTGTAATGAATCAAATTATAGAAAAATCTTCATAAATTAATACGATAAATTAATAATATCTTAAAAATAATATATTTCCACTGTCCCAACTTCCCAGTTTAAAAATTAGTATTTTGATAAATTAATAAGATAATAATTTTTAGGAAGACTCTTATATAATTATACAGTCCTATTAATATCATAAATTAATCTCTAAACTTACAAACATGACTAGGACAATTTAGTAAAATAAGAATCTATTGTTCGTTTTTCTCGCTTGGTGGATTCAATATCATTGCATTAAAAAGCTTTGGAGTTGTGTACTCGAACAGCAACAAAAAATTATGAAGACTTATTGCCTCTATGAGTGCTTCCTTTCACGTGATTTGATATCAAAGGTGTTGAATTATCATCAACTTTATACTTAACAGGATTTTCAATGAAACTAGTCACAATTTATTCTAAGCCTTTAGATATCTGAAAAATTCTTCATTTTTCACCTGGATAATTCCATAGGTGTTTTACATCTATTTTATTGCGATAATCGATTAATCATATTCTCAAGCTCATGAATAACTTATTCACAAATTGGTTTAATTAAGTTACTTGAAGCTGATTTACATTTACATTTTAAATTGATAAATTATTAATTTATTGATTGATTAATTAATACCTTTTTAACTTAATAAAATTTCAAGTTTTCAACATGATTAATTTTTAGTGGTTTTACGGTAGACAAGTTATATAAGTAATTCATCTTAATTTTTTAATAATATGAAAAAATAATATTTAGATTTTAAATATCCAGAGTTGAGATCCTAGTACAATCAACGCCAATACCCTCGTAAAGATACGCACTCAAACGATGTGGGGAACCCAAAAGTCCAATATATTATCCTTAATCACAAGTCAACAAGACTTTCCACTTCTCCTGACGTCAAATCAGAACCCACTATTCCCAAGAAGGCGTTGAATGTTGTTACGGTGAACTAAAGATCAATTACTCCCACGTTCTTGATCTTCTTGAAATCCCAAAAATTTGGGTATTCGGAGAAAGGGAAATTTTTTGTTCTTGGTCTTTTCAGGAAGGATGGTTGCAGAAGAATCAAGAAAGCATCCTTTGGTGTTTGCTTATTATGTCACTGGCCATGGCTTTGGTCATGCCACCCGGGTTGTTGAGGTTTGTCTGCGTATCTTTCTAGAAAAAGACATTTTTTGGGGCGTGGGGGTTGGGGGCCTATGAAGATGGAACTTATATTGTCTTAATTGTTGATTATTGTTTTTTTCTTGATTGAAGAATTCTGTTTCATGGTCATTGATTATCGGTTACTTTTTCCTTTGATTATACGTAGGTTCGGTTTTGTTTATAGAGAAACCTGTTCTTGTTTACATTCATTTATAGTTTTCTTTAAGTTCCAAATTGATCAATTTGCCAAAATATTTGAATGTGCAGTTTCAGCTATTACTTTTTTTCCTTTTAGCTTGACTTTTCATTATTAACCCATCACTTAATTAATGTTAGAACTTCCTTTTTTTATGTTCGTCTTGCTCAATGTTTGAATCTTTGGTAGTCGTTTCAGAACCCGTACATAGTCACTAAATCAAAAAGTCATCTCGATCCCAACGGGTTTTATTTTTGAATTAGAAACTTGCTCCAATTGGATCATTTCGATTTCTGAGGAAGATACATACAAAAAGTTGTTCCAACAGATTGATTGGCATTTTCCGAAATCAGTATTTAGTTAAAAATGGTTGCATTTGTCTTATGAGTTAAACATTTTCCCTTTTCATCCTGTTAAACTAATAAATTAGGAACATCATGAATTTTTTGTTTTGTTTCTTGATCCGTTTTATGCTATGTACATTTTGAGATCTTGTATCATTTTTAGGTTGCTCGACATCTCATTCTTGCTGGGCATGATGTTCATGTGGTTACTGGTGCACCAGAATATGTATTTACAACTGAGATAGAGTCTCCTCGACTTTTTCTTCGCAAGGTCTCTTTATTCAGGCACTGTTTCATGATAATCATTTACCTCAGATATTCTTTTCCAATGTTATCCTCTCAACAGTTAATTTCCATAATTGTAGGTGCTCTTAGACTGTGGAGCAGTTCAAGCAGATGCCTTGACAGTTGATTGCCTTGCTTCTTTAGAGAAGGTATGTTTTAGTTATTGGTATGATAATGAAATTAGTTTTGTGCATCCACAATAGGTATTGACTCTAGTATCCTGTTCTTTGCTAACCAATAACCTCATATTCATTGGTTTAGTACTCTGAGACAGCCGTTGCACCTCGTGATGCTATTTTGATGACAGAAGTGGAGTGGCTAAAGTTCATCAAGGCAGACCTAGTGGTAAAAATTTATCCTATGATGAATTAAACATCACCAGAATTATTCATTCACGAAGATTGTTGAAATTTTGTTTTATCTTGGGAGTTCACGGTGATTGTAGAAATTTTGTTTTATCTTGGGTGTATAGGAGAGAGATGCAAGAAGGAAGTGCAAGAATGGAATTTCTTTTTAAGTCAAGAATTTATATAATTAAAATTTAAATGAATTAAACAAAATCCTGAAGTAGTGACATTTTGTCTGTGGTTTCTGTTAAGAAGGAACTTTCAGATGCATAGAGATGAATTCGAGGGAATAAGAGTTACAAAGCATGAAGTGGAAATAATCTTGAAAAGAAATGCAATTTTACAGTATTGAGTAGAAATTGTCTTTGTGTTTTTGTACAGAGTACAGTGCATTCTTTTCATATTTGTGATGTACATATGGTCTATAGAAACCTGATTCAACTGACTCAACTAATAAACTAACAAACGATTTAAACAATTAACTGTGTAATTGATTAACTGTTCTAATAATAAAGAAAATGTGAATGTCATCAAGCAGTAATCAATATCTACTGATCTTTTCTTCTTGTGAGCAGTTTCACTTGAAAGTGTTTTGACACCCATCTGGCATTACCAAATAAACCACTATTGCATTTTCAAATACCGTGATACTACTTCATATTTGCATTCAAATGTCTTCTGCAAGAGAGTTTATTTTGTTTTATTTTGTGGTGTTGTTTTACATGCTTGTACTAGTATAGGTATCAGATGTTGTTCCAGTTGCTTGTCGAGCTGCAGCTGATGCTGGAATTCGTTCTGTTTGTGTTACCAATTTTAGGTTACATAACACACTCTCTCTCTCTCTCTCTCTCAATACATATATATATATATATATGTGTGTGTGTGTGTGTGTGTAAAGATCTCAATACACAATACACACACACACACGCACACCGTCCCCCATATGGTGAAGGAGACTCGAAATTCTCAAGTCTGCCAGCAATTTTCATGATGTATAAAGATCTGCTTGTCCTCTATGTGACTAAGAATATTATGAATGCCCATCGACCATCTAACTCTAGACATCTGGAGCTAGCATCTTTGTTAGAGTATACTGTTGATACCACTACTCAACTAAATTTCTTTTATATCCCTTTCTTTTATTTTTTTCCATTTCTTTTATCCATGTATTGTGCTCAAACATTTAATATCTTTCTGCAGTTGGGATTTCATATATGCTGAATACGTGATGGCTGCTGGTTATCATCACCGATCTATAGTTTTGCAGGTGACGTAGTAAAGCTGTCCTTCAAGTCTTTACTATTTATTTATCTTTTATGTAAGTGTTGTTCAGTCTCCATGCAAGATCCCTAAATGGAATACACGATAAGGTTGCAACATGCCACTCACTACCATTTTTAGATCCCGTTTTCTCCTTTTTGATGGCTGTGATTTTAGAGCAGTGAGGGGCTGTTAGGGAAAGATTGCAATTAAGACCTTTAAAAACTTTTTCATATGCATTAGCATTTTCACTTACTTGATATTTGGTGTTTCCACTCTGTACTTTAGTTAATTATTTTCTCGACATTTTTGCTCTGGAAACACTTGAACCATTTACTGTGTATTGTTCATATTACAATTCTTGGTACTCTATTTTAATTCGATTCCAATTTAATCATGTGACTGTTTCAGATTGCAGAGGATTATTCACATTGTGAATTCCTTATTCGCCTCCCAGGATACTGCCCGAGTATGAAAACATAAACAAATTATCAGTTTAATAATCTTCTTTAAACCTTCTAATTAGTAAAATAAGGGATGAAGAGGTCTATTTTTTTATATTTGTCTTTCAAATGGATTTGCATAATGTAGTGCCTGCCTTCCGTGATGCAATAGACGTTCCTTTGGTCGTGAGGAGATTACACAAGTCACGTGAGGAGGTATGTGAAAGAAACCACCAACTTGTAATTAGTAAAATAATTTAAAATATATGCCACTTTCGTGCCTCATTCTTTACTTTATCATTATATTCCAGGTGCGGAAAGAACTTGGAATCATGGAGGATGTGAAGGTTGTTATTCTCAACTTTGGTGGACAGGTATTGTAACTTTGTGAAGATTTTTTTTACGACGACCGAGGATAGGTTATTGGCCACAAATTAATTTCTCTCTCTATAGATATTTATAACCAAAAAGCATGATCATATTTTTCACAGAACCTATTATACCCAATTTATGTGAAGATTTGCATGTCCTGCATTTACAACTGTCATTAAATCTTGTTGCTTGTATCACGTGCAATTGTGATGCATCCCTGATATGACAATACCCACGGCGAACTTTGATTTATTTGAGTTTCTATACTGCTTTATCCGCTGCACATAATACTTACATTTGAATAATATTAGTTCACATTCATTTTTATTTTCTTTCTTGATTTATGTGAATATCATTTTCAGAGTTTGTTGCCCTCATATCTGGCTGCATTTATTTGCACTTGCTCCCACATTATAACATAGATGTGATTTACAGCCAGCTGGTTGGACTTTAAAGGAGGAGTACCTGCCTCATGGATGGCTTTGTCTGGTATCTTTGTTGGATTACATGAGTGTATTGTTGGTGCCTGGGATTCAGGGATGAAGAATAATATGCTAGTTGCTTTCCGGTTCAGGTTTGTGGTGCTTCTGATGGTCAGGTCCTTCCTCCAAATTTCATAAAGCTAGCAAAAGATACATACACACCTGATGTGATTGCTGCATCTGACTGCATGCTTGGTGAGTTGTGGAACTTGTTTTGCAATGGATGTTACTTTTTCAATGTCAAGCATTTTATAAGCCTGTATGTTTTCATGACGTCAGGAAAAATTGGATATGGGACAGTTAGTGAGTCTCTGGCATTCAAGATACCATTCGTCTTTGTACGTAGAGACTACTTCAATGAGGAGCCATTCTTGAGAAATATGCTTGAGGTTAAATTTTTAATGAAGTTTGATGTTTTGTTTGGTGAAGTAGAGCTCAACGCTTTTTTCTGAAATCAATTGTTTCTACACTGGATCGATGAAAATATGATCATGGTTATCAGTTCTATCAAGCTGGAGTTGAGATGATTAGAAGGGATTTACTTACTGGACACTGGAGGCCATACCTGGAACGTGCAATTAGTTTGAAACCTTGCTATGAGGGAGGAGTCAACGGTGGTGAGGTACCTTCGCTTCATTTAATGTTTGAAAATCTTGCTTGGCAAAGTCCAAATACTGGCATTCTGTTGAGCCTTATTTTGATAAACACCAAATGGCGATATGGATCATAGCATCATATGATATATTCACCTTAGTGAGGGACAGATTTTCTCATTTGCAGCAAGATTAGAAATGATCCAGTTTAATATTGTCTGTCTTGTTTTGTGCTTCCGTTTCTCCTATATTTTGTTAAGATGGAGGGGTTTACGGCAAGCTGGTTGGCTAAAGACAGTATTATTTCTAGTAAGCTTTATTTTACTAAGTTTTCGCTGATACATGATATTTTTTCCTCAGACTGCGCAACTAAATTGGCTCCATCACTGAAACGTTTTGATTATTTATTTTTCGGTGGAGTTCAAGACCACAAAAAATTTGTTGTTTTTACTCTGATAGACGTAATCCTGATTTCAAATCTAATAGTTGTCTAACATCAGATTAATCCTCCAAGATAACTGGTTATATTTTACTATATCGACATTAATTTTTGTGCATATATGTTTATTTATCTTCGTTGAAAACCAAAAAATCTTTCCCTTTGAAAGAATGTTCTTGCATTTTATATTTGTTTTAATTTTATGAAAGATGTATTGTTCTGATTCGATTATTGCTTCCAGGTTGCAGCTAATATTTTGCAAGATACAGCTTCAGGGAAAAATTACGCATCCAACAAGGTGAGATTAACTTGGTATTAACCTGGACATATTCTTTCTACCAGGCCAAGATGATGTATGTACCTTTTGAGAGTACCGGGATGATTTAGATCTGATTGCCTCTTTGCTATTTTTGTGTCCTTGTTTCCTGAGTTCTAGCTTAGTGGGGCCAGGAGATTACAGGATGCTATTGTTCTTGGGTATCAACTCCAAAGAGTTCCTGGAAGAGATCTGAGCATTCCAGACTGGTATGCAAATGCTGAAAATGAACTTGGTCTTCGTACAGGTTCTCCAACATCTGAAATTGATGAAGATAATCTTCTCGTGCCTTCGTAAGTGACTTTTTCCCATCCACAGTCCTAACTTTTCATTGCCCATTTAAGTGTCGAATGTGTTCTTAGTTTAACATACTTTCATAGTCTTTTGCTAGATACCTCGAGGACTTTGAGATTCTTCATGGAGATTTTTTGGGTCTCTCTGATACTGCGAGTTTCTTGAGGAGCTTATCAGAACTTGATGTTGTTCATGATTATGAAAAAGGGACCGAGAAACGCCAGATTAGGGAGCGGAAAGCTGCTGCTGGTCTTTTTAATTGGGAGGTATCTTTTATTCAGTTCAGTTTGCTAGTACTGGCTTGAGTTTATATGTTTAACATGGAAATATGTTTTTCAATGATGCCATGAGAAAGTAAACCAATACATGAAGCTGTTAATCTTTTTTATAGCATTCACAACATGTCAAATTAAATTCCATCCATTGCCATGAAGTTTTGGATGACGCTTGCTGCTCTATTAATATATAAGATTTTATTTTGCAATAATTGCAGGAAGACATTTTCGTGGCGAGAGCACCTGGCAGATTAGATGTTATGGGTGGAATTGCAGACTATTCTGGAAGCCTTGTATTGCAGGTAGTGTAATTACTCCAACTTCTAACTCCCCATCCCAACACACCCCTGAACTGACTCAACACCCAACACCACCAAAACAATAGAAACAGATAAAAAGATGCGCAAGAAGGGCTGCGTTTGTTTTTGCCTGGAAAATGTTTTCATTTTTCCTAAATGAAAGCAAATTATTTTCACCTTATTTTCATCTTGTATCTTAAAGGACACTTCACCTCAATTCACATTATCTCATATTAAAAACCATACATATTTAAAAAACTGCATAACCAACATAGTCGTACATATCATGAAATATACAGCAAAAAAAATCTCAAGAGAAGACAAATCCAAAAATTCATTACAATCTCCAACTCATTGTCAGAAAATGCATTTTGGACAATATTTTCTGGGAACCCTGGAAACGAAACCAAACATACCCATGGTATTTCAGGCTCACTGAAAGTTGTGTTCGAGAAAAAAGCAAGTAACACTACAAGAAGCATGAGTTGATGTAGTGATCATTACAATAAGAGTGAAAACATGTAGTCTGTCTGCACTACTATTATATCAGAGTTTCTGCTGCCACATTGATATCATTTTCCCAATCATGTTGTCATGATAAATCTATAGATGCCAATCAGGGAAGCTTGCCATGTTGCTGTGCAAAAGATCCATCCAACAAAACAGAGACTATGGAAGCATGCTCAGGCCCGGCAGGATGCTAAAGGACAAGGACCGACTCCTGTTCTTCAAATCGTATGTGATTTTCCTTTATCTGAAGTTCTCAAATAGTTCAAAAATTTTGTGGCCGAAACTTCAGATGATATGGGATGAGGTTGAGGCCAGTATTTTATGCTACCATGTCGAAGTTAATCCTTAGTATCAGTTGACAATAATTAAAATTTATTGATTAATCTATGATGTTAGCAGAAATGAATGCTGATTTTATCATTTTCAAGCCAACAGAATTTGAATTTGAATTATATTATATTATTATATATATATATAATTTAAGTCTATTTGTTCAGGTATCTTATGGATCTGAATTAAGCAACCGTGGACCAACCTTTGATATGGATTTGTCAGATTTCATGGATGGGGAGCAACCAATGTCATATGAGAAGGCCAGAAGTTATTTTTCCCGTGATCCATCCCAAAGGTTCAAGTCTTACTTGTGGTCTGTTTCTCTGCTTTTGAAACGTCTCCTATACGTTGCACTAACCATATTACTGTTTTAGATGGGCTGCATATATTGCCGGAACCATCCTTGTGTTGATGAAAGAATTTGGATTACGTTTCGAGAATAGTATTAGGTTGCTGGTATGATGACAAATTATACATTCAAAAGATATGATTTCCTCTACTTATTTCATGATCTTCAGAAAATTATCAAATTTGCGTTTCTTTTCTTTGTCCACACTTTTTCTCTTAACGTTTCTTTGAGTCTTTTGGAGCAAGTGATTAGTTAGAGTTATAATTTAAGCTTATCTCGAATGTTGTAGGTATCTTCTGCTGTGCCGGAAGGTAAAGGCGTCTCTTCTTCTGCAGCTGTGGAGGTTGCTACTATGTCTGCAGTTGCTGCTGCTCATGGTTCTCGAACCACTCCATTAATTTGCTACTAATTTCATTCCAATTTTCAAAATTATGTCATGATGCAGTTGACCTCCAGCTGCATCACTTGGTTCTTTATACATACATTTTTTTGGAACACCTACAGATTTAGTTATATATATATATCTCTCTCTCTCTCTCTCTATATATATATATATATACTTATGCTTATCGTTCCATAGCTTCTTATGTGATTGATCACATGTCTAACCATGCCAGCATCTGCTTTTTTCAGGATTAAATATCACCCCTAGAGATCTTGCTCTGCTCTGCCAAAAGGTTTGGATTTTGAAAACGTGCATAATAGGTGCATTATACTAGTATTTTCTGTATCTTTATGATACTCAAATCTCTGTAAATAATTGTATTCGTGAAGGTGGAGAATCACATAGTTGGAGCTCCGTGTGGTGTAATGGATCAGATGACTTCTGCATGTGGTGAAGCTAACAAACTACTTGCTATGGTTTGCCAGGTATTTGACATTGACGGGGAAGACAACATTTTCTTGTTAAAATTGAGAAGAAAATTTTAATACATATAATACTGGGTGCAGCCTGCAGAGGTATTGGGTCTGGTGGATATCCCAAGTCATGTAAGATTTTGGGGAATCGATTCGGGAATCAGGCACAGGTATCGGTTCTAACTTGGAGGTCTTTTTTTTCAATTGAATATACCTACTCAACATTCAAATAATTTTTCATCAAATTTTCTTAATTTTCATGCAAGTTTTTTAGGCTGTTAATTCCCTCCTCTCATCTGAAATAATGAATCTTTTTGCAGCGTTGGTGGTGCTGATTATGGATCTGTGAGGATAGGAGCCTTTATGGGCCGAAAAATCATAAAGTCGGTTGCGTCAGAACTGTTATCTCAGACTTTGACTAATGGAACAACCTCTGATGATCTAGATGAGGATGGGATCGAACTACTTGAAACCGAGACATCCTTGGAGTACTTGTGCAACTTATCGCCCCACAGGTGAAAAGAAAAAAAAAAAAAAAAAAAAAACTTCCCATTTGAGCTTGTCTGCTAGAGTTGACCTTTTGGAGATATCTTCTGCATTATTTGGCATTGCGTTGTGAGGTAGCTTATATGACGGATGCAAATATGGTGCCAACTAACTAATTTTCCACTCTAATTGATTGCTATAGCTTCTGTATCAATGCAAAACTCCATCCTACAAATTTAATCGTCCACCCTATGTAGGATCTAACCAACACGATGTTTTCCCAAATTCAGATACGAAGCTCTTCACATTAAGCAGCTTCCTGAAACCTTGCTTGGCGAGACTTTCTTGAAGAAATATCACAGCCATGACGATTCAGTCACTGTAATAGATCAGAAGCGAAATTACGGACTTAGAGCAGCTACCAAACATCCTATATATGAAAATTTTCGAGTCAAGGTACGGCCCAGAAGCACAAGGAAACTGGTTTTCAAGTTCTTTTTGTTGTATCAAATTTTAGGTCGTACACATATAGTGATTTTATATGACTACAGGCTTTCAAGGCTTTACTTACATCTGCACCTTCGGACGATCAATTGACTGCTCTCGGAGAGTTGATGTACCAGGTATACTTATTTTAATGTTGTAACTAGAAACTATGTAGTAAGATTAACTATTTTTATCAAGTTACATTTGATGTTTTTTCTCGTTACGAGCTCGTTTCTTTACAGTGTCACTACAGCTACAGTGCTTGTGGACTCGGTTCAGATGGAACAGACAGGCTTGTTCGGATGGTTCAAGAAATGCAACACAGTAAAAATTCAAGGGATGTAGAAGGAACCTTGTATGGTGCCAAGATAACAGGGGGAGGATCTGGTGGGACGATTTGTGTTGTTGGCAAAAATTGTTTAAGAAGCAGTGAACAAATTCTTCAGGTGCAAAAATTTCTTTTATTATAAAAAAATATTACATAAATCTTTATAATATTCAATAATGTAATCCTGAATTCGCAGATTCAGCAGAGATATAAAAGTGCCACAGGTTATTTGCCTATTGTCTTTGAGGCTTCATCTCCGGGTGCCGGCAAGTTTGGACACCTGAGAATTCATCGTCGAATTTGATATGTATATATCAAAGTTATCTATGGAAGCATTTGTTTAACTGAGTTATATAGTCTTCTTTCTGTACTTAATTTCATATAATAAAAAAAAAACCGACTTTTGATTGGTGATAGATATGAGTCGTATGACCATTTAAGACAAGTTTTGGGTTAACACTCCTATCATCGGGCGGATTTTTTCTTACCCGGGTATCGCTTTTTCGGTCTAGTTAGCTTTCCGAGCGGGTTATTTTTCACATCAAATCAGATTATATTCTAACACGTTATTGGGTGGGCCCACATTCAACTCGGAGTATCTCTGCTAGGAATAGCAACGGGTCGGGTATGAGACTGATTTGGTCAATCCCAGGACCCATCCCGCTACACATAAAATCCCGCCCCGCCCCGCTTAGACCTGAGAACCCAGCGGGTTTACCCGCACCGCCCCGGTTCCAAATTATTTTTAAAAAAAAAAAAAAAATTAGCTAGAAATCAATTTTGAAACACAAAATTTGAGTTTTGTGATTAAATTTCATGTTTTCTCTAGTAAATATTTATAATAAGCATTGTAAAACATTTTGAACTACTAAATATTTATTAATTTGATCTTATTTCCTTTAAAATGTCCGATTTCTTTAATATGAATACATGAATTTTGATATAAAATTAAATAATGATACTTTATTGTTCAATTAAAGAAGTAAAATGTATAATCAATATCATATTTTTTTTAAAAAAAAATAAAAAATGTATTGTGGGGCGGGTACGAGGCGAGTTCGGCCAATTCCTGGCCCCGCCCCGCCCCGCTTCCAAACCCGGTTGAAGCGAAGTCCAGAGAAAACATAAATTTAATCACAAAACTCAATGCGAGTTTGGGTTTGGACCCGTTGCCATCCCTAATCTCTGCCCACTCACACATTAATTTATAAATACAAACTCTGAAATGATTTTGTTCGCTTAGATTTGGAAACAAACAAAAAACAATAATCTAGGGGGTATTTAGAGGTAACAAATCCTAATTATGTTCTTAGCTAGGTTTATTAATAATACCAGCACAAAATACCGTAAATCAGACGTCCCATAAAACACAGTGGTACAAGGCAAAGATCGGACCCGTGGCTTTTCCCAATTGATGGGTAATAAATAGTTATTCATGTTGTAGGAATAAAGCGACATCTTGGCGAAGTAATTGGCCATTCGCTCCACCACCCTAATCATGAATAATTCAGGCACCGAGATGGATTTAACAACCCCCCCCCACCCCCACACAGGGTACATATGACCCAAAAAGAGTTCCAAAATACCTCAATAGGCGAAGCAAAATAAATCACAACAAAATTTTAAATACATTTGACTTTTTTTTTTTTATGTCAGACCAATAGCCTATAATTACATCTCTGCGTTTCAAAAGCCCCAACCTTGAAAACCCCAAATCCACCCGCCACTCTTCATAACAAATCCTCATCTCCGCTACTAAAAGATTCAAGGAAATCACTATCATCATCCTCATCACCTTCGGTTACAATCTCCAGAACCCCATCCCCATTGAACTCGACATCATCCATCGTGAAATCCTCATCATCGTCATCATCTTCCAATTCGCTCAGACCATCGTCATCATTACTCATGCCATCGGCATCAGTCTCACCCTCTCCGTCAAGATCCTGTTCCAAGATCGAATCATCACCTTCATCATCTTCGTCTTCTTCACTCGCTGCATCATCCGGGTCAGAATCATCATCGGTTGGTTTGCGTCGACCAATTTCATATACCCTAGCAGAAGAATACATCTCATCTTGATCATCCATCGTGATTAAACCCAAGAAAGAATCAGTTGGTTCAGTTGCAAAGTCGAGTACACAACGGTCCACAGGAACTGTGGCAATGTCGGAGTAATTGACTGCATCAACAGTGCGGAAAGCAGAGAAGAGAGGATGCTTCACTCGACGGGTATTATAAGTTGAATTGACGTCTTCAAGATTTCTCCTCAGGATTGCGTATATAACATCACCACTGGTGTTGAACGTTATAACTGTCTGATCCAAGGATGGGACACTTCGAAGGAGTCTCAGGTTTCTTAGATCCCACACCTCAGAGTTTATGATGACCTATCAAAACATTTGTTAAGAACAACAGAAATGAAATTTCTCACAGCAATGTGTTAGAACTCCTATTGAACAACTCGACATCAAACATACCTCGTTCCCAGCAGGATGAAAGCCCCCTCCACCGTAGTCCGTAAATTGATCAAAGCGATGAATTGGGCCCGAACCCCTTCGATCCCATAATACTCCATTCCAAAGCAGCATAGAGTCTGATGGGCTAAAATGAAGGAGAGAATACGCATGGCCACGACCAGAGAGGGTGTTAGATGTATCTGAAAGCATCATATCCAACTGGCAGGTATGAACATCATACAGAAGAATTTCTCGGTGGCTTGGATCTGATCTTAAAGCAGCAAATACAGAACCCGAATTACTGAATCTTGCAGCTTTCATTCCCTCAAAGGAATGCTTTGGACCACCTGAGATTGAAGACGCATCCCATAAGCGAACATCATTTGCACTTGAGGAAATAACAAGTTGATCTTCACCCACAAAATGTGACTGCACAAGTGTCAGAGGAAACTGATGACTGGTGCAACTCTCCAACACTCTGTTGCTGTTGGAGTCGAACACTTTTAGTTCCCCAGAATGTCCACCAGTAGCAATCCGAGAAGAATCTCCCAAAAAAGAAATACAAGTTAGCAGGGAACTGGTATCATCTCTACATGTCCGCCACGGTCTGAATCTACCATAAACAAATTGTCGGTCCTTACGACTTCCATGAATTCCTCCATACCTACTTCTAAATTCACGTGTGCTAAGCCGTGCTGTCACATTTGATGGAGCATCAAGGTTTCGTCTTGGTTCGGGACAGACATGAGGGTGCAGGAGTGAAAGAGGTGGTAAAGTTGTGATAGGAGCTGGGCATTGACGATGTTGGTGCTTCAAATACTGTACAACTAGAGAATCCAACCCAACCCGTTCTGAGCCACAAGGTTGTGGATCATTGAGAAGTCCGTGTTGAGAAAAAGAAGTCTGGCCCACCTGAGACCCAGTAAACGGGCTTTCATCCATATCTGCTGATAGAACATTAGGTGGCAATCGACTATTGTGATCATTTGGTGCTAGACTTGGTGTGCAAAACAGGTTAGCATCTGGTTGAAGACCACTTCTACGAACACTGTTAGGTGTGGTAAAACTAGGAGAACTGAGTATGTGATCACCAGTATTAAATCTTTTCCCAGATGACATCAAACTGTTATCTCTTGAATCTGTAAATTTTCTTTTCATTGGCAACACAATTGGAGTTCTAATCTGGACATCCACATCACCGCCTGATTTCATAGCAGGAACTGATGTAGTTCCTTGATTATCTGCAGCTACAGAATATTTTTTGGAGCTCATATTATTTTTAATGTTCGGTGACACCCGGCTGTCCTCCAATATGGGTTGAATTTTTGAGTAACCAAGAGTAGCTGAGGATGCCAATGGTTTCTTCGTTGAAGAGAAAACAGCTGAGTCACATCTCAATCTAGAATCCTCAAGGTGAGTACAAACTTTTGGCTTATCCGAGAAAAATCCACAATTAGCACGTCCAGATGGCCATTGAATCTGTAATGAGGAGGCTTCTTGTACAAAACCTTGGTATGATAGAGATGAGGGAGTAGCTAAAGAGGGCAGAGGTGTCAACTGTGCCTCTCTGAGAAGCAGTGCAGCGGTTTCTGCTAACCCAGATGCTTGAAGGTGCTCGTGCATAAGGAGCAAAAGTTCCCTGAAAGCATGAAAGCACGTGTGCATACAAAGGACAACAAATAAGATAGGCATGGATAAATAGCTCAAAATTGTCTTGCGCTTATGATAGAATCATTTGATACCTGGGATCATAAGAAATGGGAGTTGCTGCAGCTATGGCAGCTCGTTCAATGCGCCTCAAAGTTGGGGTAGCAGCATCACTAGCCGCTAAAGTAGTTGCACGCCCAGAATTAGTTACAACCTTCAATTACAAAACATAATCGTAAACATATATATCTGGTAACAAGAGCATACTTAACACCAAATAAAAAAGCTCAGGCCTTCAATAAACTTTCATATGTAGATATTACTGCATACCCCGATGAGCTCAATCGTCACTTGAGCAAGCTCTGTCTGCCACCGATTCTGTTCCCCACCAGGGGTGGTCTGGCTTCCAGAATCTCGGATAAGCTCTGACAGCTTTTTCCCCACCTAACAAAGTCAGAATCAACAACACAAATTACTAATTTTTAAAGCCCCTTGTTATTCCAAGCAATTGCACAACTATTGGCCTTTGTTGTCCAGTAATTTCAAATAAATTGTATTTGCGGCTGATACTGACCTGAAGCTTAGTCAATATGTGTGCAATTGCATCATCTCTAGCTAGACCAAGAAGAACTCGGCATGTGAGAGCACGGAGACAGTCGAGAGCAGCAGGAGATGTAACCATTCGGGGTTGAAGGAGCTGAAGAAGAACTTTAATGCCATTGTTTGCACGAACAGCATCTCTAGCTTGACGATATCCTTGTTCCAGCTGCGCAGCAAGGCCAGCACAACCTGCTCCAGCACCTAGAGATATTCTACGATCTCCAACTAACCCTGATGCCATTGTAGATGCAGATGCTTGTGACAATGCATTACCAACAGATGATGCAGAAACTACAGATAAGACACCTCTATCCACCAAAGCAGGTTCCCCACTCCGGTCCCTTGGTTCATTCTGGCTAGGAACGTTACCAGCTCGATCCGCATTTCGGTCCCTAGATTCCGTGGCAGACCCATTTCCACTTTGGAAGGAAATTAACTGCTGACTTTGCATGCTGGCACTTGATTTATTGCTGATTGATGGAGGAGGGCAGACAAGGTTTATCAACAGATTCAGAGCTGGCTCAACAATCTGAAATTTTGAAGATGATGTTAGTAGTTAATAAATGATGAAGATAAGCCCAATAGTTTGCAGGCTTTACCTCAGGTTCAACATAACCAGCACCATTTGCTGCGTCTAGAATGACAGCTATACCAATGCGATCATTGCTTAATGTCGCATTTACAATGAGTTTGCGGCTACTAGGAACCAAGGTTACAATGTGCAATATACCAAGTGCATATTGAAGCAAATCGTGCAAATATCGTTCAACTGGAGGGGCCTATAAAGCAAAGAAAAATGTCAATAAACAGAAAACGATGAGAATATAAACAGATATGATCTAACAATACTAAGTTGCACCTGGCACAATTCTAACATGGTTATATGACCATTTGAATTTAAGAATTTGTCAACGACAGGCCATCGAGCCCTCACAAAAGCAGGACCAAGTTTTCGATCCTTCTGTATTTGACGAAATACAACATCCATTGCCTCGTTACTTATATCGAGTGGCTTGTCGGAAGCCCTAATAATTGAAATGCTCCTTGCTGCTGGTGCACCACGAATGCTTTTAGTGGGACGGACCGAATCCACAAGCAAGAGCAAATGTGCTCTAAAATATTGTCGTAGTGCAACACAAGTGTGATATGCAATTTGCTTTTCGGATGAGGTCAGAGCATCAGAAGGAGATCGGTCATTTCGAAGTGATCCGGGGTTATTTATTTGCCCAGGGGGAACGCCAGATCTCACTGATGCGGCATCATGCAAAAGATGAAGAAGTTTTTGAAGACCTTCTTGCGCGTCAAATGCGTCAATAACTGCTCTGAAGACAAAAGCAGCTGCAAAAAATAAAGCGGCATTTTTTCTGGATTGATCCTGGTGACATTCAAGAAGTTGAAGAGCCAACTCAACAACCTGGTGAACAACATTGGAAGGAAGGGCGCATACACGTTCCATTATCCCCTGCAAAATAATCTAATTAAGTCTAAATCGGCTAAAAATAATTTCAAATAAAAAATAGAGATATATGGTTGAGAAAAGAAATAGAAGATTATACGGGCAATGGCGAGGTAATCATATCAGACTTAGGGAGAGACACTTGAAAATGATTCATCCAGGGATAAATTACCTGAATAGAACCAATTGTGAATAAGCAGGAAGACAGACCAAAAAAAGTTGGGGCACTTCTCGGAACAGCAAGTAGTCTCTGAATGCCACCACGATCAACAAACAATTGACCAAACTTTCTATGAGCCGCCAATGCACAGATTAACTTCAAAATATCATGCAAAAGGAGCATAGTGCTTGAAGCCTCTATATGCTTAAAACTTCGCTGCAGCAAAACAAGAGTGACATCAACACCCTTCTCACGAAGCACAGGACCAAGGACTTCAACGTACTCCCCCAGAATCACAAGACACTGGATGCAGAATTTCTCCCTTAGCTTCGCAAGGGGGTCACTGTCCAGGATGACAAATTCACCAATATCTTCATTAACTTCTGTCTCTGTAGGTCTTGGATGTCCTGAATCATCATCAACATGAGTTGTGGTCCTACAAAAATAGGACACATAATCTAGATCAAGTTAACAAATGACAATGGACAAAATATGCTATTATAATGAATGCGATTAGTTCAAAACAGTACCAAGACAGAAAATGAAGGATATCAACCACTGACCTCGAAAGAGTAACAGCTTTCGCTGCATCTATAACTGTGGATAAAGCTCTTGCAGCAGCAGCAAACGAAGCTTCCTCATCATTGGTCTTTCTGTATTCCTGAAATCAGAAAAGAAAACACAATGTATAAAAACTACATATCCATGTGCATTCAGCTAGAAACAAAAAATATATTCACCTCAAAAGCAGCAGTCTTAACCACTTCTGCGGCATCATCACCAGCAGCCCTTATGGCTCCTGCAGGAGCATTGGCTGCTTTTGCTTCGGCCTCAGCAGCTCTAACAGCTTGTTTCACCAAATCAATAATATCTTTAGATCCAACTTTGCATTCTTGGAAGCAGTAATCATTGTCTGCCCTTTCAAGAATAGAATCATCAGCATCACTTCTATCTTGGCCTCTCTTAACTTCTGACATTCTTTTCAAATCTTGATTTTGAGTCACACTTCTGTCCTTTGTGCTTCGTGCCTGTCCTGATCTACTGCTAGAACAAGGAGATGTCAAAGCTTGCTCATTTTCTGACACTCCTTGGCTAGACCGACCTTTTCCCCTATATTTGGGAAACCCACGACCTGTCCTTCGCCTGTAAGAGTCATCTCTCGCATTCTCATCAAAATCCTCTTCCCTGTGTGATTTTCCAACAGTTTTTGATTTTGATTCACGGAAATCTCTAATGTTGCATTTTTCGCCACCTTCTGCTTCTGCCTCATAAGCATCAACCTCAAGAGCCATATTATCAGGAGGTACCTCATCAACCCAAAAATCATCTCCACATGCCTGCCTGCTGACATACCTCTCACGATCCCTCTCAGTTTCATCCAATGAGACACAATCCCCATCACGAATTTTTTCGCTGGTATGTTTTTTTGGAACATCTAAATCCAAGTGAAAACTGTCAGTAACATTCCGCAACCTACTCCGACTTTCTTCTCTGATTTTCGAGCACACCATAGTTGACGCACTTTTGTTCTCAATTAATGAATTGGAATCTTTTTGACTTGTGCTTGTCTCGCCCATAACCTGGATACGTAGGTATCGCATTAGCTTAGCTGGCAATCCAGATGTTAACACATCTTCCACCAGTTGACCACCACTAGAATCATAAATGTCCAAAACAGAATGTTAAAAAGAGAACGAGTACAGCATAAACAAAACGAAGAAGTCTATGAGAGCATACCGAGCCAAGCATACAGCAAGTATCCCAGTAGAGTATGTGCGCAACATTTCAGAGTCCGAGGTATTCCTTCTCCCAGTTTCATGCTTACAATTACGATCATCAGTGTACGACCGAGGTATCTCATTTATCACCCAGCCTCTTATATTCTCTAGAACATCATCTTCAAATACATGTGGATACTGTATTCAAATTTACTTACTCTTCAAAACCATGGAAATACAAACTAACTAAAAGGATAAAAATAACTGCAGTAGGGCATGCATTAAGGTAGTGATAGTACATTAATGAAAATATTAGCACTTTCCAGCTATTACCATACCATCCAAGTTAGCGAACAGCCGAAAAGAAGCCTTGTGGTAGCCGCATGTATTGATACCGAATATCTACTTTCAGTTAGAAATTTTGAAGATATCAGTTCAAAAAACTCGTCATTCTCCTGCAGAAAAGAAGCAAAAATCAACATTCTAAGCGTTTAGACATATCCCATCAGCTCTCCCATATTTCAAAAGGAAATAATAGCCTAGTGCAAATGACGTTGGAAAATGCAAAAGGAAAAGTCCGCAATTACCCGAATAAGGCTACCCAGCCATCCAACATTATAAGCAGACCTGTCATTATTTCTTGAGAAGTGATCTGTATCTTCCATGTATCTAAAGGATTGTCAAAGAAACAATACTTGGTTAGAAAAATTTACTAGATTTTAACTCTTGTAAAAAATGGATAAAGCTTTCAAAAAAAATATTAAGAGTCTTATTTAAAAAAAGAATAGTACCGCATGCTTTCTGTATCATGATATACTCTCCCATAAACTCTATAAATTGCCAGAACTTCTAAGCAGTAAAGGTAAATATATACAACACAAGATATTCACTTTGGCGTTCCTTCGCCCTCCGTCCGCCCCACCATCTCTGTTCCCAGGGGTAAAAACATACTTTAGAGTGAGTGGTTTCAAAGTTACAATTCATGTAATTTCATTATTATTTGTTTTTGCACTGACAATAAACACCTTCTATTTTAGAACTACTTCACTTACATTTTAACCTAAAAATATATTTTTCTGAATATAAATAATAACTATGTGCTCTGCCAAGCCTATTGCATGAATCTCCATGTACTAGGTAACTCTAGTAGCCACATCATCTTGATTGCCAGGGGCCCAAATAAAAAAAAAATGTGTCCAAAGTCTCTTTTACCACTCACGGATACCTCATAATAGCAGACTTTAACCGACAGTTTCACAGCCTGAACAAAGATGCATTAATCAAGCATTTCTTTCAGATATAATTTTGTCAAATCTATAATGGATAGAATAATGTAATAATTTATCCAAAATAGTAGCATGTGCAAAATAACCATTAATGAAGATATGGTAGAATGCATGAAATAGACAGTATAAAATTAATAAAACTCTTTCCATTATTAAAACTAAAGTTCTTGGGGTTCCATACGTCAATTCCAAAACAAAAACAGAATATTGAGATGAAATGTTCACAAAGAAATACCCATCTATTGACGAGTTGTTCAGAACGGAGAAAGGAAGAAAAGAAAAGACGACTGGACTCGTAAAAATAAAACAACACCGAGGAAGGACAGTCTTGAAACCTGAAAATAACATCCCCCTCTCTCCCCTGTCCGGTGTCCCCCACTCTGTTTCTTTCATGGAAAAAAGTGATTCCCAGCGCCTATTATCATAGTTATAAGTAAGAATCTCTTATGAGTTATGACTCTCTTTTGGACGATACTGGTTATAAAGCCCGACACCTACAGTATCCGCAAGAATCAACCCCCACCCACCCCACCCCCACCCCCACCGTTCCAACCCCCTAATCAATTGACTTGTAAAAGCAAAAATCCTACCTACGAATGCAATGGTGAGACAAATAGAAAGCAATAACTTTTCAAGGAAAAAAAAGGATATGTTCCTAATAGAAACACCAGCGTCCGGTCAATATTTTCCATCGGGCACATAAATAATACCTTGATTCTTCGGTCTCGAGAATAGTAGCGAGGGCATGGAGCGCATTGGGATTAGGGTTTTCATGGTTCGTAGTGATCCTGTCCATTAAGGCCTGCACTTTCGACATCAAAACTTCATTCTCATCCGCCTCTTGCTGCTCCTGTCGCTCTTCCACCTCGTTTTCCTCCTCGGTAGCGGGTTCTGACTGCGGCGGAGGTTGGGAATTCCTAGCGGCCTCCATCACAATTAATTACTCAATAAAACCACAATACCACTACTAACGGTAATGGATTCAGGATAAGAGATTGATCTCAAATTAAGATTCTCGAGTAATTTGGACTTCAGTTCCAGAACTTTTCGGCGAGCGAGAGCGAGACTGTGTTTTGCCCTATTTATAGTATCTCGAGGAATAGGGGGCTGGGGGGAGAGCGTTTAATGTACAACACTTGCAGCTTGATGTATTATTACTTACATTTTAACTTCTTTTTTTTTTTCGGCGCAGTTGGTCAAGATATTTAATCATCTGAACCGACCCGAATGGTGGTTTGTCAAACATCCTATTTTGCGAAAATCAGCACAAGCACTCACAACTATGAATGTATCACCACAACTATATATTGTTGGAGAAATTCGACCCTGGATGGAGGGTAATTGCTTTAAACATAGTGTTAGATAATAAAATAATAAAATTTACAATCTCCCTAAAAGATTGAGCTTTTAAAACAATTCAACTTGATATCCGAACATCTAGCTAATGTCGAGGTCATGTATTCAAAACTCATAATAGAAACTCCACCCACACTAAATATCGACTTGATGGATCTAAAAAGAAGGAACAAATCGGTCAACAAGTGATTTGAAGTGTTACAGAATAAATAATAAATTGTATACTCTTTCTAAAAGCTTATGCTCCTTTAAAAACTCGGGTTTTAGATAAAATAACCATTCAACCCATATTTTAATATAAATGTTACATAATTGTACAACTGTGATCGAGGTCTTAGGCTAGTCTTTTCAAGAGCTTTAGGCCCCAATCATCTAGTTTTCATGTCCGAATTGTAGCAAGAATTGGGATCGTTTTTTTTCATTGGTTGAATAGATCTTTGGAAATATTTCGGGTATTAATAGCACATCAGCGAATAGTATTCTGCGAATCTTGAGAAGAATTTATACATTGTGAATCCCGGTATGTGTATCCAAGTACAATTCTTGGCTCAACAGTAAACTTATTTATACATAATATACTACATCCTTGCAAGTATCTGTTCAATAAAATCCACATCTCATGGATAAAGAAGTTGCAGTTCCATGCCAAAACCTAGTTATCATAAGATTGGGGACGATTTGCAGTCCTACCTTTGACAAGCACGATAAATTATCTTGTATTCTTGATCAAGTTTTTTATGATGCATTTATGGAGGTCTTAATCTAACTCCCTTTGTTTAAATCTTTTGTTCAATAATTAGTTTAATAGTCCTTTGTCTACTTATTTAGCATTGCTGGTATAACCGTCTCCATTGTTGCACAATCTAGATAAACAAGTGTTGAGTTGAAGATGAAGCTTACGGCTGTTGAATTTGATCCTGTGATTTTTTAACCCGTGTAGTAAATCAGTCTTTTTATCCAGGATAAGTTACATCAATAGTATAGTCATTAAAGGCGGAGTTAAGGCGCACATGAGCCTTGGAATGTAGACCCGAAGGCAAGTCAAAGCATGTATCATGGACTCGTGTTGAAGTGAAATCTAGATATCAAGAAACTATGTCACCTAACATATGGCACTTTTCCTAGACATTTTGAAGAACAATAAATTTATATTCATTTTTATACAAATACGTACATATCATCTTTGATTCACTACCCTTTATGTAAGAGCATGCTGACCCTTGAAGGCAAGCTGAGATGCGTGTTCTAGGTAGGCACCTTGCTGTGCTTCGAGCTTAAAGGTTGTGGCTTGTCTTGTTGGCTTTCAATAATAATGATCAATCTAAGAAGTAACGTACTGATTATGCAAGTGACCATTGAGGTTTATGTGGTCATATCGCAATTAATTTTCGGATATTACATGCTCGTTCCTTAACGAGTGTTGGCTTAACAGGTTCCATTCCCAACTCACTTGGTTCATATACTGTGCTGGATCTAACAAAGTTCATTGTTCGAGACTTGTTTCTTCACCAGACATAGCTGGGATTGAGTGCCAGATGTATTACTATCATTATTGATATAACCTATACCGGCAAGATCACCAGCAAGCTTTATCGACTCTAGTATCATCTTTTCTGGCGGTTGATGTGTTCCATGGACGAACCGACTTGATAAGTTTTTAGTATTCACATTTAACTTTGTCATTTTCTTTCTCGAGTAGACTTACTTTTTCCGTTAAGCATTCAAGCTCTCTTGATTGTTCACAATCAAGTTTACTATCTTGTTGTTCGATTGGGCTAGTATGTTCAGTCTTGTAATTCTCGAAGGACTCATACAACACTTGATACTCATTTATCATGTCCTATAATCATTGGTGAGTTCAGTATGTGTAAATTCAGATATATTTGAATCAGTTACCTCACTGTCGTCATTTGTCATGAGACAGTGGACTCCTTCATCTTCACTTTCACTCGAGGAGCTTGAAGATTCTTCTGATTCTGAGTCTGAATCAACCCACTTACTTTGTTCTCCTCATAAATAAGCACTTTTTTATCTATGTCTCGTCTGGATGATCATCTTTTCTTTTTAGACTTCTTGTAGTCCTTGGATGTTCTCTTTTGATCACCCTTATTTGATTTTGTGCAGTCGGTGATGAAATGTCCAGGTTTAAGAAAGTTGAAGCAGACACGATCATCTTCTTTCTGATCTGTTCTTGAAGTTATGCTTCCTTGGATAAGACTGGTATGTTTTCTGGTTCTTCTTCATGAACTTGCCAAATTTCTTGACAAACAACGCCATTGCATCATTACACATTTGTTCAGGAGTCATCTATGTTGTGGTGGACATGGACTCTGATGCAGCAAGGGCTTTCGTTGGTTGACTTGTACTTGGTTCATCTTCAACCCGAACGCCTAGCTCGAACTCGTACGGTTTTAAGTCAGCAAATAGATCATGCAGATCGATCTTGTTTATATCTTTGGATTATCTCACAGCTATGGTCGAAGTGCTTTTCTTGTGTATTCTTGATAAACCAACGTTTATATATGGATGTAGGAGGCATGTAATCGGCCAAAAATGCCTCTGTTTCGTGAGTATTTATTTAGACTTAGAACCGAATTCGCTCAAAAGGTGCTGAGTTGGAATCCCATTCTAACTAATGATTCTTATGGTTCCGGAGCACATCTCATTCTCTTGGAAGACCCTCTCATGACTTTTAGGATAATTTCTCTGTCTGACAGTTCCTTACCCAGGCTGTTGAGTTCATTTACAATTCTTGTTACTCTTTCATTGTATTCATTTAGAGTTTCTCTGAACATCATCTTGATGTTCTCAAATTTTTGTAGAGCTACAATGAGCTTGTTCTCTTTGGTTTGATCATTTTCTTCACACACCTGTGCAATCTTTTCGGGGATATCTTTAGCAATAGGACATATTTTGATTTTATTGAACATATTTTTGTCCAATATCTAGAACAAGATATCCTTGGTTACATTGTCCAAATTTGTCTTTTTCTTTTCCTCATTGGTCCAGGATGCTCTATCATTTTCAACCATATGAGGTTCACCACTGGAAATTGACACTGTTGTGTTGACTTTCAAGATCTTAATAGGTCCGTCAGTGATGACGTACCACATATCATCCTGAGCACTTAGATGTGCTTGCATTCGAATTCTCCAGTCATCATATTCATCCTTCTTGAACATAAGAATCTTGTTGAATGATGCCATCAGTTCTTGTAATTTCTCACAATTGAGAAGACATTGCTCTGATACCACTTGTTAGGATCGGAGTAGTGTTTAGAAGAGGGGTTGAATAAACACTAGACTCAATTCTCGATCTTTGAAGTACAACAGACTGTTAAGTACTGCGGTAAGATCTCAAATGATAGCAAGTCAGCAGATACTAAAAATAGTATGGAAGATGTCTACTGACTTGTGAGATTAGAACTGACCGATAGATGTTGAGAAACCGTAAGATAGAATACTGAAAGTAAATGACACAAGATATGTTATGGAAGTTTGAAGCACAAACGCTTCTACGTCTCCCCTTCTTCGTCTGCTGGAAGGTAACTCTAGAATACTTTGGTTTACACTTTACAGCATACAACCTTCTTAGGCACCAACACATTGCCTAAACTCCTAGCAAGACAATAATCACAGTTGTTTACAATGTATTTTTAAGACACTCGCACAAAATATAAAACTTTTGATCTTCGAGTATTCTTTGAGCAGCAGACTCAGTAGACTTTAATCTTCAAGATCACAATGATGCTTTTGTGATACTCTGCAAAACTTCTGTATATTGCAATACGTGTTTTGAATATTTTGCTTGAGTTCGAATGAAGTTGATTTGGGATTTCTGATTCATTCTTTTCTTTGATGTATTTATAGACGTAAAAGTCTAACGACAATTATTCTTTAATTGGAAAGAACCGCGTAAAATCAGCTTCTTGATTTTCTTCCAAATCAATTTTTATCTTCTTTTCCATTTCGTTTATCAACGGCTAGTTTAATCTCGTGGCGCTGATATAGCAGTGCGGCGCTCTGTTGTACCTTTGTCATAGTGAGTCTGTATGTGTTTTGTCTTGTTGCCTTATACGTTTGTCGGCTTCTCCTTGACTGTATGTCTGCTTGACAAAAGATCAATTGATGTCTGGTATCTCCTACGGATTTGTACATTGGACTGAGATACTCTTGTACCAGTAGACGTTCATTCTCTGCATCCGGTAGATGATAACTCTTAGTCTCTGGACCCGGTAGATGATATATTTTACTCTTTGCATCCTGTAGATGATATCTTCTACTTTCAGTATCCGGTGGATGATATCTTTCAAACTTTGCACCTAGTAGACCTTTGTAGAGTCAATAATGTTCTTTTCATCAGCAGACTTCTTCGATGCAGTAGATGCTTCAAGCAGTAGACGTTTGTTATCACCAAAACTTAGAATGTTTTCCCAACATAATACCACAAATTAGCTTATACTTTATCATAAAGCAGTATATACAGTACCACAAATTATGTTAAATTGTATCACAAATTAGTTATATAATACAACAAATTATGTTATTTAGTAACACAAATTAGCTTATAAAGTACAACAAATCAACTTATATAGTACCACAAATCAGTATATTTATTAACACATAGTAGCTTATATATTACCACAAATTATTTTATTTAGTACCAAAAACATGCCAGTTAGTACCACAAATCAATATATTTAGTATCACATATCCATATATTTAGTACCAAAAATCAGTATATTTAATAACACAGAGTAGCTTATATTCCAAAAATTATGTTATTTAGTACCAAAAATATGGTATTTAGTACTACAAATCAATATATTTAGTTCCACATATTAGCTTATATAGTACCACAAATCAATATATTTGGTACCACAATCAGTATATTTTCAATAATGTAGACCATTGCACACAAAAAAAACGAAAAAAATTAATTAAGGTTTTTTGGCTTTGAGTTATCACTTCCAAATAATGTGATATCAAGCTTTTGGATTTTTCAATTATGTACAACTTCTTTTTTTTTCAAAAAAAAAATTGAAAATAAATAGTTACAAATTTTATTTATGTAATTAATCGAAACCCATTTGATTAAGCTTTCGATTTTGTGAGACTTTTGTTCGATTCAAATGAAAACGGCTTCCACATTATTTGTTTCCACAAATTCTGCCATTTTTCTTCGAAATTGTAGCAAACAATAATGGTGAGATAACAATGATAGAAGAAAACAATAATGGTGAAGAAACCGTAATGAAGAATTAAAAGAGAAAACAATAAGAAAAAAAGATTTGTAATTATAAATAAGGGTATTTTGGCCATTTTTTTTATATCGGGTATCAAATCCAAACAAAAACATTGAGTTAGGGAATTTAAATGAGCTGTTACTGACATATGGACTGAACATGAATTTGAACTAGGGAAAAGATATTTAATGTCAATTTAAAGAAAATTATTCCTTGATATTGGAGAAAATTTGTGATAGTAGTTAGGGGTGTATAAAACCCAATCCACCCGCCAATCCACATTAACCCGCCCGTATCCGTCCGTTTTAACATTCGGAAAAAAAGAGATGCATTTTAAAATTGAGTAAACCGCATTTATGTAGCCAATCAGCATTCACCCACATGTATCCGCCCGCAACTTTATATATTAAAAATATCTTAAATTATAAAATTACATTTTTTGGGGGTTTTAATTGCAAATATAATTTTTATATGCATCAATGTTTCAGTTTGCTAATTTTGTTTATTATTTTGAGTGTAACTTGTTCTTCATTGTATATTATGTTACCGATTAAAAATTTATTGATTCATTAAGAAACAATAATTTCAAGTTCTTTCATTATAGATCTTGAAATAACAAAAAATATGTTTTTATTTTGGGAATTTCATCTTGTAATAACAAGAAATGCTTTTTAGTTTATAACTTATAAATTGTCATTTTCTTTTGTACAAGTAAATGTTTTAAGTTTATTGATGTTTCAATTTGATGTGGAAGATTTTAATACTTTAATTTATTATGTTTTTTGTTTTATATTGTGGGATAAAATTTTCAGTTTCAATTTTAGTACATGTTTTGGATATATATAATTTCAAGATGATTGTATGACTGATAATCTATCGTTTTAACTATGTTCGATTTTCAATTGTAAAGATTTGATAATTATGTTTCAAATAATATTTTTGTTCACATTATTTTAGATTTTTATTGTTTTATATTGCTCTATTGTTTTATTTACTTTTAGTTATATTTTATTATCATCGACAGAAAATACCTTAGTTTGAGAACATGTAAAATACACTAATTGTAATTTTTTTCTATTTAACCAGCTAACCACCTGTACCACCCTAACCACACGGTTTCATATATATTTTTGTATGGTTGCGGTTTAACAATTTAGAAACCTATATATATTGGGTTGAGTGTTTTTTTAATACCTACACATCCCAACTCACCAATATACACCCCTAATAGTAGTTCATACATTGAAAAAAATATTGGTTCTCAACAATTTAAGTATGTAAAAGGTACAATTTGGGAAGTATTATGAAGACACAAAAAATCTTAACATCAGGGATGATATTGAGAATCAGAGATGGAACCAGCGTTCAAATTTTGGAAGACAAATGGTTACCACGTCCTACATTGTTCAAAGTTTTCTCACCATGTAAAGAGCTACCATACAATGCACCAGTTAGATAATTATTCCATCCGCACTCTAATTCCTGGAATGAAGAACTTGTGAAACGAATTTTCTTTGATGAGGAGGCAAAAATAATCATTTCTATTCATTTGAGAGGGGTTGGATTTTCATATAAAGTGATTTGGCACTACACTAAAAATGGGATGTTTATAGTTAATAGCGCATACCATTTAGCTTGCAGCTTGAGGAAAAACGGTGATGATGCCCCTGAAACTTCATCTGTCATTCTTGATATAAGAAATTGAAACTTCATTTGGCAATGCAAAATACCAAATAAATCAAGATATTTGTATGGAGGGCTTGCCGTGGAGTCATTCCTACGTTGGAAGCATTGGCTACAAGGAATATTGTGGTGGACACTTTCTGTTATATTTGTTCCTCCGGCAAAAGAATCTCTTTTAATGTACTGAAGGATTGCCATTTTGCTCGTATTTTCTGAGGTACCACGTATATTCCACATCAGTTTATTTCATTCGAATGCACCAAATTCTGGGAATGGATTTGCAATTTTCGAGACAATTTATGCAGGGATGATTTTGCTCTTGTATTGGTAAGTTGCTGGGCGATCTGGAATGCACGTAACAAAAGGTTGAGATGTGAATTCACATATGAGGCGTATGAATGCATGAATTTTGCCTGAAATTATTTGCAACAATTTATGTTAGCCATATGCATTCTTCTAAATTCTCCAATAATAAGAATTCTCACCAAATGGCAACCACCATCCTCTAGAGTTGTTAAAATCAATTGCAATTCCCCCTACTCCATCATGGTACTTCAACTCATCTTGGAGCTATTGTGATAGATCGACGTGGTATTTTTTTAGCTTGGCTTAGCAAGCACTGCACCTTCTCAACATAACCAGAGTTGTCAGAGTCATTGGCACTAAGGGAGGGAATTGAATTGTCACATTATGGTTGACATAGAGTTATTCTTGAAAGTGATTGCTCGAATGTTATCCAAGCGCTTAATTCGAGGTCAGAAAATCTTTCGCACATTGACGTGATTATCTCGGATATTACAGTTGATGTTAGAGTTTTTTAGAGATTGAAGCTCTTTTGATTCGAAAGAATGGAAATGAAGCATCACATAAATTGGTCAAGTATTCATTAGTGTCAATATCTGGATCAACAAATTATCTAGACTATATTCGTAACATTGTACTCTCTTCAATCGTTCACTAATTAATGAATATCGTTTTCATCTAAAAAAGGTACAATTTAGAAAAAAACAATTATTATTTAGTAAAAAATGGAATATTAGAGAAGGTTTTGAGGTTGTTGGTTTTTAAATAAAAAAAAATGTTGGCTCTCACATAAATTATATATATATATATATATATATATATATATATATATATATAAATTGGGTGAAATGGAAAAATACGAAAAACTAGGACAGCAAAGAATCTTCAAGCCCTAGCTGCACTGTTAACTGGTGAGCCGACTTGCATATATTTGACCTCACCCTTCTCCGCCACTATACAACTTTTTTCCTATTCTGCAAGTATACCTACGCAGAGGATTCCAGTGGCAGAGAGATATGGAGGAGATCAGAGCGAGTCTCGCTACTACGGTGTGGAGACGGAGTTCGACGATGACATGCGTAATCCGCGCTTTGATTTCCTCATCGATCCTACGGTCATTATTTCACTTTTCCCTTTTTGATTGCTCGTACTCCATGCTTCTGTTAGTGCTTTCTTCATCCACATGTATATTCTGCATTGCTGGTTGTATCTTCTGGCCAGGTGTTTTAGTTGTGCATTGTTTTATTTCTCGCCGTTTACTTGAAGTGGAAACACTTCGATTTCCTAAATTTTACCTTGTAGAGATTTGTAAGTGCCATGCAATTTCCAAATTATTGGTTCACGAAACAATCTGATGTCAAGTGGGTGCAATCTGGGGTCGGACAGGGTTTTCGTGTTTAATTCTTTCAAAAAATGCAAGTTTTATTGTGAGATGCATAGAGTCTCTCTGCCTCTACTAAATTCCTGTATCCACCCCCAGGATGCAGTTACACTGACCTGAAAGTCATTGAAATTGCATGTGGTTTGTCTGAAATATATCGTATCAACTTATGGTGGTTAATTAGCCAGTCATTCATCAGCCGAAATGCTTTCCATCTGTATGAGTGATCTGTAAGCTCAATTAGATCATTGTGTGAATAGCCTCCTATTCGAGAGACTAAGTTTCTGTAGGAGGTTAACTCTTACATTAGCTTTTTAGGCACCCCAGAATTTTTCTTATGCTTATGGTGGCTAATTAGCCAGTCATACACCAGCCAAATGGCTGTTACTCTGTGTGAATGGTCAGTAAGCTCACCGAAATCAACGTGTTAATGGCTTCCCATTTGAGAAACTCTTAAGTTTCTTTGCTGAGGTTGTTACTTACATCTTACTTGTGCAATGTGGTTGTCTTTGCTCTGTTATTTAAATTTGTTGTTCACATTCATATTTTGAGAAGCTTTTTTTTTTAAGAAAAAAATTTATTTTGTCACGATAATCATAATTAGATAGGGAAGCTGTTTCAAAGAAACGCAGAGAAAGTGCAAAATCAGAAAATAAAGCTTTTAGAGTTTTACATTCTTCATTTTAAAAATATAAAATATTGTCGTAATTTTTTATTTAAAAAAATTGTGATTGGTAAAGTTCTATTTTAATCCACGCGGCCCCAGAAGACTCTTGTGTTAAACATGCTAGAAGTACGAATCGGCTTGCAATCTTACATATTAATATTGATTTTCCTTGCTATGTTTTAGACTTGGTAAATAGATTCATGTATCTTGTGTGCATTTCTTTATGTTGATCGGATCATCATCATCATCTGCAGCTTCTTCTGTTTGACGGTTGTTTGAACTTTGAAGAGCCTGTTTCAAATTTGAGATCAGATTCTGGGATTGATGAAATATTTGTTCCAACTTGTAAATATGCGGTAATAAGTTGGATCGAGTTTGATATTGCTTGGCTCCGATGTATAATTCATATCTATCTTCGTAAATAGGCATGTAAAAAAATTTACATTATTCCATTCATTTTAGATGTTTATTTGTAATTTGAAAACTATCTCTATGTTTGAAATAAAATGTGTTAATAATCTTTTTTTTCTATGTTTGAAATAAAATGTGTTAATAATCTTTTAATATTTATTTTCAATAACAATTCTAGAAAATGTTTTTCTTTGTCTTTCTTTGTCTGTTCATTGGAGCTTGCATTGAAAACAAATGCTGATTAAAGAGTTCGCCGCAAAATCAATTGCTAAATTTTTTTTTTAGCAAGAAACTAACGATATATTAATTAAAGAGTCGTCAACTTGGCAAGTACAAACCAAGGCGAAAAGCACAGCCTAACACCCAGATAAACCTTAGTAGGAAAATAAGTAAAACATCATAAGTCAAACGTGGCCTTTTGGGGAAAGGGGTATAATCAGGTGAAATGAGAAAGTGAGTCACACCATAATCACTAAAGAGTGACCAGAAGGGGGAAAAGGCCCCACAGCCAAAACCGGTCCCCTCAACCATTAAGTCCAGAATGTGTCCTAGCAAGTAACCTGTTTTCCAGCCAAATTAAGGTACAAATGTGGATTGACGAAGGATATAAATTGAGAAATAGATGACAAACGCACAAGCTCTCGTTCCAAAATCCTTATTAGAAGTCATACAACTGGATAACGCACGAAATCGCAAGGCTACCCTAGTCAAAATCATACAAAGATAAACACCATCACATAGGCAAAATAGAACTATAGAAACAAACAACGACATACACCCTAGAACAGCTACAAGCATATACTCGACTACCAATTAACACGGAAATAGAGAAATACATAGTAGATAAAGATTGAACATTAAAAAAAAGGGGAAACTCATACGATGGACCAGTCGCACGCAAAATAATGCATGTGATGCCCCCAAATTCCAGACATGCCAAAGTCGTACATACAAACTTGCTTCAAGAACTTGCTGAACCATTGATAGCCCCGGACGAGGAGGCGGCAAAACCGCAGTCCAAGCAGCTAAAACCAGAGGTTCGGAAGCAGTCACAACCAGAAGCCGAGGAGTAAGGCCGACTCCAACAGAAGCCAAAAGGAGAGGAGCCAGACAGCAGCAACAAAAACACAACAAAAGCCATGAAATGCAAGGATAAAAACAGAGGGGTGGAGGAGAAACGCATAGATCCACCACTTGAGATGGGAATCAATAGGGAGAGCTCCAAAGTGACAGAGAAAACTCCACAGCTTCACAAGGAAGCAATGGTGCACGCAAACAGAGAAAAAGCCATTTTCGGCGATAAATCAATTGCTAAAGTACTTCCTTTAAATCATTTCCCACCATTGCTAACGAAAAATATATTTGTATTTCCTATAAAAATATTATACATAATTTTTTATATATTGTGTCAATGGTCATAATGTATGTACAAATATAGTTGAAAATGTTAAAAATATCATAAGCGAAATTAATCAACTCAATTTTCATGTTTAGTTTTCACTGAACAAATTATGGGATATATTCATTCTAGAGATTTAATAACTTGTAATGACTTTTTTAAATGATAGACTTTAATGGAGTTGATATATTTCTTTTGACTTTTTACAGAATCACAAAAGTTAAAAAAAGTTTTTAAAAGTAGAAGCCATCACAAATCTTCAGAAAGAGGGAGAGTGTGTTTTAGAATTTGAAGTCAGTCCAAATCTTCACGGTGATTGTGGAGAATTTTTATATTTTTTAGTTGTACATAGGAGTTTCAAGGTTTGTATTAAAGAATTCTATAAAAGTCATTGGAAACCTATTGAAATTTTGGATACCAAGAGATTTTTATAGAGTTTTAAAAATTCAAGTTTAATAAGACTCCACGGAAGTCTATTGCAATCTATTTCCTATCTAAAAGTGTGAATGAGAGGGTAAAGTTTTTCATTGTGAATTGGCAACTTTACCCTATAATTGTATATAAAACAAATCAGAGACAAGGGTATATATGTAAAAGCAAACTTTAAGGCAGGGATATTATAGGAAAAAAATTATCTGAATATAAAAATACATCGGCAATGGGTCAAGGATGATGCATTCTTCTAACACAAGAGTCATGACTGCATTAAATTGAAATAAGTATTTGCTGTAAATAGGAATAATTATCTACATTAAATAAAAGAGCAAATTAAACTGAAATAAGTATTTGCATTAAATTGAATAATTATCTGCATTAAGTAAAATACCAACTCAAACGACGTGGGAATTCATCCAAGGCAGATGAATATTTTATGTTATAAATCTATTCTCTTAGACATTCAACAGGAGGAGGCGACAATCCATAGTTACAAAATCCTCCTGTTGAATGTCTAAGAGAATAGATTTATAACATAAAATATTCATCTGCCTTGGATGAATTCCCACGTCGTTTGAGTTGGTTATATGCAAAATACTGAAGTTGCAAAGTTCAACAATAATAATTCAATATGCATGCATGACTGCTTACACATTTAAATGCAATAAGACAAGTTTGAAAAATAGTATGACAAAGTTGACCTCGATATTACAAATTACACTCCTGCTTCATTTGTAATTTGTACTGTAAATGCAATTCGTGAAGCATTTCAATTTTTTATATTGATCTTTCATGTACGATCAAAGTATATAGAACTTTGTCGTCATTTTATCAGAAATCTCGTCGATGATGATGAAATTCAGTTGACTTTTGTTAATACAATGAAAAACAAATTATTTTTCACTTTCATAATGATTGATTGTAAAAAGTATTTGCTCTTAAGATAATGATATTTAATTGTATCACATTTGATATAATTAATATTTTTTTACAAAATAATTTACTTTGTTAAACTAATTTAAATTGGACTCAAATCATAGACATTATTTACATTCCTGATTTGTAGATGACGTCTAGATTACCATGTATTGTTTTCATTTAAAATAATTATAATATAAATTACATAAATTTACTCCATTAATACATTTACGCTTTAGATTCTTTTTCATATGTTTAACAAACACGTGAATAAATTTAAAACTCTATTATATGTATTTCCATTTTATTCTAGCGCTTAAATTATATTGGTGTTCTTACTTATTATATATTAATTAATATAATAATTTCTCTGACGATCTATCATTTAATTTAAAGTTAAAATTAATTACAAAAACTTTTCAAAGAATTCGAGCAATTAACCCAAATTAAAAGACTTGTAATTTTGGTGAAGGCCTAATTCTTAATCGTCCAAAAAACATGCTACCTTGGATCAAACTTCATTGGCTGTAATGAAACTATGATTCAAACCACCTTTTAAGCCGCTTAGATCCTTGCTTCTTGTCATCACTTCGAAGAGAATCGTTTTGTGTGAATTTGGATCGGTATTGTTCGATCAACAAGTCGAGTTTATATTTGGATCGGTATTGTTCGATCAACAAGTCGAGTTTATCAACGACATCCTTCCCCACTGCAACATTCTATTTACCCTTCTACTGTTCTTCAGATTGATGCACACTTTAGATTGTTTGGGTTGGTCTTGAATGCAGTCTTTTTTCTGTGTACACATGTGGATTCAACAAGTTCTACCTCAACTCGGGAATTTCGATCGTAGAGTCAATGTGTGTGTGCCACACAACCCATACCTTCCTTACTGCTGACCTCCTCTTTTCATTGATACAAATGATGTGGGCATCGAATACACTCAGTCACTCAGAGTTACTAAAATAATTGCATTGAAACTAAATTAAATTAATAAATTTAGTAGAAAATATAGTAAATGGACTAATTCTCGATCAATTTTATGCTAAAATTATAACCAGGAAGACGTTGGAACAAAGAAATCACCGACTCAGAATCATCCCCAACCCGAAGCCCCCTTCAGTCAAATTATGTCGCCGATCAAGTCGACGAAACAATACTATCAATAATAAACTGAAATTCACATCTTATTTACTAATTAATTATTAATAATAAAAAAATAATAAACTGTACCAAATGTCAAATAATTTAGGATAATACCAATTAAAAAATGAGAATAACTTATAAATAAAGAACAAAGAATAAAACACATAACTGGTGTCTCGGGTCTTGAATTTAACGATTTTAGGATTGGAAATGTACTTATGCCATGGCTCTAAAAAGTACTACATTCAGGCTAGTCTTGGTCATGGCTTTGGGCATAATCCACTCACAAATAAATATCCGATAAATATGATAAGAAATAATCATCTCATCTTCTAACTCACAATAAAATGGTAAAAAAATTCATCAAAATCTTGATAAAATCGAATTTGATTCTATTTTCCTAACAAGTAAACCAAACATCTCCATGTATATATAAAATCGAAATTTCCTCACAAGTAAACCAAACATCTCCATACATATATACAAAAATTTAGAAGCAAGAACAGTGAAAGGGTGTGACTGGATATACCTCCTTTCGACACTTCGCAAACTCCTTTGGAACTATGGATTGTCGCCTCCTCCTGTTGAATGTCTAAGAGAATAGATTTATAACATAAAATATTCATCTGCCTTGGATGAATTCCCACGTCGTTTGAGTTGGTATTTTACTTAATGCAGATAATTATTCAATTTAATGCAAATACTTATTTCAGTTTAATTTGCTCTTTTATTTAATGTAGATAATTATTCCTATTTACAGCAAATACTTATTTCAATTTATTGCAGTCATGACTCTTGTGTTAGAAGAATGCATCATCCTTGACCCATTGCCGATGTATTTTTATATTCAGATAATTTTTTTCCTATAATATCTCTGCCTTAAAGTTTGCTTTTACATATATACCCCTGTCTCTGATTTGTTTTATATACAATTAGAGGGTAAAGTTGCCAATTCACAATGAAAAACTTTACCCGTTTAATTTTTTCCTTTTAATTTATATTTAAAATATCAAAATATGAAATTGTGTATGTTCAAAGTTATTTGACATTTACATGTACTTGTAATATTTGATTGATTATTTGTGGTTCATATTGTTAAAATAAATAAGTTTTAATTTGTATAAAATTATGTACGGTAATGAAAAAAATGTGCAGTAAAACAATATGAATTATCCCCACATTTCACAATCCTACAACGTTACCCGCTTTGATTCATTCGCTCGTTCACTTTACTTATCATCCAAAATATTTTCTCCTCTCCCTCGGCCCGCCCCTATTACCCCCCCCCACCAGTGTACGGCGGTTAATGGATTCAGCTCCGCCGAAAGCGGCGTCGCGGCAGCTGAACAATAACGCTTCTCAACCGCCATCATATTCTTTTTCATCAGCATCGGAAATGCCACGATCTCAGGGATCTGCAAGTATGACTCCTGGATTAATGGGAAAGCATCGAATGTCCGCTGCAATTTCTCTTCTTGATCAGAAAATCCAAATAATCCAGGTGGCCGATCATCTTTTTCTCAAAGTTGATCTTCCTGTGAAATTTATTATTTTGATTTTTTTATGTATTTCTTTCACAAATTTGTTTATTGACTTTGAGTAATGGATTTTGATGTTTTGTATAGGATGAGCTGGACGAACTTGAAACTGTTGATGGAGTCTCCACTCTTTGCCAAGGGTAAGTCTCTTCCATTACAAAGTATTACACGGATGCATGGAAATATATATGCTTTCTTTATTATATTCTTAACTTAAGATTTAACATTAACCAAAAAACATTTGGTTTTGCCCAAGCATTCACATGAACTAGTTGCACAATATAAGCAATAAGGGTACATAAATGTAAGTTTTCCTAACTTGTAATTAGATGCAATCATGCAAATCCAAAAATCTTTCATTAGATTTTTTTAGTTGAAGTGGTTTTTAAGGGTGGGCTTTGACGCAATGTTAAAGTTGCTTCCATGTGACCTGGATGTCATTCGTTCGAGTCACGGAAACAGCCTATTTGTAATGCAAGGGAAAAGCTGTGTATATTAGGCTCTAAGTGCATAGCAGGCCTTCATGTGACCTGACGGTCACTAGTTCGAGCTGCAGAAATAGCCGTTCTACAACAACGGAAAGACTGCTTATATCAGGCTCAAAGTGCATAGCGTGAGCTTCGTGTAAGAGTTTACCCTCTTTAGTTGAAGTGGTTTTTTGCGGTTCATATTTGTATATCAAGATAGTTATATTAATGATTTCTCAGTTGGTTTAGTCCAACATAGTTGTCTAGATTTAGTTTCTCCAAATTTGATTCATTGTCATCATGAGCACGTGCTTGGGATCAACAACATAAATCTCTTGTGCTTTGAAAATTTTGTACGCCGTACATGGTAATTTGGGCCTCATTTGTCATTGTCTATCATTTGTATCATATCCCCTATTACTTCGAACAGTCGGCATTACCAATCTATATTAATTGTCAAGTCTTATCCTTGTCTATGATTGCACACTCAATTTTTTTTTTTTGATCAATTCCTATGCAATCAGTTTCGTACCTCATCATTCACAAATGATAATCCTGAAACAATGATCGATTTGTTTGGTCATCACGTTCTTTTGATTACCTAATAACAGGCTAATTTCAAGCATTGAATCTGCCCCAGACGCACTACTTCCAGCGTAAGAACCACTGATTTGCTTAGCTTGCGTTTTAATGTCAATATATTATGTTGAACCTTATCACCACCCAAAAACTATTGTAACATAATGAATTAATTTATGCAGGACAAAAGGGCCAACAGAGGTGGGGTGGGACAGATGGTTCCAAGGTGCCCAAAGCTCAAGAAACCGCAGACGATGGATCTGAACAATACCAAAAATGTGTACTTTTCGTTTTCATGCTTTTGAAATTTTTATGCCACAATTCACTGAACAAATAGCCTAGCACATAGAATTAGACAGCGAAGTCACAATTTTCTTCTAGATTGTAAGATGTAACACAGCATCCACTAAGAAACTTTCTCAACTGAAAGCAAAGTTTAATTTTAAAACTGACCTGTTCAGTCTTCTGTTATAGTTCTTATTATTCGAAGTTTGTCCAGTACGCTATTAGGGAGATGTAGAAAACGTTCATTTAGTGTGCAGAGATGTAGCTACAAGTGTGGCATAACATTTGAAGCGTGAAGCTAGGAATGATTTTCAGGTAGTTGTGTAAGTTTAGTTGTGCTTCCTGAGACGAGTTTTTGTCTTTTAACACAACCCTTACCTCCCTTCCCTTTACAGATGGCATATTAGTTTTTGTCGGCCATAGTAGATTTTGGATGTCAAGGATGCTGTTTCTGGAAAATCCTTCAGTCATCTTCAGCACCTTGTTCTCTGGTCACCATTAGGCACCTCTCTCTACTGTCTTCTTTTGGCTTCTGCTACTATAATCTCCAAATCTTCTTAGTATAGCACTTCGAAAGGCAAAGTTGTTGTCATGTCACGGTTGAAATATGTGAAAAAAACATAAAAATGCAACCTATAACAGAATGAAAAATAGTGGTTACCTCGTCAATTTTCTTTTGTCGTTCTTCATTGCCACTCATGGCACACTCCAAGGTAATCTTAGCTTCTTTGCAGACTGTTGAATAAACGAATGGTTAATCTATGACCTCACAGATATTAGCACATGTGAACTTAAACACACACCTTTAAGTCACCTTCTCACCAGGAGAAACTACCTTTCTGTTCTCCAAGTCCTGTTTCCTTGTCATATTTGAGGATCTTAAAATGCCAAGATATTAAGAATAAACAACCAATATATCAAGGGGCAAAGTAACCTGTCTATCAATGATTTATTACTGGTTTCAGATCGCAACTTCACTCGCAAAATATATTAGATCGTCTCATTCACACATAACGTCATAGATCCGCCATTACAAGGTGTAGCAGGTAACAAGGACAACACTCGGTATGAATAGGTAGCATGTGCTAGTGTTTAAGTCTTGATAGTTGAGAAAAATTGGCAACACTGGACATGGGGTGCATCAATCTAACATATCACATTTTCTTTTTCCCATTTCCAATGATTAGAAATAAACAGTTGCATAGGCAGTGTTAGTAACTTCATTGCTACATATATCATTGACATACATGATGTATACTGCCGTGCCTTAGGTTTTTGTGAGCGACAGGTTAAAACGAGTAGCTCTCGGCTCCAAGGGATCAGGAAAGACTGGAAGTATATTAACTTTGAATAGACAATTTCCCAAGTAATAGTAACATCGTGAATCATAAGCACGGATTCCAAACTGAACGGAATAAATCGACAATTCCCTGACACCCAAATGACCTAGAGAGAGAACACGAAGATCAAGTGACCCTGAATTTGTAGAATTATAATAGTTTGGCCTGTCGGAGCAAAGATCTTTATACTAAACAATAAATAGATCGAGTCACTGTAAATACCAAATGTTAAAACTCAATGTCGTTATTCCACCACCCTATGTGGAGCAGTGGGTGGCCGTTTTGCTAAGTTTAAACCGGTTCGAAGGCCCGAGCCGATTGATATTAGATTAGTCTATCTTGATTTAACCTGGGTAGGTTTACTCAAGTTCTATAGAAAGGTCTCGGTATTATTATGTAGAGGCATTACCGGTCTGGGTGAACGCGAGTGGACTTTAACTTGAGGTTTGTTTAAAGTGGGGCAGACTTTTTCGTGGTTAGGTTGCAACCTTAATTTACATCAAGTTAGTTGTAAATTTTTTCCGATACGAACTGAATCCGTACCTGACTTTTAGAAACCAATGGCTTATTTTTTTAATTACATGACGAAAATGAGTGGTTTTTTTTTTTTTTTTTAAACTAGATAATGGGTGGATTTGATCATATTCGACGTGCATTTGGATCCATTTGTAACCATAAAAAAATAAATTTTCAAATCGAATATATATCATTTAAAAATGTTAGGTAGGTACCTTAAAAAAAACATTTTCAGTACAAAAATATGGCACATCACCATTATTTAAATTTTGTCTTCATTTTATAGACATATCCTTTGAAGTCCGAACATTTACTATATCGATTTAAAGGGTTGGGTAAAAACACAAAATTTCTATATATTTATTTATTTAAAGAGAATAGACGTGTACTTCTAAAAAAATAATTAAACACTCGAACTCTTTTTACGTTGCATTTGATATTCCACCGACTCCATCCTAATTCTTCTAATAAAAAATTGGCTGGGAAACGGTAGTTGGTCGGGATAATTATCTCCAGGAAATCAGCAGTTATTTTACATTTCCAAAAAAAGCCACTTCGATCTCATGTTCATTTCAACCTCTGCACCTCTCACTCTAATTTGTATTTAAAATGATTCAAGTCAGGAAAATGATTAATGAATCTATAAAATTTAGCTTCACATCATAGCTTATAACATAATTCGCATTTCTATACCTGATACACCACAATGCTTCGTTGACTACACGTACATTCTAATGTGTGTTATTCGTAATATCTTTGTTACGTACTGAGCAGATTATAAGTTGTAAAATAAATGGTGTCCTTAAGAATTATTATTTATTAATTATTATAACATGTTACCAATATATAGTACAGTCTGAAACTTGATATCCCCTAAAAACTGGTTTCAGTAGTTCTAAAGCAAGAGCTATTTTTTCCCAAAAAATAATTGTAGCTAAAAAGAATTTAAATATTTGGATAAGAATAAAGAGATGTATTGCAGGCAATCTCTCGTATTCAGACATTGTACAAGGGGCATATTGAAACTGAACCAAAACTGGGCGGAAACTGAAGTCGCTATTCTAAATATTTATATGCAAACTGCGACTTCTAAAACGTTGGGAGAAACAACGACTTGAGAGTGACTGCCAGCAATTTTCCAAAACAAATGCAACCACGTAACCCAAAAAAATTAGAAAAGACCGACTTGAGAGTGACTGCGGAAGCACCTTCTTTGCTTACCTTAATTAATTCGATCATACGAGCTTCTCGGTGGCTGGTTAAAACTCATTACTCATTTTGGGTAGACTCGAGTTTAAAAAAATTAACATATCCCCCGCTCAAAAAAAAATTAATTGGACCATACGGTTTCTCATGATTGGTTAAATTAACCTTACTTAAATTTGTAAGGTATGCAGTAGACAATAATGTGTTTAATAATAATAATAGTAGTAGTAATAATAATAAGGTTAGTTTTGGGAGAAAAAATAATAATAATAAATCCCTTCAAAAAAAAAAATAATAATAATAAGGTTAGTGATGGGAGTACGGTACACGCCAAAAGTTTTGTCTCCAATATATTCCTTCAAATTTTCAAAATTGGTGAGCTCTTAGTAAAAAAGACACTATTATATTAAAAAAATATGTGATAAAAAAGAATTGTTATTAATAAACAAATGAAAATGGTATACTTGTAAGTTATCATCTAATTACAACTTCTTTTCGATTATAGAGTATAGACTATCACTGATGACTAATGCTACATCCATCAATAAATTTATTATGATCATATTCAAATAGATTTATTGTAAATTATAAGGAATTAATTTTGAATTTTTTCTTAAAATATAGGGCATTTGCCAATAATTATGACAAAAAATAGGCAAGGTTGCTTACTTAATAATTATTGTACTTAATAAGAAAACCGCACTTTAAGTTGACTTCCATTTATCTTAATATCAATAAATAGAAGTCTATCTCGTGCATTTGATCGGATCATTAGAAGTAACAATGGATTACCATGGTGGAGGCGCCACCCCTAAAGGAGACCACGACTCCCTGGAGTTGGGTGGCTCCAATGATCAAAACCACCACGAATCAGTCCCCGGCCGCCACCACAATCGCCTCGATTACTATAGTATAGCTGTTAAAATTACTTTGGTATTTGTGGTCATTGGCCTTTCCTACCTAGTTCTTAATCAATCTTCCTATCCTTCTCAATTATTTCAAAGGTCTGATTTATTGTCATCTTCCTTAAATGACTCTGATTCTGAGAAATGGGGTTCTTCGATTCACCAGTTCACTTCCGACCAAGACAACCTTCCTTCTTATGTAAGTTATATATAGTTCTTGTTCTCTTTTTTTCCAAATTTTCAAAGAAAATTATTAGAATGATCAACATGCAGCTTATATATAGAATTATTCTGGGAGTAATTATTGTTCAGAGAGAAAAAACTATGTTTAGGATTCCTTATAATTCAAAGGATTTGAATTATATCATTATTATGAACCAGAATTTTTTATGTATAGTGACAAATACTTCATCTTGTAATATGTGGATGCATATGTTTAACAAAAAAATCATTCATTTTTACATTTTTTTGAGTAAAAAATTATTTTTAGACACACAAAAGATAACTTAAATATTTTTGTTTTTGTAGAGTATTATTTGGAAATTCTTGCACCATCTTTCATATATATAATCATGCACATATTATTATACTAATTAATATTTTGTGTTCACATTAACATTTTAACAAATTTTGATATGTAAGTTATAACTTTCTAAAATTACAAATATGATGACAAATATAGTCAAAGTGAGAATAGTATATTGATGTTTATGTCCATAATCACTACCTTGACTAAAATTATAATAACAAACAATTTTTTTTTAATAAAATTGAACTCTTCTGGAGAGCTTGAATAGACTTGGTAAATAGTTTGATTTTTCAAAATCATTCTAGGTCGATTTTCCACCCCAACTGTCCCCAATTTGGTTTCTATTGTGTACAAGTCAAAAAATTGACTTTTATTACGAATTATATATTATCGCAGTGACCTTAAAAATTAAATCACCGTTTCGACCAATCGATTATAGAAGTTTTCTTTTAGTTCATTTTGAAAATTAACTTGAGAGAGATGTTTTTAGTTAATAAATTGAGAAGATTAATGTCGATGTCAAAGCAAATTGTGTGTGAATTCTTATGAAGTTTAAGGATTTTAAACCTTAATTACTTGATCAAACTGAAATATATAATTTGTCAAAAGGAAGTTAAATTGATATGATGGAAATAGAAGAATTATTCCAGTCCATAAAGCTGGTTTGTTCCTTATGATCACTTAAAAAAGTTAACTGAATTTGACGGATTGGACCAATCAATAATTTTATAATTAACTTGTGATCTACAACACGTGAAGTTCTAGATATTGCATTTTATATTACAATTATTTACTAATTTTGGTTCTGTTTTTAGGTTATTTTCAATGATGCTTATTAATTTAGATCGTATTTAAATCTTTTTATCCTCGAAATTTTTTAAACATTGTCTTCAATGATTGATCAGACCAATGATGAAATCAATAAATTGGAGAGCATATTGAAGGAAGCAGTCATGGAAGATGGGAAAACAGTGATAATCACTACCTTAAATGCGGCGTGGACGGAACCAAATTCAATCTTCGATCTCTTCCTGGAGAGCTTCAGAATTGGAAATCAGACAATTCACCTGCTGAATCACGTGGTGGTTGCGGCATTAGACGGGATCGCCTATTCTCGTTGCTTGGCCGTAAAACTCCACTGTTTTGCCCTAACCACTCCTGGCATCAACTTCACCGGCGAAGCGCATTTCATGAGCGAGGATTACCTGAAAATGATGTGGAGAAGGATCGATTTTCTTCGAGTTGTTCTTCAACTGGGATACAATTTCGTATTCTCGGTACGCCATGTTTGATTTACGTGCGTATAAATTAAATTTTGTAGTTTTAAAATCGGTCGACCAGTCGAAGTATGCCACCAGCTACTCTAGCTGAAATCTTAGTTTTTAAGAGCCTCCGGAATTGCCGGAATCAACAAAGATGGTTATCCACTTTGGTTAAACTGAGGTTTGAATCACGCTTTGCATAGAAAACAATTTAACAAAGGAAAAAAAAATAGTTTTTAAAAATAATCTTTTATTCATAATTTTTCATTATATATTTTATTTCTAATTTTATGTAAATATAATGCCTTTTTTTCCTACATAATAACCTTGTCATGCTTTGAGTTTGAGCTTGTGTAGCTCAAAACTTCTTTGAGATGGAGCACAATTTCCCTTCACTATTGAGGTTGAGTTGGGGCATATAAAAAATATGCATCCCATTATATTTAATATTTTAATAAATTAATACTTTATATATTAATAACATCTACCAGATAATATTCTTTTTTACTTGTTTTTCTTAAAATATAAATATATAGTACTAAAAAACTATAAAACCTTTTTCAGTGCTAGCATTACATATTTTCATAACATGAAATTGTGGACTAGTTGATTCTCAGGATGCGGATGTTATGTGGCTGAGAGACCCATTCCCAAGTTTCTACCCAAACGCTGACTTCCAAATCGCCTGCGATCGCTACTACGACGAGCTCAACTCCACCGACGTACGCAACTCCCCAAACGGAGGTTTCAATTACGTCAAATCCAACAGCAAAACCATCAAATTCTACAAATTCTGGTACATGGGAAAGGATTATTTCCCTGGCAGGCACGACCAAGACGTCCTAAACAGTATCAAAATGGATCCTTATATCACAAATCTTGAAATGGAGATTAGGTTTTTGAACACTGCTTATTTTGGTGGGTTTTGTGAACCCAGTAAGGATCTCGATCTGGTGATTACAATGCATGCAAATTGTTGTATTGGGTTGGAGAACAAGATTCACGATATACAGATGGTGATTGACGATTGGAAGAGATATATGGAGTTGGGAGCAACTAGGGAAAGGAATTCCAGAACCAGATCTTGGACTGTTCCTAGGAGATGTGGATGACTATTTTTGTGTATTAACTTTCTTTCTTCTTTTTCCCCCCAGAGGACGTGGAATTCCAGTACTAGATCTTGGACTGTTCCTACGCCATTGCATGATAGAAATGCAAGTGTACAAAAACCATTGGGAAATTTAATCCCATGGTAACTACACTTAAATAAATAGTGATACTTACTGATGGCAGTTCCAAAAACAAGAAAATTATACATTCAATTTATTTGCAAAAGGCCCTTTTCGTCCTTCCACAAGCAAATGATAATTTCATTCCCATGAAAAATTAACCATTGAGCTGTAAAAACACTAACAATTTTAGCTGAACATGTTGGGAAGTGGCCGTACGGCCATGAAAGCATCGACCATCTGCAACAAAAGAAACAAAAATAAATTATGAACCGCCAACCGCGCCAAATTGCGCACTATAAGTTTAAGTGCAGCAAGAATAACATGCATGGTCTGTATTAAACGAGTCCGCACAGAAAAAAGTAACAAATTCCCATTAAGCGATTCAAAATTTAATTGTACTAGTATTTGATTTTACCTCATCAGTCACAGCAGCTCTGGCCTTACGATGGTTTTCAACAATTTCAGTTAAAAGTTCAATAAGCCGCTGCTTCACTTCACCTGTTAGCATACGGCCTGCACCATATTCCTGCTCAATGATAGCAGGAGTATTATTAAGTGCGGCGGTGAGGAAATTTTAACCATTTAATAGGAATTAAATAAAACATATGTGTACTACAGAACTGCAAAAAAGTAATGTTACCATCTTACCATTCTGATATGTTCAAGCTCTGCATCGTCATCCAAGAAAAAACCAAGGTATTTTATTGGTATGTCAACCTAAATACGTTCAAGAAGAGCACAGATCAGCATGAATCCATTAAATAATACCAGTACCAATTATATCCTGTTCTGCATGTTAATACTGGAACTGGAGACTATGTCAACCTAAATATGTTCAAGAAGAGCACAGATCAGCATGAATCCATTAAATAATACCAGTACCAATTATATCCTGTTCTGCATGTTAATACTGGAACTGGAGACATTCAATACACTTGTGATTATTTGCCATTTAAAATCACCCAGGTACAAAGATATAAACTGTGATACCTCCAGGTTTGCTCCAAACTTCCTGTGATTCTCTATTGAATCTTGCCCACCAGAGAATGCATATCTGTTTACCTGCACAATGTATCGGTTAGCTGCAGTTAAACAAACCACATAGAAATTATCATTGTCAAAGGTTTCAATCTGCAGTTCTGCACTATGACAGTTAGCATTGTTTGGTACTTAACATGAAGGGCAAAATAATTTAAACTTCTAAAATAGTGCTTTGACCACAAGACCACTTTTAATTTGAAGACTCTGTAGTTATTAGGCAAAATATTAAAAGAAACTAGTCAACGACTTTTACTTCAAGACTCTGGATTGGAGGGGTTAATTAAAGGAAAACCTTGTTCTTTATGTCCTTTGCTGAATCAGTAACATATATGGCAGAATTTGGATCACTGGCAGACATTTTCCCCGTCTCTCCCTGCAGATATAGTCAAACAAGAAAATTACACCAAGAAATAGGTGACTAAACTGCAGTTGAAATTAAAACAACACCTTCCTAGAATGCATAGAGATAGACAGCATGTGGTTGAATTACTGAGGATTGAAATTACAGCAAAAGAATACGTTGTGCATAAAACACAAAAAACTCAACCATAAAGACCTATTGTGTGAGAGGAGAAAGAACAAACGACTGCTTATTGTTAGTCAAAATAACAAGGTTTCCTCACAAGCAATTAATTTCGCCAGCAAGATCATAAAGGCAAAACCAATAAATATTATTTTCATGGCATAAGAATGCTTCTCAATTAGAAAATGAAAAAAAAAAAAAAAAACCTGAAGAGCAGGGAAGAATGATGATTCAAGTAAGGCAGGCTTGCGACACCCTATTCGAGGAGCAACATCTCGTGTCATTCGGAAGTAAGGATCCTGAAAAATCAGTTAATCAGCCTGAAGCAAGAAGAGGATGAAGTGACTTATGTCAACTTAACATCCCTAGGTTTTGACACTTTAGATGAGCAGCTTGAGCATCTAAAGATAATCTTCTAAAAACAACTAATAATTAACATTTTTTTTTTTCAAAAAACCATCGCAAAATTAGATTGTTGGTGAATACTATCAAATATTTATAAAAATATCTAATTCTAATCGCCTAACATTTTCATTTGGAAAGTGTATATTATATAAATAGAACAGTAAAATAATTAAACCTGGTCAATGGCACAGGCAATCAAGCTTCGGAAATTATCTTTAGCAGAGAACAAATGTGGAAACGAAGATGGAAAGCTTGGAGCTGCCTGAAATTTGGTTAGACAGATGTTATCGCCTAAAGAAGGAACATAGGGTACATGAAACCTGAAAACTAAACTGAACCAACTAAAATAAATAGAAAATACAACTTAGATAAAACTGTTTCCAGTTTATTCCGAATTTGGTTATTGCTTTAAATTGCAGTGTTATAACTAACTAAAGAATGCGACAACTATACATTAAATCAAAGAGATAATTCAACATTTTGTCAGATATTTGAAACTCCCAACTTAAAATTCAGAGTATAATACAGAGTGATTAAAGGCCATTATGAACAGGCAAGCTTTTGTATTTGCTCGTGGTCAACTAAACCAATCTGACTTTAAATTTGTACTGTTTGTCCATATTCAGCCATTAATGCAATTTTATTCAGAATAAAAGGTATTTTCCAAATGTGAGCAGTTCCATAGGCTTTGGGAATCTCTGGAAGATATGATTAACTTCCAAATTACAAATAGTTCCAAGCTACAAGAGAAGCAATTTTTGATAGCAGATGATCAAAGGGAAGAGACTAAATAGCCATCAACAACCTTATGAGGTCAGACTTATTCCAAAATAGTTGCTCTTTTTAATTAAGACCAGAGTAAAATTAACTCGCCACATTGAAATGTCGGCATTTCCATGAGCAAATCATTTTCACAACAGCTGTTGATTAACAGGCAATTTGACCCAGGACTCAATAAACGGGTCAATTAAAACAATTATAAGAAACATACACATAAGCAATACCATAATCACTTAAATGTTGCATCTTCAACCACCAGTCAATTATTTTTTAGGATTTAAAAGGTAGTACCTGAACAGGTGGGAAGCTGACTTTACCAATGTGATCTTCTCCATTGAAACCAAAAATACCGAGTACCTACAATACCGATTAATGCCAAATTCCAGCTTATTCATATGTATAAGCTGGAAATCACAAAAATTCACAAATCTAAGATGGACAAGCCATCAAATTCTTTATCACCTTATTATAAGTGACACATTTTGCAATCTTGACCACGTTTTTGTAAAAGGAACTGCATAATAAGTTTCATTACAAGAATATCATCAACATGATTGCAATTAATAATCAGGAGAATCCTCTTCTACGGGAGCAAATTAAGATAAACATATTAGGATCCACCACATGATTAATAACTTAAAAAAAACGTTACAATTAGGCATCTTGATACAGTTCACATGAATATAAACAGTAAACCATGTGACACAATGAGCAACCCTGAATCCATGTTCCTTTACACGCTTATCAGGAAGAAGTCAAAAATATCTTTAGCTTCCCTTGAAAATAGTTGTGCATACAATCAATCTCTAGGATCAAACATCTGTACACGCCTACAAGCCACATATAAATCTGTCTCAATCTGTCAATGCAAGACGAGAGGGCCATGGGATTTATTCTCCAAACGATAGCTCTTAGTAGTAGGTTAAGTCAGTCCTCAAAATTGGTCTATCAGCAGTATTAAAATGCTTCGTTATTAAATGAGGATTTGATAGCCAAACTATGTAATCAAACATCATTCTAAATACCAATTGATCACAGAGAGCCTTTAATGAAGACCTGCAAAGCCTAAACCTATTAAGGTGATAACAATTAGAAAGGTAGCAAATGAAGAGTGATAAAATGGAAGAACCACTCACCCACCAACATAATCAAAATCGGAGAAGATAAACGTCTTTGAAATGTCAAATCCACAAGCAATAATATCCTTCGCATTTTCACGAGCCAGCCGCTGGCTTTCCTCTACCGACAGATTCTTCCACATGCATTTCTCATCATCCGTCAACTGTATCAGAAGTGGCACCTTGAATGCATCTTGCAGGTATCTAAAAGCAACTAACTTTTAACAGATATGCCGGGGATCAAAATTGAAACGAAGGAGAAATAAATCCTCAGTGTTATTACAATCGTACTACAATGCGCTAATTAATTAAGGCAGCAAAGATCAACGAAACCATGATGCAAAAGTAAAAGAAAACCTAATCTGAAAATTCTCATTACTTATTGAACATGAACGGCACGAGGTGGCCCAAATGCAACGCCTCGGATGAAGGACCACGGCCCGTGTAAAGATAAAACTTTTCCCCTCTCTCGTACGCATCGAGGACTTCATCGAAATCCCGGTGGCTGAAGAAGATCCCGCGGCGGAGGAAGACGTGTGCAGGCCTGCCGGTGACGCGGGTGACGCGGTCTACAAGCGATTGGTCGACACGCTGGCAGCCGAACTTGTCAATGAGTTTGTCGTAGTCAATTTTGCCGCTTTTGTCTCCGGTTACTTGCCATGGGGTAACGATTTGATCTTCTTCTTCATGGCTTTTCTCCTCCATATCTGTGGAGTGTCGGCTGGAAACACAGGTAAAGATGCACACAGCGTAGGGTTTTGTATGCTAGTATAAGTTGGATAATTCTAATTCAGCTTAGACATGACCATGGTTCGTGAACCGTCGGTTCGACGGTTCATAAGAGCTCGACCTTAACCTTAACCTTCGTAGACGGTTCCGGTTACGGTTTGTGAACCGCCGGTTACGGTTCCGATTACGGTTACAGTTAACCACCGGTTACGGTTACGGTTACGGTTCGACCCTTATATTTTTAAATTAAAAAAAATTAAAATTTTATTTAAAATAATTTAAAAATTACTATAAAAAAAACAAAGGAAATGTAAGGGGAGGGGAGGGCTTGAACTTTTTAAGTTGCCTACGTATCCTCTTAGGGTGTAGAGGAATCAAAGCCCACGTAGTTCTCTTACCTTTTAACCCTTATTACCTTTGGAAGTGGCGTAGCTCAATCACTTACGTTACATGTCCCCGTCGTAGTAGTTCCTTCGGTATCAAATTCATCTTGGTCCGAGCTTGATTCCATTCCTTGTTTTCGTTTTGCCGCCCTCGCCCAATCGTCCATTAGTGCTTGTGCCTCTAAAGAATCTGGACTCATTTTTTATCGTCTTACATCCAAAATATTCCCCCCTGCGCTAAAAGCTTGTTCCACAGCAACATTTGACACGGGGCAAGCTAAGATTTCCTTTGCTATGATTGATAAAATCGGGAAAATTTTGTGTCTTTTGTGACCACCACCGCAATATATCAAATTGTTGATCGCTATCTGCTTCACTGAAATCAAAAGAAGTCGTAAAATAATTATCAAGTTCCTGACTGGAACTTGATGATCCTCTGGGGCGTTTAGTGCTTTCTTTTAACAGAAGTTGTGCTTTGGTGAGTTTAATACCACTAGAATGACTTTGAGCACTAACTTGTAGTTGTGATTCATTTTCTTGTACACCATATTTTAAATTATATTCTCTATAAATCTCATGCAAATAATTTCTAACACTTTTTACTACCATAGAAGAATCAATTGAGGAAATATCATCCGGGGGGGTAATGCCTCGTAATACATCACTAACATTTCATGCAAAACATCCAATTTAAGTCGAGGATCTAAAGCAAAAGCAACTAAAAACAGTTCAGGAATATTATAAAAATATTTTTCTCATTTAACCTTCATTGCTACCACATAAGAGGTTAACAGATAATTGGAGAAATTTTCATTTAAGGTAAGTGCCACATTACAACAGTTCATCAAAACTAAATGAGATGTAGGATAATAAACTCCAGATAATTGTTCAGTTGCATCATAAAATACCTTCAACATTTCACAGATACTTTTACATAAATTCCATTGGTGCGAAAAAACATAAATATTAGAGTTTCCACCATGTTGTGCAAAAAATGAACACAATAACTCTATATATTCATATGAGTCATTTAGCAATTTATATCTTGAGTTCCAACGTGTGGGTATATGCCATGCCTCGATTTGTTGTATACACGTATGATATGATTATGGTGTAATTATATCAAATGGTGGTATATTAATGGGGGGTTCGGGTGGAACCAATAATGAAGAAATACATGTATGAAATGATATATGGCAAGGAATGAAACATGATGTACAAAATGTAGTGCAAAGAAATGATTTGAATTATAGTATGCATTTGATATGAATTTCATATGCCTTTGCCTTTCATTAAGGTTGCATTAGCATGTGAATTTGAATTTAGAGTTCATTTCATGTACATGTTACTTAACATGTAATGACTTTTAAATGACATGATAGCAAGTAAATTAGGGAACTAAGGATCTATATCAAGTGGATTAGGGAGGTGGAATCACATAATACACCATTTTACACCTACAAATCTCTACCAAGCTCCTCTTCATCTCTTTCAAGTTTTTGGTGGTTTGAGCTTGGGATTGACTTGTGACTTGAGTTAGGAAGGTGTGTGAAGTGAAAGTGTACATCTTGGTAAGGAATTCTTAGCTTTACACTTGAAATATGTCATTGGTGTTATATATGTGAAATGAAAATGCAAGTATTCAAGTGAAGAATCATATCATGTTTCTATGCTTTGAATTGGAATCTATGATGTTAGAAACATGTTAATATGTTCCTAGGGATTGCAAGAAACATGTTGAAATGGTTCAATATGAGGTATAGGAGAAGAACCATGGAGATAAGCTTGAAAATCGCCATGTTCTAAAATTTCTGGACATCGGCGATCGATCGCGAGCTTTGTGGCGATCGATCGCCGAGGCAGAGTAAATTTTAAGGCGGTGAAAATGTGTGGCGATCGATCGGTGAAATTGTCGCGATCGATCGCTGTGAACAGAGCATTGTGGCGACCGATCGCCAAGTTGTTGCGATCGATCGCGAGGGGACAGAGGGTTTTGGCGATCGATCGGTGATGATGGCGATCGATCGCCAGTGCCAAAATGTTGAAAAATGAAATATTTTTTGTAGAATTTGATTTTAATGCCTATGATAACATGATATATTGTTGGCATTGTTGTAGCATCATCTCAGGGGACAGGACAACGAGGCACTTAGCCAGTGACGCCTAATTTATCTCGTTTGTGTCGCAGTACAGGTACGTGTTGACGTACGTAGTATAGATATTGTGTGATGATGTTATGAGATTGATATCATATGAATTGTGTTATGTTGTTATCATATGATTGGTAGTATCATATGCCTGTACATTCATGGATATCATATGTATGTGAGATATACGCCTGGTTTGGGTATATGCTCGGTTCTGTATTGAGATATATGCCTGGTTTGGATATATGCTCGGTTATGTTACATAGAGATATATGCCTGGTTTGGATATATGCTCGGTTATGTGACAGAGAGATATACGCCTGGTTTGGGTATATGCTCGGTTATGCTATATTGCGATATACGCCGGTTTTTGGGTATATGCTATGGCTATTATCATTTGAGGACGGTACTATGATATGTGCTGCTAATATGAAGAAGTGAGGTGGTTCCACTGACATATTGAGCTGAATAGGCATATCATTTTAGTCTCGTGATAATAGGGTATGTGTTGAGACATGTCATGACATGGTGCATTTGTGGATACATGAGACAGAACATTCACATGAGATGATTTATTGTGCTTTATCATTGTTATTGATATTGTATTTTGATATCGCACTGAGATAGTTGTTTATCTATACTCACGTTTTGTGAATGTTTCTGTAGGGACTCATAGACGTGGGGAGAGTGAGTCTTATTCCGCTGCGAGGTGAACCACTGCATAGGAGTTGTACTGGATTAGGTTGTTCATGTTACATGTAATGTATATGTAAAAAAAAAATTAGTTGGTTTTCGTACTAGTGGTTTGGTACATCTGTAACAACTTAACTAGTAAGATACTCTTAATCAGTGTATGTTATTACTTAATTCAGACTCACATATGTATGCTTAATGAAATACATAATGAATTAAGTAAAGATGACCCCACATTAGTGGTATCAGAGCAGTGGTTCGAGAACGGGGTGAACATGGGTAGAGGAAGTGTATTAGGGAGTTACCTAAACACTTTGAGAATGGTAATAGCATGTTAGTATTTGGAAGATGATGTTATTCTAACATGTTATATACTTGTGAATGTTATTGTTAACCCTTGTTATACAGTTATGACAGACAGAGTACCACATGAGGATGTTGGGGATGCCCTGAGTGGCAATGCTAGTGTGAGGATGGCGCATGTGCCACCACCACCGATTGAGCAAGGGCCAGTGGAACAGGTGCTATTGCCTGGAGAATTGACTTTGACGCAGTTTCTTAGTTATCAGCCACCCAGGTTTGAGGGGACTGAATCAGGGGAACTGGCAGAGGAATGGCTGGAACGTGTGGAACAGATCTTTGTGTCCGCACCGTGTGCCAAGACTGCTTGGGTACGCTTAGCTGAATTCCAGTTAGCCAAGAAAGCTATGATGTGGTGGAAGTCCACAGTACTTGAGTTGAGGGCTCAAGGACATACAGTGAACTGGGATGTGTTTAGAACAAAGTTCTTGGAGCATTATTTCTCTATTGCTGCAAGGCAGAGGAAAGAGGATGAATTTACAAATATGAGACAAAGGAGATGGATGGATCTGTTGAAAGATTATGATTGTGATATTGAATATCATCCAGGAAAAGCTAATCTTACAGCAGATGCCTTGAGTCGAAAAGTACATCATACGGCTGATGAGGTGATTCATTTATCCGCATTGATGACTTCTTGTTGTACTTTGGGTTATGATTTTGATATGGAACTAGTGCCAGTAAGGGTATCAACATTGTTGGTTGAACCCGATATTTTTGAGAAAATCAGAACGGCACAAATGACTGATGATGAAGTACAACAGTGGAAGGAAAGGATAAGTCAAGGACAAACATCTCAATTTGTACTTACAAGTGATGGAACGTTGAAATACAGAAATTGTTGGGTAGTACCTGCTTCATTAGGACTACGCCAAGAACTACTACAACGTGCTCATTGTAGTAGATACAGTATACATCCTGGAGGGAAGAAAATGTATCATGATCTACGTACACAATTTTGGTGGAAACGTATGAAACATGATGTATTGAGCTATGTGAAACGATGTTTGATCTGTCAACAAGTGAAAGCGGAAAGACAAAGACCAGGAGGTGAATTACATAGTTTGGAAATTCCTCAGTGGAATTTGTGACTCATTTACCACGGACGTCTTCTGGTTGCGATGCTTTGTAATGCCTCGATTTGTTGTATACACGTATGATATGATTATGATGTAATTATATCAAATGGTGGTATGTTAATGAGGGGTTCGGGTGGAACCAATAATGAAGAAATACATGTATGTAATGATATATGGCAAGGAATGAAACATGATGTACAAAATGTAGTGGAAAGAAATGATATGAATTATAGTATGCATTTGATATGAATTTCATATGCCTTTGCCTTTCATTAAGGTTGCATTAGCATGTGAATTTGAATTTGGATTTTATTTACATGTACATGTTACTTAACATGTAATTATCCCTAAATGGCATGATAGCAAGTGAATTAGGGAACTAAGGATCTATATCAAGTGGATTAGGGAGGTGGAATCACATAATACACCATTTTACACCTACAAATCTCTACCAAGCTCCTCTTCATCTCTTTCAAGTTTTTGGTGGTTTGAGCTTGGGATTGACTTGTGACTTGAGTTAGGAAGGTGTGTGAAGTGAAAGTGTACCATCTTGGTAAGGAATTCTTAGCTTTACACTTGAAATATGTCATTGGTGTTATATATGTGAAATGAAAATTCAAGTATTCAAGTGAAGAATCATATCATGTTTCTATGCTTTGAATTGGAATCTATGATGTTAGAAACATGTTAATATGTTCCTAGGGATTGCAAGAAACATGTTGAAATGGTTCAATATGAGGTATAGGAGAAGAACCATGGAGATAAGCTTGAAAATCGCCATGTTCTAAACTTTCTGGACATCGACGATCGATCGCGAGCTTTGTGGCGATCGATCGCCGAGGCAGAGTAAATTTTAAGGCGGTGAAAATGTGTGGCGATCGATCGGTGAAATTGTCGCGATCGATCGCTGTGAACAGAGCATTGTGGCGATCGATCGCCAAGTTGTTGCGATCGATCGCGAGGGGACAGAGGGTTTTAGCGATCGATCGGTGGAGATAGCGATCGATCGCCAGTGCTAAAATGTTGAAAAATGAAATATTTTTGTAGAATTTGATTTTAATGCCTATGATAACATGATATATTGTTGGCATTGTTGTAGCATCATCTCAGGGGACGGGACAACGAGGCACTTAGCCAGTGACGCCTAATTTATCTCGTTTGTGTCGCAGTACAGGTACGTGTTGACGTACGGAGTATAGATATTGTGTGATGATGTTATGAGATTGATATCATATGAATTGTGTTATGTTGTTATCATATGATTGGTAGTATCATATGCCTGTACATTCATGGATATCATATGTATGTGAGATATACGTCTGGTTTGGGTATATGCTCGGTTATGTATTTGAGATATATGCCTGGTTTGGATATATGCTCGGCTATGTGACATAGAGATATATGCCTGGTTTGGATATATGCTCGGTTATATGACAGAGAGATATACGCCTGGTTTGGGTATATGCTCGGTTATGCTATATAGCGATATATGCCGGTTTTTGGATATATGCTATGGCTATTATCATTTGAGGACGGTACTATGATATGTGCTGCTAATATGAAGAAGTGAGGTGGTTCCACTGACATATTGAGCTGAATAGGCATATCATTTTAGTCTCGTGATAATAGGGTATGTGTTGAGACATGTCATGACATGGTGCATTTGTGGATGCATGAGACAGAACATTCACATTAGATGATTTATTGTGCTTTATCATTGTTATTGATATTGTGTTTTGATATTGCACCGAGATAGTTGTTTATCTATACTCACGTTTTGTGAATGTTTCTGTAGGATTGCATAGACGTGGGGAATCGTGAGTCTTATTCCGCTGCGAGGTGAACCACTGCATAAGAGTTGTACTGGCTTAGGTTGTTAATTTTACATGTCATGTATATGTAGAAAACAAATTTAGTTGGTTTTGTACTCAGGATTTGGTACTGTAACAACTTAACTAGTAAATTACTCTAAATCAGTGTATGTTCTTACTTAATTCAGACTCACATACGTAATGTGAAATCCTTTTACTTAATCCAAAATATGACAAGATGTCATACACAGTTCTACTAAAGAACCAATTTACGGATGTCTCTCATGACGTCCTTTTCTATATCCAAAAGCCATACAAATATCCAATGCTCTCAGCCATAACACAGATACCCACACTCTGTTCAAAGCAGACCAACCAAATTTAGCCTCATCAATGCAGTTCACAAACATATGAATTCACAACCTAAGCCAGTATAACTCCTATGCAGTGGTTCGAGAACGGGGTGAACATGGGTAGAGGAAGTGTATTAGGGAGTTACCTAAACACTTTGAGAATGGTAATAGCATATTAGTATTTGGAAGATGATGTTATTCTAACATGTTATATACTTGTGAATGTTATTGTTAACCCTTGTTATACAGTTATGACAGACAGAGTACCACATGAGGATGTTGGGGATGCCCTGAGTGGCAATGCTAGTGTGAGGATGGCGCCTGTGCCACCACCACCGATTGAGCAAGGGCCAGTGGAACAGGTACTATTGCCTGGAGAATTGACTTTGACGCAGTTTCTTAGTTATCAGCCACCCAGGTTTGAGGGGACTGAATCAGGGGAACTGGCAGAGGAATGGCTGGAACGTGTGGAACAGATCTTTGTGTCAGCACCGTGTGCCAAGACTGCTTGGGTACGCTTAGCTGAATTCCAGTTAGCTAAGAAAGCTATGATGTGGTGGAAGTCCACAGTACTTGAGTTGCGGGCTCAAGGACAGACAGTGAACTGGGATGTGTTTAGAACAAAGTTCTTGGAGCATTATTTCTCTGTTGCTGCAAGACAGAGGAAAGAGGATGAATTTACAAATTTGAGACAGGGATCAATGACAGTATCTGATTATGCTGTGCATTATTCTTCTTTGCTCCGGTATGTGCCACATATTGCTGTTAACACAAAAGCAAAGATTAGACAGTTTGTGAAAGGATTGAGGCCTGAATTATTTGATAGGGTAATGTCCAATAACCCTACATCATATGAAGAAGCGTTGACTTGAGCCGAGATGGCTGAGATTGCTGTAGGGGTGTATAAAGATGTTGGACAAGCCCAACCACCGACATCTGACAGTATGAGACCTAGAGGGGAATCATTTAAATCATCACGAGGTGGTGCATCTTCATCTAGGTTTAGTGGGAAACGTTTTGGATCACAAAAAGGGGGTGATCGGAAATCTAAGGTGTAAAACCCGAGATTTTTACCCGAGATTTGATGTCATCAAATCTACTTAAGGTACTTTATTCTTATTAAAACTCTAATTGTTAATTAGATAATTAAGTATTTTAGTAGATTTAAAACTCTAATAATAGTTAGACAATTAAGCATTTTAGTACAATTAAAACTCTAAAGTTGATTAAGAGTTCTTGTAGGGTTAAACTTTAGTTAACAAATTCTCTAATAAATAAAGATGAGATAGCATGTTCAAACCCACCAAATCAACTAACAAAAATATATGAAATAACTTAGTTGGAATTTTGACAATTGAAATCTCTTCATTCCAAGCCTTATAAATTCTAGCCAAGCATAAAGAGGGTCAAAACAAAATATCAGAATTTATTTGTGAGCAAAGTCAGTCTCCATCCTTCGAAGAATTCTGAACTTTTTGCACAATAAGAGCCGAAAACTTCCAGCCCAATCAGGAGAGAATCTTCAAGAATTCTAGTCAATAAGAAGCCATAAAGAGTCCTCAAAAATTCATCATAATTGCACCAAACTTTCGGTTAACTTTCAGCAATAAAATCTGGTTTTTATCACAACAAATCTGCACAGATTTGCTCCTATAATTTCAATAGTTTGCACCTCTAAAACTCCTTGAGTTTTGTCCCAACCATTAGCTATAAATAGGGCTATCCTTGGTAGTATTCTTCATCACAACTCAGCCTCCCAGCAGCATCTATTCCATCGAAAGTTTCACCCACAAAAGCCGAGAGAATTCTGCACCTTTTTCCAGCAAGTTTTCGAGAAAAAAACCGAGTGTTCTTGGCCAAGTTTCCAGCAACCATAACCAAGGAATCGAGCCATAATTCCGTCCAAGTTTTTACAGAAACGCCTCAACATCTAAGCCATCGTTTTATTCAGCAAGTTCCGTTCGTGTGTTGCTGTCTCTGATCGAACGAAACATTGGCAGAAGCTGTTTGACAGCAAGCCGCAGACTTCACGTCTGTTTTCCAGAATTTGATCAAGTTTTTCCATCACTGAAACCGAGTGATCCTTGATCAATCGTCAACGCCTTGTTCCATCGATTTACCAGCGAGTTTTCGAGAACTAAACCTAGAGAATCTTAGCCAGAATTTAGCACCTAAACCATCGACTTGCTTCCAGCAAGCTGTCGAAGCAATCTGTCCACAAGAAACTCAATTTATTCTTCATCCTATTGTCGTTGATTCCAGCCGAGAAGTTTGAGTTACGAGTTAGAAGTCTAGCAAGCCAAGGATAGGAAGAATCCGTTCGAGTTATACCTCGATCAATCAAACACGCATCCAAGCACTGTAAGTGGGCTTTTGTTATATATATATTCGTTTCGTTTTCTAAAAATCATATAGTATGTTTTAAATTCCCAATCGATATGTATTATGTTGAAATTATGAAAATATTATTTTGTAAGCACGTTAAACTCGAAATCTAATTGGATTTGGATCCCCATGACCCTGATGCGGTGGGATGTAACCGCTAAAAGAACCTTATACGGTGGTAATCCGTTGTTTCAGGATTATCCAGACCCTTTATTCATGGGTTAGCCGATGTTATGACCTCATCTCTATGAGGGTTAAGTCTAGAGACTGATATCAGTACCAAGAAGAGAGTAGAATGCTTTACTGTGCTTAAGTATATGAAAATTATGAAACGATATGTTATGTCATGGCTCGTAGGGGCAAATCAAGTATGTTAAGATACATTCATATCGGTTTATGCAAGTTTTATGATCCAAGTTTATGAAAATTATGTATATGTATGATATCGATTGTCCCCCACTTGCTGAGTGTTTACCAAAGCACTCAACCCCTTACTCTACATCCCCAGATAAAGCCGAAGAAGAATTAGAGCAAGAAGAAGAGCACCAATTTTGGGGTTGGTGAAATCAAGTCCGCTGCGCAGTTCAAGATCTTTTATGTTTTAAAGTTTTTCCAGTTTTAAGACAATTTTATTTATTCAGTTGTTAAGTTTTAGTTTCACGTTTTTAATTCAGTTGTAAAGACTATGATTTCTTTATTTATGGAATATAGACTGGTTTTCAGAGGCTTATTGGTTTCCAGTTGTTTATGGAAATCAATGCCGGTGTTATTGACCCCGGTCTCGGGGCGTGACATTTTTGTGGTATCAGAGCTAGCCAGGTTCCATAATCCCGCTGGGAAAAGTATTCTAGTTAAGGAAATAACTAGAAGAAAATTCCGGTTGAAATAGACCAACTGGAGAAATAAATACAGTTGGGTGAAAATTGTCGTTTCATGATAATTACGATAATCAGAAGTCCAATCTGAATAATCACATGAATACGAAAATTTTTGAATTCTTAAAATTTCCAGTTTCTGTTTTTAAAATTTTATTTTCGAAAATTTGGTTTTTAAGAATTATTTTTGGAAAATTTTTCAATTTTCGTACAGTAAACCCTAAGCTCCAAACCGACGCCGCCGCCTGCCACCACGATAGCCGTCGACGAGTATACCGTTCGAACCGCCTCTGCCAGTCGATCATTCTGTCCAAGTTTCATGTCGATCGGATTTGATTTGCTCGATCAATTTCTCGTTCGAATCCAAGAACCCTAACCCTCAAATTATTTCGTTTTCCCGATGTACAGATCGTACCTTGATCGTTTTTGAAATTAAAAATTTTCGTGAGATCTTCCAAGCAATTCGATCATTAGCCCTCTGGCAATTTTGGATTTCAAGCTCCGATTAGGGATTAATTCGAAACCCCTATTATTTCGAATTTAAGAACCCTAATTTTCGAATTTTTTTTTAAAAAAAAAAATTAAATTAAATTTCCAGAATTCGAATTCTTGCTTTTGATACTTGATTTTATGATTTGTCAAGTATTTAATTCCGTGTTTGGGTTTGGGTGATGACAACCCGAGCGCAATCTGTCCAGATTCTCAGTATGGAGCAAGAAATTGAGAAGCTCAAGGAAGCTAAAGCTGAACTGATAGAAGTTGCGGAACATCTGAGAGGCGATGTCCATAGAATTAGCTACTATCATCATCAAGCTAATGAGCAGCTTGAGGAATCTAAGGAAGAAGTAGCTAGAAAAGACAAACTCCATAGGACTGCAGAGGAAAAATGCGTAGTCCAAAGACAGCAGCTGGATCAAATGGCTGATCATATTCTCACACTTCAAAATACGAACCATCGCCTGTCTGTAAGAAGCAATGGTTACTGGGGTATAGTCACTCATCTCCTGATTGTCAACAGTGATCTAAGGGAAGCCAATGATCACATGAGAAATCTTCTGGATGTTGTCGATTCAGATGAAGATTCAGACGAAGACCCTGAGGAAGAACCCATGCAGGAAGATGTCGTAGAAGAATTAGGAAGTGGAGAAGTGATAGATCCATAGTTCTTAGAAGCTTTGTTTAGGAGTTTTGTTTTCATTTTATTTCAATGTTCAGCATTTTCCTTTTCAGTAGTTGTGATAAACATTTTTCCAGTGATTAATAAAAGTATCATTTTTGTTTATCATGTCTTCTTTATCTTTCCGCTATCGTTTTATCTCCGCGCAAAGATTTTAGATTCGTGTTATTGTAGGAAATGGCCGGACGTCCAACCCGCAACAACCGTAATCCAAACTATGCTGTTCCTCCCAACTCTAATGAGGAGAGAACTAATGGAAATCAGAATCCTCCACCTGCACCGCCACAACCTCCGAGGGTGGGACTGAGTCGTGAAGACTTGGCAGCAATAGCCACCATTGTGGCCACAACACTTCAAGGTTTGAATAACCCTGCTGTTAATCAACCTCAAGCACAGCCAGCACGTCCGCAAGGTGTGAAGCACCACTATGAATCGTTGCGGAAGAACAGAGTTCCAACCTTTGATGGTAACTCAGACTCGGAGATGGCCCGGCTGAAGCAAATAGAGAACCACCATAGACTGTTGGAAGTACCGGATGATATCAAGGTGGAAGTTACCACGTCTTTTCTCATCGACCAAGCTGGGAAGTGGTGGGAAAACGTGTCACCACTTATGCTAGAAGCGGGACCAATCACATGGCAAAGGTTCCGAAGTACCTTTCTAAAGCAGTACTTTCCAACTGCGGTCCAGAACCAGAAGCTGCGAGAGTTTGAAAACCTGACACAGACTTCAGACATGACAGTGGTGGATTATACCGCGAGATTTAATTCGCTGGGAACGTATGCACCGAGTATCATGGCAGACGAGTCCCTTAAGCTACATCGCTTCAGGATCGGACTGAACAGTCGAATCCAATCCGCCCTGGCAATTTTCGAGACAACCAATTTCGGAGATTTAATGGGAGCCGCCATCAGGGCTGAAGCAGATATCAAGCGTCGCGAGGAAGAGTTTAAACGCAAGCGACCCTCCACCAATCAGCATACCTCTAGTAATCAAAACTTCAAGAGGCCTAGTCCGTCCAGCAACCAGCAAAGGGGACCCACAGTAGGCCCAACTCAACAGAGGTACCCTAAGTGTTCGAACTGTGGATTCAACCATCTAGGGGAATGTCTCAGAGGAAAAGGTGCATGTTTCCGATGTGGGAAGACAGGCCACCGAATTGCTGAGTGTCCCAAACCTGATATGAGGGGGACGACTGTAAGGAATAACGGCCCTCCTAGTAAACCAAATGAGACTAAGCCGAACGCCAGAGTGTTTGCTATAACGCGAGATGAGGCCGAGGACGCAAACGACGTTGTGGCAGGTACCATTTATTTAAACGAATCACCTGCGTATACATTGTTTGATTGTGGTGCCACACACTCGTTTATATCTAAGAGGTTTACTAAGAAACTAGCCCTTAAGCCTGAACTGCTTAGTGAACCATATAACGTAGCAACACCAGCCAATAAGACCCTTATAGCACATAGCATACATCGAGATTGTAATCTTAGTATTAATGAAATCAAGTTTAATGCTGAGCTAATTCAACTCAAAATGGTAGATTTTGATGTTATATTGGGAATGGATTGGCTATCCAAACATCATGGAGTAGTAGACTGCCGTAACAAGAATGTTAAACTACGGACTCCAGACGAGAAAGAGATCGTATACCACGGCAAAACTAAGGAACGAAAATTCCTTCTGTCAGCAGCACAAACGTGGAAAGCTGTGAAGAACGGTGAAGAAGTTCACCTAGCTACAATAAGCGAGGTTAAAGAGGAAGATGAACCCAGGATAGAAGACATACCCGTTGTACAAGAATTTCCGGATGTCTTTCCTGAAGAGCTACCCGGTTCTGTTCCAAACCGAGAATTGGAATTTGATATTAATTTGGTGCCAGGCGCAACACCAATTTCTAAGGCACCATACCGAATGGCTCCAGCCGAACTGAAGGAACTTAAGGAACAACTGCAGGAGTTATTGGACAAGAAACAAATCAGACCAAGTGTATCCCCATGGGGAGCTCCAGTGTTGTTTGTAAAGAAGAAAGACGGGAGCATGAGATTGTGCATCGACTACAGAGAGCTGAATAAGATCACAATCAAGAACAAGTACCCTCTTCCAAGGATAGATGACCTGTTCGATCAACTCAAAGGCACTAAAGTGTTTTCCAAGATCGATTTAAGGACAGGCTATCACCAACTAAAGATTAAAGCAGAAGACGTGCCGAAAACCGCATTTAGAACACGGTATGGGCATTACGAGTTCACGGTAATGCCATTTGGCTTAACAAACGCGCCAGCCGTATTCATGGATTTAATGAATCGTGTATTCAAGCCATTCCTGGATGACTTTGTAGTAGTGTTCATCGACGACATACTCATTTACTCGTCGAGCAATGAGGAACACGAACAACATCTTCGCCTCACTCTACAGACATTGAGAGAGAAGGAGCTCTACGCCAAATTTAATAAATGTGAATTTTGGCTAGAAAGCGTATCTTTCTTAGGACACATCATATCAAAAGAAGGCGTGTCAGTGGATCCTAAAAAGGTAGAGGCAGTTTTGGATTGGCATAGGCCAACGACAGTGACCGAAATCCGAAGCTTCTTGGGACTAACTGGCTACTACCGGAAGTTTGTCGAAGGATTTTCGTCAATAGCAGTACCTCTTACAAAGCTCACACAAAAGAACGCAAAGTTCATATGGAGTGAAGAATGTGAGAAGAGCTTTGAGACTTTAAAGGAAAAGCTCTCAACTGCACCTGTACTGGTATTACCAACTGAAGACATGAGTTTCACTATTTATAGTGATGCATCTAAAGAAGGACTAGGATGTGTACTCATGCAGGAAGGAAGAGTGATTGCTTATGCTTCAAGACAGCTCAAGCCCCATGAGCAAAACTACCCTACGCATGACCTCGAGTTAGCCGCAGTAGTGTTCGCCTTGAAGATTTGGAGACACTATCTGTATGGCGCCAAGTGCGAAGTGTTCACGGACCATCAAAGCCTCAAGTACTTGTTCACTCAAAAGGAACTCAACATGAGGCAGAGACGATGGATCGAACTTCTAAAAGACTACGATCTCACTATTAGCTACCACCCCGGCAAAGCAAACAAAGTAGCGGATGCTTTGAGCCGGAAAGGCAAAGGAAAAATAATCTTAGCTACGGTCTCAGCTCAACCTTGTCTTCGAGAGACGATCAAGCTAAGCCAAGATCAAGATCAGAGCCTAACCAAGCTAAAAGAACAAGTCAGGGAGAAGGAAATTACTGACTTTGAGATCGATAACAATGGAATTCTGTGGATGAAAGGACGATTGTGCGTGCCAGATGTGAACAACATAAGACAAGAAGTAATGTCTGAAGCGCACAAGTCAAAGTTTTCAGTCCACCCTGGGAGTACAAAGATGTACAAAGATCTGAAGGAAAGTTTTTGGTGGAACGCAATGAAAAAGGACGTAGCTGAATTTGTTGCCCGATGCTTGGTATGTCAACAAGTTAAAGCTGAGCATCAAAGACCCGGAGGACTTCTTCAACCTCTGGAAATCCCTGAATGGAAATGGGATCACATCTCCATGGATTTTGTCGTGGGACTACCAAAGTCAAAGCAGAGCCATGACGGAATATGGGTAATTGTTGACAGACTAACCAAGTCAGCACACTTCCTACCAGTCCGCATGAACTACAACTTGGATAAGTTGGCAACACTATATATGGACAATATAGTGAGATTGCATGGTGTCCCAGTGAGCATACTATCGGACCGAGATCCCAGATTCGTGTCGCGTTTCTGGAAAAGCTTTCAGCAAGCCATGGGAAGTAAAGTAACTCTTAGCACGGCTTATCACCCACAAACTGATGGCCAGACGGAGAGGACTATCCAAACCCTCGAAGACATGCTAAGAGCTTGTGTATTGGATTTTACTGCAAATTGGAGCGAACTATTACCTCTAGTCGAGTTTGCTTACAATAACAGCTACCACAGTAGTATTGGGATGGCGCCGTACGAAGCACTCTATGGGCGCAAATGCCGATCACCATTATACTGGGATGAAGTGGGAGAAAGAGCTATCACAGGACCTGAATTAGTACAAGCTACTACTGACAAGATAGCCATCATCAGAGATAGACTTAAGACAGCCCAGGACCGACAGAAAAGTTGGGCTGACTTGAAAAGGAGACCCGTGGATATAGAGATTGGTGAGAAAGTCTATGTAAAGATTTCACCAATGAAAGGGGTAATCAGATTTGACAAAAGAGGAAAGTTGAATCCAAGATACGTGGGACCATTTGAAGTTTTAGAAAAGGTGGGAACGCTAGCATATAAAATAGCACTACCACCAAATCTGTCAAGAACTCACAATGTCTTCCACGTATCACAACTAAGGAAGTACATTGCCGACCCAAGTCATGTACTTGAAGCAGAACCCCTAGTAACTCAAGGGAACTTAGACGAGACATTGAAATACGAAGAAATCCCAGTCCGTATTCTGGATACCAAGGATCAAGTCCTGAGAAGAAGGACCATTCCTTACGTCAAGATCCAATGGTCAAACCATACGGAAAGAGAAGCTACTTGGGAAATGGAAGAATCAATGTGGGAGAAATATCCCTATCTTTTCCTAAATCAAGTTGACTCGAGTTTCGAGGACGAAACTTCCAATAAGGAGGGAGGGATGTAAAACCCGAGATTTTTACCCGAGATTTGATGTCATCAAATCTACTTAAGGTACTTTATTCTTATTAAAACTCTAATTGTTAATTAGATAATTAAGTATTTTAGTAGATTTAAAACTCTAATAATAGTTAGACAATTAAGCATTTTAGTACAATTAAAACTCTAAAGTTGATTAAGAGTTCTTGTAGGGTTAAACTTTAGTTAACAAATTCTCTAATAAATAAAGATGAGATAGCATGTTCAAACCCACCAAATCAACTAACAAAAATATATGAAATAACTTAGTTGGAATTTTGACAATTGAAATCTCTTCATTCCAAGCCTTATAAATTCTAGCCAAGCATAAAGAGGGTCAAAACAAAATATCAGAATTTATTTGTGAGCAAAGTCAGTCTCCATCCTTCGAAGAATTCTGAACTTTTTGCACAATAAGAGCCGAAAACTTCCAGCCCAATCAGGAGAGAATCTTCAAGAATTCTAGTCAATAAGAAGCCATAAAGAGTCCTCAAAAATTCATCATAATTGCACCAAACTTTCGGTTAACTTTCAGCAATAAAATCTGGTTTTTATCACAACAAATTTGCACAGATTTGCTCCTATAATTTCAATAGTTTGCACCTCTAAAACTCCTTGAGTTTTGTCCCAACCATTAGCTATAAATAGGGCTATCATTGGTAGTATTCTTCATCACAACTCAGCCTCCCAGCAGCATCTATTCCATCGAAAGTTTCACCCACAAAAGCCGAGAGAATTCTGCACCTTTTTCCAGCAAGTTTTCGAGAAAAAAACCGAGTGTTCTTGGCCAAGTTTCCAGCAACCATAACCAAGGAATCGAGCCATAATTCCGTCCAAGTTTTTACAGAAACACCTCAACATCTAGCCATCGTTTTATTCAGCAAGTTCCGTTCGTGTGTTGCTGTCTCTGATCGAACGAAACATTGGCAGAAGCTGTTTGACAGCAAGCCGCAGACTTCACGTCTGTTTTCCAGAATTTGATCAAGTTTTTCCATCACTGAAACCGAGTGATCCTTGATCAATCGTCAACGCCTTGTTCCATCGATTTACCAGCGAGTTTTCGAGAACTAAACCGAGAGAATCTTAGCCAGAATTTAGCACCTAAACCATCGACTTGCTTCCAGCAAGCTGTCGAAGCAATCTGTCCACAAGAAACTCAATTTATTCTTCATCCTATTGCCGTTGATTCCAGCCGAGAAGTTTGAGTTACGAGTTAGAAGTCTAGCAAGCCAAGGATAGGAAGAATCCGTTCGAGTTATACCTCGATCAATCAAACACGCATCCAAGCACTGTAAGTGGGCTTTTGTTATATATATATTCGTTTCGTTTTCTAAAAATCATATAGTATGTTTTAAATTCCCAATCGATATGTATTATGTTGAAATTATGAAAATATTATTTTGTAAGCACGTTAAACTCGAAATCTAATTGGATTTGGATCCCCATGACCCTGATGCGGTGGGATGTAACCGCTAAAAGAACCTTATACGGTGGTAATCCGTTGTTTCTGGATTATCCAGACCCTTTATTCGTGGGTTAGCCGATGTTATGACCTCATCTCTAGGAGGGTTAAGTCTAGAGACTGATATCAGTACCAAGAAGAGAGTAGAATGCTTTACTGTGCTTAAGTATATGAAAATTATGAAACGATATGTTATGTCATGGCTCGTAGGGGCAAATCAAGTATGTTAAGATACATTCATATCGGTTTATGCAAGTTTTATGATCCAAGTTTATGAAAATTATGTATATGTATGATATCGATTGTCCCCCACTTGCTGAGTGTTTACCAAAGCACTCAACCCCTTACTCTACATCCCCAGATAAAGCCGAAGAAGAATTAGAGCAAGAAGAAGAGCACCAATTTTGGGGTTGGTGAAATCAAGTCCGCTGCGTAGTTCAAGATCTTTTATGTTTTAAAGTTTTTCCAGTTTTAAGACAATTTTATTTATTCAGTTGTTAAGTTTTAGTTTCACGTTTTTAATTCAGTTGTAAAGACTATGATTTCTTTATTTATGGAATATAGACTGGTTTTCAATTGTTATGATATTACGAGGCTTATTGGTTTCCAGTTGTTATGGAAATCAATGCCGGTGTTATTGACCCCGGTCTCGGGGCGTGACATAAGGGGCCGTTCCAAGGCAGTAGTAGTGGCAGTGGTGTGCAATGCTTTAAATGTGGTGGACCACATTTGAAACGAGATTGTCCTCAATTAACTCCAGTAGTTTGTTTCCGTTGTGGGAGGCCCGGACATGTGATCCGTGATTGTACTCAAGTGGGTGGACAACTGAGGCGAGGATCCATTTCAGAGACTACAGTACAACAGAGACCACAGGGTGTACCACAGTCTGGTGGAAGACAGAGGACAGGAACACCTCAGGCTCAGGTGTATGCACTGAACAGGGAGGAAGCAGAGGCAGCTCCTGATGATGTGATAGCGGGTAAGTGTACTTTGTTTACTTATCCTGCTTTATTGTTGATTGATACTGGTGCATCACATTCTTTTATTGCACAAGCATTTATTGATCGGTATCATATCTGCTCGTCTCCACTGTTGATGCCTCTTTATGTCTCGACACCCATGGGAACTACTGTGATGACTTGTCAGAGTGTGTCTGATTGTACTATTCAGTTTGAGTCTGACTATGGCTTACAAGCTGATTTGATTGTGTTAGACATGTCAGATTTTGATTGCATCCTTGGAATTGATGTGTTGAGTAAATATCAGTCTGTTGTGGATTGTAGTCAGAAGATAGTGAGATTTCAGTCTGATACTGGAACTCAATGGTATTTTTATGGTCAGGGATCGAGGGCAAGGATTCCTCTGATATCAGCAATCCGAATGTCGCGTTTGTTAGAACGTGGACATGCGGGTTATTTGATTTATGCCCTTGATGTAAATGAACAGAAAAGATAAAGGAAAGTGGAGGAGATACCAGTGGTTGCAGAATATGCGGATGTGTTTCCAGATGAGATACCTGGATTCCCACCGAGTCGAGAAGTGGAATTTGGTATTGATTTGATACCTGGTACTTCTGCAATTTCACGGGCTCCTTATCGGATGGCACCAACTGAATTGAAAGAGTTGAAAACGCAATTGCAAGATTTATTGGACAAGGGGTACATACGTCCTAGTGTATCGCCTTGGGGTGCTCCGATCTTATTTGTTAAGAAGAAGGATGGGACAATGCGATTGTGTATAGACTATAGACAATTGAACAAGGTAACGATAAAGAATAAATATCCTCTTCCTCGTATTGATGATTTGTTTGATCAGTTGCAGGGATCAAGGATTTATTCTAAGATTGATCTGAGGTCAGGATATCATCAAATACGTGTGAGGGAAGGAGATATACAGAAGACATCATTCAGAACTCGTTATGGACATTAAGTTTCTGGTAATGCCATTTGGAGTGACAAATGCTCCTGCTGTCTTTATGAGTTTAATGAATCGGGTTTTCCAGGAATACCTTGATCGATTTGTCATTGTCTTTATCGATGATATACTGATCTATTCACGAAGTGATGCTGAACATGTTCAACATTTGCATATGGTATTGCAATTGTTGAGGACACATCAATTGTATGCCAAACTCAGTAAGTGTGAGTTTTGGTTGACTAGTGTCGGCTTTTTAGGACATGTTATTTCAGAAGAAGGTATATCAGTTGATCCAAAGAAAGTAGAAGCAGTGTTGAATTGGTCAGCACCTACTTCTGTGCCAGAGATTCGTAGTTTCTTGGGTTTGGCTGGATATTATCGACGGTTTGTTGAAGAATTTTCAGTGATCCCCAAACCATTGACACATTTGACACAGAAGGGAGTATCATTTCAATGGTCAGAGGCTTGTGAGCGTAGTTTTCAGGAATTGAAACATCGATTGACTACAGCTCCAGTCTTGATCATTCCATCGGAACATGACAGGTTTGCATTATATACTGATGCATCTTTACTTGGTTTGGGTTGTGTATTGATGCAGGACAAACATGTAGTGGCTTATGCATCACGACGGTTGAAGCCACATGAAATGCGATATCCAGTACATGATCTGGAATTGGCTGCCATTGTCTTTGCATTGAAGATATGGCGACATTATTTATATGGTACGTTGTTTACCATATACACAGATCATAAGAGTTTAAAATTTCTATTCACTCAAGCGGAGTTGAATATGAGACAAAGGAGATGGATGGATCTGTTGAAAGATTATGATTGTGAGATTGAATATCATCCAGGAAAAGCTAATCTTACAGCAGATGCTTTGAGTCGAAAGGTACATCATACGGCTGATGAGATGATTCATTTATCCGCATTGATGACTTCTTGTTGTACTTTGGGTTATGATTTTGATGTGGACATAGAGCCAGTACGGGTATCAACATTGTTGGTTGAACCCGACGTGTTTGAGAAACTCAGAACGGCACAACTAACTGATGATGAAGTACAACAGTGGAAGGAAAGGATAACTAAGGGACAAACATCTCACTTTGTACTTACGAGTGATGGAACTTTGAAATACAGAAACTGTTGGGTAGTACCTGCTTGCATTAGGACTACGTCAAGAACTACTACAACGTGCTCATTGTAGTAGATACAATATACATCCTGGAGGGAAGAAAATGTATCATGATTTACGTACACAATTTTGGTGGAAACGTATGAAACAGGATGTGTTGAACTTTGTGAAACGATGTTTGATCTGTCAACAAGTGAAAGCGGAAAAGACAGAGACCAGGAGGTGAATTACATAGTTTGGAAATTCCTCAGTGGAAATGAGAACATATCACGATGGATTTTGTGACTCATTTGCCACGGACGTCTTCTGGTTGCGATGCTATTTGGGTGATTGTTGACCGACTCACCAAAGTATCTCATTTTGTGCCATATTGTATGACGTTTACATATCTGAGAATGGCACAGTTGTACATTCAACATGTAGTGAGACTACATGGTATTCCAGTTTCCATTGTATCGGATAGGGATCCGAGATTTACTTCTCATTTCTGGGAAGGGTTACAGACAGCGTTGGGAACTGAAGTACGGTTGAGTACAGCATATCATCCTCAGACAGATGGACAAACAGAGCGTACGATACAAACGCTTGAGGATATATTGCGTGCCTGTGTATTAGAGTTGGATACTTCTTGGCAAGAGTCGTTGCCATTAGTGGAATTTTCATATAACAACAGTTATCAATCTATTATACAGATGGCACCATTTGAGGCTTTGTATGGGCGACGATGTAGATCGCCATTGTATTGGGATGATGTGGATCAGTCTTCCTTAATTGGACCAGATATGATTCATGAAATGAAAGAGAAAGTAAATGTCATTCGATTGAAACTTAAAGCTGCTCAGGATAGACAGGCTGCGTATGCCAATAAGCGATGTAGACCACTTGAATTTCAAATTGGTGACTGTGTGTTCTTGAAAATCTCACCTTTTAAAGGTTGTAGTACGGTTTGGTAAGCGTGGAAAATTGTCTCCACGGTATGTTGGTCCGTATGAGGTATTGCAACGTATTGGTACGTTGGCATATCGCTTGGCACTACCACCGGCATTGAGTGGTATTCATGATGTTTTTCATGTTTCACTGTTGAGGAAGTATGAACCAGATCCGAGTCACGTATTACAGTTACCTGATGTACAGTTGGATACAGATGTGTCGTATGAGGAACGACCGGTTATGATCTTGGATCGAGCTGAACGCAGGTTGCGTAATAAGGTGATTCCTATGGTTAAGGTACAGTGGGACAGACGGGGGTGTCGAAGAGGCAACGTGGGAGACGGAGCAGCATATGATGCAACGGTATCCGGATTTATTTTCTGGTATGATGTTACAGTTTTATGGTACTGTTGCATACATGATCATGTTTCCTATTTTCATATCGTAGGATTGTTGAGTTGTATATCTCTCATATGCATGTATTCTGTCTGTATATGCAATTTCGAGGACGAAATTCAATGAGTGGGGGAGAATTGTCATGCCTCGATTTGTTGTATACACTTATGATATGATTATGGTGTAATTATATCAAATGGTGGTATGTTAATGGGGGGTTCGGGTGGAACCAATAATGAAGAAATACATGTATGAAATGATATATGGCAAGGAATGAAACATGATGTACAAAATGTAGTGCAAAGAAATGATTTGAATTATAGTATGCATTTGATATGAATTTCATATGCCTTTGCCTTTCATTAAGGTTGCATTAGCATGTGAATTTGAATTTAGAGTTCATTTCATGTACATATTACTTAACATGTAATGACTTTTAAATGACATGATAGCAAGTAAATTAGGGAACTAAGGATCTATATCAAGTGGATTAGGGAGGTGGAATCACATAATACACCATTTTACACCTACAAATCTCTACCAAGCTCCTCTTCATCTCTTTCAAGTTTTTGGTGGTTTGAGCTTGGGATTGACTTGTGACTTGAGTTAGGAAGGTGTGTGAAGTGAAAGTGTACCATCTTGGTAAGGAATTCTTAGCTTTACACTTGAAATATGTCATTGGTGTTATATATGTGAAATGAAAATGCAAGTATTCAAGTGAAGAATCATATCATGTTTCTATGCTTTGAATTGGAATCTATGATGTTAGAAACATGTTAATATGTTCCTAGGGATTGCAAGAAACATGTTGAAATGGTTCAATATGAGGTATAGGAGAAGAACCATGGAGATAAGCTTGAAAATCGCCATGTTCTAAAATTTCTGGACATCGGCGATCGATCGCGAGCTTTGTGGCGATCGATCGCCGAGGCAGAGTAAATTTTAAGGCGGTGAAAATGTGTGGCGATCGATCGGTGAAATTGTCGCGATCGATCGCTGTGAACAGAGCATTGTGGCGACCGATCGCCAAGTTGTTGCGATCGATCGCGAGGGGACAGAGGGTTTTGGCGATCGATCGGTGATGATAGCGATCGATCGCCAATGCCAAAATGTTGAAAAATGAAATATTTTTTGTAGAATTTGATTTTAATGCCTATGATAACATGATATATTGTTGGCATTGTTGTAGCATCATCTCAGGGGACAGGACAACGAGGCACTTAGCCAGTGACACCTAATTTATCTCGTTTGTGTCGCAGTGCAGGTACGTGTTGACGTACGGAGTATAGATATTGTGTGATGATGTTATGAGATTGATATCATATGAATTGTGTTATGTTGTTATCATATGATTGGTAGTATCATATGCCTGTACATTCATGGATATCATATGTATGTGAGATATACGCCTGGTTTGGGTATATGCTCGGTTCTGTATTTGAGATATATGCCTGGTTTGGATATATGCTCGGTTATGTTACATAGAGATATATGCCTGGTTTGGATATATGCTCGGTTATGTGACAGAGAGATATACGCCTGGTTTGGGTATATGCTCGGTTATGCTATATAGCGATATACGCCGGTTTTTGGGTATATGCTATGGCTATTATCATTTGAGGACGGTACTATGATATGTGCTGCTAATATGAAGAAGTGAGGTGGTTCCACTGACATATTGAGCTGAATAGGCATATCATTTTAGTCTCGTGATAATAGGGTATGTGTTGAGACATGTCATGACATGGTGCATTTGTGGATACATGAGACAGAACATTCACATGAGATGATTTATTGTGCTTTATCATTGTTATTGATATTGTATTTTGATATCGCACTGAGATAGTTGTTTATCTATACTCACGTTTTGTGAATGTTTCTGTAGGGACTCATAGACGTGGGGAGCGTGAGTCTTATTCCGCTGCGAGGTGAACCACTGCATAGGAGTTGTACTGGATTAGGTTGTTCATGTTACATGTAATGTATATGTAAAAAACAAAGTTAGTTGGTTTTTGTACTCAGGATTTGGTACATCTGTAACAATTTAACTAGTAATACTCTTAATCAGTGCATGTTATTACTTAATTCAGACTCACATATGTATGTTAACATGATACATAATAGATTAAGTAAAGAGGACCCCACAGTATATCTCGTGGAAATTTTCTAGGTCGCATGCCATTAACCTTACAAAACTTACCACATTGTTTCATCAAACTCGGATGGGACCACAAATAAGATAATGCCATTTTAATTGGTTGAATCTAATTATCTAACGATCTTAATCCATCTTGCACACATAAGTTCAAAATATGGCAAATACATCGAATATGGAAAAATAAACCACCAATAACAGGTTGACAAACACGTTTAAGATCTTCAATACTCAATGTGTTCGAACTAGCATTATCAAATGACACAGAAAAAACTTTGGAAGTTAAACCATATTCTTCTGAAATTACACAAATCAGTTGAGAAATATTTTGTGCGGTGTGTGATTCATTGAACACTCGATATGCAAGCAAACTTTTTGAATTGACCATGAATTATCTATCCAGTAACAAGTAATACCCATGTACGAATTAGTTTGCCAATGATCACTCCAAATATCAGAGCATATAGAAACTTTATTCGTCAAATTACTAAATAATGTAACTAATTCTTTCTTTTGTTGACGAACTAATTTTTTAAGTGTTCGTGTGACTGTGGTCTTAGAAACACGTTTAGCAGCAGGTTGTAGAGATTCATGACACAGATCTTCAAAACCAAATCTAGATGCAATACTAAAAGAAAGATGTTCTACAGAGATAAATTTTGCCACCGATTCTCTTAATTGTGCATCAGTGTATTTGAAAAGTGGAGAGTCGGTACCTACACCCGAGGAATGAAATCTAGATAGTTGAGGTTGAGAATAATCATTACCAAACTCCACTGGATGCTTTGTTTCGATATGACGCTTAAAAGATCCATAGCCACCACCACTTTGAAACTTATACGTGGTGGTACAATATTTGCATTTGGCGCGCATCTCTCCGGATGGAAGAGTCACCTTTTCAAAAGGTTTAGTAAAAATCGATGATTTAAGTGGAGGCATAGATCTTACCTTTGAATGCGCACTTTCTTGGGTATCATGTGTAGCAAAAGGATCATCGTCGGTGAATTCAATATCATCAATATCAATATCAACAACGGGTTCGGCCCTTTCGAGATATGTCACCTTGCCTTTGCCTTTGCCTTTACGGATCACTAGGACCTTCCATTGAGTAATTCGAAAATAATACAAGTAAATGATGTATCGAAAACTTAGAGTTATGTTAAGATTGATGAAAAATGAAATGGGTGTGGAGGATATTTATAAGCATAAAAAATAACGGTCACTTAATCCTAGCCGTCGATCTATAACGGTCAAATAATCCTAGCCATCGAATTATTAAAAAAAAAAAATTTTACCGATGAACCGCCGGTTACGAACCGGCGGTTCATCATGTTGCAACGGTCAGGAGATCCTGGCCGTTCAATTTTTTAAAAAAATATAAAATAAAAAATTATGGGATGAACCGGCAGTTAACCACCGGTTACAAACCGCCGGTTCACCTGTTGCAACGGTCAGGAGATCTTGACCGTTGATATACAACGGTGAGAAGATCCTGGCCGTTCAAAATTTTTTTTTTTTTTTTAAAAAAATATATATATATATATATTAAGGGTTGGAACCGCCGGTTCAAACCGGCGGTTTCACGGTTATTTCGACCCATAAATCGTAACCAGCCCGTACAGTGACGGGCCGGTTACGGTTCGGAACCGTGAACCGGGTCAACGGTTTAACCGACCCGTTGACCCGGTTACGGTTCCGGGCCGGGCCGCGGTTTTTTAAAAACTGCGGTCATGTCTAATTCAGCTCCACGTTGGATGGGCAATCAAATTTTTTTTCAGAAACTTTTACAACTGTTTTGGGGGCAGCGGGCGGACAGATACGTCCACGAGATTTTCAGGTCACAATTACTATCCTGGTTAGATGAGCTATAAATTGGCAATCGGTTTTAATCTTCAGCTTTAACACTTAAAACACATTGACGATAATATGACTAAATTACTATATTTTGATTTAGATCATTAGCTTGTTTTTTTCTATTTATTCACTTTTCAAAAATATAAATTTTAATAAATTTACTCAAAACATAATTGAATTGTTTTAATTAAAATGAAAAATTTATTAAAAATATGATTAGATATTAAAATTGCTAGAAAAAATACGGAATCTTTTCATTTTATTCAAAAAAAATCTACTAATTTTGAAAGTACCAATTTTAAAAGTATCAGATATATAACAGATAGCCTTTTTTCTTCAGAATAGTTTAACTAATATATATACTATCTATATTATACTTACTATATTATAAAATACGAGGATAGTAGAGAAACTAAGAATATCTTAGTAAAGTTTTTTTCTAAACCCCAAAATTACCCTTCACATTATATATTGATGAAGAAACTGAAACATATTGGCAGACTAAATTTCACCCGAGAATTTCAAGGACACGTTCTTCCTTTACAAAGCGTGCTAGTTTCTTTATGTGCATCAGTTTTTTTTCCCCCCCTTTCTATGCTTTCTTTGCTCGGTAAAGAAGTTGGTCAAATTCATTTTCCACGTTTTCTCCAAATTTCCCCCAAAACCATCTCTCATTTCAACTACCTATAGTATAAAAATTTATGGGTATGTATATTAGGAAGGTAGCAAGCAAAAATAACAAATGACTTTGTAATATGAATGTCGATGCGAGATTTGGAATCTCTGTCCTTAAGACAATATTGTCCCGCTACGATGCTAACGGTTCAATTGGCAATTTGTCTCTCAAGATATAACGACTATGATTTGTGATAAGAGCACTACAAATCACAAATCCACAAACCACAAAGATTTGAAAGCACTCAAACTTGGACAATGAATATGATGAACAAAATGCACAAGATTTGTTCTTGAATGCAATATTATCTTCGAAAATCAGATTTTAATTCATCCAATGGAAGTCCTTTACATATTAGACCAAGTAATGCCACCTAGGGACACCAACTGGAGGCACCAATTCATAAAAAATCGGATCAAAACGTGAGGGGACACACCCATACAGAAATCTGTTCAGGGCGCGATCAATCGTCCAAATAGCACGATCGATCGGGCCCTTTAATTGTCACAAACTGCCAGGCGCGATCGATCGTGCCTGACAGATTTCCGATGCTTCATTTTTGCATATCCGCGATCGATTGGCCAACATATGGCGATCGATTGCGGCCTCAAATACAATTCTTTTGGTCATCGATGCTTAATTTCTAATTCATTAAGCATTTTTTTCAACAATCCCCCACATGAATTAAATTAATGCATGATCAATTGAGTGCCTTCAACGAACTATTGTGGCATCTGGAGAGATAGCATGCGGCTTTGAATCTTCCGTAGTAGTATTCAATCAAATTTACTTGACTTAGTAGTGAACTTATAGTCTTGAACGATTTAGTCGTTTGTGTAAACCTAGACAATTGAACACACACCAAAACAATTCTAACATTCGTATTGGTTTTTACGGTTGTATTCGTTTCGGCCATGGACCACGCTTTGTTTCATAAGTGTTTTTCATCTTTGAAGCGGCCACACTTCGCACTCACGTAGGTGATCTATAAGAGTATACAGCTATACTCCAACATATTCTTATATGTCTTAGGAATCATTAAAGATCTTTTGCATATTCTCGTACCCTTTTTGCAGGCTACACCCATTATCTTAGGAATACGTCGGAGATTAATATCCATTGTGTTTTTACAATCTCATAATTTAGTTGTCCCTTTTGAACCTAGATCTTGGGATCTCCAATCAACAAGTCTGGGTATCCTTTATGAGATTTTGATTATACGGTTTTAACCACATTCCCCTCGATAAACTTTCATATGATATCTCGGTTAATCATTTCATATGCGTATCCGCGGTTTCACATAATCACTCATTTTTATGACACTAGAGATCATTTTGTCATATAACATTAGCGCAACACATTTTAGGTACATGCACATTATTTTTCTCTTATAAAGCCACATATGTTTTGCATAGAGAATTTTCCACAATAGTATATCTTCAGTTTTTGGTAATCACATTATATCATTTGCATCATTTTATTATTTTGGGATATTTCCATCATCTAATTTTTAAGCCTAATTTCTTACAAAATTCGAGACTAGAGAAAATACTTAACTTTAATTTCAAATTTTTAAGCGCATAGATTACAAGTTCAAGATTTTATTTCTTGCAAACTTGAAATTTTGCGCAAAGCTTAAAATTTGAAACTCGAATTAATCCTTGAGTTTTTCATACTCCAAATGTCTTGGAAACTTTAATTCCAAGTATTGTTCTTGATGCACACATGTCAAAAATATCTCGTTAACATTCTTGTGACTTGATGATTTCTAAATTGCTTCCCCCAACGAGCATATCATCAATATGCAAGCATATATACTTAGGTGTGTACACATTTGTCGCACTCGTTAATCTATTTGACAACATGATTTGTCAAACTCTTCATCGCTGACTAGTCAGATGGGAGCTGAGAGAATTAGGTCTTCTCGTTTTGAAGTTGTGATCATCTCGGAGACAAAACGGTGACTAGGTCGGTAGGTTGGAATCAATTTTGAATGATCTGTACTTTGACCTAGGTAGGTCAGGAAGTCGGGAACATAAATCAATCTGTCATTTAATTTCAGAAAACTTTTGATACCAACATATATATACCTGATTCCGGATTGATGTTAATAATACAAATTTTTATTTAGGGTTTAACTAACGTGAGTATAGCGTAATTTTAATATAATAACAATAACAATATATAAAAAGTATGCTATAGATCTTTTATGCAAGGTGCCTTGGTTTACTTTACACATGGCTACACAGCGTCCATCTGTTACAATTTCGCAGGCCATCAAATACTAATTATTAAAACCGAGGACTGTAAGCAGGACACGAGGCAGGGCGTGGCACCTATACCCTCTTACGTGTCGGATAACAAAATTTCAAGATATATGTTGCATAACGAACATAATAATAATAATAATAATATGTTATCTCACCAATCTCTCAAAACTATATATACGTATTTGAGTGATACATATTCCCAAGACACAATTGTGCTTATTGCAGCAGAAAACAGAAATCTTCTGATAAATAATACACATACGTATACATATATTTACGTTTAGCTAGCGAAAGAAAGATGCAGTCTGTAAAGCAGAAGGTGAGTAACGCCTCCGCATCTGCCAAGGAGCATGTTGACATCTTTAAAGCCAAAGTTGAAGAGAAGGTAGTACAAATAGTTTGTCAATTTAATTACAGAAATAATTTGAGTCCTTGGGATTTTTAGGCTTTTTTTTTAGATGTTCCAAAGAGTAGATGGGATCACACGTACGATGTTAGCCTGGGCTTCTAATTTTAAGGGTTTTGAAGTGTTTTTTAAAACAATTTATACGTATGCCTTTTCAACATAATAGTTGGTTCGGCGGATTAGGTTTTTCGATAAATTTATAATTTTCCAATATTTTTTGTTGTGATGTTTGATGGGTTTTAATTAAAAATGCGAGATGTAGGCAGACTTATCTACGGCCAGGACGAAGGAAGGGAAAGAGATTGCTAAAGAACGGAGGAAAGCGAAGGAAGCTGAAGCCAAGATGAGGTTGCATGGAGCCAAGGCTGATAATGCGGCCGAGAAATTGCAACGTAAGCAATACGGCATCTTTGGTCATCACCGCCACGGCCCAGGTGCAGCTCCGGTGATGCCAGGACATAATTATCCCACAGGGGCCACTGGCTCAACTGCGAATACTGCGGCTCCTGGTACGGGTCCGATGATGCCAGGTCATAGTTATCCCACAGGGACCACTGGCCTAACACATGCTCATCATAACACAACAGGGCCGACAGTTCCGGCGACTAATGTTTCAGCTCCGAGTGGCGGCCACCGCCACCGCCACCATCTAGGCCTGCATTGAGCATGAATAGTGGAAAGTTCTATGTTGTACATCGATGTATCATGTATACGTTTTGTGTCTTTCTTTTATTTACTAATTTTAATGGTTGGTTGTGGGTTTGTATTTCCGATTTCGTGCTTCAGTACTATTTTACTATTTTACTCTTGTAAGATTCAGAAAACCTTGAAATTTGATCATCGATGGTAAATTAAGTCTATTGCACTTGTAAATATTCAGATGTACAGACGAAAATTACGTAATAATAAAAGCACCAATTCAGTTTCAGGTGATTTTGTTTTAAGATTCCTTGGAAAGTTAGTATGTTAGGCAATTTACTATTATCTATATTAGGCAATTTACTATATTAGGCAATTTTACTTTTTTATATATATATTTTTTTTATATGTTGTTTTTTTTTTAAAATTAAAAAGTTTAATGTATTGTTTTTTTTTAAAATTAAAAAAAATTATTTTTAATTTAAAGTATTTAGTATATGTTAATAAAATAAAAAAATATTTTAATTTATAAAAATAATTATCAACTTAAAACAATATGTCTTTTTATTTAATAAAAAAATACCATAAAAACTATTGTGAATATAATTTTTTATAAAAGTGCCTTTTATCAAAAAATGAAAAACTAATTTTTTTTATTTTAATAAAAAAATACCATTAAACTATTATAGTAAATTATAACTTCGCATTGTCCACGTAAATTATAAATATTTTGAACACAGTTTGCATCATTATTAAAAACACGTATTATCCAAATAATAATTATAAATTATAAGCAAAATAATCATAAATTTTTTCAATAATTGCTTCTTGTCACAAGCACAATATTTTATCAAGTTCATAAGGAACAATTTGAATTTGAGAGAGAATGGCTTGAATCTGTTGAATTCGTCTTTGCCTCCGATCGAAATATATATTAAGTTAATTCAGTTTTTATATTATCTTAATTACATGTGTTTACTTAGTCGGTTAGTTAATTTAGCTGGCATATATATCTGTAATTAGTTGTCTTCCTTGTATATAAACTGCTATCACTCTTTTTACTCTTTGATTCTATTCATAATGGAAATATATTTCCTCCAATATTCAATCATTAAGTTCTCTTCCCTGCGATCTTCAATCGTTCGACTGATTGAAATTTCATACGTCATTTTCCTCGCACAACATTGCAGGTTAATTGGCTTCAAATCTCAGACTTCATGACATCTGGTGCTTCATCTTCAACCTTTGGCAAGTCCGCCACTAAGTCCTTATCTCTTCATCATTCAGATAGTCCGGGTAATGAAGTTCTAAGAAATTAATGAAGCTCTGAAATTGAAATATGAATGTTTATATTCAATATGATTTTGTGTACAAGCTTATTAGATAACTAAAAACAATGCTAGAATATATAAAGAAAACTACAATACTTATTCTAGGAAACTACAAGATATTTGGCTTAGAATATTGCCACGGTTATGAGGCCAGATTTATGTCAATAATGGTTGCATGATTTCTGCTGATTTGATTCTGATTTGTTATATGATTCTTGTTGCTTGATTTATTCATTGTTTGAGGATACATCCTTGATACGCCCCCGTAAGATTGGGCTTCCATCGTCGAGGCCAATCTTGCTCCGAAGATTTTCAATCCGATGCTTGGACATAGGCTTGGTCAGCAGATCTGCAAGCTGATCATGGGTATTAACATGATGAACAAGAAGCATTCAAGAAGCATTCCTTTGTGTACCATATCTCGTACAAAATGTAGGTCGATTTGAATATGTTTCATCCATGTGTGTTGGACAATGTTTAAACTTAGTTGTGTTGCACTCAAGTTGTCACACAGTAGTTTAGGTGGCGAAGAGAACGTCAACCCAATTCATGAAATAGTGATAGGAGCCAAAGTGTTTCTGAGGCAGCATTTGCAAGTGCCCTATATTCCGCTTCAGTAGATGATCTTGTAATAGCCCTTTGTTTTTTTGAACTCCAAGAGATTGAAGTTGTACCAAGGAAACAAATGTATGCGGATGTTGAACTTCTATCATCATATTTCCCAACCCAATCAGCGTCTGTTTAGGTGGTTAAAGTATGTTGAGAACTTTTCTAAATATGAAGACCATGGTAAATCGTGTGTTTCAAATATTTGAGAAAGCGCTTTGCAGAAGTCCAATGCGTAGTAGTAGGTTAATGCATGAATTGGGAAAGTTTGTTTATGGCAAACGAGATATCCAGTCGTGTGAGTGATAGATACTGGAGTGCACCAATGACACTCTTAAACTCAGTTGCATCGGCCCCTGAAGTTCCATCGACGAGTTGGAGAACTATTGTGGAAGATATAGGAGTTGTCACCTCTTTTGCACCCATCATGTTTGTCCTGGTGAGTGTTGGGACAAAAATAGACAAGTCGTGGTAGGGATGACTTCTATGCCCATAAAGAAACGAAGATTTCCCATGTATTTTAGAGAGAATGAAGCTCCAAGTTGCCCAACTATTGAGCCAACAAAATGTTCATCACTACTTGTGATCACCAAATCATCGACATAGATTAACAAGAAACATAGAATATAATTAATTTTATAGATGAACAACGAAGTATCAGCTTTGGAATTGGTAAAACCAAGTTCCATAATTTTTTTCTTGAGGGTCGAATACCATTCCCTCGGAGCTTGTTTATGACCATAGATACTCTTTTGTAGCCTGCACATGATGAGGCTGTGACACGTCTTTGAAACCTGGTGGTTGAATCATGTAAACAGTTTCATGTAATTTGCCATGTAAGAACGCGTTGTTGACATCTAATTGTTTTAAAGACCACCCATGCATGACAGAGATTGTCAAGACTGTTATAATGGTTGCTGGTTTAACCACTGAACTAAATGTCTCGTTGTAATCCAGACCTGGTCGTTGATGGAATCCCTTGGCAACGAGCCTTGCTTTGAAGCGATCAATGGACCCATCAGATTTTCTTTTGACCCTAAAAACCCATTTGCATCCCACTGGTTGACATTGTGGGGGTGGTGGTACAAGTTCCCACGTATTGTGTTTCATGAGAACAGTGAGTTCATCGGACATGTCACTACGCCATTTAGGTTCACGTAGGGCGTGGCTCACACAAGTTGGTTCAAGTATGGGTGTGATAGAGTGTTTGGTAGTAGTGTTGAATTGTTTAGGCTTAAAGATATTATGCATCGAACGGGTGTTGTCATAGAGTGGTTGCGGGTCATTGCATTTGTGGGTGGTATTTGAACTGGTGTGCCTAAAGATTGTGTCGAGGATTGTGTATAAGAAGAAGATGGAGTATCTGTGTGTTGAGATAGACGAGCATTTGAAACAGATTGATGAGGGGAGGTACCTGAAGGTGATGTGGAAGGGAGTGTAGAGTCCATGCTCACTGGTGGAGGTTGCGGCAGTTTGTGTCGAGAGATGGGTGACACCAGCGTGTTGGGTGACTGACTAAGAGGTTCTGCGAATTGGTGATTCAGATTCATGAAAAATCACATGACGTGATAGATACATCCGATTTGTGCGCAAGTCTAAGCACTTGTATGCATGTTGAGATTGAGAGTAACCGAGGAACACACATGGAGTGGCTTTAGGCTGGAGTTTACGTTGATTATAAGGGCGTGAGCGGGAAACACAAGCATCCGAATTTTCGTAGTTTAGATAATTCGGAGATTGGTTGAACAAACACTGAAATGGAGATTTGTTGTGTAAAAGAGGAGTGGGTTGGCGATTTATGAGATGGACGGCTGTTTGGAAAGCATGAGGCCAATAAGAAAATGGGGAGAGAAGCATCCGCTAAAAGAGTGAGTCATGTTTCTACTATATGACGATGCCGACGTTCACAACACCATTTTGTTGGGGTGTGTGAGGGGCTGTGGTGTAATGACTAATTCCATGAAGTGAGAAAAAATTTCGAAGAGCAATGAACTCACCACCGTTGTTGGAGTAGACACTTCTTATTTTTCTTTGGAATCGATTTTCGACTAGACGTTTGAATTGTGGAAAGATGGTACTAACACTGTACTTGTTTGACATACAATAGAACCACCTCAACCAAGATTAAATAGTAGCGTGAGCCATCAAGACCAACAATGTGAGATGAAACATCGGTGTAGACAACATCAAGCGGTGCATGACTTTGAAGACTAGTGGAATGAAACGGTTGTTGAGGAGCTTTATTAATAGAACAAGATGTACAAATGTTTGACACATGATGCTCTTTTTTTATTGGAAGCGAAAAAGAATTAACTAGACTCTTAACAATATGGAGAGAAGGATGTCCAAATCGCTTGTGCCACCCATCCATCGACGTTCTCTCATGCATGTTTGCAACCTTTTTTGTAGATGAATTCACCAATGAAGCAGGGAGAGCATACACACCATTTTCACATGCGCCTTTGAGAACTATCGCCCCCGTGATCTGTTCCTTAACAATGAAATGAGAATGATGAAATTCAATAAAGACATGATTTTGTGAGGTAAACTGGTGAACAGAAATCAGGTTTTTATGTATGCTAGGAACACAAAGAGTATCATTTATTTTAAAAAAGCGAAAGGGAGAGCGAAACACTAAAGAACCAATGTGTGAGACATGCAAACTTGAACCATCACCAATAACTACTCCATCAGTACCATCGTAGTCACTGTGAACGGAGAGATTTGCTAAGTCACCGGTTATGTTTTGCGATGCAGCGGAGTCAATGAGCCATTTATTGTTTTTAGAATGACTGGAGGAGGCACAATTTGCAGTAGGTTCAGACTGATTTATTCTATGACAATGTTTGGAAATGTGGCCCAATTGATCACACAATTGGCACTTTGGTTGATACTTTCGGTGATTGTTGTACTTTCCTCCAGCGTTGTTTGGCTTTCTGTAATCTCTGTTCCCATTATTAGATCCGCCTCCCGTATGTCTGTTGAATTGCGAGTCAAGTTTTTGTTATTTGATTGGGGTGTACCAGTGTGATTGCCAATAGATCCATTGGAATAATTGGCTGTTGCTACTAGTTGCTGTGTGTTGGCTTCAAGCCTTCGAAGATAGGCCTCATGTCCTATGAGCATATCATATAGTTCCTCAAATGTGAGGGATTTTTCTCGAGTTCGAATGGGTGCAGCGATCTCACGATAGTCCGGTCCAAGACCATTGAGGATGTAAAGAGTGAGATCATCATTAGATATAGTATGACGAAATTCTTGAATTGGTTTATTGTCCCTTTTTATCAAGGTGAGTTCTTCCTTCAATTGCATAGCTCTGGTGCGTGATTTGCTGGCATACATAGTGTTTAATTTATGACATGCTTCTTTGGATGTTTTGGCAGCAGAGATAAAAGGAGTGATGGTGAAAATGGTAGAGGCTAGTATCACACTAAGGATAAGTTTATCTTGGCGAATCTAGTGGGTTCGTTGAAGAAGTGATGCAAAATCATTTGAGGCAGGGCAAGGGTAATCACCCGTGACATAATCGATAAGATTATATCCGATAAGAAGAGCTTCAAACTGAGCGCGCCACTGGGAGAAGGTGGTGGGGGTGAGTTTTTCATTGATTTGAGCAGAAATATTTAGAGCAATAAGTGGGGTGTCAATGGGAGATGGAGGATTCGAAGTTGGGTTTTGGGAAGATTGAGCAGTCTCGTTAGATGTGGCTCTGATACCATAATGAAGTTCTAAGAAATGTAATGAAGCTCTGAAATATGAATGTGTATATTCAATATGATTTTGTGTACAAGCTTATCAGATAACTAAAAACAATGCTAGAATATATACAGAAAACTACAATATTTATTCTAGGCTACAAGATATTTGACTAGAATATTGCCACGGTTATGAGGCCAGATTTACGTCAATAATGGTTGCATGATTTCTGCTGATTTGATTCTGATTTGTTCCATGATCCTTGTTGCTTGATTTATTCATTGTTTGAGGATATATCCTTGATACAGGGTATATCTCTGGTTTCACAGCACCTCAATGGTGACAATTATGCGTCCTGGTCCCGCGCAATGCTTATTGCACTTTCGGTCAAAATAAGCTCGGATTCATTGATGGTTCTATTCCAAAACCAGATGGTACTGATGTTTCTCTTCTTAGTTACTGGATCAGAAATAATAATGTTGTCATTTCGTGGAACGATATAAAGCACGGCTTGTTGCTAAAGCTATAATCAACAAGACGGCATTGATTTTCTGGATACATTCTCCCCTGTTGCTAAATTGGTCACCATCAAACTCATTCTCGCTTTGGCAGCTTCGCATAATTGGCATCTCTCTCAATTAGATCTCAATAATGTTTTTCTTAATGTTGATCTTTTTGAAGAGGTGTACATGGATTTACCACAGGGATATATCATTCAGGGGGAGCATGTTTGTACTAATCCAAGTTTGGTATGTAAGCTTAACAGATCAATTTATGGCTTACGTCAAGTTTCAAGGCAATGGTTTTCCAAATTCTCTAACGTTCTACTTCAAATTGGCTTCACCCAATCCAAGGCAGATTACACCTTATTCACTAAAGGCTCCAGTTCATCTTTTGTTGCATTACTTGTCTATGTGGATGATATAATAATTGCAGGTCCTTCTCGTGTGGTTATTAACTCTATTAAGCAGTTACTTAATGATCATTTCAAGCTTCAAGATTTGGGCACTCTTCAATATTTCATTGGGCTTGAAATAGCACGTTCATCAACTGGTATTTTCCTTTGTCAACCGAAGTATGCTCTCCAACTGCTTGAAGATACTGGTTTATTAGCTTCTAAACCTGCGATAGTGCCCATGGATCCGAATACTACTTTGTCAAGCACTGAAGGGGAACTCTTAACAGATATTACACAATATCGACGCATCATAGGCCGTTTGTTATATCTCACATTATTAGGCCTGACATTACGTTTGTTGTCCACAAATTAAGTCAATTTGTTGAACCTTGTCTTTCTCATCTACATGCAGCTTACCATCTTCTTCGATATATAAAAGGTGCTCCAGGGCAAGGTCTTTTCTTTTCGGCTTCATCACCTACTTTATTGCACGCATTTTCAGATGCAGATTGGGGTTCTTGTGTTGACACTCGGAAATCTGTAACTGGTTTCTGTGTGTTCTTGGGAGAATCTTTGGTTTCTTGAAAAGCTAAGAAACAATCTACAGTCTCGCGTTCGTCGGCCGAAGGGCAATATAGAGCCCTTGCTGTTACTGCTAGTGAACTTTTGTGGCTCAAACAACTTCTCCTGGATTTATCGATCACGCTCTCGGAACCAGCTACTATTTTTTGTGACAATCAAGCTGCGGTGCATATTGCTTCCAATCCAATTTACCATGAACGTATTAAGCATATAAAAATCGACTGCCATTTTGTTCGTGATCGAGTTCAGGATAGCACCATTAAGCTCCTGTCTGTTCGTTCCCACCATCAGCTCGCGGATATGTTTACTAAACCACTTCCTTCATCTTCTTTGTCTGCACTTATGTCCAAGATGGCTATCAAGAACAGTTACAAGCCACCGAGTATTAAGTTAATTCAGTTTTTTATATTATCTTAATTATATGTGTTTACTTAGTCGGTTAGTTAGCTTAGCTGGCATATATATGTAATTAGTTGTCTTCCTTGTATATAAACTGCTATCACTCTTTTTACTCTTGATTCTATTCATGATGGAAATATATTTCCCCCAATATTCAATCATTCTTTATCTGTAATAATATATTTTACCTTTTTATTGGTTTTTTGGTTTGTTTTTATTTTGTTACCGTCTTATGCCTATATGGGTTGTCTTCTTTGGGGTTTGAGGGACTTTTGTTTTGTGGGAAAATGGTGATTATATAGCTGCGTGTACTCTGAAAAACGGTGCATTAAAGTGTTTTACCTTTAAGTTAGTGTAACAATCAGATCTTCTTCTTTTATTTTTTTTTTAATTTATCAAAATTAAAATCTTTTACCGAATCTCCTGCGGAGCATCTACTTGTATGTGGTTATTTTACGAACAGAGTAATGGGTACAAATTTTTTTTATCGCAAATGCTGTGGCAGACTAGCAGTAGCATGAGATAAGTAATGATATGCTGTCTTGTGTTGCACCTTGTGCATCATTGGCGTGACATTCTTTTGGTTTTTTAAATGATCTTTAGTAATGAGAATTGGTGTGTTCATTTTCGTGTAACATAGAAAATTGGTTTGATGTGAAAGATCAATATTTATGAATTTCGGAGCGTAGTATTTCATGTTTTTCACATAATCGAAAAATCAGAGATGTGCCCCTTGCTCCATAAGTGCGGAATTCAATATAAAATCAAAGACAGTAACCCCTCTCTCACTCGATGATAGAGCAGAAGATAAAAATCCCTCGACGCTAAATTTCTGTAAGTAAATGGTTGATTGAGAATTTGAGAGTTAGAGAGAGGACGGCACTCCTTATAGATCTTAAAGGCGGCATTCCATCAAGACTACAACTCTTGTGAGAAAAGTTATGTTCTTTCGTGAAGATGTGTCATTTCATCAATAAGGCATCATATATTGTTAATCTGTAATTAAATCATATGGCCATAACATGTACACGATGGTTAATTTCGATTTGGAAATGGTGGTGTGGCTTCCCAAGGTAGTATCTTGTATCACATAATTTTATGACAAAATTAAACCTAGACAGTGTTTATTGTTTTGGAATAGAGATGCACTACCATGAAACGAGTTTGCTGAGAATAACGTGGAAATGATTTGAAATGGCTGCAATGATACGTCTATAGTTAACGACTTTCACCAAATTGCTGCCTTTTCTGTAAGAACCTTTAATGCTTATGCTAATTCATATCTTAGGTATCTGATTGCTCTGGAGAAGAGAATGGAAATACTGCATGTTGTCCAACTGAGTCGAAAACAGTTTCTTGTCAAGTTTCGGCTGAAATTGACAGGAAAAATAAAGCTGACCAGAATGATCACACAAACTGCATTACCTCCGACATCGAGTTCGATTAGTGGGGTGAATCAAGCTTCACGGATTCAATGTCTAGGGAACATAATGCATCTCAAGCTCTCTCCTCTCAGTCACTTAATCCTCCTAGTCGCTTCTGTTCTCGCTTCAGTTTCTATCCTGGAAACTTAAGCTTCCGGCTGAGCCGAGCAAAAAGTTTGGGCTCGTCAAATCCTTATCCCGCTACTTCTACAAGTGTCAAAATTTCGAATGATGAAGAAGAACAAGAAGATCCATCAGGTAGTGCAGTTAATCGACGTATCAAGTCACAAGGTTGCAACATCTTCCTACTTGTTTCAATAATAGACCTTTCAGAATAAGGCATGGGCTTTGTGCATCTAATGATATACATTTCGGCCCTTATGGTTCTGTTTATTTTCAAGATAATCAAAGGATGAATTCTAGACGTGATATGGTGATCAGTAGAGGTGATGCAACAATAGACTGTGCCCTGAATGTATTGTCTCCTGTAAACAATAGCAACACTGATGGTACTGGACTAAGACATGCCAATAGACGAATTGCTACTCGGGAACGAATAGAACGTAACATTTGATTCAGCAGAACGTTAAGCGTTGGATGGCTTCGTGACAGAGTCCTTCATAGATCACATGTTCCTGATTTAGAATCGGCATGTTAGCAGAGGCTTTATTCGAGGTAATTTTACTCATCTATTTTTACATGGCCTAATTATCTTTTAGCCAACTACCACAAAGGTGAATCTTTACACACATTTTAATTAGGTTCTCGATGAAATTCACCAGCAACCTGTTGCTTTATCAACTCGGCATACTGCATCTTCCGTTGTATCCATTCCAGCACCTGAAGTGGTCGCTACCTTTAAAGATATTTCGTACATTGAAAAGGAAGCCAAGTGATGAAGTTGCACAGTGAGCAATCATTTCAATACAAAGTTTCTTGAAAACATGAAAATCATGCATTTCCTCGGGGAATATAATAACCTTAACTTATCCATCTTAATGCCCCTTGCTCCTTAATTCTTAACAGATGTTACATATGCCTTGTTGAATATTACCTTACCTACTTGTTCAATGATTTCAGGGTTTGCCCTCTTTGTCGAGGGCAGACTCAACCCCTTAAACCACATGGAGGGGCATTGTATAACATGGCAGCACTTTTTTAGCGAGGTTCGCTGTCAAACTGAGAGTGAGTAGCATAAACAAAGATGAATTTGTGAATGAGAAATACAAGTCCCCTATCTCAATAGGAATCCGTGAGATAATTTCAAATTGATCAAGTGAACTGGTGATCGTCGAAGTTGTCTTTGTTATCGTTAAGTCAATACTGTGGCTTTTGAGTCTATTTTTACTTCCAGCATTATGTCATGTGATGCTTTTATAAAGTCGATTATGCTTTAAAAATTAATCAAATTAATTGGTTAATCATGTGAAAATAACATTAAGTTTGAAAGCACACGTTTTTTTAGAGAACAAACATAATACATTAATAAGTTGAACTTTTGCTAAATTAGTTATTTATTACGTTGAAAAGGATATGCATACATTCGTTCAACTTGTTACTATGTATGTTCCCTTGCGGTAATTAAGTCATGTTGGACCTATGCATTCTCCAACAGATTCCATTGATCATCTATGATTCTGAATCATCTCTCCCACGGTTGGTTAGAGGAGAATTACGTATGCATAGATTATGATCTCCTTTACTTAGATTTTCTAGACGACGTCTATTATGCATAGTGTTAGATTAATTGTCAAGTATTCAAAAGGAAATCTCAATTGATAAATCAAATTGTCATTTTAAGTGGTTAGGATGACAGTTTGAGTTAATTAACTCTCAAAACCGGAAGTTACTCAAGGAAACCACTTGTAACCGGTTGAAGAGGTAGTCTAATATTTCTTCTATAAATAAGGGCACATGCACAGATTTGGAGGATAGAGCTCTCGGCTGCATTTTTCAGAATACACAAAGAAGAAAAAGAGAGTGGGAGAGAAAACAAGAAAGCAATAGGAGATTCGAGAAAGTGTTCATTGGAATTCATAGAAGTGAACAAGATTGTATCTTGAATTTGATATTGCTTTGTATCTCAAACAATTGTGATTAATATTAGTGTCTCCCGTGGATGTAGGATAATTCATATCCGAACCACGTAAATCCGGTGTCGTATTTCTTCCTTACTGTTTCTGATTTCTTACTGCTTAAATTTAGTGTCTGTGCGTTGAAGGATTGCTGTGTGCTTACATATTGAATCAAGAGTTCATGTGCATGAGTTTCTTGAGGTAAATCAGGTACAGATTGTGCGTGAGATTCTTTTCCTGATTTTACCGTGAGTTCACCAAGAAATATGTCTACTGGTTGTGCTTTGGTTTCATGTCTGTGTGCATGAGTTTGAATTAAAATTACAGATTGAGTGTGTGAGTCACAAGGAATCTATAGTTGTAAATTCTTGATGTTTAAACCAAAGGCATGTATTGCATAGTTCTGTTCTTGTTGTTTGGGTTGACAATGAATCAAGGCAGAGACGTAAAAGGAAGAGTGGAATGCTATTGAATTCAATTCTGTCAAAGAAATACAAAACAGAATAGACCAAGATCTGTTGAAGAACAGATTCTTGGACAGTATATTGATTCTTGCATCTGAAATTTGGATCAATTCATAACAAGTGGCGCCGTCCGTGGGAACGATACCACAACAAGAGTTCTTGGCTGATTCTTGATCCAAAAACATGACAACAAAGATAGAGATGGCAAGGTTTGATGGCAAGGGAGATTTCGGATTATGGAGAAGACGCATGTACGCCGTCTTGGTGCAACAGAAGGTGGCTAAGGCTTTGCAAGGGGAAAAGGATCTGCCCTCATCGCTCACTGATGAACAGAAACAAGAAGTTATGGATTTAGCCTTCAGCACCATCACATTGCACTTAGATGATAAAGTCCTTAGAGAAGTAGCATCCGAGAAATCTGCTGCAGGTCTATGGAATAAGCTCGAACAGCTTTATATGACCAAATCATTGCAAGATCGGATATACTTGAAAGGGAAATTTTTCGGGTACAAAATGACTGAAACAAAATCCGTGAGTCAGAATCTTGATGAGTTCAACACACTAGTTCTTGATCTACAAAACATTGGAGTAGAGCTTGATGATGAAGACAAGGCTATAATTGTGTTAAACTCATTGCCTAAGATCTTCTCAACCTTTGTGGATACGATGAAATATGCGAGGGAATCACTATCGTTCAGCGATGTACTAAATGCACTAAGGTCTAAGGAAACTGAGAACATGAATGAAAAGGATTCAAGAGAAATTGGTGACAACTTATTCATCAAAGTCAAGGCCGACAAGGACACAAAGGGGAGATGTGAGAAGTGTAGTTCTTGTGGCAAACACAGAGGATATTCTAAGCCAAATACAAAGGGAATGAAGTGTTTCTATTGCCACAAAGAAGGGCACTTCAGACGTGATTGTCCAGATCGTAAGCGTGAGCAGGAGACCGCAAGCGAGCCAGGAGAAACAGGGGCTGTCCTCAATGATTATGATACAGCAGAAGCTCTTTGTGTAGTTGATAAAAGGGAATACCAACATTGGGTGATGGACAGTGGGTGCTCATTCCACATGACACCAAATAGAGCATGGTTCGAGTCCTTTCAATCAATAAAAGATGAATATGTTAGGCTTGGAAACAACCAAACATGTAAAGTTCAAGGGATTGGGTCTGTGAGATTGTGTCTATCTGGTGGGGTGGAGAAAATGCTACAAGAGGTTCGATATGTGCCCGGACTTAGGAGAAATTTGATTTCTTTGGGATTTCTTGACAAAAGGGGGTACTCTTTTAATGCAAAGAATGGAAGCATCACAGTGACAAGAGACTCCATGATAGCCTTGAAAGGAGAAATCAAACGAGGTCTGTTCATACTTGATGGGAGAACCAAAGTTAAGGTGGAGCCGTTGCATGGTGCATCAGGCTGTGATACGAGACTTGAACAAGAAAGGAAATGCCAAAAATCGACTACTGGACCACGGTTTAAGTTCCACAAATCACCTCCAGCAAATTCTAGGAAAGTGTGGAGGAGAGTCATAAGATCACCATCGAGTATTGAGCTTGAACATTCAGAAAATGATGCTGAAACTGATGCTTATGTTGATGGTGGAGGTGACCCAGGAAACAATGAACTAAGGTTGAATTCAGAGGTGAAGCATTATGGGAGAATGAGAAATGGATGCAACCTTCGAAAATTGGTCTCCAAAGTAGTTAATCTGGTCACTCCTAGATGTGGGAAGGGGCTGGTTGTCAAACACAGCTCTAGCAGACAGCCTTAGATTAAGGCAGGTGGAGACACTAATAGAAAGTTTTTGAATATTGACAAGGTGGAGATTTGTTAGATTAATTGTCAAGTATTCAAAAGGAAATCTCAATTGATAAATCAAATTGTCATTTTAAGTGGTTAGGATGGCAGTTTGAGTTAATTAACTCTCAAAACCGGAAGTTACTCAAGGAAACCACTTGTAACCGGTTGAAGAGGTAGTCTAATATTTCTTCTATAAATAAGGGCACATGCACAGATTTGGAGGATAGAGCTCTCGGCTGCATTTTTCAGAATACACAAAGAAGAAAAAGAGAGTGGGAGAGAAAACAAGAAAGCAATAGGAGATTCAAGAAAGTGTTCATTGGAATTCATAGAAGTGAACAAGATTGTATCTTGAATTTGATATTGCTTTGTATCTCAAACAATTGTGATTAATATTAGTGTCTCCCGTGGATGTAGGATAATTCATATCCGAACCACGTAAATCCGGTGTCGTATTTCTTCCTTACTGTTTCTGATTTCTTACTGCTTAAATTTAGTGTCTGTGCGTTGAAGGATTGCTGTGTGCTTACATATTGAATCAAGAGTTCATGTGCATGAGTTTCTTGAGGTAAATCAGGTACAGATTGTGCGTGAGATTCTTTTCCTGATTTTACCGTGAGTTCACCAAGAAATATGTCTACTGGTTGTGCTTTGGTTTCATGTCTGTGTGCATGAGTTTGAATTAAAATTACAGATTGAGTGTGTGAGTCACAAGGAATCTGTAGTTGTAAATTCTTGATGTTTAAACCAAAGGCATGTATTGCATAGTTCTGTTCTTGTTGTTTGGGTTGACAATGAATCAAGGCAGAGACGTAAAAGGAAGAGTGGAATGCTATTGAATTCAATTCTGTCAAAGAAATACAAAACAGAATAGACCAAGATCTGTTGAAGAACAGATTCTTGGACAGTATATTGATTCTTGCATCTGAAATTTGGATCAATTCATAACACATAGATTATGATCTCCTTTACTTAGATTTTCTAGACAACGTCTATTAGAGGTAGTTGATTTTATCTTTATCCATCATCCAATTGAGAGGTCAGACTCAACCCTTTTGTAAATTTTTATCCTTAAAACTATTATAAAATAAAAAAAATTAACAGTCACAATCGAAAGCACATTTAGCTGTGCGTGAAAAAATCATTTCTCCAAAACAAATCCTAATGTGACACTCTCCGGTAGATCCACAGACCACACATCCAACAGATTATTTCAAGAAAATGGAATTTATGTAATTGGCAGATCTCCATTGTAACATCCTTCAAAATGCTGGGGGATTCATAACAATGCCTTTATTACAAATACATAAAGGGCTTCTGAGCTGAACATACCACACTCTTTTATCTCCTAAACTCGAGGGGAAGCTTTGACAACAATGCAGCATATTCAAATTGCATCTTTAACACCATTTAACACATGGAAAAACCAAACTTTTGCGACGTATCTAATAACCTAGCTAGTCTGCTAAAGTTTCGTTCTCCCTAGTACTTGTACGAAAGTCCGGAAGATCGGGACTCGTAGAAAATCTAAGCCATCTCTTCTTCTCACACTGCTTAAGACAGGGGTACAGTATCAGCCCGATCATGACAGCAACGAGGCTAACAATCATGACTTTAAGCGAAGAAAAGGCCAATATCACACCCATTAATATGGTTGGAGGGATACACATCAAGGTAGCACCAACTGTCCCTACCGGTATCTTGTAAGGCCGAGGTGCAGTAGGGGCGATCATTCTAAGTCGTATAAACGCTATAAATTCCAGTATCATTCCAAAGCAGTACATGAAATTTTCTGCCGCCACGATTTCTTGAAAGCTCAGCCAAGAAAGCAGAAGCACCCCAGAAGCAGAAAACAAGATCCCAACTACAGGAGTTCCGTATAGAGACCTCTTAGCAAAGAATTCGGGAAGCATCCCTCTTTCGGCCATGCCAAGAAGCTGAAATGAATCACTGCTCATTTCCGCCACAAACATCCCCATATTCGACATAGCAGCAGCACCCTGAATCCACCATCTCAGCCACGCACCACCTATAATTTTTGCCACATCAGAGAAGTACCCATCGGTCCATAATTCACGTTGCAGAGGGATAGCTCCAGTTCCAGTAAGTAGAGGAAAGAAATACCCAAGGACGACAAGAATTAGTGCATAGAAAAGGGCGTTTGGAAGAGTTTTTTGGGGGTTCTCTACTTCTCCCGCCAGTGTACTTATCGAGTCCCAATAATTCAGGTTCCAGAAGAGAGTATTGAGATACAAATTCCAGTCCACTTTGTGTAAGTCTGCAACTAACCATCTTTTAGGCTGCAATTTCGGTATTGAAATGAATCCCATGACCACGAAAGGAAGAATCGAGAAGATTCCAAGAAGCACAGCAACCCATCCAACAATAACTAAGCCTCGATAATTCATGTATGTTAGGACAACCGTCAAGCCCAGCACGGCTATAACCCTTGGCGGACCACCACCTAATGCAGGAATCCCCGATTTTAGATAATCAAGGAACAGTACTGGGTAAAGGGCATTATCAATAACCCCACTTAGCCATTTCATCCACCCTTGCTGAAAACCCCAGAATGGTCCCAAAGCAGATGAAACCCAAATTACATAGCCACCGTTTTCCGGAAACATAGTTCCCATTTCAGCAGTTATTAAGGCTTCAGGAACACTCCATATGAGAGGCAATATCAAGAAACCAGCAAGAGCAAGAAGAGGACCAGCTGCATTAACACTATCCTCAATTCCGAATGGTCCACCCGATACCTCATAAAATATGAGGAAAACAAGGGGTAAGACTGAGATCTTCCTACCATGATTTGCTCTAGGAGAATGAATTGAGTTAATTCCTACGTATTCTGCACCATTATAATCCCCCATTGAAATAGACGTTTGCCTACTGCCTGCTTCCCTCAACTTCTGCATTCATTTTCCAATCATCAAAAACCAGAAATGGAGTTGCATCTCATTTACGCACAAATATAATGGAAACATAAAATAAAAAAATCTATGGAAATAAATAAAAAGAAAAAAACACTACTTCTGCTTCTATGCACCAATCAGCTGGCCTAATATTGCAAGAAAGAGATCAAAAGGCAGTAGATAGCATAGCCATTGGAAAAGCAACAAGTACTAAGGCTCATGGTTATTGTTGAGTCTAGATGCAAAGCAAAAGGTTAGGCAAGCAATTTATTATAGTGAGGCGTCATAATGGATACTATAGTAGAATCTACCCATCTGTAAAAAAACCCTCGACATATACACAAACTACTGAATAACAGTAAAACAAATAAATATTAGTATATTTAGCAAAAAATGAAAGACTACTTCTAGCATTTCATCTTGTATTTCCTATTCTTACAGTCAAGAAACACTTGAAATATGCCTTGAGCCTTTAAAGCAACACCAAGTTTGGTGTTTCATGGTCAAGGCGTATGGCTGGCCTTGGCATGTTTGTGTCAAAACGCAGATTTTGCGCCTTGTTAAACCTTGAATCTAAGAGTATGCCTTGTGGATTTTTAATAATTTGGTATAAAGCATGCCATGAAATCAAATCAACACTTCAGTATAGAGAAATATGATAATGTAATGAATAATCTGACTGAAAAATCGTGGTGGTAAATTTATCAAGAAAAATACAATCTTGATCAACCATAAAAGTTTATTAAGGCGATCAAATACGCAATATCAACTGAACATTACAACATTAAATCCAACTCTAAATCAACAACCAAACAGCAATTTTCTTGAAAATTGAGTCAAGTTTTTTTTCCCGGTCAAGAAGCACTCAGGCTTGAAATTGCTACGCTGCTGGACATATATTCAAGCAATGTAAAGCCATCTTTAATTAGTAAGGGGTTCACAACACTTAAAAACTAAAACCAGATGATGAACTTTCACGGCACCTGGACGCAGTCTAACCAAACAACTAATATTCGAATCCGGGTGAACTTTTTTGAAAAGTGCAGGTTTTATCATCACGGGGTCGGCCCTTCATCGCAAATCATGTGGTGGTGCGGGCACATGACCATAAATGCAGAAACTGAGATGGGTCAGTCAAACCCCCCACCCCCCTCGAATACAGAAACCAATCCATTATTACCGACAAGAATTTCCGAATAATTCAGATCTAAATCAGAAAACAAGGTAAAGGCAATACTAGATACCATGAAACACAAGAAAGCCTATCCACAGAAACCTGTGCTGTGATGTGTCATCGTAGAATCGAAGAATTTAAAAAATCTGATACGGCAACAGCAACCCACTGGATTTAACATAAATAAATTAGCTGCATGTTAACTTGAACAGTTATTCTATGCAAAGAGGCAGGACGTGTGATTCGCCTGATTCCAATTCAAAGAGCAAAGAAACTGAGAAGACTGGTGGCAAGGAGGCGCCATGGGCCGGGCCTTAATCTGATGTTAGGCCGAGATTATGGGCTATACCACTTTATTAAAATCCTTGATCCAGTAATATATCTGGCTTGAATAAACTCAGCCCAAGCATACTTGTATTGCATATTAATTTTTATTTTTATATTATAATTTAAATCATTATTTAATCAAAATTAAGATGTCTACTCTGACGTCATATACATAGTACTACATGATTAGAATTTAAATCACTATTTAATCAAAATCATTATTATAATTCAAATCATTATTTAATCAAAATTAATTAAAATCCTTGATCCAGTAATGTATCTCTATTCTTCTCATTTTTCCAGAAAAATGAAACAATGCCCTAACTTATGATGATTACCCTTTGCACGCTCAATGTTATGTTCGATTGTTACACAGGACTAGACAGCCATCATTAATTCACATTCTGAGTCGAAGATGAAATTAAAACAATATGATACATAACTTTGCGTATAAGCGTATTCTTTCCAATCTATTTTTTTTTCTTCTGATTTCGTTGGAAATCGGATAAAGACAATTCTTTTTTGTTTTGTGGGAATCCGAGGGTACCAAAAAATCCGAAGTAAAGAATTTTTACATCGGAATGTTAACCATTTTGCACTGGATCTGACATGTCACTTGCCAAGAGACTATTCTCTTTACCAAACTTATGCGGATCCAACCACGATCCGCATAATTTCCTTCGGATTGAACTGACATCATTTACGGTCGACATCGTGTTCATTTGTTTTGACTATTTTAACAAACACTATCTGGTTTTTTTTCTCTTTTTATTATTAAAGAAAAATACATGTGTATGCAAAAATAATAATAATAATAATACAAAATCGCCTATAATTTAATCAATCAGATATAACAGATTGGGCCTACTGGTGATAATTAAAGATTCGAGTGTGTGCATGTATGTATTATATGTAGGAGGCATAATGATAAAGATATTTAATAATCTCTAAATATTTTAATAATAATATATTTAATAAAAAAAATATGAACATCCACAAGTTGCTATAGTGAAAGCTTCTAATAATGATGTCTAAGGGGACAAAAATGAAACACAATCACGTATATTGGGTAAGCTCTATTTTCAAGAAACTTTTATGAGTGTAAATATATTTTTTTTTTTTCAAAAAACTTTACAACTGAGAATATGTAGTTTGATAAAATTTACAGAGTAATTGAACCTATAAAAAAAAAAGAAAACAATTTATTTTGTGAGGTGGTGAGAAATGTAATCAAATAGTTTATTATGAAAAAATTGCATGGGTGAATTTTCAATTCTATAATTGAAAACCATAGAAGTGTGGGAAATAATTTAAATTAAAATAAAATTTTCAGTAAAGAAAACTATATACACATTTGGATACGAAAGATTTCAAATTCAAGATTTAAATTCATCTTCTTTTTTTCGCGATTTCAAATCCTATTTCAATTAATTCAACCAATAAAACGTCAAAAAATGCAAAGTCAAATATGTTAATTTGAGTTTCAAAGAAAAATATATGTTGATTTTACTTTTATTAATTATGTAAATTGGAGTAATAAACTCAATCAAATATTATTTTGTAACATGAAGGCCCCACTGATAGTTTTTGAATCTTTGGTAATCGTGTTAAGAATACATGAGCTCCAACTCAAAACGAACTGATGGAGTAACACATGTATCTTATAAAGAGCTAACATAACTTCTAGTTTTTTGTGACAACTCTCAACATGTCACATCATGTGTGACATTATATAAATCAAACACGTTGATTGATAATGTTGGTGATGTTTAGCATACGAGAGGAATAATCAATCACATGAAAACTTAGCTCTGATAATACATGGGTTTCAACTCAAAACCAATTGACAATAAGTTAAGTAACACATATATCTTATAAAAAAGTAGCATAACTTCTAGTTTCCTAATATGAGCTGCTACCATATATATCCCTTGCATCGCATTTACACCTTATAATTAAATTAGTCAAAAAAATTAAAAGAACACAGTAAATCCTGGACTATATATAAACAAAAGGCATATATATTAATGTATAAATATCAGTTAAAATATAATTATTTACCTGTTCCTGGTCCTCGCCATTAATCTGTGAGCTCTGAGTTTTTGGGTCATGGTATTGTATGGCTGCATCCGTTGGGTGATTGCCTGCTGAAGTATCTGCATGTATTTCAGAGCCGCCTGAATTACTGCTGCTTCTCTTCTGATAAGGGAACCATCATTAATGGGGAAAATATTAATTTCTGAAGCTATGTATTTAAATTTTATAAGATAAGAAAGAAAATCAATTTAAGGAGGAGCTAGAGATGGAGAAGAAATAATTCTGGGTTGGTGTCATTACATATTATATTGTATATATAAGAACAATATTGAGAGGTACAAGATCAGGGTAGGGTTGTAGGGACACTCGAGATGTGATTTGTATCACTAGTGAGCATGGTTGGAATAATTAAGGTCGTGGTGTTTGGTATTTATGAAAAATATATTCGAAAATTTTATTTATTTTAGATATTTTTTACTTCTAAATATCATGTCATATAAAGAATATATATAAAACTATTGGTGTAATATGTATAATTATTGATGTTGACTTCGAAAGATACAATTTTTTAAGAGTGAGAGTAGTAAAATGTTATGTTAAAAAGTAGTGATTATGTGTAGATATATAAATTAGAGAAATATATAGTTTTGAAGAAAAATATATCGTACTATGTTTGGAAACCGTCTAATAGCTGGGTTTTTCCAAAGTTTCCCTGATGATAGCTGGAGCTCGAGTTCGAGTTTTATTGGGTAAAGCCAATGAGCAGGGAATGAATATCATGTTGAACTATAGTCAAATTTTGTGAAATGCTTTAGAAGTGTTTGATATGTGGGAGCCGAAAGGTGAAATTGAAATTCAACTAGTTTCAATGTCAATGGGCTGATATGGGCGGAAGACTATATTAACAAAAAAATGGGGAAGGGAGAGAAGGAAAACGAATTAAAACATATCCTCACATCTGTATTGAGATATCTTTGAGGTAAATAACTAAATAAGTATGTGTTAATTTATTAGTTATGGCAGTATTCATTTAAATTTTAAATTCATTGTATTTTGTGGAACTGATGTGATATTTTTTTTCCTGATACATGGAAGAATAGAGAGTTTGGGTCTAGAACACTATATCTCTTCCTCAAATAGAGAGTTTGGGTCTAGAACACTATATCTCCGATTTTATATGGAGTTAATATCAATTTTGTGCATAGTTAATACTGAAAAAGTGTTGAATAATACTAATTTCAAATCAAAAAATAAAATAGTTTTAATTTGTACAATTACATGTTTTTATGTATTATTATATTTTAATACCAATTTTGTATTATTTTAATACCAACTTTATACACAGTTAATACTGAAAAAGTATTGAATAATACCAATTTCAAACTAAAAAGTAAAATAGTTTTAATTTTTACAATTATATGTTTTTATGTATTATTATATATTTTAATATTAATTTTGTACTAATTTACTATCGATTTTAAATGGACTTAATACCAACTTTGTACATAGTTAATAATGAAAAAGCGTTGAATGATATCAATTTCAAACAAAAAATAAAATAGTTTTAATTTGTACAATTACATATTTTTATGTATTATTATATTTTAATATCAATTTTGTACTACTTTAATACTGATTTTATATGGATTTAATACCAACTTTGTAAATAGTTAATACTGAAAAAGTATTGAATAATACAAATTTCAAACCAAAAATAAAACAGTTTTAATTTGTACAATTATATGTTTTTATGTATTATTATATTTTAATACCAATACTAATTTAATATCGATTTTAATTAATACCAACTTTTTAAATAGTTAATACTGAAAAAGTGTTAGATAATACTAATTCCTGAAGCACTTTCATTCACCCAAGAAAGACATGTCACACAACAAACCCATTAAATTGGTTTTCTTTTAAATGCAAGGGTATTTTAGTCACTTTGGCTAGGTAAAGAGTCTAAACAAATAAAACTTTGACAGTAGAGGGTCCAAACAATAATTTTCTGACATAGAATTGACTCCATAAAAACTTTGACTTTAAAAATTTTAGGTGGTTTGCCCTTAAAATAGTAATAAACGTAGATTGCGTATCAAATAAACATTAGTTTGGAAAAGGGATTGAGTAAATATCAAACCTGAAAAGTGTGGAGGAGATTGTGACATTCTGAATAATTATAATCAGCCGGTGACCGACATTTGTTGTCGAGCCAAATTTATTTATTTTTAAATAATCACAAATGATTAATATATGATCAAACGTTTGTCGTTTTATCAAAAGTTATAATTGATGGTAACAGTGCAACTTAAATATTTAAACCGTACAGCAGTACAACATCATATTTCGATCGTTCATAAAGCAAGGGTAATTATTGTCCCCCAATAATCTCCATCCAAATAATTGTATTCATTGCAACTCAGGGGAATCGAACACGTGACCTTGACTCTTATACCAATTGTAGGATCAAACGCTTGTCGTTTTACCAAAAGCTATACTGATGGTAACAGTGCAACTCAACCGTACAGCAGCACACGCATCACATTTCGATCGATCACGAAGCAATGCCAATTGTTGTACCCAACAATTAAATAAGACAATATCGAATTTTTGTAAATCACTTGAATTTTTCCTAACTTTTTTGATGATGGTAAACTTATACTTTTCAATAATATTCATATCCTTTAATTTCAGTGGGAAAATTATGAATGTCTTGACAATGTCTATTTTCAATTTTAGTCCTCTATAGTCGAATTTTGGTCTAAGTTCAGAAACATTGGTTTTTGTCTTATTTTGTATGGGTTGGATATTACTGATATGACATTAAACATTATTGAGATGATCGGTACCACATCAGCATTCTGGCAAATAAGACTAAAAAATGCAAATTATTGCAGTAAGACCCCAATTTAACGAATCAGAGGACAAACAAACCCAAAACAAGGCATCATAAAGGGCTAAATTGCTATCTTCCCTTTTCAATTATGTATCCGAATTTTCATATTTTTTTTCAAATTAAGATCGAAAATCTCATATACTTGAACTTCTACGAACTTTTGAATTTCAATTCACCCAAGGGATGAGCCAGAATACTTCTATTTCAACCCTTGAAATTCATCGCTTAGTAGAGGCGAGCCCAATTTGGGTGTAGAGATATTTGACTTTTTTTAAATAAAAAAATTTAATTAATTAAATCTTGTTTGCGAGTTCTTATCCAAAACTCCAAACACCTAAATGACGTTTTTGGTGTATAAATTCTCGGCTAACATTCAATTAATGTCTATGCTTTGCATTAATTTGAGATTAATAAGACATTCAATTAATGTCACTAGGAAGACATTAATGATTCAACACGCGTGCTTGATTTTGTAATTTTTCTCCCTTTTTTTTTTTTTTTTTTTTTTTTGGCTTTAGGAATGTATGGGCCATAAACTTTTGCATCACTTGATTCTTAGTGTTAGTGGAATTCTATTTACACTTTATTTATTACAGAATAGATTACCAATTTCCAAAGTTAAAGAACGGAAAAATGATAGCATAGCACGCGTGAGTTCGAGTATATAATTATTCTAAACTCTTTTTGAGGAAATATTTTTCTTAAAATGTATTTGAAAAAAAACGAACCATATGATAATCATTTAGTTTTATTTTAGCAAGTAAATATATAGTTTACTTGCCGAGTAAACATATTTCACAAGTCTTTTGTAGGTGAAGTACACGCAAGACACCAATTAGATATAATAGATAATTAAAAAATTTGAATTAAAAAATATAATTTCTAAACCTTATGTTATATAGCAAATGATAATAACTATAAAGAGGTATGAGATTTTAGTTTTTGTAACTTAAAACATGATTTAGCAATGGAGAACTGAGGAGGCATCAACTGATTATTATAATTAATTATTGGGATGGACAATTTAAGATAATAATAATAATAATTTGTAAGTTAAAGTGATTTATCATAGGAAAATTAAGAGGTGTGAGAAGATAATTAGATATTTTCAATGGTCATAATTTTTCATTTTTTTTATAAGTTACTATCTCATATTTTTATAAGTGATTTCGGCCAGTTCACGAGAGCGAGAGGACGACCGAAGAATACATTGCTAGAAGTTATACGCAAAGATTTGGAGTGCAAGGGGATTACAGAAGATATGTTGACTGATAGAAGCGTTTGGAGAAGACTGACGCATGTGTCCGACCCGACTTGATTTTTCTCTATTGTTCATTTAGCCTACCCCAATTCATTGGGATTAAAGACTTAGTTGTTGTTGTTGTTGTTTATAAGTTACTATCTCATATTTTAAGTGGTGGTGTGTTAAGTATTTTTACTTAATTAGTATCAATGATCACTGTATAAGAGTTGAGAACCTGGAGCTTGATCTTTTTCAATGCTGCTAACAATCTTTTCACGTTCATTCTTTCGTCAGGCGCCCTCGAGGTGCAATCTAAAGCCAATTCCATCATGTATTTTATGCTTTGTAGCTTTCGACACAAGTACTCTTCTTCTGCTCTTAGAAGGTTACTGATGATTACCTCATTCACTGAATTGAATAAAGAATCATGCAACCAACTACCGAGAATCAAATCTCCAGTAGATATTTCTTGAATTTTTGAGCATCGTCCATGACATGCAAGTCAGAAACTAAAGAATGTTTTAGGATAGGCATATACATTGATATTGGTCGGGATAATATCGACCCAAAAGTAAGCACCAAAGTCCAATATAATGAAATTTGAGTTGGATGATGTACCAAGGGTTTTGAAAGTGTAACTCCTGGTCTTGAAACTAAGTTATAGCCACTTGTCTCAAAACTTTGAGGTCATGAGAATGACATAACAATGATTTATTTATTAGAAGAGTTGTTGATCATTAGACTAAAAGTAGGTGGAGTTGCCTAGTGCAATATAGCCTAAGGTAGCAAGGGTTTTGGTGTGTACCTCTCATTCTCGTCCATCGAAGCTGAGGTCGATAACTTCGGCGTTGATTCTAAATGAAATTCAAATCAACAAGCCTCGTAATACAGAATTCTATGAAACCAGTCTATTATTCCATAAAATAAATAATTCTTAGAAATATCAGCTGATGCTTCATATATTAATGGCGGCGGCATCTTGACCAATAACATTTAATTCACCATCTCCAAAATTGGTTTTGATCTTCCTCTCGATTTTGATTCGCTTATATCTGAGGAGTGGATGTAAGGGATGAGCGTTTTGAAAAACACTCAGCAAGTGGGGGACAATCGATGTGACAATATAAAATATTTTCATAATTTTTTTTCAAAACATATATCATAATCGGAGCATAAACTGATATTAATACTGAAACATAAACTTAACAGAATTGCTCTAATCGGAGCCAGAACAGAACACGTCATATCATAAATTTTTTTCATATACGTAAAGCACACTAAATCCTCTAATTTTCTCCTGGTACTGATATCAGTTTTCTAGACTTAACCCTCCTAGAGATAATGTCAGAATCATCGGATCACCCATGAATAGAGGGCCTGTACGTCCCAGAACAACGGCTAAACACTGTATCAGGTCAGGAAAACGATTATAATCCCACCGCATCAGGGACAGAAACAGAACTCGGAATTCCAACCAATTGGATTTCGAAATTTAAAGTGCTTCAATAATATAGTTTTCATCAAAACATCAGAATTTCATAGTTTCAATATAATTCACATTATCGATTGACGTTTCAAAACATGCATATGATTTTTTTCAAAAATGAAACGAATATATAATAAGATCCCACTTACAGAGGTTGGAGATATTTCTAAGCGTGATTGGTTGAATTTGGGTTGCAAAAACACGACAACATTCATTCTTTCCTTGGCTTGAATGGTTCTCGAAAACTCACTGTGTGTGTGGTTCGAAAATTGTGTGCTTATTGGGTGGAACTTTTCAGAATTTGGATGCTACAATTTCGAACCTTGATGTTGAAATTCTCAAATTTTTGTTGCTAGAATTATTGTTAAATAATGCTGGAATTGTGATGAAAACAATGATGAAACACTCGAAAAGTAATTTGAAGAAAGTAAGGGAAACATTATTGTTATTTGACTATTTAGTAATGGGTTAAAATATATAAGATAAAGTAAAATAAATCAACATTATCTCTTATACAAACTCTAATTATTTAAATACTTATACAAACACTAATTATTTAAATACTTAGTTATTGATTTAGCTAAAAGTCTACAAATTAAATCAAATATGATTTATCTCATTAAGTATTTTATTGGCTAATAGATAACAGTGACATTATTCCTAATTATTATCTACAATAGAATTCCTAATTATCCAACAACTCATTATTATTTTCGATAGAATCTTCAATTGTCTAAAAATTATTTTATTATCTATAATTTAAGATACAATTCTTATTTATCTGATTATTTGCTTAAATAAGTGTTTTAGGATCTATAAGATTAATATTTGTAATTCAATATTAACTCTAATACAATTCAATATTATCTAAACACTAAGTTATTGATTTAAATAAAGAAAACTTGAGTATTTTGGTTGTTTAAACTTTGGGTGATAAATCGGGTTTCCACAGTTCCATGATCCGAAAATCAGTCCACCAATTCTTCATCCAGCATCACATTACTGGGCTTCAAATCATAGTGAACCATAGGTATCGAGTAACCATGGTGAAGAATTCCAATGCACTTGCTACATCTATCATTACGTTCAACTGCTGAAGCACATTCAAGAAAAGGTTGCCTTAGTATAGACACTTCTCCAGGCTACCATTCGTCATGTACTCGGGGTTTGAATTCTAAGTTAGTGTAACTGCTGATCACTTTTGTCAGATTTCAATGGTTAGGGTATGGAAATATTTCAGGTGCAACTATTGGCAGTAAATCAGATTGAGTTAGGAATTGTTTTCTTCGACGTCTGATTAATAAAAGTGCAAAAGCTAAAAAAAACAAGAAAAATGGTTACAGTTACTGGTATACTGATATGTACATAATATTTCGACAGGGTGGGACATGCAACCTCTATGAACCACAAAAACCATTGTTTGACATGAAAGACTACTGATAACCAAAATTCTTAAATGGCCCTCAACTTGGAAATTCTCTACTTAATCCGTTGAAATGATACATTGAAAAACCAATATTTGTTCACAAACTTTTCAAATTGGTCTTTTACACAAATTTTCGTTCAAAATTCATGTGGGAGAAATAATAATAAAATTATGGAATACACTCAATTAAAATGGAAGTTATAGGAGAGGTATATACACAATTAATTACTTTATTATTAAAATTTATGTGAGGAAAAAGAGAATTACATTTTTGCCCTAAATTTTGCTACTCTTTTCCACATATACCTATTAATCTAAACCATCCAATAGATAAATTAGAGACAAAGTAGGAAAAACACAATGGGAAAACTTGCCCTCATATCCACACTTTATACGAGTATAGATATAGATGAGTATAGAATAGATTTTTCCATTCAGATATATATTTCCTTGGTCAAAATATAATGTAATAATATTGGTTTTTTTTAGCATAAATAGAAAGTTGATTCGAAAATAATCGTACTATATATAAATATGATATGATATTATAAGAATACATCTTTACTCTTTAGAAAAAGAATTGGATCTAAATAGTGAAATGATTTGTTTTCCTTTGGGAAAATGAAACATATTCCCACAATCCAACCAAACATGGCCTCAAATGTTTAGGGGAAAAACATAAAATTTCTCAGCCTTTTCTAGTGAAGCCCATTACAAGAACATAAATTATGTACAAAAGGATCTGTGTCATCATATTACAAGACGTTCAATAAAACCAAGGTAACTAATCTAGATTTTTTGATCTGATCACAGCATTTATTTAAATTTAATTAATGAACCAGTTGGACATAATCCCAAATAACAAGTTCTCATCTCCTGGTCCCCAGTTTGGTCTCGCAGCAGCATCAGATTTGTAAGCAAAACTGCTATCCTCACAGGACCACCAATCTTTGCATCCTTTTCATTATATGAATCCATCCAAAACCATAAACGTTACAATCATAGTTTATCACACAAACGCCATTGATCTACACTGACAATCTTCTCTTCTCTTGAAAACTCCACAAAATTATGATGTACTGAAATTCTTGCATGGCCCCGTGAATATAAAAAACAGTTTGATTCAATCCCTTTTGGCAACTGTTTTTTCAGGACCATGTGCATTGTGCAGTAATCTCGTCAGGACCGTTTCAACCACTTAAGAATCATTAATCATCGAAAGTGACAACACTTTTCTTGAAAAATCATTATTACTGAACCAAAGGGTACCTAGAGATGTAGTACTCTCTTACACGGGAAGTACCGTCTCTGGACAAAATGCCTTCAAGATCTCCGATTATTCTGGCCAGCCATATCTCTAAATTTCTCTGGATTTCTTTGAAGTTATTTCTGATCGAGCTTAGTGCTCGCATTGTGGCTAGTTTGGCCTGGCCTTCGAATCCCTTCCCATGATAGGATTTTCCGGTTTCTGTTTGTAAAGCCATCAATTTCTGATTAGTTTCAGATGCACGATGCTGTAGTCGAAATGCTTCAAGTAAAAACTCGGTTTGCCTCTGTGTTAGGAAGTCTGAACTGACGGTGGGCTGGCAGGGATCGCCAGCTTGCTGTAAAAATAAAGCCTCATATCATAACATAACCTTGAACGAGGTGTCAGATTTATATACAAAGGCATAGATTAAATAAGGTACAAATTTAGAACTACTAAATCCCATTTTATTGGGCTCACTAGTTGATAAATGCCACGTAAATATATGTGTTAAAGCTTACCATTTTCCTGCACAGATCATCGATTTTTCCTGCTAATGCTTGATACCTCTTGGCCTGCTTTCGCATTTGAGATGGCACCTTTGATAGATCCGTCTTGCTGATTCTTTCCAAATTTAGCAGTTCTTGCTCGAGTAATTTTAGTTTAGAGGAAACTCCAGTAGAGTCGGCATCAACCTTCCACGGAGAGTCTCTTCTGAACCAAAAGATGATGTGGCTTTTGCATTAGTTACATGTTTATAGCATCAAATTTTCCAAAAATGTCATAGATAGAAAAACTTTTACCTAGCCACAAAATGCTTCATATTGTACTGTGATTCAAGGGGTTCATAATGCGTATCCTGCATACGTAACATCCAGAGTCAGGATACTTAACAAAAAATTTTGACATAGAACATAAATACCAATAAGAACTCACTTCGAACTTCAACAAATTGGTTTCTTGAGGACAAAAGGCCGGACAAAGGTTGTAAAACTTTGCGCAATCCAACAAAAACAAGTAAATATGTAGATTATAAGATCAGCAAACAATTGCAATTTGAACTTGCCCGCCAATTACACCAAATTGTGCAAAATCGAAGCATGTTTTTTTCAAAAATTAAGCTTTCGCATCAAGATTAAGTGCAAGAACACGAACAATGTACAAATGCCTTATCATTTTCAGCACAGAAGATACTGATTAGGAGTTCAAACACAATTTTTAAGTTGCAATCTTTCAAGCTAAATGAACCATTCATAATCTTTAAAGCAACCTGAGAAGTAGATAAAAAGAAATAGAAAAAAGCTTATAGTTCAGTGCATCATCCTAATCAGGTCCCCGAGAACCCAGAAGGGTAAAAGTGGTTCCATTAACATGTAAGAAAGTTAGCGTACCCAGTTCATTGGGATTTATCCCAATATGCTTAGTTGCAGATTAAATGCTTAGTTGTTTTGGTCGTAACACACGGAAAGAAGTCAAATTCTTCAACACTTCAAGTATTGTAAACATAAATTTCAGTTCCCTTATGACCAAATCATCAATGTTTCTACTTTGAAGTTACTTTCCATATCATAAACTTGTAAGGAACAAACTAATACGTTACAGCCACAACTCCATCACATTCTGAAAGAAACCACAGAAAGAAATTGCATTGATCTTACCTGCCAGAGACTTGTTTTTTCAGACCATAATTTTGAAGCTGCGGAATTCAAGAAATCTGAACTAAACCCTCTCGTACGGTGCCCAAAAACAGCCCCCATTTCATCCAACCCAGTTCCCCCAAAAGACTCTTTTACCCCAAACTCAACCCCTTCTGACATCCCATCTTTCCCATACCTCACCTCCATGTCACCATAGCAATCTCCACCACTACCCTCCACCTCAAAGTTACTTCTACTCACGAAATTCAGAATTTCATCTCTCTCACTAACTTCCCTTTTCAAATCTTGAACATTACCCTCCAATTCATCCCTCACACTTTCAAACTCTTCAATTTTACCCTTCAAAAAAGCTATTTCTTCACTGCCCTCATCGATCTGCTGCAACAGCCTCTTCTCTTCCTGCTGCCATGCGTGTCTGTGGCTGGCAAAGATTTCAACAACTCTTGCATTTGCCTTTGAGTCCTCTTTCCTTCTTGAGTGAAGTTGTCTCAGATGCTCTTCAGCTTGCATGAGCTCAAAGGTGAGAGCTTTATTATTTTCTTGAAGTTTAGAGAGTAAAGAGATGAAGTTTTTAGGCAAGGACCCGAGAAAAATTGTGAAACTAAGACCTAAATATGAGGACAATAGCTTCACATAATGCTGATGATCAGTGGATGGCTGTTCTTGATTGGGATTTTGGTGTTCATGATTTTCTTGATGTTGGTATTGGGCAGCCATTATTCTCTGGCTTTGCTCAGGAATTTTTTGGGGCTAACTTTTTGTGTTATCTTGGGGTTTGGTCTTTTAGGTGTCTTTTGTATGGTGGACTTTAAGGTGTGACGCCCTTTTTATGTTTTCTTCATTAGGTGACTGTTCACGTTCGGAGAAAATTTTTATCGTTTGCTTGTTCTTGAGCTGGTCCCTTTTCTTTTTCTTTTTTAAAATAACACGGACATGGGATTACTAAAAAAAATTAAAATATAAGTTTTAATTGCCATGGCCCCATATAATTTTCCCAATATAAAACTTGGGTTTGATCTTTCTACTCTTAATCAATTCCTTGCTATTTAATTATGTACCAATATATAGTGAATATAACCGAATTAAAGCTATCTCATTTTTTCAAACTTATATTAAAAGCGAGAAAAGATGATTAATGCAATTCGTTAATGATTTCATGTCAATATAGCTGGAATACTTCGTCAGGCAGTACTTGGGCAGAGAAACACGAATCAAAAGCTGCACAACACATTATTTGCTTTCATCAATCCATATAGATAGTAAAAGGGAAAACTAACACCTTATCAAACAGTGAGTTCCAATTCATAGAGTGTTCCAACTCAGTCACCATTGCCCGAAACGAAAAGAAAACAAATTCAGAATCTGATATTTGACATTACCATACACTATCAGAAAGTTCGAGAAAACCATCTGGAGGTCCGTCTTTTGTACAAGAATCTACTCAGCAACGGCATATTGTCAACGTAAGAACTCAATGTGATATGGGAGCAAAACATGCCAGTTTAATGGGATTGTCGCTCAAATTAATTGTAGTCTATATCGAACTTCTTTCGAAGAAGGACGAACAATTGTCGATGTTCACCACTATTAGCATCCGTTGCTTCAGTTTTGGTTGCTAATATTCTGTTATCCCGGACATTGTGCTTCGAGCCAAAACTATAAGACATGTTTCTTATTTCCAAGAAAATATATATGACGTTTACAGTTTCATACATGAACTTTGATAATTGTTTTCATGTTTTTTACATCCAAAACACACAAGTTCCTGAAAAGTGAAAAAGAAACATACGAAAGCATACCCACTACCTATATACAAATTTTGCAAATATGTCATAAGAAAGTTTGCCATCATATCTCCTTTCCACACACAAACAAACCAGTTTCATCACACATGAATCTTTTGTTTATGCCCCATGCCGAGTACCGCTGTTATTCCGGAACAATTTGTATTTCTAGTTCCGACGCCTCTTTCATCTTCGCCTTCTCCTTTTCTAGCAAATACATTTTCTCTGCATCAGGTAACAAAGATACGATGGTCTGAAGCTTGAAATTCAACTCTTCGATCTTTTCCATCAGCCTGTCATTCGTGAACATCCCTAGCAGTACACTTTGAATCGTTTCCCAGCTTTCCATGAGAGGTAGAGCGATGATGACCACCGAGGCAATAGTACCCCACACAATAGCTATGACTGCCCAGAATCTGAAGTATCCCTTGTTGAATTGCCCTGCATTATTATGGTAACATATCGAATTCATAAATTGTTAAAAGGTTAATAGTAGAGTATGGGTGCATGTGCAAATGAATGGTGTTGCTTCGAGCTTTTTCAGCCAACTCCTATATTATTTGATTTGATTCGAATTCGAATATTCGAGCCCGATTTATTTTGTTCTCTTACTCACAAAAACCCCTTGCAAACTTTACTATATTTATAATATTTTATTAATTATTAAAATAAAAGAAGCTCGTGAGATTAAGCCTTCGCTTAATAGAGGTGGATACTTTAATTGGATGGAACAAAGTTTCCTGCCAGCTAAAAAATTTCTTGCTGGAGCTCGAATATGAACAGTATTCCCCTCGATTTTTGTTCATTTGCACCAGTAGATAGAAGTAAATAGCAAGACGTAGTTGTCTTTACAGCCGAGTGGATTACCTGCTGGAAGAGTAAGAATAGGCCACAATACAACAATCACTAAAGTGAAGCCAACACCCCATTTTACTATCCATCTCTTTGCTCTGATCAACTTTTCCTCCTTAAACTCTTCAATCGACAATTCGCTATTCTCCTTTTCGACAACAGTAATCTGTTTAGTACTCTCCCAATCATAATCTTGAGGCCGGATAAAACTACATACAGCATGAACAGCTCCACCAACAAGTATAGAAACCAAATTTCCAGCCAGCATTGGCGTGTTTCTTCCAGTTGTGTCGAGATTCACTCTCCCATACTCGACTTTAGTGACTGTTAACCAAGTTATGATTCCAAGTAAACAACCAGTGATTGTTCCAAGAATGGCGCCGAACGCGTTAGCTTTCTTCCACAGAAGCATAAAGGCTATGGGGATCACCGCCGAACCGATGAACACTCCCATTGCTAGATACATCCACCCAAGAGAAACTCCTGCCTTGTTCATTATCACTGCTAAAATTCCCATGAAACAACCGAATGCTAGAACAATACTCCTCGACACTTTTAGGATCTGTTTTCCACTTGCATTTGGATTGATGTATGTACGGTAGATGTCGTATGTACATAGTGAAGAAACTGCAATCAGCTCAGAGGAACCGGCAGACGTCACAGCCCTGATCATCAATGCAAAATTTTCAGAAAAGAAAACTCATATATTTCAAGAACCTTCAAAGGTAAGAGAATGGAGAAAAAAGTAGATAAATTTTATGCAAATATCTTTCTTTTTGCCTACAGCTTACATAAAAAGCATTGTTAGCAGAAGAACAGATCCTCCTTTTCCCATCAAAGCAATAGCTGTGGCAGGAGGGACAAGTCCATGACTTGCCTCACTTGCAGTGATTGGCAGATCGAGGGCTAATGCTCCAAGACCGAGTGAGGTTGCCAAAGAAAATGGCACTGCAAACCAAACCAATCCTCCCAGTAAGTATCCCTTGTGTGTCGATGATGGCCTTGCAGCAATGGCACTGACCCAATATCCCTGAAATTACAGATAAGTTACTTTTCAATACTGTATCTACATCCCTAAAAAATTGATGATGAAATACCAAATCTCTGAAATTCAAGATCAATGGCTTCACGTACGTACATTATCAACGAACACAGTACCGAAATTTCCGATGATATTGATAATACCGAAGACAAGACCTCCAGAACTCAGCATTGTGACAAAAGATCCTTTGTGGTTTCCACTGACTGGACCACAGGCTTGCCCGATATGAGAAATTGGATCTTGACAACTACGTGTTTTACTTGCAACCTGAAGCAAACGATTGTATACAACGGTTGGGCTGCCAAGTTCGCTGCTCGAGACATATACCAGGTATACAAAGATGACTAAGACCAGATGTACTGCAGTGAAAAAAGACGAATATTGCTTATCGGCGTGGAAAAGGTGTGCCAAATTTCTTTTGAGAATGGGTGGTCTCATGTACCTATTACCGAATGAATGTAACTCGCCAAGAACGTGGCTTTTAGCCCTCCTGCAAGTGTGTACACAATAACACCAAGAGGGATAAGAAAACTTGCAGCATATATGTTGACCCCTGTGAGAGCATTCACAACTGCGGATCCACCGAGTAAAAGCATGGCCGTTACGATAATGTTTGTCATGAAGCAGAATGTTAGAAAGACCATATGAGCCGCAGTTCCCCATCTGTGGAAAAGCTAGAAAATTCAAATTCATTTACAGGTGGAATCACACAACAGGGACGCAGCCTATGCAATGAGTCGTCCCCTAGATGAATTTCTCGGTTTGGCCTTATAGGAACCAAATGTTTCATAAACAATATGACAGGTTAACATAGAACAGACCTTGCTTTGACAATTTCACAAACTGTATGAGCATGAGGAGCTTTTCTTTTGATCTCGATAGCCATTACTCCAAATAAAAGCACCTGTTTATCATACAAACAGAACCAGTCTTTTATCAAGAATGGAGGGTCAAACAAATGCACAGTGGTAGACCCTGGGTGCAAGAGGGAACGGCCGCAGAAATTTTTTCCTCTTTGCAAGTTTCATCGTTCCTCTTCCCATCTCACCCAACACATCCCCTAATTTTTTAGGTCCGTCACTGTTTTTGGCTTTCCAAAAAAATAAAAAGATCTTTACGACATGCCTGTATAGTAGCCCCACTTGCATACCAGAAAGGACCACTGATTCCATATTCCCAAGCAACATTAGAACTTTGCAAAATGGTAGCAGCCCAAGTCCACTGCAGGATTGATTACGCGTTAATAGAGTAAAGATTAACAGCAATATATTCAATATGAACCCATATCTCATTACCTGAGACACAATCACACTTGCAATCAGTCCTGTTTTAACATTTCTGCCTGCTGTATTGAACCATTCCGATGTATGCCGGGACCCAACATATCTCTTTTCCAGCCACACCTAATCCAGAGAATACACCCAATCAATTTTTTTTAAAATTTCTCGATTAAAATCATGCGAAATATACGTTCAGAACCAATTAATTTGAGATGGGTTGGGTTAAAACTTTACCAAGAAAGAGGTGAAGACCGCAAAAAACGCTCCAAATCCAAGAATCACAGAGTAGCCAACACCTTGATTGAGCACAGCTTTTCCTCCGAAGAAACTGGTTTGTCTAATACAACTGCCACCATCTATATGATAATACTTGGCTGAGTATGGGAATGGCGGGCAGTTTGTGAGAGAAGCCATCGGAAGTTGCTACGATTTGCTCAATTGTTAGTGGCAGAATTGGATTGATATTTATAGGAGGAAGATGGTGTGGTTTGGAAACAGGGGCCCTTTCTTGCCACGGAATATACTATACGCCTTATCCCGAATGAGACAAAGTCAAATAGCGCAGCTATTTCAAGCTCAATTCATACATAAGGAATCTGTTGGATGCGGGTCTGGCGAAAGAGATTGAATATATGAAAATATGTATTAAATTGTTTATTAGGAAGGATTGATTTGCTTGGGAAGCAGCCCAAGCAATCATTATTTTAATCCTCCAACTCTCATTTGTGACCAGAGCTGGAAAAGGATCGACTTTTGGATGCTTTCTTGTCGTGTTTTGCTGGAGTATTGATTGCTACCCATAAACATTTATTTAAGAATATCAATCTTTAAATGGGAATATTATCTTTTAATGATTTGATATATTTTTAAGAGCAATAATATTTAAGAGTAGCATCAAATCAACATTTTCTCCTTTAATAAACATCTTCGCTGTCATTGAAGTTAGTGTGATTCTGATGGACTCGCCTAGTTTACTGTAAAGACCCGGATTTTTAAGTTATGGGATAACTAAAAACTTGACTAAAAAGAGTTTAAAAATTCCTAAACTCTAACCAAGAGTTTCAATTCATCAAGGAGTCCTTAAGCAATATAAACTCATCCTCATACCCCTCGAAATTTGGCAATTGGAATCAAACCAAACTCCTTCCTTATTAATCAAATTTTAGCATCATGATCGAACCAAACTTCCGCATCAAATCTGCTAAGATTTACTCTTAATTTTCGAAGGTTTAATATCTCTAAACTCCTCACAATTTCATCTTTAATCACTCGATAAGCCATAGCAAGATTTAACTAATTTGTGCAACTAAGTTTCGAAATCTTCCACCTCTGCCATTGCCACGAAAATCGAGCAGAATCCATGCTATCATCTACCAACAATCTGCACAAATCTCCTCCTATGTTTTCGAGTTAGAGTCATACTCAAACACCTCAACTTAGCCTCTACTTTCATCTATAAATAGGGACCAAACCATAGCTATTAATCACTCCAAGCCAACTCCTTCCAGCCATAAAATCGAGAAGGAAAAACCCACGGGTTCTGTCCAACAATTCGAAAAGTTGTTCCATTAATCCCTTCCTTTTTCCAGCAAGCTTTTGAGAACCAAGCCTACTATATCTTAACCAATCTTCATCATCCTTTTTGCCTTCGATTCCAGCCAAGAAGAGAACCTTCGAACTCGGCATTGTCTGCCAAATTTTCGAAGGTGCAGATTCACAACTAAGCCACCAAAGTTCAGTATTATATTCTGTCCAAAATCCCTTCCAAATTATCAGCAAGATTGTGAACTATAACTGAGTGGTTTGGCAAGCGTCTGCCATCTACTCCATCGTTTAAGCTCCTTGATTCGGTTGGATAATTACCGAAAGCCAACCAAGTGCTGAATCCAATCTTGTTCATTGAAGAATCTGTCCGAGAAGTAGCGTTCGGATTTCGTTTAATCCAGGAGGATTTGAATCCATACCTTTGATCAATCCAGCACGTATCCAAGCACTGAAAGTGGGCTTTTGTTATATATATTCGTTTCGTTTTCTAAAAATCATATAGTATGTTTTAAATTCCCAATCGATATGTATTATGTTGAAATTATGAAAGTATATTTTGTAAGCACGTTAAACTCGAAATCTAATTGGATTTGGATCCCCATGACCCTGATGCGGTGGGGTGTAACCGCTAAAAGAACCTTATACGGTGGTAATCCGTTGTTTCTGGATTATCCAGACCCTTTATTCGTGGGTTAGCCGATGTTATGACCTCATCTCTAGGAGGGTTAAGTCTAGAGACTGATATCAGTACCAAGAAGAGAGTAGAATGCTTTACTGTGCTTAAGTATATGAAAATTATGAAACGATATGTTATGCCATGGCTCGTAAGGGCAAATCAAGTATGTTAAGATACATTCATATCGGTTTATGCAAGTTTTATGATCCAAGTTTATGAAAATTATGTATATGTATGATATCGATTGTCCCCCACTTGCTGAGTGTTTTCCAAAGCACTCAACCCCTTACTCTACATCCCCAGATAAAGCCGAAGAAGAATTAGAGCAAGAAGAAGAGCACCAATTTTGGGGTTGGTGAAATCAAGTCCGCTGCGTAGAACAAGAACTTTTATGTTTTCAAGTTTTCCAGTTTTAAGACAATTTTAATTATTCAGTTGTTAAGTTTTTAATTCCACATTTCTTTATTCATTTTAAAGACAATGGGTTTTTATTTTTATGGAAAAAGACTGGCTTTTCAGTAGTTATGATATTATGAGGCTTATTGATTTCAAGTTGTTTATGAAAATCAATGCCGGTGTTAGTGACCCCGGTCTCGGGGCGTGACATTTACAATAACTGAAAATATTCTCAAAATGCCTACGTGCCTCGTAGGTTGTCCTACTAAATCAAGTTACTAGGGAATGAGCCTTCTTATTTTTCCTAGGCTCATACAAATCTTCCTTACATTATCTATTGCCAAAAAAAAAAAAAAAAACCTTTGTAGAAAAATAATAATTTGAAAATAATACCTTTTAAAAATTAATTTTGAAGACAACTTGAATCTTACAATAATTATGCAAAATGTCAAAGAAATTTTTGGTAGTTGAGTCACTCTCTTGGTTTGTCAGCATGGCTGAAATATTTGCTGATCACTGAACTCTCAATTATTTAAAACTTGACGTATTCATGTGACTTTAGAATATTCCAAGTCAATGCTCTTACATTTTAACCATAGCATCACTGCTTCATTTACTTTTTGCTTTTTATTTTTTTGGAATAAGATATATGATTTGTTGAATAAATACGGTTGGGAGAAATATCTTAAAAGCTGCGGAGCCCTATGTGGTAACTCATTTAGTTTTCATTTTATTTTATTTTTTGACAAGGGATTAACTAAATATTTTTTCGCATACTGTGGGGCTCGAACCCGAATCTCTCTAAAGTGGATATAAGCTCATTTCAGCTAGACTAGGCTCAAAAGCTCGTGTGGTAATTATTAAATATTTTAATTGAATAATATTTAAGTAACAGTCCAAGGGCTGATTGAAGTGGTTGAGATATAGCTCAAATCTTGGGATTTTGATGGTGTTACTGCATTTGACAAAGGTTTATTATAACACGATGAAATGATATCAGAGCGCCGTATACAACAAAAATAAAGTTGGAAAGTGTGGTAAACAATAGATTAAACAGTTTATAAATAAAAAGTTTTAAGATTTATTTGGAATCTAAATTAAAATTCAATTAAATAAACATATAGATTCAGATTCGATTGTAATATTAAGCAAACTCGGCTGAATACCAGTATATTGTCACAGGGAAAACAAGTGGAACTAAAATTTGAATCATTTGTGCAATTCAAGAAGTTGACTGATGAGGCTATCACAATCAGATGATGATACCAAGTGGGAATTAACAGCCTATTGTACTTACGTATTATATTCAGAAGATGCGAGTTTACTTCTTAAAGATGCGACTTTGTAATTGATGAAATAATTGTTAAATAGTATGCAAAAAGTCATGAATCCGAAATTTTAAATTATTTGAAGTTTAGATATTCGTTTGAAAATCGTTGTCCAGTGTCCACTAATAGACGAATTATAAAAGATGAGTGACAAAAACTAATTTTGGAGAAATCAAAATATAATATGATATATATAATTACTATAGTTTGCCTTTATATAATATAAATTTGTTCATGTATCCACTTTAACACGTAAGTTGTTCCGTCCATTGTAAGTGTTGGGTAAAATCTATGGATTTATGGATATGTGTATTTTTGGGACAAGTAGACAATGATACAAAATGGTTAGTATGTCGAGGCAAGTTAATAGTTCAATTATTTATCCTTAAAACAATATTGTCCTGTTACGGCTGCTCGCGGTTTCTATGGCAATTCGTTTCTTGAGATACAACGACTATGATTCGTGAAAGTAGCACTACAAATCACGAATCATACAAATCACAAAGGTTTAAAGCACTCAACCTTGAAGAATGAAGATCGCAAAACAAATATGTAAAATCTATGTTTAGTAGCTTGATAAAGGTTGATGTATCATAATATTTAAATATTCATCCTCACGTATCACATCGTACTCATTATCAAGCAATATCTAAATGTTAAAAGTGAATTGTGACTGATAATGTTGTACCAAGCCATTAGGGCATCTCCAACCCTGCACCAAAAATGACCTCAACTCCATTTTGGTGCAGGGTTGGCCCTCCAACCCAACACCATTCCCAGCGCCATTTCAGGCACTGGGAATAGTGCTGCGCCAGAAATGGCGCACAAGTTTTTCTTTTTTTTTTCTTTTTTTTATTTTTTTGTTTTATTTTATAAATATTTATATTATTTATTATATTGTTTGTATTGTTTTAATATATTTTAATCATTTTTATTATTTAATTTTTGAAAATTTAAAATTTATTAATATTTAAATATTTATAGTTAATATTTTTAGAAATTAAATTTATTTTTAATTATTATAAATGAAATTAAAACATGCTAAAAGATTACAAAATTAAATTACTCATAATGTTTCAACACACAATTATTCATGTATTAAATTAATTAAAATATGCTAATAGATTGAAAAAAATAATTATTATAAAGGAAATTAAAAGGAATATTATAAGGAATATTCCTTTTGAAGTAAAGTTTGGAGTAGATGGGTTGGAGATGAGTTTTGTGTTTGGTGCAAAAATTATACTATTTTGGTGCAAAACCTGCACTAAAATGAATTTTTGGGTTGGAGATGGCCTTAACAAATTATATAGCTGAAGCAAAATTTGAGCTATTCGTTTCTAGAAGCATGATATGCCGCCAAAATTTCTGTATTCTGTCAAAATACATTGACCAATTTTTCGAAATAACAACATCACAAATTTCAAACTAAAAAAATAAAATTATAATTTTTAAAAATGTATCTCTTATAATTAGAAATTAAAGTAATATCAATGTAATTCTTGAGAAGTGTCTTTCAAGTGAGATTAAAAAATTTAAAATATGTTGGACAAGACAATATAATGTTGTTTCTATTCATTTATTAACTTACATGTTATGGTTACTTCAATTTCACAACTTTCTTTCTCTCCATTCATTGACATATTATATTCTAAATATTCAAATATAAATGCAATGAAAAATAATTGATAAAAACTACTAAAAACTAAGATCGTGATCCTAAAAATGTTGCTCATGGTTACAAAAGAAGGTTTTTAAGTTTGATTTTTCTTTTTTAAACATAGCATCATGATGAGACGATTGTATTCCTTGTATGTTTTCAGGCGGAGAGTCTTGCATAGACCGGATGTGGACTCCGATTTATGTGCCAACACAAACATAAATTATTGTCAACCATGGTTTATCAAATCATGATTGAATATATTTATATGTGTTGATGCATGAGCTGATGTTCATACCCAATCCATGCAAAAGTTCCCATTTTCAGGCTCATAAAACCGGCCTGATCTTAGTAGGTCACCGAATCTTCTGGTTCCTTATCAGCTTTTAACGATTTCTTATCGCGTTGTGTTGAGCCTTAAACGCATGTTTGTGTTTAATGCTTTAATTTATCTCCGGATTATTTTTGAGTTTTGATGATCAACAAAACTTGTGTTTGTTATACTAATATGTCTACTTAGTGTGCAGATTTATTGGTTGGAAAGTGAATTGATTGAAGAAAATCAAGTGTGCAAATTCTGGTCTGGATCGCTGGGGCGATGGTGACCATCGCCCCAGGCGATGGCAGCCAGGAAGGCATCGCCACGCACATCGATAGAAGCGACGCCGAGGCTCGCGCGCAGGGGGAGTTCGCCCGAGGCGATGGCCTGAATGCCTGAGGCGATGGCTGGTTCGCTTGAGGCGATGAAAGATTTTGAGAAGCTGATGCTACGACATTGATTTGTGCAAGGCGATGCGTGCATTATGGTGACCGTTGGGCGCGGCGATGGTGATCGCCTGAGGCGATGTCCGAGGCGATCGATGAGTGATTTCAGCCTTATGTGTAGCAAAGACTAGTAGGAGCCTAGGGGGCTTCTACACTATAAATATGGATGTTTTGGAGCATTTTGAAGACAAGAAACAAGACAACAAACTTCTACAAAGCTTTGTTAATTCAAATTTCAAATAGCATTGCAATATCCATACTGTTGAGCCTTGAACGCATGGGTGTGTTTAATGCTTTAATTTATCCCCGGATTATTTTTGAGTTTTGATGATCAACAAAACTTGTGTTTGTTATACTAATATGTCTACTTAGTATGCAGATTAATTGATTTAAAAGTGGATTAAATGAAGAAAATCGAATGTGCAAAATGTGGGCTGGATCGCCCCAGGCGTTGCTGACCATCGCCCCAGGCGATGGTAGCCAGGAGCATCATCGCCACACACATCGACAGAGGCGATGCCGAGGCCCGCGCGCAGGGGGAGTTCGCTCGAGGCGATGCGTTGATCGCCTGAGGCGATGGCCTGAACGCCTGAGGCGATCTGTGCTTCGTTTGAGGCGATGAAAGATTTTAAGGAGCTGAGGCTACGACATTGATTTTTGGCTTAGATCGCTTGAGGCGATCCATGCATCGCCTGAGGCGATCTGTGGAAATTGGCGACCGCTGGGGCGCGGCGATGGTGATCGCCCGAGGCGATGTTCGAGGCGATCGAGGAGTGATTTCAGCCTTATGTGTAGCAACGGCTAGTAGGAGCCTAGGGGCCTCCTACACTATAAATATTGATGCTTTGGAGCAATTTGAAGACAAGAAACAAGCCTACAAACTTCTACAAAGCTTTGCTAAGTCAAAATTCAAATAGCTTTGCAATCTCCATACATTGTTGTTGTATTGGAGTTTGTACTTCTTTCTTTTTGTTAGAGTCTTGTGTTCTTTGTGTTGGTACACCGTGAAGGTGTTTGTTAATTTATTTGTAAGGTCCTCCAACACCAAAGCAAGTTGAAAATTGTAAAGTCATCAACAAGTATAGTTGGTGCAAGTGTGTGACTATCCTTGGAGCCCTTAAGGCCAAGAAGACTCGTGAAGAGTGTTGGTAGCTCGTGAAGAGTATTGTGCTCGTGAAGAGCTTTGTGAACTCGGGAAGAGTTGTATTGTGGCCAACTTGGAGCCCTCAAGGCCAAGACCATTTGTTCTAGTGGAACCTCGGTTGGAGGTTATCTAACAGGGAAGAGGAGACGTAGGCGATTCATCGCCGAACTTCTATAACAAATATCCTTGTCATTTACCGCTTTAATTTCATTACGCATTTATTTATTAATATTTTACATTGTGCTTTAGATATGAAGGAGTACAACCGATCTTGATGTGCTCAACCGCAAAGGAGATATGGGACAAATTACAATTTTGTCATGAAGGCACGAATCAAGTGAAGGAGACCAAGATTGATCTTTGCAACTCAACTATGAGACATTTGAGATGGAGTCCGGAGAAGAGGTTGATTCGATGTTTAGAAGGCTCACCCAAATCATAAACGAGCTTGCCCAACTTGGAGAGAAGTATCCTCCAAAGCAAATATGGAGAAGAGCTCTAAGAGCCTTGCCAAAAGAATGGGATGCAAAGAGGACAGCCATCATTGAGTCTAACAAAGGAGAAAATGCATCTTATGACCTTGATGAATTTCATGGCACATTGGTGACCCATGAGCTTGAAGTATCAACAAGGAAAGGAATAAAGGAGGAAGATAGATCCAAAAGAAATGGGATAGCCTTGGTTGGGAGGAAAGATCAATCCGATGATAAAGATGATGAAGAGGATGAAGAGATGATCTTGTTCACTAGGAAGTTCAAGAAATTCTTCAACAAACACAACAAGCCAAGGACCTCCGGTGCTACCAAAAATGATTTCAAACACAAGGTAACTTGTTATAATTGTCAAGAAAAAAGGTCATTATGCTAATAAATGTCCTAGGAAGAAGAATGAGGACAAAGGGAAGAAGAAATCCCTCATAGCCACATGGAGTGATAGTGACTCCGATGAAGAAGAAACAAAACTTTGTCTCATGGCCAAAGATGACATAAATGATGAAGGAGATGAAAGCGACGATGAGGTACCTTCTTTTGATGAATTGTTAGATTCCTATCATGAGCTTATAGATGTTCTTGGCAAAACCAAGATGAGTAACAAAGTACTCAAACTTGAGGTAGCCAAGAAAGATGAAGAAAATAATTTATTGAAAAATGAGTTAAGTTCTTTGAAGAAATCTTTTTGCAAATTTAGTGTGAGTAGTCTAAAGATGAATGAATTGCTTGGCTTGCAACGTTGTAGCTTTGATAAAGCCGGACTAGGCTTTTCAAGCAAAACTAAACTATTTTCAAGCTTGTTAGCTAAAGCCAAGCATAATTCTCCTACTTGCACTTATTGTTGCAAAGATGGTCATTCTAAGAACAAATGTAGGTTTGCTAAAATCCAATATCAACCTAACAAAAGGTGGAAATGTATTCCAAAGGTGTCAACGAAAGCTAACCCTCAAGGACCCAAAAATCAAATGGGTACCAAAGATCCTCTTATTGTTAATTTGTTTTGTAGGGACAACAAAGGGATGTATGATGAAGGCACAAGCAACTCAAAGGAGGAGATTATCTCATTTACCTCAATAGAGGAAGCACGTGGTATTTGATCAATGACAAGAACGCACTCTTGTCATCGAAGGTAAATTTATTTTGTGCATTTAAAGAGCAATTCAAAATTTCATTGGCACAAATTAATTGTGACCAATAAATAATGAAGCTCAATATTAATTGATAGTAAAATGCATTACCTCTTAGCATATGCACATATAAATTGTTTTAATGCATGATGTATGCTTATCATTTTTTAGTAAGTATGTTGATATGTCTTGAATTCAAATTTGAATATGCAATGTGGAAATGTGCAATTATGTGATTAATAATTTTATTAATCTTATCTAATGATGCATTGAGAATTTTAATGTTTATTGGGCATAAGTGCATGAACTCTTGGTAGAACATATGCACACTTTGCAATGTTTAGAATTCATTGTTGATTGCCTTAAACGCATGTTTGTTGTTCCACTAAATGATTTAATCTTATGCTTGTTATGTCTATTACATGCTTGATGAGGAACATGGGTAAAATTGTTAAAATATGGCTATGTGTCAACATATTCTTATGCTATGTTTATTTAAATTTTGTACTTTTTGATTATCAAAAAAATGGGGAGAATTTTGTGATAAACTTGAAGCTTAAGACATGCATAGTTTAAGGGGGAGAGCTTTTGTATGCATGGTTTGAGGGGAGAGTTGTTTGTTTAATACTTTACTTGGTAATCTTGTATGAGCTATGCAATTGTTAAGGGGGAGTCATGTTTACTCACATTTCATGCATATTACATATTCAAGTTTATCAAGTTTTGTGATCATCAAAAAGGAGGAGATTGTTGAGCCTTAAACGCATGTTTGTGTTTAATGCTTTAATTTATCTCCGGATTATTTTTGAGTTTTGATGATCAACAAAACTTGTGTTTGTTATACTAATATGTCTACTTAGTGTGCAGATTTATTGGTTGGAAAGTGAATTGATTGAAGAAAATCAAGTGTGCAAATTCTGTCTAGATCGCCCAGGCGATGGTGACCATCGCCCTAGGCGATGGCAGCCAGGAAGGCATCGCCACGCACATCGACAGAAGCGACGCCGAGGCTCGCGCGCAGGGGGAGTTCGCCCGAGGCGATGGTCTGGTTTGCTTGAGGCGATGAAAGATTTTGAGAAGCTGAGGCTACGGCATTGATTTGTGTAACTGATCGCCTGAGGCGATCGACACATCGTCTGAGGCGATGCATGCATTATGGTGACCGTTGGGGCGCGGCGATGGTGATCGCCTGAGGCGATGTCCGAGGTGATCGAGGAGTGATTTCAGCCCTATGTGTAGCAACGGCTAGTATGAGCCTAGGGGGCCTTCTACACTATAAATATGGATGCTTTGGAGCATTTTGAAGACAAGAAATAAGCCTACAAACTTCTACAAAGCTTTGCTAATTCAAATTTCAAATTGCATCGCAATCTCCATACATTTGTGTTGTATTGGAGTTTGTGATTCTTTTATTTTGTGAGGGTCTTGTTTTCTTCGTGTTGGTACACCGTGAAGGTGTTTGTTGAGTTATTGTAAGGTCCTCCAACACCGACGCAAGTTGGAAATTGTAAAGTCATCAACAAGTAAAGTTGGTGCATGTGTTGTGGCTATCCTTGGAGCTCTTAAGGCCAAGAAGACTCGTGAAGAGTGTTGGTAACTCGGGAAGAGTTTTTGTGTGGCTATCCTTGGAGCCCTTAAGGCCAAGAAGACTCGTGAAGAGTGTTGTGCTCGTGTAGAGCTTTGTGTACTCGGGAAGAGTTGTATTGTGGCTAACTTGGAGCCCTCAAGGCCAAGATCATTCGTTCTAGTGGAACCTCGGTTGGAGGTTATCTAACCGGGAAGAGGAGACGTAGGCGATTCATCGCCGAACTTCTATAACAAATCTTCTTGTTATTTACCGCTTTATTATATTACGCATTGATTTATTATTTACTTCTTTATTTTATTTATTTATCGATTAACTTGAAATCTTCCGCTTTGCAAACTTTTTTATTTTTGCAAACTCATTTTAAAAAGCTAAAGTAGCCAAGAAACCTCATTCACCCCCCTCTTCGGTTCCAACATGTTGCATTTTCGATGTTCGGAGGCTTCTGTCTTGACGACTCGAACTTCTATGGGTATGGCTTATGATGGGGTTTCATGACTGACTTTGGATGCCTCTTCCTACACCGGCGGTTGTTGCGTGGCAACCCCGTCGCTCGACATGAGGCTTTTTGGTTGGCATGTCCGAAATTTGGGGGCATCTCGGACATTATTTTTTGTGCGACTGACCAATAGTACGAGTTTCCCCTTTTTGTTACTGCTTAATCTTTATCTACAATGTATTTATCTAGTGAATGTGTTAACTGGTCGTCGTGTATATTTGTGTTGGTGTCCTAGGGTCTATGTTACTGACTTTCTCAGTGGTTCTTTTTTGCCAATCTGGTGTTGTTTATTTTTGTATGTTTCATTTCTGAAGCATTGTATGATTTTGACTATGGTGCCTTGCGGTTTCATGTGCCACCCAGTAGTTTGCTTCTAGTAAGGATTTTGGATGCGAGCTTGTTCATTTGTCGTCTCTTTATTAGTTTATGCTCATCGCAATCCACATTTGTACCTTCATTTGTTAAGGAATGCAATTTGCTTGCTTGACCACAATATGGAATTCTTTGTTTGAAGGGATCGATTTTGGTACTGGTGGCTCATGCATTATTCTGGTCACTGTCTGATACTTATGTCATCACTCATTGTTGTCATGCCATCTGGTTGTACCACTTTCCCTAAGAATCAGTGTTTTACTTATGTTGTTTTACTTGTTTTCTTGTTTATGTTTGTCTGATTGTTAATGCTATTATTTTCGTCCTGGTTTATACTTGTCAAGTTGACGACTCTTAATTAATATATAGTTTGTTTTCTGATTAAAAAAAATTCTCTATTATTTAAAAAATAAAAAAACAATTCTGCACTTGGTAAATATCAAACGAGGTTAGATAAAAGTTTTTGTGATGTATCAATTAATAGTGATTGAACTAGTTGACATGTAGTTCAATTGATTTTTCCAAGATCCAGTTAACATTTTTATATCGATTCATCGGCAATAAAGGTACTATAAAACTACCCTCGATTTATTTAACAAGAAACCTCGAAGATTAAAAATCTCTCTAAATTAGCTTCTTTGGAAGTGCGTTATGCCACTCTAAGGGAAAAAAAAGATTTCAAATGAATGATGATGATGCCTCTAAGGGCACTATCCTTAAGGACATCATCAAACAAACCCACTCTAAGATGCTGATAAGGGTTGGATATGACTCGAGAGATGAGAGTCATAACCAAGATTCATAATTTTGTTCTATAATTTATAAATATGACCAATATTTTCATTGGTAAATGCATATATTTCTATAGAAATGTCACGATGATAGTATATATTTTTCTCCAACGAGGATATATCTAAGATAAAGTTTATCCTTTCGCCTTTTGCGTGTGTTTTGGGACTTTACCTCAAATGTGTTTAATTCAACGTATCAGACTCATCGACTCAACTTAGAATTTTCACTGTCAAAGTGTAGGACAAAGAAATGAAGGCAGGTCATATGGAAGAGCACCTTGATGTTCTTACTAAAAATGGAGAGAAAACTGGCATCTCCAAACCCAGGTCAGTCCCTTTTCCTTGAATCCTCGTCGTTTGTGCTTCTGCGTTTTTTTTTAAAAATTTTCTTTCATTTTCGTTCAGCTTTTCTTGGCAACGATGACTTTATCCTTTCTTTTTCAATGATGTTTTGTGGTTGTGTTTTTTTATTTCCTGAAGATATTGGTCATACTTTACTGCAATGGATGATTTTGCGATTTCATGATCGGCTGTGGAAATTTGTTGATTTTACAGTATTTTGAGTGTTGTTTTTGAATCCGCTTCTTTTGCAGTTTTTAATGTATTCTTGGCAATGATGGGCTTTATACTTTCTGGTTCAATGATGATGTTTTTGTACTTGCGTATCTTATTCAGCCGATGAGTAGTGGATTCTATTAATTATAATAAAACGGGGTGTGTAATCCTTAAAGTTTGCTTCTGCAATGGAATCTCTTGCGAATGTTATTGAACATATTTCTCCTGTGGTTATATAGTGAGTGTGATTCTGTAGGGAAGATGTCCATAGAGATGGTGATTATCATCGAGCAGTTCATGTATGTATATTTGCTGAGAGCACCCAAGAACTCCTCCTCCAACTACGTGCTGAATGCAAAGACTCGTGGCCTGGGCAATGGGATATATCTAGTGCAGGCCATATTTCTGCTGGTGATTCTTCCCTTGTCACAGCAAGGTATTGTCCATATTTGTTGATTATAGTAGAATCAAATGGTTTCTCTTACATTGCCAGTGCAGAAAGTTCGAGGCTTTGAGTCTCAATTAGTTTCATCCTGTCCCAGTTGTTTATGATTCAATGAGTCATGTTCTATGATCATCATCCGGATCATAAAATGTCCCGCATTGATGATCAGTAAATAAAAACTGAGGTCCTACAAAAAACCGATTTATGTGCTGATAGATTAAAAAAAAAGTGCCTTCCAAGATGATGATTGGATATTCTTTTTCTTGTTGAATATGGTTCCTGCATATTGTACTAATTCCTTTTTCTTCTTTTGATCTGTCTGATTTACCTGACATAAGTATATAATCAAGGAAAGCCTGGTTTTGGAAATGGTGAAATTGTAAAAAGTAGAGAAGATTCCTTGTGTCAAAAGTATACATGAAATTTACTCATAATATTCAAGCATTGGACATTAAATATAATTTTTTTGTCTGGAAGTACCTGGCAAAGATACTAATACATAGCCAGGTGGTGCATGTCCGTCTGTGATAGACTGTTTAAATGCGTGAGCAAAATATACATAGTTCTCTCTGCTTTTTAAAACTGGATGCCGTTGTACTGTCCTTTTTGCTTATATCTTGGTAGATGCACTCTACATCTCTGCTTACTTCAACCAGTGAAAATTACTCACCTCTCGTTGATGCTTGCAGGAGGGAACTGCATGAAGAGCTTGGTATTATGCTTCCAAAGGATGCATTTGAGTTGCTATTTGTTTTTCTTCAAGAGTGGTTGGTCTCTAAAATCTCAAACTGAGTAATCTTGTTCTACTTTTCATCTTTTCATGCCCAGTGTTGAATAACAGTCATCAGTACTAATTGGTATGGCTGTTTACATATCCGTCAATGAACATATTTCTTCTGTCTTATTCACCACTGCACCTTTGGCAATAATTGTTGCTTGTGTAAGTGTTTAAGAATAGATTTGGGCTTTGAACAACTGAAGGGAATAGTTGAAAGACAATTTATCTTAGTTTCAGATTTCTTGAAATTTGGGATGGGAAAAGTACTTTGCTGCTGTAGTTCGAGTATTTTGACAAGATCGCTTAATCTGCAATGACAAGGAAAACTATGGGTTTGTTGTTTAGATGATGTTTTCTCTGGTTTTGGACCTTGGTTAGGATGATTTTTACTGTTAGACTTTGGTCTGATACTTTTTAGAGATGTGAGATTTTGATTTAATTGACTTCTTTATTACGATTGGGATTTTGCTCTTTCATTTCATGCATTTTTATTTGCCAAAATGAAATTGATCAATTAATATTTTATCATGCAGATTATGGTGCAAATAAATTCACGTATCTCGTCGTGTTATTTTATTTTATTTTTGTAGCCATATTTTTTCATTTATTTTTGTAGCCATTATTCTTTAATTTGTTTTTATTATGAAAACTTTGGTGCAAATAAATTCGACGAATATTTTTATTTTATGAACTAAGCAGAAGACTTGATTTGAACGAACTTATTTGTTACTCCTGTATACAAATGTTTGCTTACAGAACTGTACACCGTCATTTTGGAAATGTTCTCAATTTAATTGCAGTGTCATAAATGATGGCAACTTCATTAACAATGAATACAATGATGTGTACCTTGTCACGACCATGGATCCTATTCCCTTGGAGGCATTTACTCTACAGGTCAGGATGTTTTAACTCACTGGAACAAGAATGTTCAACCTTTTTCTCTTACTTTTGCATAATGCCTCATCTAGTTAGATAACTATAGTTACAAAACATTAAACAATGTTCTCATGCTTGTTGGCAAAACGAATGTCATATCACAATTTTGTCTTTATAATGTATTGTTTAATGGTTGATATTTTAGTGATTAAGAAAATGAGAGAATTGAATACAAGGTGACAATAGAAAGCAGAGGGGGATCTACTCTGTTTGCACTTTACGTGTAAACCTGAATTACTTTTTATCTGAAGCATGCAGTGTATTCCGTACAATTGTTCCAGGCTTAAGTTGCATCTCACATTTCTCTTAAGTTCATGAAAAAGAAAATACTCATTCTTCTTCTCATTTAACTGGGAATCCATATTTCCTTCTTCAGAAAATACATGTATTTTACGCAGCGCTTCTGCTAGTATATACCAGTAATCCCTCTTTCTTGTGAGCTGTCTTTCACTTGATATAATTCATTTTATCATACCAATTGAGATTCAGTTCATGCTAATCGGAGGCATTGCCATGTACCAAGTATTCATGATTTCATATTCTGCGAAAAATTCCTGAAGTGTTTTCTGTCTCTGTTTCTGTTGCCAATTCCTCAATCAAATGCCTATCTATGTTGTATTATCACCATAGTTACCGTTTTTCGATTGCTGATATTATCTCTTCCATGTTATTTCGTTATGGAAACCTTCTGAGAGTAATGCTTTGCTCTATGTTTTTTGAAGGAATCTGAGGTGTCAGCCGTTAAATATATTTCTTTAGAGGAGTACAGAAACTTGCTTCTGAAAGAAGATCCGCAATATGTGCCCTATGATGTAAATGATCAATATGGCCAGATCTTTGAAATTTTGGCAAAAAGGTATGCTATGTAGAGTTTTGGATGTTTTCCATATTGTTTCTTGCCATGTCTCTTGTTTTTTATCTGTAGCAAATAGATCGCCCTTTCCTTTTCCCTTGCAATAGCAGTTTGTCGATTTGGGAATTATAGTGTTCTGACTTTTTATAGTAAGTTCAGCAACTCAATTTTTTATTTACTTAATTTTGTATTGAAATAGGCTTGTAAAAAACAATTTTTAAGCTGTTTTCCTGGTATTTTCTTATGCCATATGACATGCTAAACCTTTTTCTTATTTCAATCGCCTTGCAAACTATTTCTGTTGCAACACCTCTGGAGTAAAGTACTCAATGTCTCTTGTGCACTTCTCATATAACTTCATCATGATACTATTTACGCCTATATTCTAGGTATACACAGAATGCTGAAGCACGTGCTTTGATTCTACAGAAGCAGCTATACCGTTATGCTCCCGTATCACTTGAAGCAGAGGTTTTTGCGTTGATACCTTATATTTCCCCTCCCAAATGTTAGCAAAGCATGTGTGGATAATTCATGTGTATAAAATGTTGACTGCTTCATGCAAATGCTCACAGCCGAAAGTGACTCTAGGATCTGTGATCCATATTACATTCAGTTTTATTCCCTTTATTTTTTGTGGTTTAGTTTGTAAAGATTTACTAACTAATTTCATTCCCCAGTCAAAAATAAAAGTGGTGTTATCCACCCAGTCCTTGATACTTTCTAAAACTTCGTATTTTTTTATGTAAAAGTAAAATTTCCGCCATTGGATGGAAAAACTCAGTGCAATTTGTTCTGAGTTTGAGCTACTCTGTACAAAATGCTAGTTCATTTAAGTTCTTAATATCCCTATGAATTTTAAAGGCACTAGTTAAATGTACAGCAATATAAAGCAATCTGTGTAAGTTTTTATTCTTTCCAACAAGGTGCTGCTAAAAAGGTTAAAATTGATGGTATGACATCATAACTGCACATTTGTTGTCTTATTTGACTGTGTTCATAGGAAATGCTGAGTGCTATGGACCCGATCCACTTTTTCTAAGTTTTCAACCATTGTCTGTAAGTTGTCAACCATAGTTTCCTTGAACAACATGAGAAAACAGAACAATAATTTATTTCCTATCACAACTTCAATGTTTGGAGGAATCTTGCTAAAAAAACAAATCAAGTATATTCCATTAATTGAAGACACTGGTTATTTCGATAAACCTTTCTGTTTCCAACTCCTTTTACCATTGTTTTCAGCTTCTTTTGAGAGTTCATACTTCACAATCCTCATTTCATGGTGTTTAGCTTATTATTTGTTCTGAGATTACCGAGTCTAAACATCTTGTTCTCAGTTTAATTATAATCCTGTTGAAATATCATATTACCTAGGAACAAGCCATGATGTTCTCACTTCTTTTCATCTTGTTTCTTTAACAAGTGACAATGCAATATGATAGTTAATGTTGGAGATAACTATCATCAGATATTATTTTATCTTTATTATTTATCATAGATATTAGATTAGGAGATAAGAATATAAGTTTAAACTTAAAAGAGTTTTATTTACCTAGGATTATTGATCATTTCTCTTGTATAAATACTCAATTATTACTTCAAGGAATATATAGAAAATGATAGGGAGATTTTTCCCAGTCTATCGTCTCTTGTAACATGGTATCAGAGCCATAAATTTCAACTTTTTTCTTCTTCCTCTTCGAGCCAATTACCAATCGGGCGATGGTGAAGATGGAGTTTGCGCTGTGAATTTTTTTTTCCGCTGTGAATTTTTTTTTGCGTCAATTACCTCATCGCGCCAATTACCTCATTGCGCAAATTACCAATTACCGTTTCTTTCTGCTGTGAATTTTTTTTTTCCCGAACTTTGCCACGGTGAAGATGGATTTTGTTGGGGTCGCTGGTGGATCAAACGATGATTCCTCAAAAACCCACCGCCACTGCCTCCTCTACACCAGTCGTCCAATTTCGACTCATCGTCCCTACAAATGACAAATCATAAATTAACTTCTAGAAATTATTTCCAATGGTCGTCAATCCGTACTCATTGTTCTTCTTGGACGTGGCAAGATGGGTTATATTTCTGGGGAGAAAGTCAGGCCACCCGAGGGTGATTTGGGTCGTCCAAACTGGGAACCAGAAAATTCAATTGTTATGGCTTGGTTGATTAATTCGATGGAACCTCGTATCAACCAGAATTATTTGTTCCTCCGCACTGCCAAAGCAATTTGGGACGCTGTCACCGAAACATATTATAACCTGGGCAATTGTTCGCAAGTATTTGAGTTAAAAACAAAGCTCCGTGAATCTAAACAAGGGAGACTTGATGTTACCGAATACTTTAACACATATGAATAACCTTTGGCAGGAGGATCAATTCTATCTTAGTGATTGGGGTGAACCAGAAGCTAATGCAAAGTTCTGGAAATTTGTTGATAAGGAGAGAATTTACGATTTTCTCACGGGCAATAACAAGGATTTGGATGAAGTATGGGGCCATATTCTGGGACGTGGCAGCCTGCCAACTATTCGTGAAGTGTTCTCTGAGGTTCGCCGGGAGGAAAATAGACGACACGTTATGCTTGGCGATCCTCTTCCTCCTTCATATCCCTCTTCGGCTGCCACTGAACCATCTGCTTTGGCTTCCAAGGGTTCCATTCCGTGGGCCCCAAAACCGAGTTGTTCGACGAAGCCCTCTCAATCTGATGAACCAATTAAGTGTGAATATTGCAATCGCCCATACCACAATCAGGCCAACTGCTGGAAATTACATGGCAAACCCGCCAATTGGAAGCCATAAGGGAAAGAAGGAAAAGGGTACCAAACTAATGTGGCACCCTCTGCACCTCAACCACACACCTCATCTGATATTGTTAATGTCACCCTTAGTCGTGACCAACTGGATCAGTTACAACGTTTGCTCACTCTCTCTGTTTCCACGCCTCTTTCTGCTGCCTGCTCTCTGGCAGATTCAGGTACTACTCCAACTGCTTTTCGTGCTTCGACGGAGGCAGCTCGCCCCTGGATCCTCGATTCAGGCGCCTCTGACCATATGACAGGTAGCCCCACATTATTTTCTTCATATACGCCTTGTCCTGGCAATCTAAAAGTCCGCATAGCGGATAGTTCTTTATCCACTGTGGCTGGGAAAGGTTCAATAAGTATTTCCGATTCCTTAACCCTCAATTCAGTACTTCATGTCCCAAATTTAACTTGCAATTTGTTATCAATTAGCATGTTTACTGAACATCACAATTGCATCGCTAAATTCTCTACATCTTGTTGCTTATTTCAGGAGCTGGGTTCGGGGAAGACGATTGGCGATGCTAGAGTTGTGGGAGGTCTTTATCACTTCGATGATGTTCTGTGTGTGGATAAACAAGGCCTTCAAGTCGCTGTTGATCCTCTTCCCTCCTCTAAACAGGCTTTGATTTTGTTATGACACCATAGATTAGGGCATTTGAATTTTCAATATTTAAGACATTTGTTTCCATCTTTATTTGATAATACAAATCCAAATTTATTTTCTTGTGAGATATGTCAATTAGCTAACACACACGTTCCATCTTCATGTCTAAACCATATAAACCCAGCCATCCATTCTCACTTATTCATAACGACGTTTGGGGGCCTTCTCGTGTTCCCACCACTTCAGGGTCACGATGGTTTATCACTTTCATTGATGATCATACTCGACTTTGTTGGGTTTATTTGCTAAAAGAAAAATCCGACGCAAATAATACCTTTGTAAAATTTCACTCTATGATCAAAACTCAATTTCAGACCACAATTCAAACCCTTATCCACACTTAGTAGCTTATCCTCATTTTCAACATGTCTCCTCCTTAGTTCCTCGTACCTTCGGCTGCATCGCTTTTGTACACAACCATATTCCAACTTTATCCAAATTTGACCCACGTGCTATCGAATGTATCTTCCTTGGTTACTCTCCGTGTCAACGTGGCTATAAGTGTTACTCTCCATCTTTAACAAAATTCTGTGTCAATGGACGTTACTTTCTTTGAAAATCAGTCCTTTTTCCATCCACTTCGCTTCAGGGGGAGAACACTGGTGAAGCTCAGTTTCAGTCATACACACCAGACCCATTCGATCAATGTTTATGTGAACTGCAGTCCCATACTAACCCTCGGCCTCAATGTACACTGCCTATAAATCCGTTTCCTAGTGAACCTCAGTCCTATACTAACCCTCAGCCTCAATGTACGCTGCCCACAACTTCTATCAACGACTTTGAGGCAGGGGGAGATGAAACACGTCCTGAGTTGTTTGTCTATTCACGACGGAACAGGAATCAGGGTACAGAACCGACCTATGCTCAAAAACCTTGAAGTCGAACTCAACAAACCACTGAACCAGAGGTAAGTACTTTAGACCTTGATATTCCTATTGCATTTCGTAAACGAGTAAGACAATGCACAACACACCCTATAGCTAAATTTATCTCCTGCAATACATTGTCTCCAAACTTTCGAAAGTTTACATGCCATCTGTCAAGCATTGAGATTCCTAGGGATATCCATGAGGCACTTATGATTCCAGAATGGAGGAAGGCAGTGGTTGAGGAGATGAACGCATTGAACAAAAATGGTACTTGGGAGATTACATCTTTACCCAAAGATAAGAAACAGTAGGGTGCAAGTGGGTTTTCACCATCAAATACGAAGCAGATGGGAGTATTGAGAGGTATAAAACCAGATTAGTAGCAAGGGAATTCACTCAAACTGCAGGCATTGATTACCAGGAAACGTTTGCTCCAGTAGCAAAATTAAATACAGTAAGGGTGCTATTATCTGTAGCTACTACTCTTGATTGGCCATTGCAACAACTAGATATTAAGAACGTCTTCTTGAATGGTAATCTAAATGAGGAGGTATACATGGAACTTCCACTTGGTTTTGGGGACAGGAAACAAATTGATCAAGTATGCAAACTAAAAAAGGCTCTTTATGGCCTTAAACAATCTCCTAGGGCTTGGTTTGAGAGGTTTAGTAAAGCAATCAAAGGCCGTGGATACTCTCAATCACAGACTGATCATACAATATTCTACGTTACCAACGAATGGTAGGGAAATTAATTTATCTATCTCACCGAGACCAGATATTGCCTTTGATGTGAGTGTTGTAAGTCAATTCATGCATTCTCCATGCAGTCAACACCTTGAGGCAGTACGACGGATTCTGAGGTATCTAAGAGGAAGTCCAGGTGAGGGCATGTTCTTCGAAAAAAACAAATCACGAAGTATTGAGATGTACACTGATGTTGATTGGGCTGGCTCAGTTGTGGATAGAAGATCAACTACAGGCTACTGTTCTGTATGGGGCAACCTTGTTACTTGGAGAGGTAAGAAACAATCAGTGGTATCTAGAAGCAGTGCAGAAGCAGAATTTCGAGCCGTCGCTCAAGGACTCTGTGAATGTATATGGTTATCTAGATTAATGGAGGAATTGAAAGTTCTCAACAAAGAGCCTATGAAACTCTACTGTGACAACAGGCAGGAATAAACATTGCTCATAATCCAGTTCATCGTGATAGAACAAAGCATGTTGAGATCGACACACACTTTATCAAAGAAAAAATTGAGGATAAAAGTGTATATATGATTTATGTTCCTTCAGGACATCAAGTGACAGACATTCTGACGAAGAGTTTATTAAAGACAGCATTTGACCAGTTGACAAGTAAGCTAGGAATGATAAATATCTATTCTCTAGCTTGAGGGGGAGTGTTGGAGATAACTATCATCAGATATTATTCTTTATTATTTATCAGATAAGAATATAAGTTTAGACTTAAAACAGTTTTATTTACCTATGATTATTGATTATTTTTCTTGTATAAATACTCCAGTATTACTTCAAGGAATATATAGAAAATGATAGGGAGATTTTTCCCAATCTATCGTCTCTTGTAACAGTTAACATGCACTTCAGGTCCTTTTGTAGTCTGTACACACGCCTAGTGTGTATGTGGTCATGCTAGCACAAACAAATTACTGGGCATTTTATATTTCTGTCCGAAAGAGAAGATTGGATATCGTATAGCTCATTTCATCATGAATTTAAATACCTCGTAGATGCAGTCCACACTAGGCTAATTTGTTCAGATGTGCTTGGCAGTTAACTGGGCTCAGCGGTGCAGACAAGGAAGCACTGAAACTAATTATTAAGGCTGCAAGAATCATGGACCAAATTTTCTTTCTGCAGGTTATTTATTATGCCATTGTTATTCCGGAAATTGATATTTTCGATACATGCTTGTTTTACATGGGTAATGACTGTATTTCAAATAAAACTAATTGTAGTATTTTCAGTACAGATTAATGTACTAAAACTGAGGTGCAATCAAGAGGAATAACTTGCGTGTCTAGAGCTTGAGTAGCATTTTCTTGTGCCATTATTTATTTATTTTTATTATTTTTTTTTGGTTTTTTCCCCCCTTTTGTATGTGTTATTCTCTGAGGTTATGGTGCCATTTCTATAACAATTCAAAGTAGTTGTGATGTTAATTGAAAAACCTGCAGATAGATTTCATATTTTTGTTGCATGCGGTCATATAAATCCTCATTTCATAATATAGTTACTCCTTGGGAAATTGTAACAACTTTGGTGGTAGCTGACACTTTCAGATTCAGTTTAGTTTCATTACATTATAATAATACACTACGATTACATGGATCAAGTTGTTGTTCCTGGATCTTTATCATTACAAATATAACAATTTTGCTCACTTTGGTTGAATAAGACATTAGTTTTGACGAATGGGCTCTTGTCAATGAAATATAAGATCATGTTATTTGTTTCAAAGACTGGCCTTTGTTTATCTTAACTGGCATGTAATACACATACAGAAACACAGCACATACACACACGCACTCTCTCTCTCACTCACACACACACGCACACACACACACTTTCTCTCTTGCAATGCTTGGGTAGATGGTCTGATTATCAGTCTTCGCTCCCTCTCCCTTACGGTCGAGCTTCAAACTTCTGTTATGTGATGACATGCATGCCCTGGCTTGTTGAAAATAATGGCCTACTTTTTTTTCCCCAGATACTTAAATATTCCCTAAATTTCTACTTAGTTTTCTTGTTTTTCTTTCTTGATGAGAACAGGTATGGTGCAGCAATCCATCTTTAAGAGATTGGCTTGAGCAGCATGCTGATGACTCTCAGTTGGACAAGTTAAAATGGATGTATTATCTAGTCAACAAGAGTCCATGGTATATTTGCCTCATATGTGCTTCTTGGCCACTATTACTCTATACATCGATAATTTATCTGTGCATCTATCTGGCTATCTATCTTATGTATGTCCAAAGGACTACAACCAGTTGGCCTTTTCTCCCACTGGTTCGCCAAACATCAATAATCTGTATATGCATCTCTCTAGCCATCTGTCATTATTCCAAAGGATTACATGAGGCAACTTGGCGAATTTGTTTTTTCCCTAGCCAATCTAAAGTATTTCTATTTATGTTTATTATTTCAATGACCAATGAAATAGTACCATTGTTGTGCAAATACATCTTCCAGTTTTTGTCTATATCTTTTCCTCCTACCATCTTGTTCGAAAGCATCCAAAAGAACACAAACACTATTGATAAGGATACTAAGAGTTTTGTAGATCTTAGATTATAGATTGACTTATCTTATATTTAAATTGTAGATTAAATTTATCTATTATTGTATTCTAAGACAGAAGAACTCGGTTTACCTCTATATATTGAGGTCTTTTCTTTGTATTCAAAAAGTTGATAAATTAATAAAAAATAAGAAGAATAGAGCACAGTCTCTCTCGATTTATTCCTTCTATTTGACTTTCATGGTATCAGAGCCATAAGATCCTGTACAAAAAAAATTTTCACTCACAAATCTGTGAAAAATTTTGGATTTTCATTATTTTTCCCGGTTCCAATTTTCTGGCGTCAATCGCATTCTTAAGCATCGCTAGTTTTTGGGTTTTACGGGATTTGTCATCACGCCCACTGTACTCCTTTCTTGGCCGTTCAACATCGTCAATTGGGTGACAATTTTTTACGGAGGTGCAATTTTCAGCAATTCAATCGTTGGTGTTTTCCCCTAACTACCATCGTGATATCGTGATATTACGTGTTTTTGAAGAATTTCATAGCTGTTTGTTTCCAGCCACTGTCGCGACGTCTGCTTCTCCTATAAACGTCGAATAATTTTTTTTTCTCATTTTTCTCACACATGGCCTCTTCAGTCGATAAACCCACTCATAATTCTCACAATTCAGTCGCGTCGCTGTTGACTCCTCTCCTTTACAAATTACCAACCACAAATTGACGGGTAGAAACTTTCTTCAATGGTCGAGGTCCGTCCAGTTGGTAATTCGCGGGAAAGGAAAATACGGCTTCCTTGATGGGTCTATTCCTCAACCCCCAACCATTGATCCGTTTTTTTCCTCCTTGGGACGTAAACAATTCCATGGTAATGGCTTGGCTTCTCAATTTCATGGATGATAGCATAAGTTCCACATATCTCTTTCACTCCACGGCCAAAGAAATATGGGATGATGTATCCCTGGCATACTATGACCTTGTTGATTCCTCACAAGTGTTTGAATTGCGAAGCCAGTACCGCAACTTAAAGCAATGTGACAACACAGTGACTGACTAATTTGGTTCCCTCAAGCGGATTTGGCAGGAACTTGATTTGTTTATGGTTTGCGACTGGAAAGACCCTGCTGACGCTGTTCTTTATCGGAATCTGATAGCTAAAGATCGCGTGTACGATTTCTTGGCGGGTCTAAGTAGAGATTTGGATGCGGCTAACGGGCGTATTTTGGGGTTAACGTCGCTGCTACAATTGATGAGGTGTTTGCAATTATCCGCAGGGAGGAGAATCGGCGCCGTGTGATGCTTCCACCCACTTTACAGAATCCTGAATCATATGTCCTTATTACTCACACTCAGGCTGATTCCTCTATTCCACGCACCAAGGATGGGAACCGTTGTAAGCGGCCTTGGCATACTGTCGATACATGCTGGAAATTCATGGTAAGCCGGCCGATTGGGTCCAAACAGGTTTAAGCCAAAGGACAGGAAGGCTCTGCAGGTTGCTGTTGCTTCGGAACAGCCTTCCTCCTCCGATACTTCAATATCGAAAGCCCAACTTGATCAGCTTCTAAAATTGCTTTCGGCCAACAATTAGAATTCCGCCATAGGTGCTGCCACAGGTGCTGTGAACATTGCCCTTAGTGCTCTCCATCAGCCAGGTGAGCATTGGATCATTGACTCTGGAGCTTCCAATCACATGTCTTCAACTAAGACTATGTTTACTACCTTTTTACCAGTGTTGGCTAATCACCGAGTAAAAAATGCAAATGGTTCTTATGGCACGGTTGTTGGTCGTGGCAATATTTCCCTAACTCCTACTTTGATTCTCCTTGATGTGTTATATGTGCCAACTTTAGCTTGCAATTTGTTGTCGGTCCACAAGTTGACCAAGGATTTGGATTGTTATGTCTACTTCACACCATTCTCTTGTGTTTTTCAGGACCGGAATTCGAGGAAGAAGATTGGCATTGCTAAGGCGGTTTCAGGTCTCTACTACCATCAGGAGGATTCCTTTGTGAGCCATGTTGTCCATACTCCAACACCTCCTCCTTCTCTTTCTCCCGTGCAACAGATTATGCTTCTCCATTTTAGATTAGGCCATCCGAATTTTGCTTATTTGAAACGTTGGTTTCCTTCTATGTTTAGACACAATGATTTTTTTCAATGTGAGATTTGCCAATTATCAAAACATACAAGGGTTTTTTTACCACCATCTATCAATCTTCAGTGCCTTTTAATTTAATTCTTAGTGATATTTGGGGCCCCTCCCTGTCTGTCTGCTACTTCTCATAAGAGGTGGTTCATTACTTTTACGGATGATCATACTCGTGTTTGTTGGGTATACCTTTTAAAAGAAAAATCAGAGGCTGAAATTGTATTTCAAAACTTTTATTCGATGATTAAAACTCAATTTAATACATCGATTAAAAATTTTACATACGGATAATGGCACATAATTTTTTAACTCCATATTATCTGATTTTTTGACTGCCAATGGCCTCATTCATCACAGGTCTTGTGTTAACACACCACAACAAAACGGTATTTCCGAACGTAAAAACAGACATCTCCTTGAAGTTGCACGCTCTCTTATGTTCACCTCTCATGTTCCCAAGCATTTTTGGGGGGATGCACTCCTCATTGCATGCTATTTGATAAATAGGATGCCTTCCCGAGTTCTGAAATTTAAATCCCCCTTGATTGTCTACATCATGCGTTCCCAGAATATCGGTCTTTCTCGACTCTAGACCTTCGGGTGTTGGTTGCACTGCATTCGTCCATATCCATGATCAAAATCGTAGTAAATTAGATCCTCGGTCACACAAATGCATATTTTTGGGTTACTCGTCCATCCAAAAAGGGTATCGATGTTACTCGCCGTCTCTGCACAAATACTTTATCTCTCGAGACGTCACTTTCTTTGAATCAGACCCTTTCTTTCCAAAACCAGACATGATGGTCCATTCTCAGGGGGAGTTTTTTCCCTCACCTGTCCCAGCCTCTACTCTGCCACGACCTTGTGATTATCTACGGGAAGTCTCTGCCGTGCCTCCACATGATCCTCTGTCTCATCCTCTCGAGCAGTTCCCGGCAGGGGGAGATTTATTACAGCAGTCCCTTTACATTACTCACGCAAAGATCCTTCCAAAAAGGTAGCAGAACCTACACCATACATTGGACTTGACACTTTATCTTCGGACTCAAATTCTGCGTCGAATGAGGTACCTACTGAACTTGATACTGATTTATCTCGTATACCTAACCTTGAAGATCTTGACATCCCTATAGCATTGAGAAAAGGGACTCGGTCATGCACAGAGCATTCTCTTGCCAAATTTGTGTCTTATGGACACTTATCATCTTCTATCCAAGCCTTGGTGACTAATCTTTCAAATACTAAGATCCCTACTACAATACAAGAGGCTTGGAGTGACCCGAACTGGAAGAAGGCTATCATGAGAGCTCTTGAAATGAATGGCACGTGGGAGATTGTAAAAAAACCGAAGGAAAAGGCCCCAGTGGGTTGCATATGGGTCTTCACTGTTAAGTACACGGCTGATGGACAAATTGATTGATACAAAGCAAGGTTAGTAGCAAATGGATATACACAAACCTACGGCATTGATTACCAAAAAACCTTTGCTCCGGTTGCCAAGATTAATACAGTAAGAGTACTATTATCAATAGCAGCAAACCTTGATTGACCTTTATATCAATTGGATGTGAAAAATGCTTTTTTGGATGGAGATCTTGAAGAGGAAGTATACATGACATTCCCTCCATGGTTTGATGAAGAAAGAAAATGGATAAGGTCTACCTGAAGAAATCATTGTAAGGCAATCTCCACGGGCTTGGTTTGATAGATTTACTAAAGCAGTAATGAAACTTGACTATCATGAAGCCAATACTGATCATACCTTGTTTTATAGACATAAGAATGGAAAAAAAAACCCTATTAATTGTCTATGTGGATGATATCATACTCACAGATGATGATCAAGAAGAAATAGAAAGGTTGAAAGGGAGGCTTGCAGCTGAATTTGAAATGAAGGAATTGGGTAAATTGAGGTATTTCCTTGGTATGGAAGTGGCGAGGAACAAATCTGGAATTTCAGTCTCTCAACGAAAGTATGTAATAGACCTTCTAAAGGAGACAGGGATGCTTGGGTGCAAACCAGTTGATACTCCGATGGATTCTAATGTGAAGTTATGAGAAACTATGAGCAACAATCCCGTTGATAAGGGAAGATATCAACATCTAGTGGGGAAACTAAACTATCTCTCTCACACTAGACCAGATATAGCTTTCCAAGTGAGTTGTGTAAGCCAGTTCATGCACGCCCCATTGGAGGAACACATGATTGCAGTTTATCGGATTTTGAAGTACTTAAAGGGTCTCAGGGTAAAGGCCTATTCTTACGAAAAACAGATACAAGAGATGTTGAAATTTTCACGGATGCTGATTGGGCAGGCTCAATAAGTGATAGAATGTCAACATCAGGGTATTGTTTTTTTGTGTGGGGAAACCTAGTAACTTGGAAAAGCAAGAAGCAACAAGTGGTAACAAGAAGTAGTGCCGAAGCTGAATTAAGATCAGTGGCTCATGGTGTTTGTGAAGCCTTATGGTTAAAGTTGTTGCTTGAAGAACTGAAATTGAGTATAACACTACCTCTAAAACTACTATGTGACAACAAGGCTGCCATTGACATCTCACACAATCCAGTACATCATGATCGAACCAAACATGTGGAGGCAGATCGACATTTCATCAAAGAAAAGATTGATGAAGGAACAATCAGCATTGTCTACATTCCCACATCAGAATAGACTGCAGACATACTTACTAAAAGCATGTTTCGACCCATGTTGGAAAAATTCATTGAGAAGCTTGGAATGCATAACTTATACACTCCAGCTTGAGGGAATATTGATAAGGATACTAAGAGTTTTGTAGGTCTTAGATTATAGATTGACTTATCTTATATTTAAATTGTAGATTAAGTTTATCTATTATTGTATTCTAAGACAGAAGAACTCCTTTTACCTCTATATATTGAGGTCTTTTCTTTGTATTCAAAAGGTTGATAAATTAATAAAAAAGAAGAAGAGTGCACAGTCTCTCTCGATTTATTCCTTCTATTTGACTTTCAAACACAACTTTTGTCCGTTCTGGACTTGTTGCCCCTTGTTCATTTTTTATTTTCTGATCCACCTCAATTTTATCAGCTTAACAGTTTCCAGACTCCAGGTTTAGAATTTCATATTTCATGAAATCTTCACTTTTACCTTTTCTGTTCATAACCTTGGTATCCCCTAGGTCTCACCTTAACCATGTTCCCATTGCAGGTCCTGCTTGGACGAAAATGAGGCGTTTTTGACTACTGCTGACTCTGCCGTGAAGCTGCTTCCTGAAGCTACAAAGTCAGTGGCAGGGTGGAAAGGTGTTGAGTATAGAATGGCATTTCCTGTTGTGAAACCAGCTGGCGCTAATTTTTATCCTCCCGATATGGATAAAATGGTATTTTTCATGTGTGGGAGAAGATGCTCAGTCTTGGCATCTATCTAATATACTTTCATGTGGACTCCATCGTGGTGGCCACATCTCAGGTTAAATTTTCTTTTCTTGGTTGTAGGAATTTGAATCATGGAAAAGTAGTCTACCAGAGGAACAGAAAGAATTAGCCACCGGCTTTTTCAATGTTATCAAAAGGGAAAGTGAAAGAGCCTTGGATAAGTCAATATCATCGTCCATATTTGAATTCACTGGTGATGCTCATGATCTATATATTGTCCCTTACTCCGAGGAATACAGTTATTTCTTGGAAAAAATAGCTCATTTATTGCACAAAGCTGGGGATTTGACCAACTCTTCCAGGTGCACTGTGTGTGTTCCTGATATTTTAATCAGGTAAATAGCTTGGGCAACACTAACTTGGTTTTTGATGGATGGTTTCTACTGGTGCAGTTTGAAGAAACTCTTGCATAGCAAGGCTGATGCTTTGCTGTCAAATGAATACTATGATTCCGATATAGCATGGATGGAACTGGTTAGTTCATCAGAATTATGATTCATTCTAACATTCTTGTATTGGTTGGTTAATTTTTTTTTCTGTACTCAGATATAGCTCTTTATGCACTTGCCCTTTGTGTATATATGTGATTTCGTTACTCAATAAGTAAGTTTCTATTATCTATTTCTCTAAAGAATTCTACATCATGGATCACATTTGTTTCAATTTTAAGCCTAATGACATACATCACCAGTGGCAAAAATTGCCTTCTAATGAGAAAGATTTAAGTTTCATGCCAAATTTGATATGGTGGGAGAACATTTTTGCTATTCTCTATTTTATGCAGTGATTGTTTATTTTTTAATTCTTTTTAAATACAAAAACGACAAAAAACAGAAGATCCTCTTGTATCAGTGAAAGATTTTATTGCAACATTTGGTTTTATGTTTTGAGGAAATGTTTTCGAGAAATAGCATAAGGAGATAAAAGGTATCTTTTGCATTATTTTCGGAGAGTTTTACTGTGTGTCTCAAATTATATAAGATTTTGTTTAGTAAATATTATTAACTTATGTTTGAATTGATATTTTGTGCATGATTACTAGAGTGAGATGCTTTAAAGTATACTATATTTGATTATAATATTATATATATGATAATATATGTTTAGGAATTGGTGAAAAGTTGAATTAAATATGATGATTTTGTTGGAAGTATAGAAGTTGTTGATACAAAGATATTTTGGGGAAAAAGATTGAAAATGAGGTGATGTTCTTTTATTTTACTTTGGGGAATTAGAAACGCTTTCGGGCATGAAAACTAGATATTGTGTATATTTTGTTGCTCTCTTTACACCAAAGGTAACTGGCTTTTCAAATTGCATACACATCTGTGCAGCCAGATGCTGTTTTTTTGTCCTTGAGCAAAAAGAGTTAATTGTAGGAGTGGAAATCTATCAAGTTACATGAAGGTTAATTTTTGAGCAGCACCCTTGCTACTGCATTTGGCTAAAAGCAAGTATTCACTGTTGCAGTTGTCATTAGATACAATGTTCAGCATGGAATGGCAACTGTTGGAGAGTGGGATTTTCTGTCCTTATTATAGTAACAATTGTCCCTGGGGAGGGGTGAGCTCAAAACATAATGCCCTTTCAGTTGCTGTGGATGTCGAAAGATTTGAGTGGCAAATAAAAATTTTTGGCACCACAGAAACGCTCAATCACACACTTTGTCGCATAAATTTGATACTACATACCAAATTATATTCAAAATGTAGAAGCTGGCAAAGAGGAAATCTTCTGGTTCATAGTTGCATCTTCATTGTATAGAGCTTGTTTACTTGGCACAAATTGTTTTCCTTGTTCCAATTCTGTCTAGTTGTATATGATTGTGTAGCACATCTTTAATTAGCTCTATTTGTTCACCAACTATCTTTTCATTCGTTTTCGTCTTTAAGGGTGAAAATAAAATGACCATTTTCGCATTTTGAGTGCTTGTAATTTTATTCTTGATCTGAACAACTGACAAAAGCATAGTGATTAATAAAAAGTAAAAATTTGGAGTACTTAGAGTTCTTTCAATAATCTGATGTAAGAGGAAGAGACAGATATGAAAAAGTTAGTCTTATGTTGACACATTACTTTTTTTTTGTTTTTGCTTTTTATGATGATATAATTTTCATTAGCATCTTATAGACTGTTTCATGAATCTGTAGAAAAGTTTAAGATATGTTTTTGTTTGCCTTCATGATTGCACTCCACTCAGCTGAAAAATTTATTTGCTATGGTTTCAATTTTGTCTTCAAGGAATCAAAGCTGGATATTACTATTGGCCCATATGAGACATATGAAGACACAATTTTTGGATACAAGGTATTCTTCATGGTCACCTAAATAAGGGCATTGTTTGTAGTGAACTGCATTTTAATATTTTTTTCCTAATCTGTATGCTTACACAACTCAGTCATTTGACTCAGCAAGGTGCAAACTAATGACTTCCATAAAAATTCATGAACTGGTGCATATGACTGCTGATGACTGTAGACATATTTTGCATGAAATTATACTCATGGCCACACAATTAAGTCCAGAATATTCTTTGGATACCAAAAAAATTATCTCTTTATGATTGCTTTTTTTCCTAGTGTTGTAGCTTATATACTGTTTGCCTCTAGGCTACTTTTGAGGCTTTCATTGGAATTCGCGATGACAAAGCGACTGCGCAAATCAAATTATTTGGTGACCATTTGCAGGTGCTCGATTGATTTGTTCCTTGTTGTGATTAAACACGGTACTTGTTTCAGTATTTGGTCATTCTTCAGAAAGTTGAGACTTTTTGTAGGTTCTGGAGAAGAATCTTCCAATGGATGATGTTTACAAGTCAGTAGATGTTATCGCGGCTCCAATTCGAGTTGTGCAGCTTGTTTACAATGCTGGGGTGAGTGTATTGAGTTGTATATGCTTGGCTTTTTGTGGGAATACTTTATCATATCATGGGTGTTGGGTAGCAGGACTCGATAATTTGGTGTTGCTATCTGTGGCATAGTGATCCAAATATAGCCTACAACTGCTATACAATTTAAAAGATTTGAATTACATTATGGTCACTAATTATAGTTTTTGGTGTTGTAGTAAGCACTTGGTTTTACTTGCAGGATGTGAAGGGCCCACAGACAGTTGCATTCAATCTTCCAAATGATGAAAGGATAGTTAAAGATCGAGGAACCTCGATGGTCATACTGAAAAATGTTTCAGAATCAAAGTACAGCTTCCTCCCTTGCAGTGTAATCTATTAAATGTTTTTATTACACAAGTTCAGAATGGGCTCTAAGGTTAGAGTTATTAGGAAAAATAGTTTTATTGTGAGATGTTAAGGTATCACTCTTACCTCCCTTGGCCAGATTCAAACTTATTCTTCAACCTATATCTGAAGTATGCATAGCTCAGGAACAAAGGAAATTTGTGGGCTTCGACTCTTTCTTCACTCACACAATTTGCCATGAGTGTTGTCATGGTATTGGACCTCATACAATACAGCTTCCAAATGGGCAAACATCAACAGTGAGATTGGTCAGTTGCATTTGTTATTGTGATTTCCTTTGACTTGCACCTTTATTTTTGTTCTCTTCTAATATATCTAATTTTGGAACAATAATCCGATTGAGTCTGTCTCACGTGTCAAGAAGGTTATGACTTCTAATTAGACTTTCATGTTTCAACCAGGTATTTGCATGTGATGGAGGTGATATATGGGTTCCAAATATACAGTATAGCGTTTGAAATGTTCACCATCTTAAGGACCCAAATAATTAGGGCATGCGCTTTTTAAAATATCTTCATCAATTATCATCTGATACTACTACCTTCCAATCAATTATCCTTTCTTTTCATCTTGATAAAGAGATTGTTCAAAATCAGCTGTAAAAATATGATGCTATTCGTATGTCAGGAGAAAGGATGCTATGACATACATCTGGAAAGTAATGAACCTGGACTTTCACTGTTTTTCATTGTTTTTTTTTTTTTTTGGCCTGATCATCGCCTACATGTTTTTCTTTGACCATTATGCTGAGTGTCAAAAGAACTTTGTTTGTTCACACCCAGGAGTTGCAAGAACTTCACTCAGCTCTGGAAGAAGCTAAAGCTGACATTGTTGGCCTTTGGGCCTTGAGATTTCTTGTTAACAAGGTAACAATGATTTTTGGATAACATTTCCATGGTTGTTCTCTGATTATGATATTTGCTAATAGTCCATTCCTCAGTGTGATATCACATTAAAGGAGCTGGATATTTCCAATGTCTTGTAACGTTTTTCCAATTAATTGATTCGTCTTCAGTATGTTTCATGTTTTGCGATTCAAGTGAAAATGTGGGACTATATGTTGTTTATGTCATGCAGTTGTTATTTTTTATAAATTTTATTTGTCAATAGCTGGAGAGAATTTGGAGGGAATGAGGGCAAACTAAGTTTTGGTTGCAGAAAAATTAAACTGGTTTCATCAATTTCTAAATGATTTTAAAATCTGAATTCAAATTGAACAACTGGTGCATCTCTAAAAACTTGCATTCATCATATTATGGCGTCATTAGTATGTAAGAAGATTCAGCAAACAAGTGTTTGGATTCGTGATTTATGGTTACCTTGCAAATTACTTTCCATTATTTCTGATTTCTTCTGATCTTGCTCTTTTCCATGTGACCTGTAGCATTCCTAGGATGATTATAGTTTTTCATCTTGACTTACTGAATGATCAGCATCAGCTGATTCATATAGTGTTCCAATGTTTCCAGCGTATGTGTTCTATTAGGATTGAATTAAAGCAAAGCCTACTTTGTTAAACACCAGAAAGAAATCAAATGTTATTTGTAATACCCCATCTCCCATCAGATTGTGAGAGACTTGTGAATAGCTTTGTAAGAAAATTCAGTGATCTACTTTAGCAATTTGAATTAATCGTTTTCATACAAAGTAATTGCAAGCAGAGTTGAGATCAATTGCCTAGCCTGTGGGCCAGGGACGTGATAATATCAGTTCATTCTTGGAATTATCATATAACGATACCACTGAACCTTTTCATTGCCAGTCTGATAAGTATTCTCTTAAGCTATAGTAATTTCAGAACTACCAAATGTAATTTTATTATTTGTGGCCAGGACCTGCTCCAAAAAACATTGCTAAAATCTATGTATGTCTCATTTCTCGCGGGCTGTTTCCGTTCAGTACGTTTTGGTTTGGAGGAAGCTCATGGGTAAGCCAAGCCATGATCTGTCTTTGTATTTTACTGCTGTAGTTTGCATCAAGAATTCATCCTACTAACTCTGCTTAACATGACCAGGAAAGGACAAGCACTGCAATTCAACTATTTGTTCGAAAAGGGCGCCTTTGTTCTACACCACGATGGAACATTTTCTGTTGACTTCGATAAGGTATGATCTGCAGAAGACTCACTTGTTTCAACTCCCGTTGAGATGAACTTATATAGGGTCATTGTTTTCCTTCTCAAGGTTGAAGATGCCGTTGAGTGTTTAAGTCGGGAGATTCTAACGATACAGGCGAAGGGCGACAAAGGAGCGGCCAAATCTCTTCTTTTGAAGCATTGCGTGATGACACAACCATTGAAATTAGCACTTGAAAAATTGGAAAATGTTAAGGTATGTATAGGTTTCAATAAACGCTAGACTACTACAGAGCTTTCACTTAAATTTTTTTTTTTTAAATCAAAATTATTCTTGTATTCGCTAATATCTTTATCTCTACGTTTGTTTATTTTTCACAAAATCCAGGTTCCCGTGGATATATTGCCGCATTTCCCTATTGCCGATGAAATCTTGAGCAAGGATGTCTGATTGGATTGAGCTGGTTGCACATGAAGGGAGAAAATACTCTTGAAGCAAATGAACATACCCTTTTTTCAAATAAAAAGCTATTTTTTTGTGCAAATCTTTTTAATAAATAAGATAAAATGAAAAGTTGTTTTGCTGATAATGATTCCTTCAATTTGAAGGGAAGTTCCGCAAACAAATTTCTCTAGTTGCTCATGATCTTAATTGTACTTGTCATCAGTGATAGGTCATAGGCGTGTATTTACCTTGGAGTAAGCAAAGCTTTTAAGTTTTTTGTACTTCTTGAGCTATGATGTTCAAATATCAATTACAATATTTTTTAAAAAAAAAAATCCAATTCACTAATTTTTTTATGTAAATATTGTTAACTTATTATTATTCAAAGTATGTTATGATTTTTAGGATGAACATTCGAACTGAACCGAACATTTTCTACCGATAAAATCAAACTTTTTTAATAACTTGAACCAAACTTTTTTTCTAATAACCAATTTAATAGAATCGATTAAACTATTGGTTAATGTGTTCGTTAATCGAATTAGCTTATATTTTTAAAAATATAATTTATTTTAAAAAATAAAAATCTGATTTAAAGTCATTGACGTGTAAAATTGATATTTCGGTAAAATTGTTGTTGCTACAATATCAAAAGAGGGTGAACGTTTTGGCTTTTGGGCGCAGGGCGGCGCATTTATAAATGTGGGAAAAAATGTTATTTGTATGTTGTCAAATTATTAGCAAGTTATCTATATGTGGTGCGTGTGTATGTATTTTTAGGAATTAAATTTGTAATGGCTACTAGAAGATTAAACAGTAACTATTTCCATCAGTAAATGCAACAAAAATGATATAAGCTTCTCTTTCAACAGTTCGAGGGGTTATTCCTTGCTAGCATATAGACACTACTCTAATGCTCTAATGCTAGATTCAAAGGTTAATAATTTATTTGGGTATGTGAGATCTACACAAATATGTGGACCCCATATTCCCAAATCAATTATAGATCATTAGATCTATTGTTAGGATAATGTCTATATACTAGCATCTCATTTCCCCAGTTCGAGATATGCCTAGGGTTTAGTTTTCACATGAATTTTACTTCGAAATTTCTTGAAAAAATATCTTGCATTTTAAAATGTATTAAGTCGTCACTTAATCCCAATTATGAAGTCCTTAGTTAGGATCTTGAATTTCATGGAATGCAATCTCTAGTCAAATATATTTTTTGGCCAAACTGTGTTTCTATATTTTTGTTCTTAGAAATAAATTGGGGTGACCAGACTATTCATTCCAGCACTAGCCAATTTGAACCGAACAATAAATTCAATTTTTAATTTTTGAAGGATTTTTATAGCGATGGTCGATGTTATTAAATCGGTGCAGATGCTATAATGCAAGATCCAGAAGTTGAGAAGTGCCAAAATCATACCTCACCTTAAACCAACATCAATCACACTATAACCAGCTGGTTTCTTCATCTGTTTATCATGAATTAAGGTCCTCAACTCCACGGCTTCCTCCCATCTTCCAGCAGCAACATACATATTGCACAAGGCTACATAATAACTGACGTTTTCAGGTTCAAAAGCGAAGAGAATATGTGCAACTTCTCTCCCCATGTCAAGATCTCCATGATAGCTGCAGCTACTCAGCAGGGCTCCCCATATGCCTGGTTGGGGACTTTTCAATGGTAGATTCTTTATAAAATCATAAGCTTCACTGAGTTTTCCAGCACGACCCAACATATCAACCATACATACATAATGTTCGGTTTCAGCTTGGACTCGGTATTTGCTGAACATATGGTCATAATAAATGCACCCTTCATCAACCAGTCCTGAATGGCTGCAAGCTGAAAGAAGGCTTGTAAATGTGCTATTTGATGGATGAATCCCGAGTCTGATCATTTCTTGGAACGTTTCAATTGCTTCTTTACCAAAGTTATGGAATCCATAGGCAGATATCAAGGAATTCCAGGTGGAAATTGACCTCTTTGGTGACCTTCTGAAAACTTCTTCAGCAATATCCAACCTGCCACAACTGCTGTACATGTCCAAAAGAGCGGAGGATATGAAAGGATTTTTGTGAAAACCAAGCCTGAAAACATGCCCATGGATCTGTTTTCCATATGTCATGACTCCAAGCTGGGTACAAGCTGAAAGAACAGTTGAAATGGTAATTTCGTTTGGCTCAAAATCAAGGGAACGGAACAATTCCAGTGCTCTCTTAGCATCCTCGTTTTGAGACAGAGCAGATATTACACAGTTCCATGAACATAAATTGTGATCATGGCTAAGGTTGAATGCTAATCTTGCACTATCAGTATCACCTACTCTGCCATACATTGTTACTAGTGAATTTTGCACTCGTATATCAGAACCAGCCGGAGTTTTAAGAGCAAGAACATGGATTAACTTACCCTCCAAACTCGATCCAAGATTCCCACAAGCTAATATAACATTTAGAAGGGTTGTCGAGTTATATACTGCGGCGGATGTCTTCCTCATTAAGTTGAACGATTCTAAAGCTTCCTGAAAATAGCCATTTTGTGTGCAGCCAGCAATTACAGTGTTCCAACTGGTAACATCACCTTTAACTGAGATTCCACCTAATAATGCAAAAGTAGCCACCAAATCTCCACAAGTAATGTACATATGCATGAGGGAATTCACAGCAAAAATATGGTCCAAAAAACCTAATTTGACATGCCAAACGTGAATTGATCTTCCGAATTGAAGTGACTCTGGGAAATCACAAGATGCAATAGCTGCCAATAGAGTTGGCAACGTACGTTTTGAACAACAAACCAGCATTTTCTTGAATAAGGTTTGAGCCTCATAAGATTGACCGTTAAGAGCATACCCAAATATCATTGTATTCCATGCGACCAAGTCTTTTTGTGGCATGTTCATGAATAGATACTCGGCCTCTATGACATTATTGTTCTTGGAATACATGTTAATGAGACTGTTAATCACTGAAAATTCCGATACCATCTCTCTCCTAATCGTGAAGCCATGAGCAGCTTTTCCTTCCCGCAGTAGCAAGAGTTCAGCACAGAATGGGATTATGGTAACCAACGTTGCAATATCAGGTTGAGTTGATCCTACAAACTGCATAATATGCAGAAAATTAAACGCTTCTGCAATTTCTCCGTTAAGAAGAAATCCCTTGATCATGGCATTCCAAGAAACTACATTCTTGATCACCATTCCTTTAAAAACATATATTGCAGCACAAATATCACGAAATTGAGAGTAGAACGAAATAAGAGAGTTAGCAACTGAAATGTGGTTGCTTTCCGCATAACCCAATTTGATTCCCCACCCATGAATTGTGAGGCCAACATCAAACTCTCGCAAACAAGTACATGCTGCCATGGAGCAAGATATACTCACTGAATCAACTTCATTTTGACTGGTAGTCATGTATCTGAAGTACCGGATGGCCTTATCGGGACAGTTATTATGGAGACAACCACTGATAATTGTATTCCAAGACACGATGTCTTTGCATTCTATCCCTGCAAAGATGCAGTCTGATGACTCCAAGTCACCACATTTTGCATACATATCAATCAAAGCATTACTAAAAACTAAATCTTTAAGCATTCCTGCTTTGACACTCAACCCATGAACAATTTGGCCCCTTATAAGACTCCTCAAATTCGAAAGAACGGTCATCACCACAACAAGAGTCGTGAGATCATATCCATACCCCCCACCAACCATTTTCATGAAAAAATTTACTGCAGTCTCAAAGCACTTGTTCTCTGCGCATGCAGTTATCATCGCATTCCAGAACACAACATCTTTATCAAGAATTTCACCAAATAAACCCGACGAAGAGCGAAAATCCTTGGCTCTTGAATAAGCAGTGAGAACAGAAGTTGCGACAGGTAAATCAGTAAGAGCTCCTTGTTTGAAAGCCAATGCATGCACCAATGCGGCATTGACAGCACTAGGCTCCATGGTAACAATTTGCACAATCTTGAAAACATCCCGCAAGAGTAGAAAGTCAGACTTTTTCTGTCTTCTCTGAGACATTTTGTCGAGTAAATGGGATTCGTCAGATAGCGTCGTACATCGCCTTGAAGCAACAGGGGATGTTTCGATTGTTGAAACGGCATGCTCACAAATTTCTTGAGGAAGTGCGCACGAAAAATACTGTGAAAAATTGATAAATTGGAAGAATATAGTTGAACTTTTTTGTAACCGGGTAAATGACGAATTTTTCAAGAAAATGGTGGCAGGTGATGTGGTGCGAACTAATGTTGTAAATTTGGTCTGAAATTTGCAACCAACCATCGCCTGTTGGCTAATTCGCCAACCTCACACATAAAGTAGAAACGAAACGTGCTAATTTTTCACTCTGTTAAATTTGTTTCAACCCATCAAATTTTCAAATATTGCTAATATGACTGAGTTCATTTCTTCTTTCATGACTTGGTAATTTATTCAAAATTATTGCATACCGACACATCATGTCGATTAGAGCTGTCAATTTAGGTTTGACCCGTTGGATTGGCCTGACCAGCCACATAAAATAGGTGGGTTGGGTTAACATTTTCTCAATCCATTTGAAAATAAATCAAAATGGATTAACTTTTGGACTATGGGTTGGGATGGGTTGGATCGGGTTAGCCTACAGGTTAAGCTTAAAAGTTAGACATATTATTTTATATGTAGATAATAAAGATAATGCAAGTATTAAAATAAGTTTATTCTATGAGGAATCAAACATTCTATATAAAATTGCTAAAATAAATATGGAAGAGGTGAAGAAGAATAAGAATACGAAATGTTATAATATTAATGGTTGATAAATTTTGAAAAACTTTGTATTATTTATTTAGTTTTGTTAGATTGTCAAATTTATGCATTTTTAATTTTTTTTATATTGATGATATTGACTTTTAAACTATATTGTTTAAATGTTATAGATAATATATGAGCTATTAATAATTTTAATTCACTAAAACCTAATGAAATTATAATTTTTTATCTTTTTTATTTTATGATGGGTTGGCCCGTCAAATCCGCAGCAACCCACCTCGGGTTGGGTCAGGTTGGGGTTTTTCCAACCCAAATGGAGTTGGGCCTAAAAAGACTAGCCCATTTAGGTTACGGGTTTGAGCGAGTTGGGTCGGGCTGGCCAACTTGACATTTCTAATGTCAATGAGACTTGAGCACAAATTTTATATATATATATATATATATATATATATATATATATATATATATATATACTATGGGTCAAATCATTGATTCAAATTCATTCAAATGTTATGATGAATTTATATAGGGTATATTTCAAATTCATTTATTTACTATTTATGTAAATGTAATGGATTTGAAATGCACATAAGATAAGTGGTATTTCAAATCTAAATTTGAAATTCTTTCTTAATCAAATCACTCCGTTCAAATGAAATCTATCAATCCAAACACAAACATAAAATACTTTTGAAAATTTATATTTGAGTTAGAGATTTTTTGTGTACCAACTCCAAAGCTCAAGGGACTAGATAAATCTCTTCATGTGCCGAGCAAGCCCACGAGTCAGGCCCAAAGACCTCTAAGTTGCAAAATTAACGCCCGGCCAATTCATTATAGTGGTAGGCCGTAATTGGTAAGCTCTATGCAGTAACGTTTAGTCACTTAAAGTGACATTTAAGACAATAGTTTTAAATCAACTTTACAAAACAAGATTGGGTTGTTAATATCAAGTCTTAAAAGATCATACATAGATGTATGCTCCAAAAAAAAATTTCGATCATGATATCCTTATTAATCTCTTCGAACTCCTTATCTATACATATTATTTTGAATTGCATCTTACAATCGTCCATTTGTTATCTTGAAATGACCAAAATTCATGAACTTCATTCAACACACATGTGCATCGCTAGAATTACATCGTACTTGACCAAGCCATCGAAAGCTACTTTCTTGCATTTTTCTTCTAACCAAATATAATCCCACAAAAAATATTATTTTAATAAAAGTGTTTCCAAAATCACATTTATGTGGGGCTACTTTTGTTTTAAAAAATTAATGTTTTTAGATTTTATATGCTTAATCATAAAAATTTGGGACTACTATTATAAAAATCTCGATCCTATGATACCATTTTTATAATTTTCATATAAACTTCATTTTAAAAAGTGTGATTAGGATGAGCTCCATTGTCTTGCCGGAAATTATAAGAGCTCATACCCATTTTGGACAGACTCGAGTTCGAGTCACGTTTATCGCAACGATTGATATGTAGGTTTTTGTAGTAACATATTCAAATCAAGTAGCGTTAATACAATTTTTTTTTTTGTTTTGAGAAAAGCGTTTAATACATTTCTACTTTCTCTAAAGTGAGTGGACATTCATAATAGTCGTAGTATATACATAATATACATAGTTAAATTAATTACAAGTAAAATTTGGTATCTATAAAATCTAATATATTATATCATTATTAAAATACATTATGGATATTTTACGAAATAAAAAAAAACACATTACAAAAAGTAAGATGTTATTTTTTAAAATAACAAATTGGATAGGTGAACTGATCAATATATTAAATAACTCATAGAGAAATATATTAGGAGTAAAATATAGTATACCAAATAGACCACAAGTCATTACTTTAAATCTATTTTTAGTAAGATCCCACATAAAGCATGTGAGATTCACCTTTCTAATGACTAAAATAGATGCACGGACTAAATGTGTCAGCTATGATGTGTTTCTATCTACTTATGCGTCGTCTTTAAAAGGTAATGTGTTCAAGACCTTCTACTTTTGTCGATTTGGTTAAAAGCTCACACATTCTTTAGAAAAGACTCGTTTTCGAGTCTCACGATGCAGAAAAAAATCTTTAACACATCTCTCTATTAAAAAAATGAAGATTTAACATATTGCCAATGTCATTACATTTATAAAGAATGAAGTATATAAATAAAAATAAATAAGTCAACATTATATTCTCAGCTGGTTTTCTCAAACCGCCGGGGAACTGTTTTCTTCTCGCACATAGGATTGACGCAAGTGTAAATAATTTATTAAAAATCTTATTTGAATATATATATTGATTTTCATGGAATATAAAAAATATTTATATAGATTGGACCACGAGTAATGTCAATTCAGCTATGCTGTCCACAAACAAGAGCTGTAACCGAGTATATGAATTGAAAAATGTAGCCATTTACTTTATTTAATGACCCCACGTTTTCATTTATTTTTTAGTCCTATTTTTGTACACCCGATCTTACAAACAACAACATACATATAAATATAACATACATATTTACGTATCTTAATCTTTACAAATACCTTGATTCACATTATATGGATCGGGTTTGGACATCCTTATAGACGAAGTTTTTTTAAGTTTATATGATTGAAATGGGCTGTCATTTTCTTGAGCACCAGCTGTATGTCTTAAATGTTTACGGGACTATTATTATTTAAAAAATAATATTTCAAAAAAAAAAAAAACTTAATAAGATGACTTTCTTGTCCGATTCCTTAGATATCTAATTAATCACAGGCTTTTCATTCTTATTTATTATATTAATTATATATTTGCATAAGTGGTATTGTGGGGTCAATCTTGAGATCGCCCCTTGCTAAATTGTTGGGGACAACTAAATTTACGTTTGAAGTGAATGATATGATAAGTAATATGATCATAATGATATGAGATTTTGATAAAAATTATAGTCGTAATGACTAAAATATTGTTACTACTATATATATATATATATATATTATTCCCTATGATTTGAAAATAAGCATTTTACCTCATTGTGGATTTGAAAATAGACGGATTACACCATGTGGTTTGAAAATAGATAGTTTACCCCATGTGGTTTTGAATATGGCATTTTACACCATTATTGTTTGTGAATATGTGCAAAATTCTCCCTCTTAAATGCCTTTTTTGCAAATCACAATAAGGTAAAATGCCTATATTCAAAACTACAAGAGGGTAAAATAGTTATTTTCAAACCACATAAGTAATTTGTCTATTTTCAAAATCACTAAAACACTTATTTTCAAACCATTTGGGTACTGTATATTTTCAAAACCACAAGGGGTAATCCGTCACTAGCTCTATATAATTTAATATTATGTAGTTCAAAATCATAATTATTTGTATGAATCTTGTATAAAGTTTAAAATACATGTCTTATAGATTTACACTTTATATATTATTTTAAAATATATATACATCACTGTTATATTAGTGTACCATAGTTTTTTAATAAGTGAAGGGTCAAAAATGGCCCGTAAGGAAAACTAATGTGACTTTCAAGGACCCACCAATTAGTGCCAACTTGTGTAAAATTACATTTTTTTCTATTGTCCGTTGAGCGCATGTTAGTATAACCGTGTGCAATTATTAAAAAATACTAACGCTTTTAGTTTTTTTTTTTCTTTTTCGAACAATTTGGAGTGGGAAACGAAGTCTCGAATTTGAAACATTCGAATCACAATTATGACTTGGACCAAATGAGCAACAAGCCATCGACCCAAAGCTTTTAGGGATCCATACGCCTTAATCTGAATTGGTCCCCCTTTGAGTAGACTGCAACTCCTAAATGTGTAAATTGGGATTTTTTTTTTAAAAATAATTTTTTTTAAAAATTTTCAGAAATACCCCAAAATTGTGAGGCCTCCGCTGCAGGTGATAGCGGAAAGCAATTAAAAAATGGACCCCGCCTCCACCTACAGCGGGGCCATATTTTTAGCAGACTCCCGCAGCAGGAGGTGGCTGGAGCATGCTATTCTGCAGGGCTCCGCTACGTGCTGTAGCGAGAGCCTGCTATTTTGCAGGCTCCCACTGACACTTTCAGTGATTGTTCCTTTTATATTATACCAAGTAGTGTCATCAAAAGACATCATTTGGAAGTATTTCATCATAAAAAACTCAACCAAATGCGAAAGTCAGCAACCCTGTGCAGGGCACGATCGATCGCTCGTTGCAGAAAAAGGTTTTTTTTTCATTTGCACTGTCGAGATTGATCGGGCGACAAACGCCGATCGATCGCGCCACTCACAAAATTCCAAAATTTGGTTTTTCTTTGATTACAGTTTTAATATAATTCAGACAGAATTTTCAACATTCCCCACATGAATTAAATTAACGCATGTATGCAGTTTGAGCACCTTTAACGAATTGTTATAGCACCTGGAGAGGTAGCTTGCGGCCTTGAACCTTCCGTAGTAGAATTCAATCTAATTTACTTGACTTAATAATGAACTTACAGTCTTGAACTATTTAGTCATTTGTGTAAACCTAGACAATTGAACCCACACCATAACAACTTTAACCTTCGTATTGGTTTCTTACGGTTGTGTGCGTTTCGGCCATGTACTCACACTTGGCTTCATAAGTGCTTTCCATTCTTTGTAGCTGCCACACTTCAATCATTTATTCAACAGAGTACCATTCATTAATGAACAACATATCAAGTGTAGTAAGTATTCATGACTTCTTATGCATCAGTCTCATCGTATACCATTAGCTAACCAATATATGTTGCCAATCAATTACTAGAACATCCGTTAGTAATTATTACATGCATATGTAATCATTACATGCCTTTCAGTTACTAATTCAATGTCAAAACATACTAAATCATTTAATCGTGAATGCTCATATATCACAAGTATTCTCATAATGACATTATTATTTTGCTCGCCACATCGTGTCTAACTCGTCATTAACCATCACATGATCATTTATCATTACCGTAATTATACATCGGAGAATAACGTCACAATCTCATACTTATTCATGACATTCACGATAGATCCACGTCAACTCGTGACGTTCATAATGGACACGTCAACCGAGTTGGCATGTTGGGTCAGTTTGTAAATTTGTCCTTTTTTTTCTTTTTCTTTGTTAACCATTTTCACCTGTAAAAAATGACCAAGGCGTTGAATAAATATATTAAATGCAAATGATTTTGCAATAATAAAAATTTGTTTTTTATTATTTTACATGTGAAGATATTCACCACAATAAACGTTGATGTAATAAGTCAAAGCTTTCCTTTTTTCACTAATTCGCACAATATATTTTATAGTGTTGTACCTGTTCATTTTCCTTTGTTCGATAGTCCGACGTGTCAGCATACGAGTCTCTAAGTTGAATATATCATTGAAGACAAGTGTACAACTTTGATTTTTATATATTATTAATTATTAATTTAGCCGTCATATATATATTATATTATAATATGAAGTGCTTGAGTTACACATATGATTCTTATTTATTAAGTGTGAGATTTTGGAGATTTAACCGACATCTTTTTCAAATTACCCTAAAATCAAACTACAAAATCCCGTAAACTTAGAACAACAAAAAATAAATACTGAAAAAACAAAACAAAAACCGAATAAATTCTATTAAATAATTATAAATACAAAAATATTTAGAAATATATTTATTTTGTGTAAATAGTTACTATACAGGAAAATATACTCAATGTTGCGTACTCTAGTATAACAATACTTTGAGATAATAGTTTAATATAGAAAGAGTGCATCTAAACAAAATTGTGCACTGAAGCACCTGTACAAAGGAGGCTTTCCCCAAACTTCCTTAAAGATCGTCGAGAAGCATGCATCCATGGCGGGAGAAGCTTCTACTAAAAGCAACATATCATGGATTCCTATATCGGAAGCTTCATAAATCCACGAAACTGGAATTGGGGCTCTAACTCTAAAGGAGGCTGGTAGAATCTCTAAAGATCTAAGGATTTAATTAGCTTGAGAAGATAAAACGCTTATTGACTTGCAAATAGGTGAGAGGTCTTTGAGCGAGAGAATAAATTTTTGTATGCAGCGAGAAAAAGAAAGGTCGAATATTATCAAAATGGCAATTGTTGCGAGCAAGCCAAATCTCCCAAATTATTAATAGAGGAATCAAAAGTGCTTAGGAGAGCGAAATGAGATAGACCACTTACTCTTTCAAGAAAATATGAATGATGTGCTTTGGATTTCCGACTCCGAGATTGATATGCCAGCTTAGTAGGCCCAAAAAATGTCGAAGGTGATCCACTATTTCTACATTTTCTTTACAAAGACTACAACAAGAAAGTATATACAATTCACTTCTTTGAATAATAGAATCTGTTGAAACATCGTTGTTCCACAATCGCCAAAAAAAAAAACAAATTTTAGGATGTAACACATTGATTCAGGCTAACTTGTATGAAAAATCAGTCGCATGATGTGACCGTAATAAGTTCCAATTAGATTTAGTGATGAATTTACCACTAATATCTCATCTCCAAATCTCACATTTGACCTGATTAAATAAAACTTTGAAATATGAGTCCACAAAGCCGAGCCCCCTAAGGCCTGAACTCTCTGCTCCAACCACCCCCTAGCATCACATAAATCATTAAGGAGCAACTTCAAATTAATTGGATGCCACCCTTGAGATACTAAGGCCATTCCAATGGGGACGTCATTTTGGCGTTGAACATCTTCCTCCCTCCCATCAGGGGCGGATCTACAGTAAGGGCTAGGATGGGCTTCAGCCCCCCCTGTCAATTGTGTATATATATATATATTTGCTTATGCTTCAAGGAATGAAAGCGGTGGAGCAGCTGGTAAAAGCGAGAACTATATAGCCTTAGGAGAGGAGTTCGAATCCCATCCATCTTACTTCATACAAATCTTTTGGATCTTTTATTTTCAAGTATAAATTTTGTGGATATGCCCCACAAAATATTTAATTTAAACCTCACCCCCATAATATTTTTGGATTTATTATTTGTCCAAACAATTTTTGTTTTTAAAAATTATAAAAGTAAAAAAATTACATACTTATTTGTCCCAACTTCATATTTTTTTTAATGTAGTTTTTAAAATATGTAGATATATAATACTTTTAGTTAAATTATTTCTTTTAAAAATAATTTTTTTACAACTTTTATATCTAAATTAAAATATATATATATAGAGAGTAAAAATGGATTATAAATTGTTTATACAAAATATTGAGACTGAAGTGGTGAGTAAAATTTATTGATGTGCATACTATTAAACAATCGTTAATGAGTATGTAAATGAAGTGCTTATATAAAATAATTACGAAAAAAATATATATTGTGAAAATTTATCTCTTTTAACATAAAATAGATATTTTTTTTGGATCTTTTATTTTTTTAAGTATAAATTTTGTGGATATGCCCCACAAAATATTTAATTTAAACCTCACCCCCATAATATTTTTGGATTTATTATTTGTCCAAACAATTTTTGTTTTTAAAATTATAAAAGTAAAAAAAGTTACATACTTATTTGTCCCAACTTCATATTTTTTTTAATGTAGTTTTTAAAATATGTAGATATATAATACTTTTAGTTAAATTATTCTTTTAAAAATAATTTTTTTACAACTTTTATATCTAAATTAAAAATATATATATATAGAGAGTAAAAATGGATTATAAATTGTTTATACAAAATATTGAGACTGAAGTGGTGAGTAAAATTTATTGATGTGCATACTATTAAACAATCGTTAATGAGTATGTAAATGAAGTGCTTATATAAAATAATTACGAAAAAATATATATTGTAAAAATTTATCTCTTTTAACATAAAATAGATATTTTTTTTGGATCTTTTATTTTTTTAAGTATAAATTTTGTGGATATGCCCCACAAAATATTTAATTTAAACCTCACCCCCATAATATTTTTGGATTTATTATTTGTCCAAACAATTTTTGTTTTTAAAAATTATAAAAGTAAAAAAAGTTACATACTTATTTGTCCCAACTTCATATCTTTTTTAATGTAGTTTTTTAAAATATGTAGATATATAATACTTTTAGTTAAATTATTTCTTTTAAAAATAATTTTTTTACAACTTTTATATCTAAATTAAAAAAATATATATATATATATATATATATATATATATATATATAGATTAAAAATGGATTATAAATTGTTTATACAAAAGATTGAGACTGAAGTGGTGAGTAAAATTTATTGATGTGCATACTATTAAACAATCGTTAATGAGTATGTAAATGAAGTGCTTATATAAAATAATTACGAAAAAATATATATTGTGAAAATTTATCTCTTTTAACATAAAATAGATATTTTTTTTGGATCTTTTATTTTTTTAAGTATAAATTTTGTGGATATGCCCCACAAAATATTTAATTTAAACCTCACCCCCATAATATTTTTGGATTTATTATTTGTCCAAACAATTTTTATTTTTAAAAATTATAAAAGTAAAAAAAGTTACATACTTATTTGTCCCAACTTCATATCTTTTTTAATGTAGTTTTTTAAAATATGTAGATATATAATACTTTTAGTTAAATTATTTCTTTTAAAAATAATTTTTTTACAACTTTTATATCTAAATTAAAAAAATATATATATATATATATATATAGATTAAAAATGGATTATAAATTGTTTATACAAAAGATTGAGACTGAAGTGGTGAGTAAAATTTATTGATGTACATACTATTAAACAATCGTTAATGAGTATGTAAATGAAGTGCTTATATAAAATAATTACGAAAAAATATATATTGTGAAAATTTATCTCTTTTAACATAAAATATATATGTTAAATAACGTTTATATTTTTCATGCTCAGCCCACCCAAATTAAAAATCCTAGCTACGCCCCTGCCTCCCATAAAAAAATCCTCTTGTTTCTTTCACTCCAAATGCTCCAAACCGTGCAAAACCATAATATAGTCCATAAATTTTTTGGAATACCAGAAAAGCACATTCCTTTTCGTGTAGTAAGAAATGGGCAGTAGGCTCTGTAGATTAGATAGGATTTGAGTTTATCATCTTTTTATCTCTTTATCTTTTTATTTAAATTATAGATTAGATTGTTTCCATTATTCTAGGAATTAGGAGTCTTTCATATCTTCTATAAATTGAAGATGTTAACATTGTAATTCTTTAAGGTTAAGAAATATAATAAAATCTGAGAGATTCTCAAGTTCTTCTCCTTCATTGTTATCACTTTCATGGTATCAGAGCCAAGACGATCATACCCGTCGCCAATTTTTCTTCTGGTCCAAAACAAATCCATCGCCTGATATTTTTGGCCCAGATTTCTTCACCTCTGATCGCGTTTTTTGGGTTCCAAATCATACCCATCGCGTTTTTTTTTCCTTTTCTGGTCCACAAATCCATCGCCGATCGTGCTTCCATTCTGTTCATGCTTCATCGCGTCAATCGCGATTTCCCTTCCGAAAAAAAAAAAAGAAAAAACAAAAAAAAAAAAAATTCAATCGCGCTTTTCTCTTCTTCCTCCAGAAAACTATCGCGTGCGTACATTGTTGATTTTTTTCTCAGTCACATCGCAGACTCCATCTGCGTCATTACAAAAAATAAAAAAACCAGATTTCTTTGCTGAAAAAAATGGCTTTCTCGGGTAACAGTGGCGGCTCAGGTTCTGCTGATTCCTCCAATATTTCTTCGACGTTGCCCACATCGATGCCTACTGCGTAATTGATTCTTCGTCACTCCAAATCACAAATCATAAATTGAATGGGAGGAATTTTCTTCAGTGGTCCCGTTCTGTTCAACTGGTGATCCGTGGTAAAGGAAAGTTTGGATATCTCGATGGATCCATTCCTCCACCATTGTCTACTGATCCCACTGCTCTTCAATGGGATGTACAAAATTCAATGGTCATGGCCTGGCTTCTTAACTCCATGGACGAAGGGATTAGTAACACATATCTCTTCCATCCCACGGCCAAAGACATCTGGGAAGCTGTTGCGTTGGCATACTCTAATTTCACAGATTCCTCTCAGGTGTTTGAATTACGTAACAGGGCACGAAACTTGACACAAGGGGATGCCCTTGTTACGCAGTACTTCACTTCGCTCAAACGCCTTTGGCAAGAATTGGATTTGTTTCGACTTTTAGATTGGAAAGATCCAGCTGATGCCACCCTTTATGGGTCAATGCTTGCTAAAGATCGGGTCTATGATTTTTTGGCTAGATTGAATAAAGAGTTGGATGAGGTTCGTGGCCGTATTTTGGGGATGTCACCTCTGCCTACTATTGATGAAGCTTTTGCAATTATTCGCCGGGAGGAGAGTAGGAAGCGTGTGATGCTTCCCACTAATTTTACAAATACCGAGTCCTCGGCTCTCGTTGTTCCCATATCTGCCGCGAGTTCCCTGCCCCACGTCAAGGATGGAAAACCGTGGTGTGAAGTCTGTAAAAGGCATTACCATACGATAGACACTTGCTGGAAAATTCATGGGAAACCAGCAAATTGGGTGCCAAACAAATTTAAGCCTCGAGACAAGAAAGGATCGACGTCTGCCAATACTTTAGCGGTTCAGGCATCGCCGCCAGATTCTGGTTTCTCCAAAATCCAGTTGGAACAGATTATGAAACTTATTTCCGACACAGGGAGCACCTCTTCTCCTGTAGCAGCTACAGGTACCTTGTACACTGCCCTCAATGCTCATGGTAAGTCCTGGATAATTGACTCGGGAGCCTCGGATCACATGACATCCAGTAAGGCTGGTTTTACATCATATTTGCCGATTTCTGGCCTTCAAAGGGTGAAAATTGCAGATGGTTCCTATGCCACGATTGTGGGCATTGGCACTATTACTCTCAATCCATCTCTAACCCTCAAAGATGTTTTATATGTGCCTACATTATCTTGCAATTTACTCTCTGTTAGCAAATTGACCAAGGATTTGGAATGTTTTGTCTATTTCACACCATCTATTTGTGTTTTTCAGGACCGGATTTCGAGGAGAAAGATTGGCAGTGCTAAGGCTATTTCTGGACTTTATTACCTTCAAGATGATTCTTTTGTGAGTCATCTCGTCCACAATTCCGCAACCCCTTCATCTCTTTCCCGCACACAATGGATGATGCTACTTCACTTTAGACTAGGGCATCCAAATTTTGTGTATTTAAAACGATGGTTTCCTTCGTTGTTTAGGATTAATGATTGTTTTCAATGCGAGACTTGTCAATTATCAAAACATACTCGTGTTCATTTTCCCTCAGTTGCGTACCAACCTTCTAAACCTTTTAATTTAATTCATAGTGATATTTGGGGTCCCTCCCGTGTTAGTACTACTTCTAATTTTCGGTGGTTCATTACTTTTACTGATGATCATTCTCGTGTTTGTTGGGTTTATCTTTTAAAACACAAATCGGAGGCTGGCGAAGTTTTTCGTAATTTTTACTCAATGATAAAAAAACAATTTAATACATCCATTCAAATTCTTCGTACAGATAATGGCACCGAGTTTTTTAACTCTCACCTTCGTGATTTTTTAAATGCCAATGGTCTAATTCATCAAAGTTCGTGTGTTCACACGCCCCAACAAAATGGAATTTCAGAACGTAAAAATCGCCACCTATTAGAAGTTGCTCGTTCCCTCTTATTCACTTCCAATGTCCCAAAACACTTTTGGGGTGATGCATTGTTAACTGCGTGCTATTTAATTAATAGGATGCCTTCTCGTGTCCTAAACTTTCACTCCCCTCTTACTTGCCTCCATAATTATTTCCCGGACTATCGTTCTTTCTCCACTCTCGACCTTAAGGTATTTGGTTGCTCGGCCTTTGTGCATAATCTTGATACCAATCGTACTAAGTTCGACCATCGGTCTCTAAAATGCATTTTTTTGGGTTACTCTTCTACCCAAAAAGGGTACCGGTGCTATTCTATTGATATGAAAAAATATTTCATATCTAGGGATGTCACCTTCTTTGAAAATGTCCCTTTCTTTTCAAAAGAGAATTCTGTCTCCTGTGGTAAGGGGGAGAATTTAAACTCTGATTGCCCCTCAACAGTCCTCCCTCATGCGTGGGACTCCATGTGGGATACACCACCACCTAAATCTTCTTCTTCCCTTCCACTTCTTCAACCTCAGTCTCCGTCTTCCTCTCTCGAGCATCCAACGACAGGGGGAGATCTCCTACAGCCGTTTCCTTTACACTACTCACGAAAGAATCCTTCGACCAAGGAAATAATACCAGAGGAACCCCTGAATACCATTAGCCTGGACAGTCAAACTTCCAACTCGGAATCTGAGTCAAATGAGGTAACGGTTAACCCCGATTTTGATATCGCTAATCTTGATATACCAATAGCATTGAGAAAAGGGACACGATCCTGCACAGAACACTCATTGGCTAAATTTGTATCTTATGGGCACTTATCCACTTCTGTTAAAGCCCTGATTTCCAACCTCTCAAATACTAAAATTCCTACTATGGTACAAGAAGCCTGGAGTGATCCTAACTGGAAAGAGGCTATTTTAGAAGAGATGCAAGCATTAAAAACTAATGGCACATGGGAAGTTGTTCAAAAACCAAGAGAGAAGTTACCAGTTGGATGCAAGTGGGTCTTCACTGTGAAATATAAGACCGAAGGCTCAATTGAACGATACAAAGCAAGGTTAGTTGCAAAGGGCTATACACAAACCTATGGCATTGATTACAGTGAAACCTTTGCCCCAGTTGCCAAGATCAATACAGTAAGAGTCTTGTTGTCAGTAGCAGCAAATCTGGATTGGCCACTCTATCAGTTGGATGTGAAAAATGCATTTCTAAATGGGGATCTTGAAGAGGAAGTGTACATGACATTACCACCTGGGTTTGATGAGGAAAGCAAGCAAGGCAAGGTATGCCGACTAAAAAAGTCATTATATGGACTAAAGCAGTCTCCACGAGCCTGGTTTGACAGGTTCACGAAAGCAGTCTTGAAACTTGATTATCACCAAGCCAACGTTGATCATACGCTGTTCTATAGGCATAAGAATGGAAGAAAAAACCCTATTAATTGTCTATGTAGATGATATTATACTCACATGTGATGATCTAGAAGAAATGGAGAGATTAAAAGGGAAACTTGCAGTAGAATTCGAAATGAAGGATCTGGGAAAATTGAGGTATTTTCTTGGTATGGAAGTAGCAAGAAACAAATCCGGGATTTCTGTTTCTCAACGAAAGTATGTGATAGATCTTCTAAAAGAGACAGGAATGCTTGGGTGTAAACCAGTTGATACTCCAATGGATCCGAATCTGAAATTAGGCGAAACTATGAGCAGTAATCCAGTAGATAAAGGTAGATATCAACGACTGGTTGGAAAACTTATCTACATCTCTCACACTAGACCAGATATAGCATTTCCGGTGAGTTGTGTAAGTCAATTCATGCATGCTCCTTTGGAAGAACACATGTTGGCAGTTTATCGAATACTGAAGTACTTAAAGGGGACACCAGGGAAAGGTCTATTTTTCAAAAAAACAGATTCAAGAGGTGTTGAAATTTTTACTGATGCTGATTGGGCAGGCTCAATAAGTGATAGAAGGTCTACATCTGGGTATTGTTCTTTTGTGTGGGGAAACCTAGTGACTTGGAGAAGTAAGAAGCAGCCAGTGGTAGCAAGAAGCAGTGCAGAAGCAGAATTAAGATCAGTTGCTCATGGTGTATGTGAAGCTTTATGGTTAAAAATGATGCTTGAAGAACTGAAATTGAGTACAACAAAGCCCCTAAAACTACTGTGTGACAACAAGGCTGCTATCGATATATCACATAATCCGGTTCATCATGATCGAACAAAGCATGTGGAAGTAGACAGACATTTCATTAAAGAAAAGATTGATGAAGGAACAATCAGCATTGAGTATATTCCAACATCAGAACAGACTGCTGACATATTGACAAAAGCCTTGATTAGACCCATGTTTGAAGGATTCCTAGACAAGCTGGGAATGCACAACTTGTACACTCCAGCTTGAGGGGGAGTGTAGATTAGATAGGATTTGAGTTTATCATCTTTTTATCTCTTTATCTTTTTATTTAAATTATAGATTAGATTGTTTCCATTATTCTAGGAATTAGGAGTCTTTCATATCTTCTATAAATTGAAGATGTTAACATTGTAATTCTTTAAGGTTAAGAAATATAATAAAATCTGAGAGATTCTCAAGTTCTTCTCCTTCATTGTTATCACTTTCAGGCTCTTTGTGACCCACATAATGCAAACCCAACCATTGATAGGTTAAACCCCAAACCTTGTAGGAAAACTCACAGCTACAAAAGAGATGATTGGAATCCTCCTCAAGATAGCAAAAAATGCTTTCTGATTGGTTTAGCTCCACACCTTTTCTGATAAGATTTACTTGAGTTGCCAACTTATTCGGTTTTTTCAAGAGATTTAGGTTCTACGGCAAACTAAGAAAAGCTTGAAAATATGAACAAATAAGATAAGAGAGTGCCGAGTATTTTCCCATCGTTCAATTCTCAAGTTATGGACTGTTAATAAAAAAGGACAAACTCATTGCACGAAGCTCCCACTATGAACAAAATCTGCGAAGATATGAACAGTTAATATGGGGAAAAATATGGGCTAGAGAATAGAGAATATATAAGCAAAAAGCTTGTAATGACTTCACTTTTACTCTCTTTGCACCCAAATATTTATAAGAAGTGCACTTATCTTTAGTATATTTGAGTCAACATAAGTTGAATAACTGATATTTTGTTGGGATATGCCCTAAGACAACTCATTAGATGATTGATTTTGACATACAATGTAGTATGATTTTATTAAAGGCAATTCATTATATATATTATTCCAGTACTGTATAATATGAATGTATATATATATATATATATATATATATATATATATATATATATATATATATATATATATATTAATGTCCTTCAGAATATTGTATTATTCTTAAAGATTGTCCATAGTCAAGTATTATCATGAATAGGGATAATGATAATGCGTTGTGACTAGTATGTATTGATTGATGAATTATTCATGAAAATGAGATATCGAATCAACACATGGTACATGTTAGAGAACTATGTACTGAACAGACCTACCATGAGAATGCTACATGGATAGTTATATGAATGTCATAAGCAATTCTCATAGTGATGATGTACGTAATCCTTACGACTTGAGATCACCAGAGATCCCAACATAAGGAGTTGTTGATATTGTCAAATGTTACCTGTAACAGGGTAAACTATAACGACATTCGTTGGACACACCACGAATTATGTAGAGGGATGTTGAGTGATCAAGATAGGATTTGTCCCTCCTATATAACAGGAGAAGTGTTTCGGCCCTTGATCAAGTGAGACTAAAATGCATGGCCATGCTTGAATGAGTCGATATGCGATATTGAGCTTTTTCGTTTATTCTATTCTAGTATACTTGGGGATCAAGAAATAAAAGATTGAACTATACGAGTATGACTATTCCAGGACTCGTGTTTAATCTAAACACATAGGACAAAGGGATTAAGTTACATGGTGAATATTATCACAGGCCATAGGTTATGTCGAGTCAATGACATTCTTGTAACTTGGGTAGCCTGATGTGTTGCTAGATACCGCTCATTGCTTGTGACATAAAATTAGATTTGATGTCACTACCAACGTTGCAAGATCCTAACGGGTCGCACAAAAGATTAAATCGATAAAGGGTGATGTAATTCATTGGATAAATTAAGTTGATTAGGAAGAGTCATAATCATATAATAATAATATATGATATTATTGAATGGGACGACCATATATATATATATATATATATATATATATATATATATATATATATATATATATATATATATATATATATATCTATATATATATATATATATATATATATGGGTATTAGATTGGTTTGGGCTTAGGGTTTTCAGAAAGCCTTAATCTGATAGCCGCCTATTATACCAGTATATTTGTATGTGTATTAGGGTAAAGCAGACAAGAGTTTTTGACGTTAATCAGATTAACTTTAAAAGGCTAAACCTAGCAAAAGCCACATCCGTTACTTTGAGTGGTGTCGCTCATCCTTTCACGGTTGAAGATCAAGTCTAGCAACTTGTTCTTCAACATTTCTTAGTCGATTTGATCGTGTGGATACTGTAGAAGCAAAACTAGAAAAGTTTTGCTACTGACTCGAGGACGTGTTGCTCGGAGAATCTGCATCAAACACGCTACAAAGGTATAATTCTCAGCACCCGATATAAACACTCCGTATAGGTCCATGGTTGGAATCCAAATATTTTTATTCCGCTGCGTTGTATGCTTGTCGGATTCCTTACATATTTCTCGTAAGTTATAAAGTTAAAGACAGGAATTGAACCGCTGGGTATATATATATATATATATATATATATATATATATATATATATATATATATATAGGTTGAACACACGAACAAGTTATGATCAAGAACCGAATTCGATAATCAATTCACATAAACAACAATTAGAAAACAAGAAATAATGACACAAGAGGTTTATAATGGTTCGAACAATTATCCACTAGACCCAAAGAAATCAAGCCACTAATTTCCGAAGATTGTTTACAGTACAAAGCTTATCACCAATGTCCATGCATCGAAGAATCGATCAAAACAAGAAAACTATATGGCAATACAACACAATGGAACACTAATATATTCAGAGAACTTTCCAGTGGTGAAGACTGAGAATCAACTATATATTGTAAGGACCCCCGTGCCCTTAACCCGTTATTAGTGTATTAAGCCATATCATTAGTGCATATAATCATACTATCAGGGGAAAAACCATATGCAAGTACAACACCATATGCTATCCAGAAAATTTCTTGCATTTAAGCCACATAATATTCAAATTCCCCAACCATGATTATCCATATAACATGCACCCTCATAATACACTAACATACTCTTAGTTCATTTAGCAATTCTATATCTAATTGCGTGCAAACCATAAATGAACAGAGAAGAGCCGTAACCCGTTTATACATTCCATATACACGTAATATGTACTCACATAAGAGCACCCAATGAATGAGCGTGTATTTAATGTATAAACACTCTGCTGGATACCGTTACTGGTGCTTCGATCCTGGAAGCACCTCTCAAGCGCAACTCGATCTCGACTCTGGATCTGAGCGCCTGTCCATCCAGCTCTGGTACCTCAATCCTGGAAGTACTCAATCAACAGCCCGAGCTCAACTCCAAAGCTGCTGCTACACCTGTACCACCTGCCCCAACAGAGACAGCCCCCACACGGGGTGACATACCGATATCCCAATCCAATAACCACAACAATACAATTCATAATTTACAACAATGTAAATGCTATGAAATACAAAATATACTCCCTGGATGGCATCATCCTCATCCGGGGTTTCCTGTACTGTCCCTGTTCTCAAAACACTGAAACCATCAAATTCCCAAATGCCAGTTAATCATTACATTGATTAACAATTCTATGAGCCATATACCAATGTCATAATCAATAACATCAGATCATTAAACAATGATTATAGACAATCCATGTTTCTCACTTATGGTTTCATAGCTCTATTTCATTGCTCGCTCTGCAATAGCGGCATTCCATTTCCACACATGCTCGATGGCAGCGGCGTCATAATCGATGTTCGCTCACAGGCGACAACATCCCAATCATTGCTCGCTCAAAAGCGGCACCATGCAATTCTTAATGCATATATAGACATTTGAAGCAAGTACAATAAACCATGCATTTCAATCTCCGTTTATTGCTAATACTATATGTCATGCATTTCCACACACATTCCTTGCAATACAGTGTACCAAGCACTCAATAATTGCAATTATATTAAAGGGATATGCTCGTACGTCATACGTACCTTATAATTCCGTAGCTCGAGTCCAAACTTTGCTTGAGTTCCTTACCTCGAGAGATATGTGCTAAAACACATAAACAACTCACAATCAAGTATAAGCATGCAACCACGTGTCCAAGCACGTTCAAGATTCCCAATCATATCGTCAATCCATGACGATTACCAAAATAAAAGCCCCCCGGCTAAGCATGCATAATACCCAAAATATACCATTAACAAGTTTAAAAGATAACCAAGAATTCAACCGGGAATTCCGTTTTATTAAACTTTGGCATCAACCAATCCATTTTAAAAAGCATATCATTCCCATTGGAATGTAGACATTGCCCCGGAAACGGCCCCTTTAAACCTCGGTTCCAAAATCCGACATTTTTCCAAAATTCAAAAAATATAAACCTTACGGGCGGCGATCGATCGCCTCATTTAGCGCGATCGATCGCCCCTGTCCAGTGGGCAAAAACGCCTACACGCGATCGATCGCCACCCCTCGCGATCGATCGCCAACATGCTCGCGATCGATCGCCTAGACCATGCGATCGATCACCTGCACTGTTCATCGTCTTTGAAAATCTGAGCAGCTCGTCGTGATCGATCGCCTCTCCTTGGAGATCGATCGCCACCTGCAATTTTCCGAAAAAACTCGAGTTTCCATGGTGTTTTTGACACCCAAACTCACAACCAACGCCCCATACACCTCCAACACCTCAAATATACCATTTAAAACCAATAAAAACTCCCAAAAACTCAACATTGGATTTTAAGCTAAAATCCCCAAAACCCATAACCAACCAAAACCTCAACTCAAAACTACCATACCACAATCAAAACGAAGCCAAATGCGAGGGGATGAATAATACCTTATTATCTTCGAGAATCCGGCTCCTAGGATGAGCCTCCGTCGATTGCTCATCAAAGGAAAAGGGGGAAGGGTTTGGGGTGAGAGAGGCGAGAGAGAGGGAGAGGAGAGGAATGGAATGGATTCCAAATGACGGAATCCCGAGTCCAACTGGTATATATAGAAAAAATGCCCCAAAATACCAATACCTCCACAAATACATCATGATTCATTAAAAATCATCTGTTTTCAAAAACTCTCTCTCCAACATCAAATCCTCAGACTGGCCCCAACATAAGGCACCCCGGACACCAAGTCCCACTAAAAACCCAATTCATAGGTTTTTCACCAAAATGAGAATATAATCTCATCCTTTGGATCCAACGATCCCAAATGCCCGATTTAACAACCTCGGGAGATGCCAAACCGTAATTAATTCCTAATTGCCACAATTAAAAATCCATCAAGGATTAATACCACACCGGGATTAACACCATAATCCCCGGACATCACATATATGTTGTTCTCTCTCTATTGCTTTTCTATGTATAGCGTATGTCCTCCAAGCTCCATGTATTCCCTTATATTATAACCAATAGGATTGACTTCAAGTAATCTTATTTCCTATCTCAATTTTCTTGTGACGATTACCAGCTCAACTAACTGCTATCTGAACAACTTTACTACAACTTCTCACTCAAGTGAGCCAATATCTACAATATATATATATATATATATATATATATATATATATATGAAAATATGGAAATGACTATTGCTCATAATAAAAGTATATAATAAGACTGCAACATAACTTTTTGAGTAATCATGACATTTATTTAAGCTATTTGATTATCTAATGTTTGTTATTTATTTAAAAAATTTAAAATAAAAAAAGAGGTTTCATAACATCAAATTGAGAATAGTTTATAGACCCACTCCATCCTAATTAATTGTCCTCGATTTATTAAAATATAAAGTCAAAATTATTTACTTCAAAAAAAGAAAGTCAAATTATTTAATCTTTAAACAACATAATTTCATTGATTATTTCATATCCTCTTATAAATGTCATTACCATATTTACTAATTTTTGTTAATTATGACCCCCTCCTAAATAAAATAATTATTTCTCGAAACAGTATGGTTTCACGATCTTACCAGATAGTTATAAAACATTTATATTAAAAACATCATGATACCAGCGACTTTCAGATTTGGTTGTGACATGTCTCATTTGGACGCAGGCTCTTGATAAATACAATTTAAAAATCCCCTCTCCTTATAAAAAAAAAACATCATTTCATCAGCTTGTTTGACATTTTTAGTAAATATTATTATTATTAAAAGCATCATTTTCATCAACTTGTTTGACATTTTTAGTAAATATTATTATTAAAAGAATCATTTTCATCAACTTGTTTGACATTTTATTTTTTATGACAGTACAATGAACCTATGTAGCAGTGGTTTTGACAAAATTAAATTATTTCGTCACTTTTTTGGAGCATTCACTTATTATGAAAAAGTTTAAATATGTCGTGTTGTCTTGTTCAATGAACCTTTCGTTTTACATGTTTTCATAAATATTTAAAATTAATTTGATAACATCGATTCGATTCATTTACCTATCTATAGTAAATATAGTATAAAACAAGAGGTACGAGTTATCCAAATTCTCCAAATTATTACCATTTTATAAAATATATAGGCGCTTTTTTTCTTTTTGAATGAAGAGTGACTTAAATCAGTTTTTTGGGCCAATCACTATTGAAACTCGAGCCTGTCCAAAATGAGCACGAGCTTATATCCATCCCGATTAGGTGGGAAGCTCTTGTTAAAATATTTTAGGATTATTTGTGTTTAGTTTTATTTGTCATCAATATGTAATTATAAAAATAATCAATTAAGTTCAAACCACATTTAATTCCAATCTCTAATGTCAAAAATACATTTAAAAGTCAGTGACATTTAAAATTTTTAGTCAACAAATACTAAGAACTAAACGGATTTATATATATAAAAAATAAAGTCAATAAAATTATGCTAGTTGACTTTTTAAATAATTTCTAATTATAGTTTTTTTTTCCCCCACCTCTTATTTATTTAAGTATATATGTATATAATTGATCGATACTTCTATATCCACTTAGTAGGAATTAAAATTTTAGATGAAGTGCGAATTGGATTTTATTTTTTAAGATTCGAAATTTAATTTTCCATTTCAAATTTTTTTTAAATTTTTTTTTTTCATATTTGATTATGTAACTAGCATGGTTAATTTGACTTTTTTTTTTTCCTTTTTCATCTTGATTTTCCTTGACTGTGTAACAAGTTAATTCAAAGCTTTGTTTAATGTTGAATTTTGATAAAATTCAAAGTATATCTATCCATGTTAATTTATTGAGTATAAATATACTTGTATACACGTGTTTGCAGTTTCTGTGCAATTTTTTGGAGGTCAAATTTTATTAAGTCAAAATTATTTTTCTTGACTTGACGAAGTCTACGTAAAACATGAAACAACTGATTTTAAACAATTTATGATAATGCCATGCTAATATTTAACTTCGTATTATTATTATTCTATAAATAAATAAAAATGATATAATTAATTTATTTAATAAAAATATATTAAATCTTATTTCGATCGCACCTCTTTCTCAACCACGCAACTAGCGGAGTCATCTTCACGTGTCTACCCGAAAATCAAATGGATAAAAATAATTTTAAAAAATTCGAAATTTATCCCATATATCCTAAAATATCTGAAATCAAATAAAGTTCACAGATTATTTATTTTTATTCTATTCTCTCTCTCCTCATATACATACACATAACCCTTCTCTCACTTCCGTATGCACATGAGCTGGAGCCTGGAGGCTAATTCCGTGTTTGGATCTTGAGCTGTACATGAAAGGGTCACCCCCAATCCCCCCAGATACCTATAAATACCCCTGTAATTGCATCTCTTAGCCGAAAAAGCTTATTGTTTCTTCTCTATATTTATTATCAGTATAACTTCAAAGTTTGATAGTTACAACATCATGGAATCCATCTCTTTTTGTTACATGTTAGCAACCTTAATTTTCTCATACTTTTTCCTGAGGCAAATCCTCAAATTCTGGTCTTTTGGCAAAGTACAATTGCCGCTTCCGCCGGGGAGCATGGGCTGGCCTTATATCGGCGAAACCTTCCAACTATACTCCCAAAACCCAAACAATTTCTTTGCGTCAAAAATCAAGAGGTGAGTTCAAATTTCCCACTTCTTGTTTTTCCAATATTTTCAAGATTAATTGACCTTGTTCTCACAAAAAAAGATTGTTTCTTTGTTTCGAATTTGGCAGGTATGGCTCCATATTCAAGACCCACATTTTGGGGTGCAATTGTGTGATGATTTCGAGCCCGGAAGCGGCCAAACTTGTGCTTTCGAAATCCCATCTCTTTAAGCCCACATTTCCTGCTAGCAAAGAGAGGATGTTGGGCAAACAAGCCTTGTTCTTTCACCAGGGAGAGTACCATGCCAAGCTGAGGAAGCTTGTTCTACGAGCCTTCACGCCCGAATCCATCAAAAACATCGTCCCAGAAATCGAATCGGTTGCCATAAGCACTTTGGAATCATGGGACGGCAAATCGATCACCACTTACCAAGAAATGAAAACGGTGAGTTTCATCATATCTCAAACCTCAAAAACAGGGGAAAACAGAGGCAATAAATCTGATAATAAATTTGCTTCAAATTTGATTCTTGCAGTACACATTCAATGTGGCGTTACTTTCGATACTTGGGGAAGATGAAGTTTTGTACAGAGAAGATCTCAAAAGATGCTACCACATTCTCGAAAAGGGATACAATTCAATGCCGATTAATCTCCCTGGAACCCTTTTTCACAAGTCAATGAAGGCTAGGAAGGAATTGGCACAAATCTTGGCCAAAATCATCTCACTCAGGAGGCCAATGAAACGTAATCACGCAGATTTGCTCGGTTCTTTCATGGCTGACACCGAAGACCTAACCGATGAACAAATTGCAGACAATATTATCGGTGTAATTTTCGCAGCTCGCGACACTACAGCTAGTGTGTTAACTTGGATTTTGAAATATCTTGGTGAAAACCCAAGTGTTCTGCAAGCAGTCACTGTAAGAACCCATATCCGGAACTCTTATGAAATTCTTTTATTTGGAAATTAAAGAATTGCCCATGATTTAATTTTTTTTCCTTTTCTTCTGGGATTTTTGCAGGAAGAGCAAGAGGGCATAATTAAATCTAAAGAAGAGCGTGGCGAGGAGAAAGTTTTGAATTGGGCGGACACCAAGAAAATGCCAATTACTACAAGGGTGATTCAAGAAACACTGAGAGTGGCATCCATATTGTCTTTCACCTTTCGAGAGGCGGTGGAAGACGTAGAATTTAATGGTAAGTTAAAATTCGATTACCCACAAAAAAATTATTTATTCAGTACTGGAGTTCAAATCAATAATTAACTGTTTACTGTAAATTTGCAGGTTATCTAATTCCAAAAGGATGGAAAGTGTTACCCCTCTTTCGAAATATTCACCACAATCCTGATAATTTCCCAGAGCCAGAGAAATTTGAACCTTCAAGATTTGAGGTAATTTTTTATAAAACAAACACAAACTTAATTTACTCCCAACAAAATCCTAGATAATTCCTTCCAAGAAAAGATGCTTAATATTATATATATATTCTGATAACAGGTCGCACCTAAGCCAAACACTTTCATGCCATTTGGTAATGGGATTCACTCATGCCCAGGGAATGAGTTAGCCAAGCTAGAGATTTTAATCCTCGTGCACCATCTTACTACAAAGTATAGGTATGTCAAACCCGAAACCTCGAGGATTTCCCATGTCAACTGTAGTTTTAATAAATTCTCTGATATCTCGTACTTACAAAGGTTGTGTTTTTCCAATCCTTGTTTATTGCAGGTGGTGTATCATGGGTCCACAAAATGGAATCCAATATGGTCCCTTTGCTCTTCCCCAAAATGGGTTGCCCATTAGGCTCTCTCTCAAAAGCCCAGCCCGAAGATAAACCTTTCTAAAATGGGAAGAAACTTGGTCGAAGGAAAATACCGCGATAAATCTTTGAAGGGAAAGGGGAAATTTGAAGAAGCTATTGTGTAAAGACAGGAGGAAAGTCAAAATTGTACATAAATGAGTTTTCATAGATAATGGCATAACATACATACATCCATAGAAAATGATGCAAAAAACTATAGGCATATTTTCCAAAAATGCAAGAAGAAACTCAAGAAATAGGATATATTATGTAATCTAGGTAGTTTTAGACCATTCTTTAGGCATCTTATGCTTATTTAGCCTCTTTTCTTTTTCCCTTTTTCTTTGTTACCATTTTCACCTGTTAAAAATTACCAAGGCGTTGAATAAATATATTTAATGCAATGATTTTGCAATAATAAATTTTTATTTTTATTTTTAAAAACATTATACTCTTGAGTGTTCCCTCCAAAGGATATTCATATTAGTATACAAATTGCATATCAAATAATTACATGTGGAAAATATTTACCACAATTAAACGTTGATGTAATTAGTCAAAGCTTTCCTTTTAAATTCCCTAATTCTTACAATATTTAATGTTGTGCCTGTAATATTTCCAATTTTGCACGATATAATAACTAATATGATGAGTCAAATCTACTTTTAAAACTAATTTTCCTTGTTCGATAGTTCGACGTGTCAGCGTACGAGTCTCTAAGTTGATAATATTATTGGACACAACTTTGATTTTTATATATTATTAATTATTAATTTGGCCGCCTATATAATATTATATTATAATATGAAGATCTTGATGTATACAATTTGATCTCTCAGAAACACTACTTACTAATTGCCCCTATTTAAATAAGGGTAAAAAGCAGACAACCCCCAACCTTCAGTCTCTTGAGCACTTTACCCCATAACCTTTTGAAATGTGCGCTTAACCCCCTGAACAATGTAAAAAAGTGCATAACCCCGCCACCGACGGAATATTCCCAAATATTCCGTCTGAGATTCCATCACATGCATAGCACATGCATAGGCCAAGGGTATATCTGTCTTTTCAATTTTTTTCCCTACAAAATTAAATATTTCACTTAATCCCCAACAATTCCACACATACAAATTCTCCCACATTTCATGCCCTAATTTGTTCAATTTATTTTTCTTATGTTTCAAATGGACGAGCTATGTAATTGCAGGAAAGAAGCTTTCAAGAAGACTTCTTGGACTGATTTGAATCCAGGAAGAAGATACTCGAAAATTTTAGAGTAAGCACAAATCTGTTTTCCCCCTTTTTTGTCCCAAATTTTCACCGAAATCTCTGAAATTTTGAGTGAAGTTCGATTCCTTGTTTTGTAGCAAGCTGGTGGTTGCCATTTTTTTCACTGGATTGATCCCCCAATGTGTGAGAGGTCAAGGCAGATTATTCATGGAATTCTGCGAAGAAGTTGGAAGCTGAGGTGGGCAGAAAGGATGCAATAGTTAAGTGGATGTGGGTAGCATTGATGTGCTCATGGCTGTGTATGTACTTGATGTGGCAGTAGTGGTGTAGCATTGATGTGGTGAAATGTAGTAGTGGAAAGTTCAGCTGTAGTTCAACTATTTTTCCCCATATTTTGATATAGTTGAATCGGATGTATTATTTTGGTTGGTGGTGTTGTTTCACCTCATTGTACTCATGTAATATGTAATGAAATTAATTTATTGATGTATAAGAAATGAGATTTCATTGCATTTTGGCAAATGTCCAGTTGCTTTATTTTGCATATTATTACATATGATAAACATTAACCACTATAGCTTTTAAACGTGAAATATACTTAACAATATAAATGATAAACTGGTTCCATTTCACCGAAAGCAAAATTCATTACATTACATTAAAAGCATGCTCTTTAAGAGACAGAATTTTGAGTGCTTGGCATAACAGCAGATTGAGTGATTGGCATAACAACAGATTGAGTGCTTGGCATAGCAACATAATTTTGAGTGCTCTGCATACCAGCAGATTGAATGATTGGGATAGCAGCAGATTGAGTGCTTGGCATAGCAACAGATTTCCCTTGTCCCTTTTCTTTGCTCCTCACTTGCAATTTCTTCTTAAATGGTTGTGGCTTAGGTGCCAACTGTTTTCTTGGTGATTTGCCTTTAGGAACAGCTGCCTCTATAATGGATGATAGTGTGTTTGAAATAACTTCCTTCATGTTATGACCTTGTTCATTATTAGGTGGAGGAATATCCAAGCCATGATCTTCTTGTTGGCTTTTTTTCTTTTCAGGACAACCCCTTGTATTGTGACCCTTACCACCACAGAATTTGCATGTCATTTTAATGCCCTTTCTTCCCAGTTTCTCAGGAACTTGGTATTTGGACCTTGCTTTCTTTGCCTTTTGTTCTTGAATCTCTTGAGGTGTCTTTCTTCTATCTTGCTTTTTAGGTCTTCCAGGCATCCTTTCTGCAACTGGAGGAAGCAACTCTGGCATGGTAGACTTAGGCCGCTCTTCAGGACCAACAAAAGTTTGCATGCAATGGTTGTATATCTTCAGAAATACACTCCTCTTGTAACAATCATCAACATGCTCCTCGGGATTGTATTTCATGTAGTACATGGCTGATATGGCATGAGCACAAGGAATTCCATTCAGTTGCCACCTCCTGCATGTACATGTTCTATCCTTCAAATGGACAGAAAACTTGTCACCATAGCACCCCATCACCTCAAACTGGTCACTTCCATTCCAATGAGGAATGAATTCCATGCTCTTTTTTTTTAATTCCTCCAACATGTTATGAATGTTTGGGCAAATATTTCCTTTCCATTTTTTTATCTGGTCCCTCTTTGTGTGAACTCTCTTCATTAATATCATTCTAATATGCTCTAACATCTCAATCATTGCCTTGCTTCTAGCCTCCAAGATAAGTGCATTAAAGCTTTCACACATGTTGTTCAATAAAACATCACATTTTGCATCAGTTCTGAAATATGACCTACTCCACCCTGTTGCAGGTTTCTTGGCCAACCATTTGAAGGCACCCAAGTCTTTTTTCCTTAACGCATCCATCGCTCTCTCAAAATCCACAACCCTAGTACATCTTGCTGCATTCCACCACAAGTTCTTCACTGACAAGCCTTTATGTGACTGTTTGAAATTATTATACAAGTGCATTACACAGAATCTATGCTCACAGTTAGGCATCAACATATCTACTGCATCAATAAGTCCCTTCTGCTTGTCAGACATAATTGTCCAATTTCCACTCTCATTTGAAATTTTCAGGTCAATCATTATCAACTCCAAAAACCATTTCCAGGACTCTTTTTTTTTCTTTCTCCACCACTGCATATGCAAATGGATACATGCAATTATTTGCATCAATGCCAACTGCACAAAGTAAAATCCCACCAAAGTTTGTCTTTAAGTGACATCCATCAAAGCATATGAAGGGTCTGCAGCCATCAATGAACCCTTTTTTCAGAGCACCCCAACAACAATAAAATCTTTTAAACACTAATTGATTATCAACTTCTTTCGTCTTGATTCTCACGGTATTATCTCCATCACTTCTAACAATCTCAGCAGCATATCTCCAAAGCATAGCATATTGTTCCTTTTCAGAACCAATTGCCATCATCTTAACTTTTCCTTTTGCTCTATACATTTGAAACCTGCTAAAGAGCAGTTTACAGTCATTTTGCATAACTGTCAACATTGAATTCACAGGCCAATTAGGATTAGATTTAATCATTTCCTTGTACTTACTGGCCAACCATTTAGAATTAGCAGCAGCAACCTTCTCCACCCTGCAACACTCATGATTACCATTATAAGTTTTAATCTGTAGGGTGGTCTTCTCTTTGAACGATGAAGCAAATATATTCCATGGACAAGTATGATGCTTGCACTTTACTTGCACTCTGTCCTTATCATTTTTAGTAAATAAAATTTCTCTGCCATTGAGTATAGAATGTTGCCTAACTGCATCTCTAAATGTTGCAGTATCATAAAAGCATAGACCTACAGCAAATTGAGGGTCATCCATATCTGATTTTGGATTAAAAACTGGGTAGCCTTTATGTATTGGTTCTTCTTAGAGGGTTTCTCACTTGGTGTTGCATTTTGGTCGGAACTCATTTCCCTTCCATGTAATCCACCCCATTCCACTTCTGCATCAATGTTATTATCATAATCTGCATCATCATCTGTTATATCACATTCACTATCAAGTAAGATGTCTGAAAAACATGAATCATCCCCTACAGATTGCTCATCATCACTACAACCACTTTCATTTGTATCTATTAGCCAATCATCAGTTTTTGGAGAACTTTGATCTACATTAGATTGCTCTTTAGAAGCATTTCCAGCATCAGCTTGGTCATCCTTGTTGCCAATATAATCCAACCCCTCACAAATCATAGGTAATTGATATACTGATTCTTCAATTGAGACATTTCGTTCAACAAAAACCCCAACCACCTTTTGGTCATTCAATAAATTTACAAGGTTCAAAGCATCGTTGTCATGTTCCATCAAAGTTATAGAACTACAATCATTTATATCAATCCTACTAAAGTAGAAAGCTACAGAAGTGTGATCCACATCTAACAATTTTGACATTTCATTAATTTCAATCATTGACATTTCATCTTCTGTACAATAATCAAAGTAATCAATAGCCCCTCCTACATAACATCTCTTACCAAATTCACAAAATTTACCATGATGATGAAATTTGATAGTAAAAAATTCACTGTTGGGTCCTGCACACAATGAACAAATCAAACATTGAACAAATTGAACATCGTATTCAAAACTCCAACAAAACAAGTGGCAAACAAATTAGATTTGATTATTGTACTTTAATCGAAATAAGGAAAAAAAAACAATGAACAAATCGAACATTGTATTAAAAAAAAATTAACGCTGGAAAAAACCAATGTCGAGAAACCAAGCTGAGAAAGCCCAATGCGGAGAAAATGAGATGCTTACCATAATCTGGAGCTTCTCTTCCAGAATGGTCAGCTCCTTCTCTTAATTTCCAAGACATTTGTACCTAAATGAGGGGGAATTTGTATCGTGTGGAATGGTTGGGGATTAAGTGAAATATTTAATTTTGTAGGGAAAAAAATTGAAAAGACAGATATACCCTTGGCCTATGCATGTGCTATGCATGTGATGGAATCTCAGATGGAATATTTGGGAATATTCCGTCGGTGGCGGGGTTATGAACTTTTTTACATTGTTCAGGGGGTTAAGCGCACATTTCGAAAGGTTGGGGGTAAAGTGCTCAAGAGACTGAAGGTTGGGGGGTTGTCTGCTTTTTACCCTTTAAATAATAACTTAAAACTATTAAAAAAGTAAACAGCACGATAATTAATTATAAAATATTTTTATAACCAAAATAATTCATTCTAAGTAAATATTTTAATTTAATAATACAAATACTTATATTATATAATAGTTACACATTATGATTCGTATTTATTAAGTGTGAGATTTTGGAGATTTAACCGACATCTTTTTCAAATTACCCTAAAATCAAACTACAAAATCCCGTAAACTTAGAACAACAAAAAATAAATACTAAAAAAACAAAACAAAACAAAAACCGAATAAATTCTATTAAACAATTATAAATACAAAAATATTTAGAAATATATTTATTTTATGTAAATAGTTACTATACAGGAAAATATACTCAATGTTGCGTACTCTAGTATAACAATACATAATTACACTTTGAGATAATATTTTAATAATTCCAATAATTATATACTGTGTGTATCCAAACAAAAGTGTGCACTGAAACACCTGTATAAGGAGGTTTTCCCCAAAATTCCTTAAAGATCGTAGAGGAGCATGCATCCATGGCGGGAGAAGCTTCTACTAAAAGCAACATATCATGGATTCCCACATCGGAAGCTTCATAAACCCACGAAATGGAGTCGGGGCTCTAACTCGAAGGGAGGCTGGTAGAATCTCTAAAGACTGAGGGATTCGATTGGCTTGAGAAGATAAAACGCTTCTTGGCTTGCAAATAGGTGAGAGGCCTTTGAGCGAGAGAATTATTTTTTGTATGCAACGAGAAGAAGAAGGCCGAACATTATCAAAACGACATTTGTTGCGAACAAGCCAAATCTCCTAAAATATTAATAGAGGAATCAAAAGTGGTAGGAGAGCCAAATGAGATAGACCCCTTACTCTTTTTAAGGAAATATGAATGATGTACTTTGGATTTCCAAGTCCTGGATTGATATGCCGGTCTAGTAGACCCAAAAAAAGGTCGCAATTTTTTTTGCACAAAATGACATAACCAGAAAAGGTGAGCCGTTGTTTCTACATTTTCTTTACAAAGGCTACAACAAGAAACTATATAGAATCCACTCTTTGAATATTAGTATCCATTGAAATAGCGTTGTTCAACCACCAAAAAAAGAATTCAATTTTAGGATGTAACACATTGTTCCAGTCTAACCTGTAAGGAAAATAAGTCGTATGATGGAACGTAATAAGTTCCAAGCAGATTTAGTGGTAAATTTACCACTAATATCTCCTCTCCAAAATCTCACGTCAGGGCCTGATTCAAGTTTTGTGATGCCTAAAAATAATCCTTGTATGTGAGTTAGTTGATTTGGTATTCCACCGTAGTTGATGGACTCGTGTTCAGGTTAAACCGAGTATGATAGAATACATGGAATTATGTGTGCACATGAGTTATTGTTAAGTATATATGGACAAAATCAGATGGAAAACTCATAATTCACCTAAATTCATACAGTAAATCTCTACAAAGTTTTCTCTCAAACCCTTGTTTTCTCTTGCAATCTCTTCTTGGATTTGAGCTTGGAATTAAGTTATATATTGTTGTTAGAGTCAACTTGAAGTTACTTGGTAAGGATTTTATGCTATGTTAACTTGTAGTTGAGTAGATGATTTAATGGTAGGATCAAGTTTTATATATGATTGAGTTGATATGACTTGAATTAGAAGTAATAAACTTGTTTTATAGAGAAAAGAAGTACATGTGATGATGTAATAATGCTTTTATTCAATTTGTGGGATGTGATTTGGAGTATAGATTATGAAAATGGAAGATAAACATGAAACTCATCATGTTCTGAAAAATTCAGACTCTCGCGATCGATCGCGCGAGTCTGTGATAATTTTTAAGGCGGTGGAGAGTTCAGCCGATCGATCGGTGTGGGGTACATATCGATCGCGAGATGGGGATCGACCGCGTACCAGGGTGCGATCGATAGCGTGAAGGACAAAAATTTTGGTTGATTTCGTAGCATCGCACGATCGATCGCGCGTTGATACAAAATCGATCGCGAGATCTATTTTGTTGAAATTTTGTTACGAATTCTTGGAATTTTTTATGAAGCTTATTGTGACACTGAATTATTGAATTTCATGTAGCATCATCATAGGGGACAGATCAGAGAGGAGGTTAAGCAGTAACTCCCGATCTTCTATATCTTGAGGATAACAGGTACATGTGGACGTACGAGTATTGATGATTATATGATGTACATATGTGACGATTATATGTATATGATTGATGGTTGAATTCTATTGAGGCATGATGCTGTTGAGGCATGAGATGAGGTTGTTATAACAAGTGGACGGAAAATATGATATGTGCTGCTAATATGAAGATGTGAATGCTGAGCCACTGACATATTGAGCAATAAGACAATACCATATGTTCCATTATAACAGGATAATGAGTGAGATATGTCATGACATAGTAATATATTGTAATTTGATGTATATACAGGAACAACCAAAGAGATATATTTCAATGCATGAAATACAGGAAGTATTTTCAATATAGTATTTATACATTTTTATTGATGTATACTCATGATGTGTGGTTGTTATGTAGGAACTCTTAGGCATAGGAAATTGTGAGTCTACCTTTCGCTGCTAAGAGATAAATAAATTGATCAAGATTTAAAGCATACTAGAAGGTTTTGATGCTTAGATGATGTAAATGATGTTATGTACACTATTTAGTGGGAATAATGTAATAAGTAGAAATGGAAATTTTTTTGATCAGTCTCAAACTTATCTTAATCGTGTTAACTTAAATGTTAACTTCTTAATCATGTGATTCATTTGAGGATTAAGACGACGAGGCTTCCACAAGTTTTAATGAAAACTTTGAAATACGAGTCCACAAAGCCGAGCCCCCTAAGGCCTCAATTCTCTACTCCAACTACCCCCTAGCATCACATAAATCATTAAGGAGCAACTTCGAATTAATTGGATGCCACCCTTGAGATACTAAACTCCCCATGTCATTCCATGAATCAGATCAAAAGCACAAATTTCGCACGAACATTCCAAGCACTATGATTAGCAATGAATCCTTAGGTATGGTTAATGTAATGATAGTGGGTTTGTTGATGTTGCTATTTGTGCCTCATTTCTGTGTTCTCTGTCATTTATGTGTCACTTTTCTAGTATTGTGAACTTTGCTTCATGAATATTTGTGATGACCCTTTACTATGTGTTTCAAACCATTTTATTTACTTCTGTTTCTCAACATTAAATGGTTTCTCGATCTCTTGTGAATGATAATGTTTTAAGTTTTTCTGCAAACTTCGACTCGGTAATGATGCCAGAAATTATATGTAATTTATTTATTTTGTTCTTTTTTTGAATCATATAGATATAAATATGCAAGTCTACATATAAAACTATGTCCTAATATTTACCTATGACTAATCTCTTGTGGGCAAGAGTATTTTTTTAAATAGTCTATGTATGTTGAAAAGGGTTTTTTTCTTCTTCTTTGATACCTTTATCTTGCAATTCTACCAGCCGCGATGCTAGGAATGGACAGAATCGATTACTCGAGGGAATGAAAAGGTTCCAAGGTTGATTATATCATCTGAAGCTGCATTCTTTTTATTTATATTTTTTTGACTATGTGGACACTTGAGATTTTTTGTACACTAGCAATACCCGATTCTTTCATTTTATCTCCAATATGCTGCTCCTGAACAATGAAGCTGGTGGATGTATTATGCTGCTCCTGAACAATGAAGCTGGTGGATATATTATAGATTTAGCGTCTGGAATTATAGCTAGTCATATTTTAATTACAACTAGGCCATGTGAAATCATAACAAATAAATACAGACACTAGCATAGTTCAAATAGCTACAAAGATTATATTTTGAATACTCTTCTTGTTTCCTATCTGTTTACAATAGAAAAATAGACCAACCTTGGTCTGTGTATTTGTAGATATCCAGAATCATAGCTGCCACAGGACAAACGTTCTCTCTTTATCTTTTTTATTCTTTCTTTATCTTCAATGTGTATATTTTCCCACACTATCATGCCACTTCCCTTCTCGGGAGTTGCTTCTATTTTCTTATTGCTTGCTCGAATTCGGATATGAATCGCTTGCATCCACACGATTCACCATCCATTTGATGTATGTGTAACATGAAACGATTTGAACATTTTGGCAGAGGCTGAAAGTTTCACCCCGTTCATGTGTTATTTAATTTGGCCATTCTTGAACTTGTGACTATGATCGCTGAGCCGAGAGTCGAGCCCATTGCCATCAAAACCAATAACGCTGAACCAAGATAGACACCATCTTTAACTAGGTAACATTGTCCATCCAACCAACCTTGTCCCAATTGTTGACTTCTGCTCATGCTGGTGGCTGCACTGATTAAAATAACAGCAATACCAAAGCTGATCCTGTTACATAATTTTTTTTTTTAAAAGAGAACATTGTCATATATAGTAGACAGATATAGCTGTCCACGTGAAGGTTCCGTTCGCCTAGGAATTTGGTACAAAAAAATAATTTGAAATTGTACCACATGCCCACATGGTTCAAGTCTCTCTGAGATTAAACCATGTTTGGTGAAAGTCTTAATTTTGCTGGCTGCAATAATAGCTTTAACAGCTAGTACAGTGTTATTATGGTGGCCCTATTCTAGTTAATTTTTAAATTATAATTTTAAACTATTAAATTGAGTTAGTCTAAGATTTCTTTAGTAATATATATCATGAAATAAAATTTGAAAATCCCTTCTCGTAAAATCAATAAATTAAACTAATAAGAAAATCAAAAAATTATACTGTAGCAAGTATTTTGCTAAAGAAAGAACAGAGGTATGCGTTTAGAATGACTCGTTATCGAAAATTACTGAAAATTTGTTCGTAAGAATTAAATTAATATGAATTTTACAGGAGAGGTTTTTTTCCCCCCTTAGAGGGTGGGGTGGGTATGTGGGGTTGTAAGAGTTAATTTTGACAAATTGTAAAAGGGCTTTTCAAACATTTATTTTAATACTATTTATCTATAAATTAATCTGAAATTTACAGGAGAGTTTTTTTTCTGAAGTCAGAACATTGACTTCATACATTACCAACTAGGACTAATTCTCAGTCGTTAATTTTTTTAACACGCACATACATATATGGAAAATTCTTTTATGCAATAAATCTTGTCATATATCAAAAAAAAATATATATATATATATATATCTTGATGTTTATAGAACCAATCAATTCAAGAATAACCACGCATATATATATATTACCAATATAATATATATGGGTACGGTTTGTTTGAATAAAAATATTTCCGTAGAAGGGTTGGGAACTACCATCAGGTAACAACGGCTTATTTGATGTTATCTTAATGTTAATATCTCTTAAGGGTGCATTTCACCGTATATTAGAATATTTCAAAATATTTTAAATGTATGATCATTGATTCTTTTTTTTTGGCAATCTTTCTTGAATTTCGGCATGGTCTCATGAAAGACCCTCTTTTGTCTATGCGAAAAGCTTTAACCATCAATTAAAAAGGATACATAGATTACCTTCATCAAATTTTCCGTTAGCAATCAACAAATCGATACTTACCAGGAAAATATTTAGATGTTTAGCAATCAACAAATTGAATATGTGTTGATGTTTGTAAGATCGAGTATATATAAGTGGGACCGTACTTACCAAGATAAAATCAACAAACTGCAGGGTAAAGTGGGCATTCTGAGTTTACAGCTGGTGATGTCCTCTGTTAAGCAGAAGTTTCTGCAGATCAATAAATTTGCCGTCACTTGAGTCACGATTAGGAAGATTAAACCCATGATTCCCAATTCAACGGCTGCACTTCTGGGCAAATAACACAGCTTCCCCTCCAATCTAAGATCCTCTGTCTGGACCAAAATTAACGAATAAATAGATAAACTGAACTGTATCACAAAAAAAATGAAACTATTATATGTAAATCACAAATACCTTTGATTTCTTGAATTCAGCTGCAAGGCACAAGGTAAATGAAACAAGGCCAAATGCTATGGTTACACAGGATAACAGGACAAAACTGTGACTATTTAATCTTTCCCTGTACATGTTTAAGACGGCTGGTTGGGTGGTTTGAAATTATGGGTGTTTTCTTTATTCTTCCATCAAAGTTTTTGGGTATAATTTGGTATGGAAAAATAGGGATTGGGATTGAATAGTGACGGAAGCTTGGAGTTTAATCAAAGCAAACAAGAATTTGGTTTTTGGTGGGTTCTTGATGTTTACCTTTCTTGGATTAGGGTTGAACAGGAGACGACGACTTTTTGGTGTAGAAAGCAATCATCTTTCATTTTCTTCACTGAAGATGGAAGGAATCATTCTTTGATGGAATTATACATATTTCTATATCTGTATCTATATATAATGTGTAACACATAAGGTGGTAAACTCTTGGCACTTTGTAGGTGCGTGGGGTGCAACTTGGTGCTAGGTTTATAGAACAAAAATGAAGTACTAATCTGTGTTTTTATTCACAGATATGGAAAATAGGAAAACTGTTGTATTCGTCGGAAATCACAGGGAAGACATTACTGGCATATGGTAAAAGAAAAAAGAAAAACTGTGGACCAAAATCTGTATTATTGGGTAGTTGGATCGAAGAAGTCGTCCCCAGTTGGCATCGGATGCCAGCAAGCTTTCTAATCAAGCAATTTCAAAGCCACGCCAATAACTCACCTTGGGATTCTAATCAAACTTTACCCTCATATTAATATTTATTTATTATCATTAAATAAATTGTAACTCCAAATTCACACTCAAAGGAGTATATTGTTGGAAAAACATGTTAAATTGAAAATAAGCATAAAAACAAGGAACAATCAAATCAGGAAAGAACGGCTAAATAGCAACACGAAAATGCCCAACTGGTGAGAAAAGTCTGAATTCTCAGAAATCACTCTGTTACGTGAGATTCTGTTTAAATATTCTAGAAATACAGCACGGTATTATAAATTAACATTCAAGAGTTACTTATGCCCAACCTCGTAGGAGTCGATCAAAATTTCACAAAATATAGTAATTTCTACCGATAACGTTATTTAGCTTTCAAGGTTACAAATCTTAATAACGATGCCTAAGATTATATCTCTTTGTACTTGAACAAGTCAATGAAGAACTATCTCCGATCTTCTCGGGGTATACATAATCAGGGTCCTCTAACATATCTATATCTTCGGGTAAATCTGTTTCGACCCATGATGACCAATTAACCTCACTGTCAACATCCATTTCAAATGATAGCATTTCTTTATTCCCTTGCATGTTGTTTACCATATCCATGAGCATCAACAGCATTTTATGGTTCAACACTTCATAATCTCTGCATGTGAACATAAATTCTGTAAGTTTCTGTGTAACTTTGCAAAATTTACCATGCTTCAGAAGAGTAGTGTTTGTTTTTTACCTGTATGTAAAAATGGCATATAGATATTGAACGGATGCAAGAATACCGAAAAGTGACCTAATTGTATATATCATATTTCCTTGATGTTCGATATTGGCTGTCAAGTACCAAATTATACTCACTTCCACCGAGAATGTCAAACACAACCCTGAAAATTAAATTTGGCACTAACATTTAGTGACAAAAATTTCTAAATCATTAAAACTTTGATGTCTTTATTTACCTAAGTACAGCCTGTGTCTAACATTGTAAGCTTGCTTGACACTGGTTAACATGTAGATAATGAAGATTGCAATTGAGTAAACCAGAAAGGCTATGATCACTCGAGATTCGAACAACATTGCACTGTGCAATGTAAATAACTTGTCTATGGCAACAAACATGCTTGCTTGCTTGGACTCGAAAGCTTTCTACAATAAGGTGGCGATCATAGTCATTTTTTATGAAGTCAGATTCAAATATTAAATTCAAATAATAAATTCAAATATTAAATTTACTGAGCATTTGAAAGAAGAATAGCAAACCTGAGCTGCTAATATAAGGTTTGAATTCTCAACTAGATGGTCATGAGATTCATATAATTCTTTTTGCTTTACCAGTAGTTCCTCTTGCTGTTTATGCCCAAATTCTGCTAATTTTTCGAGAGTCACCCTGTGAGTTCACAAAAATTGAATCAAAAATACATCATGACATCTTTGAACGGTAGCTAAATGACATAATGACGAAATATGGCACTTTATAGATAATTATATGCTATTACAGATTTGACTTGCCTTGTTCAACTTTACATTTGTATACCGATATCTTACGAATATGTATTCAAAATGGCAATTTTAAATATAACATTCACCTGCTTTCTTCAAGGGCCTGTGACTGAAACTTTGTGAGAAAATGGAGACCTTCAAGTGCCACAAACTGGCCATCAAGAAGCTGTTTTTGTTTATCCAAAGACATACCCGCCATATTCCCGATATCATCAGCCTTACTCTGCAAAGTTGTCATCTTTGAAAACATTGCATTCCCAACTTCTCCAATTTCCTTCTCGATTTCAATCGCTTCGTTTTTCAAATTTGTAATTTCTAAACCCAAATTATTATAAGAATCTTGAATTAACACCATTCCTTCTTCCAAGCTGCCTTTCATTTTATCTTGACTTATGCTTAACTCTACTTGAGAAGCTGCTGTTAACTTAGATTGCTCATAAACTACTTCAGAATACTTCAAAACTGAGTTAACACGATCCTCAACTTTCCTCGACGTTTCTGCAACTTGTTGAGTTCGCCGATCGATCAAGCCCAATGAGTCATGCACATGTCTCGAAGTCTGTAGTAATTCCACCCCATGTCTCTCTATCTCGTCCAACTTTAATTCTGCATATTCCGCTGAACTCTTTAGCTCATTTACCAATCGTTCTGTTTGGTACTTAAATGCATCAGCCCTACAAAAAATTTACACACATTAAGAACGCCCAACAAGATAAACACAACAAAATCTAAATAAGCAGAATACACTTAACTGTAATTGATGACAGATTGAGTTGGTTTCAAGAAAGTATTCAAGAAAAATCTTGTGAGAATCCCCATCAAGATTTTTCAGACATTTCTTCATCGTCGAATTTTCATCACAATGAGGAAGAGGGGGGCGACCCGTGAGGCGTTGAAAGCAATCGCTCAAATGCCAAGCTAATCTAGTCCTTGAATCTTCGTTGGCAAGAGTCTTTGAACATCCTTCAAACACCTTCTGGTAAGCAGCTTGCCAGCAAGAATTTGGGGCGAGCATTTTGTTTCTGGCATTCTCAATTAAAGCGACGCCGTTCGGGACGTTCAATGATTCTATTGAAAATTCAGAAAAGCCATTTATGTCCATCACCTTATTACCAGAAAATTTCTTGGTATCATCATTCTTTTCGGTAGACGAGAAGAACCAACTCCATGACAAGCATGTTTGTGACAGAAACACTAAGGTAAAGATGAAATACGAGTAAGATTTATGAGGTCGACGATCCATAAGTTATTATATCGAACCTGCAAAAAAATAGAATATACTTTCTTGTAATTAACACAAACAATTCAACATGAAGTCAATAATCCAAAACTTGAACATAGGTTACATATATTTCTAATACTAACATTCATGAGACAGAACATGATGTGACTTCCCCATGTGAGAATGGTATAAAATTCTTCATGTCCAAACTGGAAAACTTGTACTTCAACATAAATATTATACAGATTTCCCACTTCAGTCGAGGATTTAAATTTTTGAAACAAAAAATATGATCTCAGAAGCAGAACCATAGAGAGTAGATACCAATATAAAATTCTTTATGTCCAAACTGGAAAACTTGTACATAAACATAAAAATTATACAGATTTCCCACTTCAGTCGAGGATTTAAATTTTTGAAACAAAAAAAATGATCTCAGAAGCAGAACCATAGAGAGTAGATACCAATATAATATCGCTAAGCAATCAAAAAGTTTATCATTAAATTGAAACAGAACTCGTGCAGCATTAGAAAAACATGAAAAATACCTGATCAAGTATCGAGAAGATATCAAAATAGACTTTCTATCACAAACTCAAATCATAGGAGGTTGTTCTTAAATAGAACTACGGCGCATCAACTTTCCTTTCAAATTCTCATGATATTATAATTCTTAAATTATTTGTGATAGTATTCCTTTTTTCCCATTTTATTTTCTATTCTGATAATTTCCTTCCTTTTAAATGGTCTCCGATTATTTTTCACAAAAACTTCCTTATAGAGTAAAAGTTAGTTCAAAAAGCTGGAAAATCTAAAACATGCTTGGAAAAATTATAGTATTATTCTTGAACTAAATATATTTTGTGCAGCATATTCCGAAAACTAAAAACTCTCCAATAATCCGAGAAAATAGACGATTAATCAGAACAGAGGGCTTACACTTTTTTTTTTGAGTCGCAAATTAAACCTCCGAAGACTTGTCTGTGTTTGTACAATAACATCTGCTTATAGATTTCGAGGCGTCACTCGGAAGACAGGAAGTATTTTTCAACTGTTGGTTGATTGGCCGTTACGTTTCATTCATTAACCGCCAAAACCGGCCCATTATGTTTACTGGGCCTATTTTTTTTTTATTTTCCAGTTTTACTTTTAAATGTAGAAGTTAAAATGGGCCTCCAATTTTTATTGTTTGCTTTAAGTGGCTAAAGCCCAAATCTGCAGCCCACTGACTACATAAATTTGATTTCTTTACAGCATCACCACTCTTAAAAAATGTTCATTCTTTTTCCTCACGTCCCAGCATCCATCAATGTCGGAAGGAAAAGTACTCATGGATTTTAGATGTTCATTTTCGTCACATCTTCTTTGTCATTAACTTCGTGGATATCATCGAGCTGATCAAAGCCGCCGTTATAGTCGTCGTTATCAGAAACCCGACGAACTTTTAAAGATTAGATCGAGTATTGTTGACACTCTACAATATGACATCAATAACATTTTCAAAAGAATGCAACCAAATTCAAGAATCTTAGGACTCAAAGATTATAAATATTTCGATTTAAAGGATCGACTTTCTTTCTCTATTTTTATTTTAATCAGTAAGGACCGACTATCTTACTTAATAATGTTTCTATTAATTTGAATTGTATCGTTAAATGTATATAAAAAAAATTCACTCTCATGTATGTTTAAATTTAATTTCAGATGCAACAAATCAAATTTAACAACAAATAAAGTTCTTATTTAACATTTAATCAGTGTTATTACAATACTTTTCTTTTAACATAACCCTATTTAATTCCAGAGCGAGAATGAATGTATGCCTGAAGTCATGCTCAGCCGATATATTTGACCTCGTATAATATAGGGTGAATTGTGGAAATCCAACGTTCACACACTTTAATACTTTACTCCTAACCTTTCAAAACGTGTATTTGACCCTCTGAACAATTTTAAATAGTGCATTTAACCCCCTAAATAATATTCGGGGTCAATTTTCCCAAATATTATGACTGCAAATTCCCTCGCGTCTCAGATGCCTTGGTCGAGAGTATGTATGTTTTTTAATGTATTTTCTGCAGGAATTTTACGAGTAAAATTCATTGACTGTGGGGATACTCGTAAAATTCATTTTCGTATTTTTTGATGGGTATACTCGTAACATTCATATATAAAATACATGAAAAGACATGCATACCTTGACCGTGGTATCTGTGATGCACATGAGGGAATTTGCGGCCAGAATATCCAAAAAAAATGTTCCCGAATGTTGTTTAGGCTGTTAAATGCATTACTTAAAATTGTTCAGTGGGTTAAGTGCATGTTTTAAAAAGTTAGGGGTGAACTGCTAAAGCCTGTGAACATTGGGGAGTGTATGCTATTTACCCTATAATATATACTGACATTGTATAAAAAATTATAATGCACGAACAGTGACACGGTGATACAAACACGACACAACTTAGCTACACGGATTTTTCAAAAGTTACAGGATACGACACGACTGGGACACGCGTGTATGTTTTTATATTTTTATAGAGATTATACATGTACTATATTACAAAATATTAAAATTCACATTTTTAAATTATAGAACTATGTAAAAACAACAAAAATATTCTTCCAAATTCAAGAAGCGTATAAATAAATACATGTATTGAAATCATTATAATATCATACTAACATCAAATACATATTACTTCGATTAAAATAAAATGTAACTAGTCCAAATAAAATATAACACCAAATATATCCTTACCAAATTCAAGAAGCGCATTAATAAATGAATGTTACTAAAATTATTATGGTATCACTGATACCAACATCAAATGCATATTACTTCAATTACCATAAAATCTAACAAACACATGCAAATTTTATTTTAGTCAAAAATGTTTAAATTGTACAATTAACCCACCAAAAATATCATTTTCTAGTCGAACACGTCCCTCGAAATTGTCTGACACGCCTCTCTGACACGCAACGTGGCGTGTCCGATAGGTGTCGTTATCCTAGAAGTGTCTGATACTGCACCAAATAATTTTTAGGAATGTCCTTGCATCATAGATAATAAATAATATAGAATTAATGAATATTTATTAATCTCATACTAGTTTTACATAAGATCCATACATAAAATAAAATATTTAATAATTAATATAAACGAGATGAAATACACTATGCAATCGATATTATGTCACATGGGGTGGCACATGCACTTAGTTTATAAGTCAATTCTAAAGGCCCCTCTATTTTCCAACTCTTCCTGCTTTTTACATATTTATTTTATATAATATATAATACTATACGAGCACAACATATTAGATGTATTTAGACTAGGGTAATATTTATATAAAATAAATATATGTTTAATATTTTATTTTTATTAAATTTAATGGAATATTTTTTGTAAAAATATCTGATATGCATATACATCTTCATGGCAATTAATTATTAGTTGTACTTAACCATCAAAATTTCTAAAATTTTGACGGTTAAGTCTTATTAAGTCTTCATCCAATTTTTCTTTAAATTACAAATTAAATGTAGGATCAAACATTTACTGCTTTACCAAAAGTTATAGTTGATGGTAACGATGCAATTCAAATCTTTTTAATCATACAGAACCACAAACACCACATTTCGATCGAACACATAGCAATGACAATTGTTCTACACCTAACAATACATCTCCCAATAATTGCACTCCTTGGAACTCATGGGAATCAAACACACGACTTTAGCTCTGATATCAATTGTAGGATCAAGCGCTTGCAGCATTACCAAAAGCTATAGCTGATGGTGACAGTACAACTCAAATATTTTAAATCGTACATCAGCATAAGCACCATGTTTCGATCGAACACACAACAATGTCAATGTTTGTATAACAATAAATATTCTAGCCTCATATTTAGTAAATTATATCCTGTTAATTTAATAAAATGATGATAAACTGGTTAAAATTTAATTTTCCTTTTTAACATTACTAATTTATTATCTTGGTAATATATTGTTGAGTAATAGTCAATAATAATACCTTTCAAGTAGATTAAAAATATCCACAGAACATTAGCTCAATTTGAAAATAAATTTTTTTGGTCGACTAGAGTAAGTTGTTCTCATATATTATATGAATTAATTGAAATTTGTCTACATAGATTTTATTTATAATTTGACTAATTGTATTTTGAAACTTATGTTAATAACAATAATTTGTTTTGTACAGGTTTTGAGTAAGAATCTTTTTGGGCAAACCCGATATACGAAGTTCCGGCGATGCGTAGGGTTCGGGAGGGGTCGGGCCAATGTACCAGCCTCCCCTATAATGCAACAAGATGCTCTTTTCGCGTTGAACAAGAATCTTCTATAGCCACTTAATTACGGTTTTACTGTACAGATGCACTAAATTATTTTAATTAGCCATAGGTTTTATCTTGGTTTAACCTTGTTTTCCCATCAATTAATTTTTCTACAAAATAATTTTTTTTCAAATATAAAGAAAAGAACAAACGCGTAAAGATGATCAAATAATTAAAAGTCATTCGTCGTTTTCTAGTTTCTCCAAATCAATATTAAATATAAATTCAAATCTTGATATGTAGAGGCAGTGGCGAAACCAGATTCTTAAACTCGGTGGGCAAATTTTTTTCGATATATATGTATATAAATAATATAAAAAATTATACCTAAGTCGCATGCAGTTTTTCACAATATTAACCTGTTATTGATGAACTCCACATCAATCACAAGAGTTACATTACTCAAATTTCTAAACTAAGAAATTGAATGATATAAAATTTTACACTTCAGGTAAATATCAACATCATTCAAATTGTTTAAGAAGATAAAAAAGTAATCAATACCAAAGAACAATGGCAAGAAACTTCAACCTAAAAAGTCAAATAGAAAAAATTAAACCTAGAAAAGTAGTCATCATCACATAATTACAAATACCAATTTCTCGAGCAATTATTTTTTATGAAAATGAAATTATCACCAACTAATAAATGCAATTATAAATTTTATATTTTTAATTCTTGACTAAATAATATAGATTAGGTAAAAAAAACCATCCTTCGTGACCAATACAAAGGAAATAAATTTAAGATAACAATTTGTTATAAAAAAATATATTAAAGGTATTTTTATAAACTGATATAATAGTTGAAATATTGATCATATAACAAATCACTAACATAATAATAAAAACCTATTGATTATTTATGATGATTCTATATTATAAAATCAGAGCTAAAATTATATATGAATACTAAACATATATTGGACTGGGAATCTTACGCTAGACACCCGGGTTTTCCCGGTTAATTGTCACCAATTGTCCCATAAAGAAATTCCTCCAATAAAAAGAAAAACATTTGCATGTGGGCATGCACGTAATACTAAACCAAAACCAAAAAGAGAAAGGAGGAGAGAATTGATCCTTTTAAATAAAAGTTTTCAAAATTGAATGTGTATTTTTTTTTCCCATTTTCTAATAGCATGTGCATTAATAATTTTTCATTTTATTTATGATTTCCTAAAAAGTGAGGAGGGCCGCCGACAGATTGGCGAAAACTAAGAAACCAAACATCAGAATGGCCGTTGAATAGTGTAGGCCAATTAATGAGCTTGTCAAAATCCATGTGAAGTTTGTTGAGTCACCCCTCCATTCATTGGAAAATCCTATGCTAGCTTTCATGAGGTTATGTTGGGGGTGTCCTTAAGAGCACTATCTTTTAGGCACCCCTAATCATTGGATTGACATACTCAAATGTAGGGTGTGCCAATCCAATGGCCATGATGCCCTGAAGGGCAGTGCCCTTCAGGGCATCATCAAACACACCCTTCCACGGGTAGTGCCATCTCGTTGATTTTTAATTGATGTAAATTCCACGGATTGTGCCATATCGTTGATTTTTAATTGATGTAAAATATTCTACATTAATGATAATTGATGTGATCCGTTATTTTACGTATTTGGTAGAATTAAGTGTTTATGAAAAATAAAGGAAAGAGACCAAATTTTTTACGTGGAAAACCCTCGAATTGAAGGAAAAACTACGGGACCTAGTCTAGTATAATTTGTACTATCACAATCTTGATTTATTACAGGATTTTTGACACAATCTATGACTTACAGAATTATTACACAAGAATATCTGAAAAATAATAGAGACAACCGAACAGAATAAGGATGCTCTCTTCGGAGTCTTTTATGCCTCAAAAGTCAAAAGTCCAACCTCTGTAATGATACTTCCGACGGGTATTTATAGGCTCAATTCTTGAATTTACTTGGCGGAAAAGTTTAGAAACCCGTCTCCTTTGATCGCATCGGTAATGCGGCGAGCATGTCTGAAAAATCCGCCTCCCACTAATGCACATTTACTTTCGTCGGTTAATTTGTTGGTTATCACCGGGTTTTCCGCTATTCTTTGACCAGAATCTCGAGGAGGGTTTAACAGCTGTTCGGCTATCATATGCTCGGTATTCATCCTGTTCGGTGCCATCTGTTCGATACACGATGGTTCGATTCTTGAGAGGATTTTACCCAAAAAAAACCAATATGTCATATGACATCAATAATAATATCCCTAAAAACAATATTCTTAAAAACACAACCACCTAATTCATGCCATGCACATTCAATTATTATTTTTCATTTAGTAATAATATTATTTTCTTATCTACAAAGGACGGCAACTTATTTTATTCACATGTTCGGAAAGTCCACTTTCCTTCTAATATATTATTATTATTATTGTTGTTATTATTATTTTATAGTTGTAGTAATTAATAATTGAATCTTGAAATTGGGCACCGTCGAGGAATTGATGCAATCATTGAATAATGGAAAACGCGTAAGACGCTGCATACCTACGCCTAGAAATGCACCCTTCAACGTTTCGCAAAATATATCTCCTCGAATTTAGAATTTTTATTTAATGATCAAAAATTAATATATAAAAACTTTGAGGATCAAAAAATTTGAGGGTCAAAATAAATTGTTGGGAGGACAAATACAATAATTGGGGCAAAATATAAATTTTTTTAAAAATATTTTTTTAGTTCAATAAATTTTTTTTCGGGGACCTCCGTATACTGCATATATATATATATATATATTTCTTGGAAAATATTTAATGAGGAAAAGACAAAACCGATCCATGACCCATTTTAAGTGCATAACTACGTGGCATATTTGCAGTTGGACAATATATTTTTCAGTAGCAGTTATTTCTGGTATGAGTAGGAAAAATCATTTCCATAAATAAAATAAATAATAATAACAATAATTCCACACGACCCATTATTGTGTCCGATAGCTTCATCCGTAAAATTAATTATTCACCCACAAAGAAAATACAGAACAATAAAGAAACAAGCAGGAATGAACCTTTTAAACTAAAAAAGAATAAATATTATTTCCTTATTCTTTTTATTTATTTGACTGGATTTATTTATTTATTTATTCTATGATGATATAAGAAAAATAAAAACCAGATAAAAGACAGCTATACAAAACACATGCCTCTCTCTCTATATGCATGAGAGGATGGGCATCGGTGTGGCAGGGTAAAGTACATTCACATCTTTCCCTCATCCTCTTCACAAGGTTGGGTACCACTCTTTCGAATTTCTGTCGCATTCTTTTGTCTCTGATTCAACAATAAATACGTAGTAAGAGGGATTTCTCTTCATTTTGGGTTGGCATTGGTTTTAAGATATTACAGCTTTGTTTCCAGAAAGTGCTTTGAGTTTGGTCCTCGATTTTGTGTCAGAAGTGTTTATATATGTTGATATATATGCAATTTTTTTGTGTAAGGTACCTTTTCGATCTTTTAATGTTCCTGATCATCAAATTATATCAGTTTTTTTGTTGTTTTTGGGACAGATCTTGACTCTGCTCTTTGCATTGTGCCCTTTTCTGGTTAAATTGACATTGTTCTCTGTTTCTTGTGTTGTTTTGTTGAAATTTCCCAAAATGGGCAGCCTCCGTTTCCCTGATCTGTTGTGTTTGAAAAACTTGGCAAACATTCCTAACGGGTTATATTAGTTTTTGGCAATCGGATCTGATTTGGAGTTTGGACGAGGCTCTTGAGCTTGTATGCATGTTTTGATTAAAGATCGGATCTTTATTGCAAATTCCATTCTGTTACCTTGTGTTTGCTTTTTTCTTGTTGTTAGAACTTTGGGATATTTTTAAAAAATTATTCAGAGGGATTGATTGGTTACTCTGTTCTTGAGTGAACTTTTCTTCATCTATAAGGCATGATTTAACTTTTTCTTTTTGCATCGAGTACTTTTGGTTTCTTTTGCATGGCTACGCTAGTTAGGTGAGATTCCTTTAATGGGTTTCTTTTCCTTTCATCTTTTATCAGCTTAACTGTGAAATATGGCCCTCAATTAGTAGGCTGAGCTTCGTAAAGGTTTTGGCTCCAACATCGTGTGAAAACACACACAACAGTGGCATTAAAATTTTGTGTCCATTTTTCTCAAATTTTCTTGCCTTGATTACTAGATCTGCGTAAGTTTCCTTTTTTGTACTGTGGGTAATGCTTTCTAGCTCACATTGAGCTCCAACATCAGCATATTGTAATTATTTGCTGACTCAGGTCATTTCTGTTTGCATTTGCTGCTATATTTGAGTTAGATTAAGCTATTTATCCTTTTCAGACACTATTCTTTGATAGAAATGGATGCTGTTTACCTTTTTCCTCTGCACTTTCATGAATTTATTATGTTTTTTGTCTGTTCGATTCATGATTTGTAAGGATCGGGATCCTATTCTACAATTCAACCTTATTTGTTAAGATTAAGTTTGCAGCGATATTCATCTAGTCTCATATACTTGCAGATTGTAGAGATATCAAGAAACCATGAAGGATAAAGATAGAAAACCAAGTTCTCACCCTAATAAAAATTCTAGGGCAGTTCCCATATCGATAATGTTCATTTTGTTGTGTGGATTTTCGTTCTATCTCGGTGGAATTTTTTGTTCAGAAAAAGATAGATATGTAGCCAAAGTTATCGGTAAATCTGTGGAAACATCCAAGGAAACAGCCGGAGGTGGAGGGTCTCTTCAAATTAAAGCTGTAACTTTTCCCGAATGTGGCCCCGAATTTCAAGATTACACGCCCTGCACAGATCCGAAGGTGGCCTTCTGATATTCGATTTTTATTCAGTTGATTTCTTGTCTTAAATGTTGTGCCGATGACATTATGCTCTCGTTTTTTCTTGCAGAGATGGAAAAAGTACAGTATTCACCGCCTTTCATTTCTTGAACGACATTGCCCTCCAGTGTTTGAAAAGAAAGAATGCATAATTCCTCCACCTGATGGTTATAAATTACCGATCAGATGGCCAAAGAGCAGGGACGAATGTTGGTACAGGTAATGTCATTATCCTGCTGCAAAAACTGGTTTTAATTGCCTAGTCTTTGCTTTGAATTCGTTGCAAATTTGTTGGGGGACACCTGTGGCTGCCGTTGTAGCACAAGGGATTATAACGTGGTATTTTGACTGGCGTATAGTTTAAAAGGTTTGAATTGTATCTTACATCAACTGTTGTAGTTTTTGATACGTGAGAAACAATTCATTTTACTAAGTTATGCTAAAATCTTAGATTTGTAATAATCGGTTCTGCACAGGAATGTTCCATATGATTGGATTAACAAACAAAAGTCTAATCAACATTGGCTGAAGAAAGACGGGGAGAAGTTCCTCTTCCCCGGTGGTGGCACAATGTTTCCTAATGGTGTCAGTCCATATGTTGATTTGATGCAAGATTTGATCCCGGGAATGAAAGATGGAATGATCCGAACTGCCATTGATACCGGATGTGGGGTGAGTCCGATTTGTATGTTTCTCCCATGAGCTGCGTACGTCTGCATTTTACCATCAAGCGTTGAAGTTTTTGTGTGCTCACTTTGTGTAGGTTGCTAGCTGGGGAGGAGATTTACTTGATCGTGGGATCCTGACGGTCTCGCTTGCCCCGAGAGATAATCACGAGGCTCAAGTTCAATTTGCTCTAGAACGCGGAATTCCTGCGATTCTTGGTGTCATCTCAACACAACGGCTCCCTTTTCCGTCGAGCTCTTTCGACATGGCACATTGCTCAAGATGCCTTATACCGTGGACCGAATTCGGTAATTTCCGTATAAAACTGGAGAAATCCAATTTACAATCCTTACTCCGAACATGGTTCTTTACTTGATTATTGTGAATTTTCAGGTGGAATGTACCTATTAGAGATCAATCGTGTTCTTCGGCCTGGTGGTTTCTGGGTTCTCTCGGGCCCTCCCGTAAACTATGAGAATCGTTGGAGGGGATGGAATACGACCATCGAAGAGCAGAAATCGGATTACGAGAAGTTGCAAGAATTGCTTACTACTATGTGTTTCAAATTGTTCAAGAAGAAAGACGACATTGCTGTCTGGCAGAAATTATCTGATAGCAGCTGTTACAATAAACTTGACGCTCCCGATACATATCCTGCAAAATGTGATGATAGTCTTGAACCCGATTCTGCATGGTACACTCCAATCCGAGCTTGTGTTGTCACTCCTAATCCGAAGTACAAAAAACTAGCGTTAAAATCGCTCCCAAAATGGCCGGAACGGCTACATACTGCCCCAGAACGTGTTTCTGATGTTCGTGGTGGAAGTGATGGTGCTTTCAAGCACGACGATAGTAAATGGAAGACACGAGTAAAGCACTACAGGAAGTTGCTCCCTGCAATCGGAACAGACAAGATAAGAAACATCATGGACATGAACACTATGTATGGAGGTTTTGCTGCTGGTTTAGTTGAGTACCCTTCATGGGTCATGAACGTTGTTTCCTCTTACGCTCCTAATACACTTGGCGTGGTGTATGATAGAGGCCTCATTGGGACATATCACGACTGGTAAGTTACACCCTCTCACTCGAAAATTGATCATCGTATCAGCACAACACCTGTCTCATTTTTTAACAATGTCTCATATTTGTCTGTGTTGTTAGGTGTGAGGCTTTCTCAACATATCCTCGAACATATGATCTTCTTCATCTAGACGGCCTTTTCACCGCTGAAAGTCACAGGTAAACAATCAAAGACCACATTTCTTCGATAAAATTTATTCTTATTCAACTATAAAATGGCTTTACAGGAATTTTTTTTTTGAAAGGTGCGAAATGAAGCATGTTTTGCTCGAAATGGATCGTATACTCCGGCCAAACGGGTACGCCTTAATTCGAGAATCGAGCTACTTTGTGGATGCGGTGGCTACGATAGCTAAAGGGATGAGATGGGGTTGTCATAAAGAAGACACAGAGAATGGTGTCGAATCTGAAAAGATTCTGATTTGCCAGAAGAAACTCTGGTATTCCTCAAAGAAAAGTTTAAGATAATATAGAGAAATAGGACAAATTCTGGGTATAAGTTTGTTTACACAGAGATCCAGATATATATTTATTTATATATTATTTATACCACAAGAAGCCATATATCGGAATTTATTTGTTCTACAACAGTGTCAAGTTTGTCGAGTTCATATCACTCTACGCACGTCTTATCTAGTTGCAAGTTACATTTATATTTGTAGTGATTATTTATTTATGTTTGAAATCTACTAATATCCAGTTCATGTCCAATTTTAAGTAGTAAAATCAAAAGATAGCACAAAGACATGGTTGCATATTGGGCTTGAAAAGGGAGTAGTTTAATGTTATGAAGTGTTCCCTGTTTGTTTTCATTTCTAGAGTGAAACTGCATTTTTTTTCTCTGAATTTTTACAACTGCATAACATTCAATATTCAACTATCAAACATTTATCTAACTAAATATCAATATTTAACTATCAAAAATTAATCTAACTAAAAAAAAAGAAATTAGTTCTCACAGAAACACGATCCTAGTTACTGACACAACCCAAATATCTCGGCGTGAATTGGGGGACTCAAAAGGAGTTACAAGGTTGAGCTTAACTATCTAAGTGCTAAGGTTGGAAACTACCACAATTCATGCTGCAATAGTGGAGAGACGTCGTATGATGAATAGTCTAATGGCAACAACTTACAAACCCGAAATGGTAGCTCAACTAGTCAAGCAAATCTCGAAATCAAAACACATAATATCTTGGAGTGTTGATGCAGAGCTTATCTCATATCTGATGCTGCACGTTTCAAATTCAAAATAACTCAAAAATCTCAAAGTAGTAATCTTGGATTTTATACATTATATAATTTGTTTCTGATTCTTTGTAATTTGATATCTCAGCTTCGGGTTTAAATAAGAGGAAGTTGTCCTCAACTTAAGAAAGAAACAAGAAACATCCAGCTGTGTTCACATATATGAAATAGACTTTCTTATTCATTTCCGGTTTTTTTTTTTTTTCAATTGGTACCATAGCCGGCGTGAACGTGAACACTGCACAACCCAACATCTCCAATAGCTCAAATAGCCTCCAAATAACATGAATTCCCTCTCTCTCACAACTTTGGAATTTTAATTACTCTCAAACCCAGTCTCACAATTTATCCATTATGGCGTGAACGAAGCTCGGCTCTTTCGGAGAGCCAAGAATTTGTCGGTCACCATACGAATTTTTTTTTTTATAAAAAAAACGTATGAAGGTTTCTTTCCCTCGTGGATTAAACACCTTAATTTTATTAATATTTTAACTGATTCAAAAATAATTACAAAAATCAGTATTAAAAAAGTATGCAAATGCCTCGCATGCACTATGTTGGGTTTTGGCCCATTACCACTCATTTTACTTGTTGGGCTTTTGGCCCTCCTTCCTTACCATAACCGAGCCCCCACTTCCGAGCCCCCACTTCCATCTCAGCCCCTCACTCTTCGTCTCCCACCTTGCTCCAGAAGCTTCTCCTGCGCGTGTCTCTTCGGCTGGACCATCCTTGGGACTTGCTCCCCTCCCCTTCGTCTCCCTTGGTGCCATTAAGTTGGCTTGGGTTCATGATGAGGTAACATGCCTGAAACCCGAAAATCTCTTGGAGAATTTTCGTCCCCCCCTTTGTCTTCCTGTCTAGGGTTTTTTCCTTTGTGGTTGACTGAGTGCTTTGTGCTTTCTGTGTGAGACTGGGTGCACTGTGTGTGTGGCCTTGAGCTTAGGGTGGTGCTTGGTTGTGGCCGTGAGTGTTGGTGCTGTGTGCACTGGTGTGGCTGTGACCGTGGTGCTGTGTGCACTGGTGTGGCTGTGCGTTGAGTGTGTGCGCTGTGTGCGTGCACTGTGGGTGTGGCCGTGAGTTCGTGGTTGGTGCTGTGTGCGCCTCGAGCCCTGGTGCTGTGTGCACTGTGTGTGGCCGTGAGCTGTGGTGCTGGTGTGGCCGTGAGCTGTGTGCTAGGGTTGTGTGCTTTGGGCAGTGGTTCGGGCAGGGTTTTCCGGTAGTGTCTTCGGGCAGTGTGTGTGTCTCCTCTTTTGGATTCGATACCTTGGTTCCCCGGTGACGACGTTGAAAGGAAACCCAGCTCGACCTGAGCCCTAATTCTTTACTCTTGTTTTGCATTTCAGTTTATAGTTTTAATTAGTTGAAATTGTATACTGTGATTGTTTTTGTTTCTTGATTGCAGGTTATCAATCGAGATCGAAAGCGGAACGAAATCCTTACACACTAATCATGTTACAGTGATAATTATTGGAGCATTGTTCTAAATAGATTTCATGCTTTCAAAAAACAAAAAAATAGATTTCATGACTCTAATAAAAAAACCTTGGATCGCGTGTATACCAAGAGTAGTACATGCTGATTTTATGAAAATCACAAATATAAATTCAGTTGAATTTATAAACACCCAATTAGATTAATTACAGAATTACCTCAAAAATTGTTGGTGCAGCATTTCTCAAATTAGACTGTCTCGCTTTGCGATTTGTTTTAAAGAAATATCAAGAGCTGTGTGTTACGCACCAAAAATCGTGACACGCGGACATGCGCGAGATGTTTGTTGGTTAGTTATAATGTGGGATTGCGGGACGGCTCATTGAGTCGAGTACGTGTCTTAGATGTTCATCTGCCATGAGTTAGGCATGCCGACCCAATTAAGTTTGGAGAGCTTGTCGCTGGTTTTGGACCTGACTGGGACGGAAGAGCGAGCATTCTAGACACTAGACTGGTTGGGAGCTGTTCCCGCTTCCCTGATGAGCCCATGGGAAGACGAAAATAGTAGGCATCGGAGATGGAATATGGCTTAACCTCGGAGTTATGGGGATCCGAGGTCGCCGCATGGATTGTCGTCTACGCTAAAACTCTGAGCCCGTGACATGTGGCTCTGATCAAACTATTCTTTTCATTTAATTTTTATGGTTGATATCAAGAAGGCTCGAGATTCAACCAAAGCTAGCGGATTTTAATCATTTTGTCCATTGGTATTCTGAAATCTGAAGCCCTTTTGTATAAGCAACAATCAGTCAAGGTCAATTTTGATTGAGAAATTTGAAGCTATTGATTTAAAATATATGTTTCAAATCTATTTGATTGTTCGGATGAAATTATGTTTGGTAGATTTGAAATCCACACATTTCTTAATTATGTAGATATAATAATAATTATGATGGATTTGAAATACACACGAGATGTGTATCATTTCAAATCCATTAATCAATTCCGTCTCCAAATCAAATATCTTCCTCCAAATCAAATCACTCAATTCAAACACAACATCAGCCAATCCTACTGCATCCCAAAACTAAGTGAGCTTTAATCTATCTTGACTAGGAAGCTATGATGCATGTACACTTCTAAAAATCACTCCGTGCAGTCGGACACTTCTCGGACATCGACACTCCTCGGACACTGTCGGACACGCAACATGTCGTTTTCTTTATTTTATTAATAAAATAAATTTGGACACTCGTGTCGAACACCCCCCTCAAAATTGGACACCAATGTCATGGTTTATGGGCATGTTTGAGCCGCGTCCGACACAGAAATGACGTTTTAGGTGATAATTTTACAATTTAAAATTTTTTGGCTAAAATGAAATTTAGACATATTACTTAAACTCTATTTAATTGAAGTAATATACATTTATTGTTAGTATGAGTGATACTATGATGATTTAAGTGATATACATTTATATATATTATTTTGACTAAAGAATATTTTTGGCTTTATATTTTATTTGGACGTGTTTGTTAAACTTTATATTAATTAAAATAATGTATTTAGTGTTCGTATGAGTGACATGCATTTATTTATATGCTTCTTGATTTTGGTAAGAATATCTTTTGTTAATTTTACATGATTTTATAATTTAAAAATGTGAATTTCTAGTATTTGTAATACGGTATGTATAATATATATATATAAATATAAAAATATACAAGTATGTCACAGCCGTGTCGTATCCTGAAAATTTTGAAAATCCATGTCGCCTTGTCTGTGTCGTATCGGTGTCGCTGTGTCAGTATCCGTGCATCGTAGCTAGGAAGCAATCCATTCCCACCAATTCCATATTTGAACAATATAAAATAGGAAATCCGCAATAAGTGCACCTTTATAAAATATTCTTCAATTAGCTTTATTCTACCGTTTCAAAATTATCTCATGTTCCGATTAAATTGTAGTTTTACTTCTAATTAATTAATTCACAAAATAATATTTAATTAATAGTAATAAATTCTGGGCCTTACAAAGATAAAAATAAATTACATTCCTCATAAATATATTAACACAAAAATGGTGTTAATACACAAAAAAAGTGCATAATAGGTTGCTGAATGAATACATAATTTTGTTAGATTACATTCTCTCTAGCAACTACTGCCATCTTCAATGGACAAAAAGTGCGGCTATGGGATTTGTCAAGCAAGCGTTGCTCAAAGATCTTTTCACCCAACATTCTCTTTCCAAAGAATTCTAGGTTTATTTCGTGAATCAGATGTAGCTTTCTGATTGATCTCTCGAATTAGAATCGATTGATCTCGAAGCACAAGAAACCCCAACCTCATCCTTCCAATATATACTTCAATGGAACATGTTGGATTGCATTTTCATATAGACGCTTCACTCTTTCTGGTATTCTACTTCATGTGACTCTTGTTGACTTGGAAACATTCACATCATTGGAAAGATTCCTGCGACATACAAAAACAGATTAAACATGTTGATTATATTATGTTGGATTTTATTTTAATGCCCCCTTATTAATAAACAGATAGATACTTTTAGTGGAGCTTCCAATCTTGATAAGTACACCACTTGAATCTAGCGGTGTACGTACACCACCACCTGAAACTATCTTTTTCTCATCATAATTGTAACAAAGAAAGCACTTTGTCCAACACCAAGTAGATTTTAAAAGGCACTCTGACCAAAAGCCATCAAAATTAAACTGTAGTTTTGTTCCCCCAGTACCTCTCCTACCTTTGTAATTAGGCAATTTCCAGATAATATCATTTCGTGTCTGATGTTCGCTTGGACGCAATATAGTTCAATTATATTTGGAAAATTTCCCGTCAGTAATTAATTGTTAAACTTTATGATTATGTGATATTTTGTTGAACAAAGGGGTGGAAAATGTTTTCCCAACGGAAGAAATTTAGAAATGGTAGCAGATGAATGGTTGGCAAGTTTCTGGACAAATGCGATGGGGACAACAGCCACATTTGACAGGTGTAATGGCACATACCATAAAATATACAAGTTTAACAAGAACTTCAATATATCCATTAACGTGTAATACCTGCAGGCTGCAGACAACCTATTACAACAACCCATTCATTAAATTATAAATCAGATATAATAATTTGAAAATGATACAAGCTATAAAAAGGTTTTGGGATTCACACGTAAAACTTGATATTTGTTAGACTACGTCGCTCGCATTCCTAAATCTGCAGCATCCGCTTGATGGTACACTCGAGTCAGACTCAGTGCAGTATGAATCCAAATTTGCGAAGACAATATATTTGTGATCCATTAAATATTTACGTTTAAATCCAGCTCCCATTTTGAATATCTAAACATCTATGACTTTGGCATTTCAATTGAATCTCATAAAATTGAGTAAAAACATAGGTAACCCACGAAAATATCACAATGATACAAAACCAAGAAATCTAATAAACACTTAAGAAACATTAAAATCTTCAACCGCTCTAATTAAAGGGGATAAAATACGCATCCTACTTCTCTTTTGATCCACCCCAGATCGACTGCCAGAAGACAGGCCAATTCTTCTTAGCCTCATTCCAACCCAAAAGCGAGCCTTCCCTCATTGGATCCCAGCTAGAAGACACAATTCCATAACTAACCCCCACAAGAGCAGTCCCAAAGAAGATAAAAGACACAATGAAGGGTATCCAGGTGGGAACATCAATTTTTAATCCCACCTTGAGGTAGTAAAAGAACGGGAAGAACAGTAACCCAATGAAAAGTGGGATCCCAACTGATAATCCCATCCTGCTTATCATTCTGTTAGTCACTATCTCTGGGATAACGCCTTCTTCTCTGTTGTCCACTTCTTCTTCTTCTTCATCTTCTTCCTCATTATCATCCTCACTTTCATAATTTTTCTTGGATTTCTTGGTCGTTTTTTTGGGGCCAAATCCTCTAGGAGAGTTTAGAGTGGCTAACACAGGATTAAGGTGCGTGAATTGGGATTGGTTTTTGGATGGGAGTGGACAAAGAATTGGGAACGGGATTCCTTGTTTGGTCGTGGTTAATGGAGGTGGGAATGGTAAGGTTGGTGCTCTGGAATATGAATAGGTTCCCATTACAGGAATTGGTTGGTGAATATGGTGTCCACAGATATTGTAAAGTGGAGCTTATCTGGTTCAATTTGGCAACAGATTTTTCTTATTCAATTATAAACCCAAATAAGAAAGAAAAAGCATCAACCTTATTTTATTATTACATATTTATTTTACGTCAGAACAGTATAAATCAAGATTAGGGTTGTACGTGGATGAGTTTGAGTGGGTAGATATGGAAAACAATCACGCGACCAAATACATTCGGGCTGGCAGAATTTTTAGACTGTAATTGCATTATAATTACACAAAAACAACACATTTCGGGTGGGTGCGGTATATTAATTAGTCAAATAGAAATAAATTATAATCAATGTATTTTATAAGTTTCAACAAATGTATTTATTGTCGATAATGATAAAACACAATTAAAAGTAAATAAAATGATAGAGTAATATAAAACAATAAAAAACTAAAATTATGTGAACATAAATATTATATGAAACATAATCAAATTCTTTGGCATTGAAAATCAAATATAGTTAGAACAATAGATCAGCAATCATATCACCATCATTCTAAAACTATATCCAATCTGAAACTCGAAATGTCATCCTACAATACGAAACAAAAAAAAAATTAAATAAAGTATCAAATTTTCCACCATCAAATTGAAACATCAATAACTTTGAACATTTACTTATATAAAAGAAAATGACAATTAATAAGTTCAAATAATAAAAAAACATTTCTTCTTACTACAAGATAAAATATTTCTTGTCATTACAATATGCATAATGAAAAATATCCAAAATAAAAGTATTTTCTTGTCATTACAACATGCATAATGAAAAAACTTCAAACTAATGTTTCTCCGTGAATCAACAACAAGAAATTAGCAAACCGAAACATTGATACATTAAATATAATAATTTGTAACTTAAACCCCTAAAATATTTAATTTTATAATTAAAGATATTTTTAATATACAAAGATGCAAGTGGATAAGGTGGATAGACGGGTGGAGGTACAACAATTTACTATCCATTCACGTAAATGCGGGTTGCTCAATTTTTCAACTGCAATCTTATTTTGGAATGTTAAAATGGACGGATACGAATGTATGAATGTAGGTTGGGTGGTTGATTAGTTGTACGTTTTTTTTTACACTCCTAAGCAGTTCTCACTTAATTTGTCGATTTAATCATACATATATAGCAGCAATAATAATAATAATAATAATAATTTTCAATCGATGTAATTAAACTGCAATGCAAACTTACTTTGAAGGTGGAAGGAGTGTCAATATCAAATAAATCTATCTTTATATGTTAGATGGTTGGGATTAGGACTGTTATCGGGTCGGATTGGGCCGGTTTTGGATAGGTTCTAACCGATTCAGGTTACGTAAATTTTGGAACCGGACTGATATGATCCTGTATTTTCGCTATTCGGTAGAGTAAACGCAAATAAAAAAAATAAATAGGACATCATGATTTTTTACGTGAAAAACCCCTCAAAACGAAGGAAAAAACCATGGGACCTAGTCCAGTATAAAATTTCACTATAAACAATGATATTTTTACAAGAAATGAACCCAAAAGTCTGATAAAAAATATAAGAGAAAGTCCACTCTCTCAAACTCTCGGGATCCCCTTAATAAAGGAGGAAATCCCTCTAATTATACCCACTAACCTCCCTCAAGCCATAATTCTTGCCATTATTCCACTAATACCCCCATTTCTTCCACTAACTACTCTAAAACCCCAACTAATTGCTTCCATATTTATGACATGTTCTACTAAAAGCACGTCCGAAAAATCCGGTTTGACTAGTCGCTACGATCGGGTCTTATGTCACTATTTGACCACGGGACCGAGTAGAGTATCATCATCTTCGAACATTCTCCTGTTCGGGCATTTTCCTGTTCGGTAATGTTTTACCCAAAGATGATGATACTCTGCTCGGTCCCACATGGTCAAATAGTGATAGGCACTACTATCTTGCGCATATCCGATAAATACACATACCACTGTCTTAAGTCATATCCTAGTCCGTTTAGGAGGAGGAACTGGAACTTTTGCTAGACAGCCCCAAACCCTTAAAAACTTGTAGCTAGGTGCGCGACCTTTCCACAATTCATAAGGCGTTTTTCAACTTTTTATGTGGTACTCTGTTTAGCACATAGTTGGCGAAAAGCAGAGCTTCTCCCCACAAGTTCGGTGGTAAGTCAGAAATTATAAGCATTGCATTCATCATTTCCTTTAAGTGTTATATTCTTCCCTTCAGCAATATCATTTTGCTTGGGAGAATAGAGCGCAGTGGTTTGATTAATAATGACACTCTCAACACATATTTGTGCAAATGGTGACTCATATTCACCGCATCGGTCACTTCGAAGAATTTTAATCTTTTTATCGAGTTGATTCTCAACTTCATTTTTGTATTGAATGAACATGTCTATTGCTTCGTCTTTACTTCTCATTAAGTAGACATAACAATATCTTGTACAATCATCGATAAAAGTTATGAAATAATTTTTACCGCCTCTAGATTGTACATACTGTATATCACATACATCCATATGGATCAAGTTTAATGGTTCGGTGTTTCGCTCAATTGAGTGGAATAAAGACTTGGTTAATTTGGCCTCTACACAAATCTCACACTTGTGTTTATGATAGATGTTGAATTTAGGTAATAGATTAAGAGACATTAGCCTTTGTAATGACTTATAATTCACATGTCATAATCTACCATGCCACAAATGTAAAGACTCACAAGAATCATCAAACTTTAAAGTTTTATTAGCCACATTGGCAATCATTACATTATTTTTGCTTGTGCTAGCCTCATATGGTGCAATAACATCAACCTCGACATCTACACTAGACTTTGTCTTAAGAGCTAAAGTCATTGCAATCTTCTTGAAGAGGTTATTAGCCAAGTAGCATTTGCCCACGAACATAACACCCTTGGACAGAATGACTTTGTCAGATTCAAACACGAGCCGAAAGCCTTTCTTCTTCAGTACTGCTCCCGATATGAGATTCTTCCGAATCTCTGGCACGTGGAGCACCTCGGTAAGAGTCAACTCTTTGCCGGAAGTCATTTTTAGCACAACCGTCCCTTCGTCTTAAACTTTTGTGACTGCTGAATTTTTCATGTAGCAGCGCTCATCGTTTATCAATTGATAGGGCTTGAACATCCATTTGTTGGTGCATATGTGGCGAGTAGCCCTAGTGTCCACCCACCATTCCTTGGAATTCCCACCAACAAGATTCACCTCCGACACCACAACAGTCAGATGCATGTCATCCATGTCGGAACTCAGGTTGTCATCAACAATGTGGGCATGAGCATGTCTCTTGCCTTTGTCTTTGTTTGGGACTATCTTCCTTTTAACCTAATTGATTTGGCGTTGAGTGCAGTCATTGGCCTTATGGTTAGGTTTACCGCACACATAACAGTTATCGGTGAACCTCCTATTCTGAGTATCTCCATTGGAATCCAAAGTGTGTTTGCGCTTATTTCCACGGGAACTGTCCCCAACTTCAACCACGTTGGCCTTGGAAATCATTCCAATTGATTTATTGTCAACTTTTCGGTTATCTTGCTCGATGTGCAGCCTCCTGATAAGGTTCTCGAGACTCATAATCTTTCGTTTGTGCTCTAGGTAGCTCTTGAAGTCCTTCCAAGATGGCGATAATTTTTCAATCATCATCGTCACTTGGAGAGCATCATTTAGCCACATACCTTCGTCAACAAGTTCATTATATATCAGCTGCAGCTCTTCGCATTGCTCAACAATGCTCTTGACATCTACCATTCGATAGTAATGGAATCGTCCAGCTACAAATTTCTTTGCGTCTGCGTCGTCAACTTTATACTTCATTCTAACAATTCCAAAGATCCTTCGCAGTTTCTTTGGGGGAATACACATTGAAAAGTGCATCGTCTAGAGAATTCAGTACATAGTTATGACAAAGGTAGTCGGCACTCAAACATGATTCGACTATTACAACAGATTGAAGATCCTCTTTGTCCTCCTTTGATTTCTCCTCTTTGAGAAACTTGGTCAAGTTCAAGGTGGTTAGGAAGAACATCATCTTCTGCTGCCAGTGTTTAAATTTGGAACCTTTGAACTTTTCTGGTTTCTCAAATTGAGAGTACGACATCGGGTTTCTCAGAACTTGCATAACGATCTCAGTGCTGCTAGCTTTCACCACTGGAATCTTAATATTCTCATCATTTCGGTTTGGAATCTGGTCAGCCATAAGCTAAAACATAACACAACTGACGTAACACAAATGATATCAAACTAATTTAAAAAAAACAATATTATAAAACATTTGATAGTGCACAAACAGTGATTGTTGAAAATTCAACAATTTTCTAATTAGCAAAGTATGATTATTTGAACTGATTCAGTTCCGAAAATGAAAGAACAAAATAAAACAAAATTTTGAGTTTACGATTGTTGGTTAATCGGACGAATTGAATCAGTTTAAACAATCGCTGATTGATAATATAAATTACACTGAAATTCAGAAACAGTAGAACTTAGAGTAACCGTTTATAAACTGTAAAAGTACAACAAGAAACTGGAAATGGTTCTGGACGAGGCTACATCAAGCCATGTGCCCGTAAACTCAAATTTGCCCGCCTTAGCTTTGGCCTCCTGGACAAGTGAGTTCCAAGGTACAACGTCCAATCACCTCTGTTCGGCTTGAAGCAAAACTCCGAGCAGACTACTGCAAACACTAGTAGTTTGATGTACTATCAAACAGAATGTTATATGTATGTATACAGAATGATTTTAGATTGCTAAAAGACTGAAGCTGGTGCAGCTTATATAGCTGAGCAGCAGGCCTCCAAAAGGTCAAAAGTTTTAATGCAATGTTTAGTGGGATAGATGAAAAGTCTCAACACTTAACATCAGATATTAAGTCTCTCACTTAATACGGATTTATGTCTCACACTTAAATCGGATTTCAATTCCGCAGGAGATGAAAAGTCTCAAACTTAATACTCAGCAGAATGTGAAAAGTCAGGTAGGTTAAAAGTCATTTCAGAAATCCGAGTAGTAAAAAATAGGGCTGCCTTCGCGGCAGCGACACACACAAGCGCACGCGCACGCGGCGAGTCACGAGCCGAGCCGACGGACGGACGGCACACGATGGACACCCATCTTTTCTACTTAACTACACTCTATTGATTTGTTCTCAATATAAACAAACCATAAGTGTCTAAAATGATTTCTTTAGCCAATTGCCTATTCAAAATTAACTTACCAAATTTTGTTCTCATTAACAAAATTAAACAAAATTATAGGGTTTTTAATTTATTAATCCCAACAATTATTTAATCCCAACATATCCGATTCTGGGTTGGAGCCCGATTCCAACCTGAAACCAGTAATCTAAATTTCAAAAAATAAATTTAAAAATTTGTTGGCACCGATCGATTATTGCCCACTTAACCCTTCAATATTAATTGATGACAGCATAAAACTAGCAAAGTTTCGAGGAAAAAAGGAAAAAATAAGTCAATGTGAATGAACAACTCAAGGGGATCACGAGGCCTTTGGCACACAAACAAAAAGAAAAAGAAAGAAAACTTGTTGTAACCTCCTATGTTCAAGAATGTTGGTTTTGTAGTAGTTCGTGAATCTTGAGGCACATTTTAGTGGAGTGGAGTGGTGCCCAGATGGTTCTTCAATCCTCTCTCGCCGAAGCAAGAGATATTGGACACCAAATTGCGAGGTTGCTTTACGCAAGAGCCAGAGAAAGATGCACTCCCCAGTGAGAAAACTAAATAACTTCATTTTTACGTACATTTTAATGGAAAATGGTTGAGATAGATCTGTTTTTTTAAACAGGTATTGGAGCAGCAGAAGGGAATCGTGGCCGAAGATGGTGCCTCAGACTATCAGACATCAACGGTACTTCGCCACCAAAAAAACATTTTTTTTTAAATAAAAAACTAACAGGTTCCGGTACCAATCCAGAATCGGTAAGCTATTGGTTTCAAAGCATTAGAGCCAGTCTGGACCGATTGACCCAGTTCTGGTTCCCACCGGGTTGAACATGTTCGTTTTTGAACCGGTTTCGGGCCAACCTTCTTTAATATTTTATATACCTGTTATCTAAAACTTATATTTTCTATTATTTTCCAAAAAACAAAAAAATTAAGTTCTATTAGTTAAAAACAATTAAGTTTATAAATCAATAGTTTAATAAATGATAAATATTATTAGTTTGATCAGATGAAAAATTATTTAATTTAGTTCATATATATTTATGTATATAATTGAAACAAAAGCTTATTTATCTATAAAAAGGTGCTTTATTTTATCCGCAAAATCTTGCCGTCGCGCTTCAACGGTGAAGAGGACATATTTACACTGGCTCAACTCATGAAAACCTCGACATTCAATTCCAGGTACTTTGAATTCTTCAATGGCTTTTTTTTTATGAAACTGTAAATTCGTCAGAATTTGGTTTGGATCATCTATTTTACAGGTTTTTGCCGCCGGCCATCTGCGTCCGCGTTTTATATACTGCGTGTATGTATATGTATACACACATGTTTGTGTTATAATTCTGGTCTCGATGTAGAGATTTTGGTTTACAGTTTTAAGTTTAAAGTTCTGGTCTCGATGTAGAGATTTTGCCCCTTTATTTTGGCTTTGTAAATTAATATCATTTCACCTTCTACGTAGCAAATGGATGGGAGGATGATTTCATACGGTGAGGGGAATGTTGTTATGCTCCTTGATGAACCTATTTCCACGGAAGCCGAATTAAACGCGTGAAGAAGGCTGTTTCTGGGTGTTAATTCCGTGGTATTAAATTGGTGTCAATTCATTGTATTTGAAAAAAGTGAGTGTTACATTTACAAGTAATGAGTTAATTCCATACTCATAGGAGGTTGGTTTGTGAAGCACGAGCCCGATGACCTCAGTGTCGTAGGCCACAATGACACCCTACATCTTCTTACAATTGCAAGATCGGGTTGTATTGCTAATTGCTTGGAAGTTGATGGAAGTCGTTCATAACAATTAATTGAGGAATTAATATCTTTAAGTATGAGACAAATCTAGGCAATAATGGAGAGTAAAGAGAGTACTAAACTTGAGTTTACAATAATTATAGGTGATTTCACCACCTATAGATGCCTAACAAAATCCCCGTTACAAATTTACAGAAAATAAGTTTCATTACTTTTATTACTCTTCTTCTGCTGTATTTTAAAAGTTAGATGAGTTTTTCAGAAGTATTAAGGATGCATTCAAATTTATTGTATAAAATAGACCGATTTTGCTATTTTTACAATTCCAGCGATAAAAAGCAAATTACCTTTCATCCTGCTGTCGGGGCTTGTAGGGGAGGACCTCCCGCTGCCGGGAAATGATTCTGGACCTAAGCTGGCCTGAAATCATGAGCGGAGCGTTAGAAGGCCGGGCCGGAGGGGTGCTCCGGCGTACCCCTCCCGACTCTCAAGTCTGAGTCGAGATTGTAGAGTGAAAATGCATAAAGCATAATAAATAGTTGTGAACATGCTGAATATCCTTTATCTTTTAGCAGACTTTGTATCTAAAGGGGAGGAGGGATGAGACAACCTGTTATTTGGAAGTGGGAAGCTTTTGTAGGAGAAATAGGAGAATTAAGCCCAAGCCCAAATTTGGGTCAATTGGTAAGTGAATTGAATTGGCTAGAAATCCCACATCGAGAATTTGATACAATTGAGAAACAAATCAAGAGAGAGTAGTCGTGTGGAAAAGAGGGGTGCCCCTTTGTGCCGTTAGTACTTCCACGCCGCTCGTCGCGTCGCGCGTGTAGCTGCCGCGAAGGCATCCCTATCTTTTTTCTACTCGAATTTCTGGGAAGAATTGTTTTTTCATATTCCTAACCTTTCACCTCCTGTTTTAATGCTGAGTTAATCTGATTTAAGTGTGAGACTTAGTTCGAGTTAGTTTGATTTAACTATTAGACTTAAATATGTGATTAAGGTTCAGACTCTCAGCTACCCCACTAAACCTTGCATTAAAATTTTAACCTTTGGGAGGCCTGCTGCTCAGCTATATAAGTTGCACCAGCTCCAATCTTTAAGCATCCTGAAAATCATTCACACATTCATATGAGAGTGTTGCACACTACTATAGTTCGAAAGAGTCTGCTCGGAATTCTGCTTCCATCCAAATAGAGGTGATTGGACGTTGTACCTTAGAACTTACTTGTCCAGGAGGCCAGAAGCTTGTAGGCGGACAAATTTAAGTTTACGGGCACACGACTTGTTGTGGCCTCGTCCATAATCATTTACAGTTTCCTGTTGTGTAGACATTTAACAGTTTATACACTGTTGCTCTAAGTCTTCTGTTAGTGTACTTCGCTTTCCTTTATTTAATATCAGACTATGTATTTTGATTAAACTTTAAAGTTTGTTTATACTGATTCAATCCTTGCCTCTTGACCATTCTCTCCATTTGTTTCTGAACTTCAGGTTAGAATGATTATAAAGAGCATTTTCAGGAGATATAAGAGATGGAATCCAGTGCATCCAACGTACGGAGCCTTTTGGGGCGCTGGAATAGGCATAGGTTGCGGCGTGGGATGGGGTCCTGGCTTTGGCCCTGAAGTAATTGGTTATGTTGGAGCTGGCTGTGGTGTTGGATTTAGTGTTGGATTCACTTTGCTCGGTCTTGGCATTGGCCTTCCAACCAATTACATCTTTACAGTCCCTCATAATGGTACATATCTCACATTTTAAATATATCTTTTCGTCATTACAAATTCTTTATATATTGCTTGCTTAGATGCAATGTGAGCATGGAAAAACAGAAGAGAATGGCATACTTGTATTTTGTTCTAAACCAGCTCGCTGGATGCTTGCTTGGTGTTAAATCAAGGAGAAGTTAGATTAATTATTTAATTTGCTGTGCTAGCTTTTATGGTCACAAGGAGAGGAGCACTAGAAGCTGCTCGGGCTAGAGGTTTGCTTTCTAACAGTACCGGTGAAGGAGTTAGCTGGGACGAAACCAGATCACACATTTTCGATGTCCAACAAAATCTATTTGAATCATTTTCTAGCTTCAAGTCTAAAAATCCACTGGAGAACGGAATGAATTTACCCGATGTGAGAACCATGTTGATTTCCCGTGCAAAACCCGTAACTGATTGTTTACAAAAAGCTGGCGGGCACTTGTTTCCTTGGGATACTGGTGATACTTTAATTTTTACTTGGCTTTGTTGTCTGTTTTCGTCTTAGAGAAGTGAAGTGACACGTTATATTACAGGTTCGAAGAAATGACTCATAATAGGATCCTTGAACAGATTAGCTGCCAGTTTGGCCTGAAAACACCGGTTCAAGGGAAAACATGGGTAATTCTTCTATGGATCGGATTCTGCCATACACATACACACACATATATATATATATATACACACACACAAAATTTCGAGTGATACCATATCCCTTATCCAAGTTCATAACTTATGATCATCTCTCCCCTTCCTTCAAGAACCTGATTTTAGCCATATCTTCCACGTATGAACCTCAATATTATCATCAAGAAGTGAAGCCCGAAGAGTATGTCAAGCCATAAAAAATGAATTGGAAGCTATGGGCAACAACACATGGTCCTTAGTTCCCTTACCACCCGGAAAACATTCTATCGGCTCAAAATGAGTACAAAATTAAGTACGATTTGAATGGGTGTATAGTACGATATAAAGGTTACGAAGGGCTTTGCTCAATAAGAGGGTGTTGATTTGTCGAGACTTTTTCACATGTTGCATAACTCGTCACTGTCAAGATACTTCTATCACTCGCCGTCTTATCTTCTTCAGCTTGGATTTCAACAATTTTATTATCTGTATTTCTACAATTCCATCGTATACATGAATCTCAAATTCATGTAGACCAATCTGGTATTAATTATTCATCTTAATACTTTACATTGAAATTTTTGTGCGACTGCTCAACGGCCTGTTATTCCGAAAATTTTGTCGTTTAGACTTTAGATTAACCTAGGAAATCAAGATTTCGGTTTTGATTGTGTTTTTAAATTTCTTAGGTCTGATAATTTCCTTTTATAGTGTTAACTATGAACTTTCTTGTTTTGGAAATAATTATTGTTAATTTTATTTTATCCTATAAACATGGACGTGAGTTTAGTTAATTAAAAAAAATGAATCTGAATTTTAAAGCCTTGGCCTAATGGCAAGAAGGAGATCTCAAGATTTTCGCTTATAGAAGAGATTTTAGTTCGAATCCCGCTTATGTGGGTTTATGTCACTATTTATCAATTGTCAATGGTTATTTGATAGGGGTGCTTAACGGGTCGGGTCAATCCGGACCGGTTAGTCCGGAACCGGAACCGGGCTAATCGGTTTTGAATCGGATCGGTTCTACAGTTCCGGATCCGGTATCTCACCGGTTCCGGACCAAACGGATCCGGTTCCGGACTGAACCGGAACCAGATCCGTTTTTAAAATTTTTTTTTCCCGATAAATCCCTTCGTTTTTTATTTTTTATTTTTTAAAAAGAAAAATATGGTTCCGGGTTGGAACCGGTCCATCCCGAAACCGGATCCAATCCGGTTTCTTAACGGATCGGACCGATTTTGGGATTATCGGATCCGGAACCGACCGGTTCCGGATCGGACCGATCCGTTAAGCACCCATATTATCCGTTAAGCACCCATATTAGTTGATGATATTATTGAATTGTGTACGATGGATTATACTCGATTGATATGATTCTACTCTCTTGAATGATGAATGTAGTCGTTCAAAAAAATATGTACATATTTTTTTGAAAAACAAGAAATTAATTTCAATTCTTAGATTTAAAAAAATCTATTCTTTCCATAAAACTTCTATATCCCCCACATTGTTAAGGGGATCTCTAAATTAATAATAGAATTTTAAAAAAAAATTCATATTTGTAACAAATAAATAGACCGACAAAAAATGGAAACAAGGCCTTCAGCGGTTTCTATGGGGAAACTAATCGATTGATATTAAGATTCAATCAGTTCAAACTTCAAATATGGTTAATGACTATTTTCTTTTCAAATTGTACTCCATAAAATCTAAAACAACTGATACGAAATATTTTCATGTGCTAAATAAATTTTATTAGGACTACACAAGAGAATACAGGTTCAAGATTAGTATTACGAGGGTGGGTGAATTATATAGATATCTAAAATCAGTTTTAGATTTTCAAGTCCCCGTATTCAATTATGTGATCGTTTTTATTAAAAATTAATTTCGATTGAACTAAATTTGTTATATAAAAATAATTTTTTTGGAAATATTATATATTTTGAAGCCTCTAAGACTGTATTTGATTAGTTCTAAAAATTATGGAGTAGTATTTTTTGAAACTAAAATTTTAATGTTACCATTTTAAAAGATTGGATCACAACAAATCCATAATCCCTCCGGCTCAATTTTATTTCCGGCGAAATATTTGGTGGGAGTTACCAAATCAAATACATACATCTCCTTTTACATATCTATCTGTATATATATATATATATATATATTCACAAAAATTTATACATCTCCCCGCCTATCCCTCTTTCATACATCTGATGTCGCCTCTCTTCTGTAGCCCAGAAAAGAAAGTCATGGAAAGCGAAAACCCAAAGAAACGAAAAAACAGGAGGGTGGAGATCAAGCTTATCGAGGACAAAAGTGAACTGAACACGGCCTTCACAAAACGGCGTCAAGGCCTCTTCAAGAAGGCCACTGACTTTTGCGAGAAATTCAACGCCCAGGCAGGGGTCGTTACTTTCTCCAGGTCCGGTAACCTCTATGCGAAAGGAGATCCCCACTTCGACCAGGTTTTGAAGCGCTACCTTGCTGATCCTTCTTCTTCTGTGGCTATGGAGGGTGCTGGTGTAGAAACTGTGCTTGGTGGGTCAGGGATCCCCGAGAAGAACATGGTGGCCACGCTGACGGATATGGAGAAAAGAATCAATGAGGCGTTAGGGAAGGGGCGACCGGCATGGGATGTGATTCTGGAGAACCTAGGGTTGAGTGAACTTGATGAAATTGAGGCGGCTGTAAAAGCTATGAGAACCAAGATTGCGGCGCGTGCGAACGAGATAAATTTGCATGACTAGATCGAGACTAGGATTCGACTTTCTATAATTTCTTGTTTCATTGTTATTATCAATTGAGATAGTAATTGTTTCGTATTGAGTAATTCAATTTTGGCTTGTTTGGTTGAGTTTTTAAATCTGTTACGAATCATCGATGAATTCAAGTGAGTTGTAGATATTTTTGATTGAATATTATTCGAAGTAGTCTGCATGTTGGCTTTAATGGAATAAAATAGTTGCCTCTCTACTCAGCAATCTATTGGTTATGTTCATTGTCCACGAGAGGTGATACACAGACTTCGTATTACCTGATGATCAGATGAAATTTGTTGTGATCCTCGTGAATCTTTCAAAAATCATTCCCCAGTTCTGAATTAAGCCGGATGTCATGTAAATTGCAGACAGTATATCAGTGGGAGGTAACACCATATTATACTCCCAAATCAAAGTTGAATAATTAACAATCTTAAACAAAAAAGCAGTCGCATGATAATAACCAGTCTCTCTTAGGTTGTGTTTCGATTAAAGGATTTGGAACGAGTGAGATTTCAAATTCTCACTCAAATTCATCGTTTTTTTTTCGGGTAAAGAATTAAAGTATGTATTTCAAATTCCTCATCATTGTTTTAATACATTTTCTTTTGCATTTTAGAATTCATGGATTTCAAATTATTTCCTCCAAATCAAAGCCTCCCATCCAAATGGGACCTTAGAGTTTATCAAAATCCAGTAAGCTTGCTTGTTTAAGAGTAAATAAATATTTTTCAACATCCCAAATGGTTCTGTTGGACAGGAATTTCATATTGTTATGTTTGGTATTAAGTCCCTCTATTCAAATATACCAGCAAATAATTATCGGTAACACGGCTCTAACGTGATTCTTATGGTAAAATGAAGAGAACTTCTAAAATGTAAATATATATAAAAGGTGATAGTAAAATTCACGAGACAGCTGGGGAGCTTTTGAACACTTAAATTTGGCTCAATTTTGACTCATGAAAAGCTCGAGCTTGACTTAAACTCAAGTTGTACCAGCTCGACCACACATCCTATCAAACAAAAACAAACCAAAGGACAAGAAAATAAAATTAAAAAAAGTAAGTAAAACTTTTTACTGAGACGAAATGGGAAATTATGGAATTAAATCTTTGGGATCTGGCTCCTGAATCAGATTGCAAGAACCTGGGGAAATCAGCCAGTGACCTTCACTGTCCAATGTTTGATCTGCATCACAACATGAGAAGTCGTACGAGTTTGTACAGTTCAATGTATGGCCCAATACCAGATAATGGCGATGGGCACAATGAATAAAGGCTGTCCTGCATGGCCTGCAACAAAACAAAATAATATTGAATACCGGTGAGACGAGGGCGGGGTCTTTTTGCTCCATTGCATGTACTCAAAGGGCCTTCCCATAATTCTTTTCCTGGATGTGCACCACTTTTGAATAATCAACACCTTCTTCTCCTTGAATATTTCTAATGAGTTCTTCTGATACATTTGCCAAGTTCAGCGTTTCCAAACTTCTGAGGTATTCAATTCCTTGAGGAACCTTCTTCAGCTGGGCACAATCATGCACGCTCAGACGTGCAAGATTCGGCATCACATCCCCACAGATTATAGCCTCAGTTAGTTCAGGAACAAGATATAAACTCTCACGTCTTGAGAACCCTTCATTGAACGTCAGCTGCTTCTTGTCATGACTATGTGCGTTAATAAAAGTCACACTCTCCAACAGCGGCAGATTACTTATATAAGGAATGGGACCATTTGTCAGTTGGCTCCAGTGTAAGTGCAAATGGAGTATATTTCGAAGTAATTGGAACCACTCTGGTACGATGTTGAGTCTCCCTACCAAAGTGAGCTTCCGAAGAACTAAAGGGACGGATGATAACCATTCCACTTGGAGGTATTTGTTTCATCACTTGTCATCAAAAGAAGATGGTGAAGACACTTCATCTTCTCGATTGAGACACACAAATCTTTCCTGAGTTGAGACAGTTCCCCAAGCCCCTTCACTATTTCACCATCTGCTTCAAGGCAATTCACAACTTGCAAGTTCTTTAACTTGAGTAAAGATATTAGGACTCTTACTCCTCTTATATAAAAAGAATTCTTGACTGGGGAACCTCCGTAGATGAGTAGATGCCGTAAATTCTTCAACCCTTCGATCCCATAAGGAAGTTCCTTCATGTCAGTTCGTCGGATATCAAGTGTCAGCAGATGTTGTAGCTTGCCAACAGAATTCGGAAGATTGCTGATCCTAGTTCCTCTGAGACCCAAGTATCTCAAACTGAATATCTTAACTACGGATCTAGGTATGTTATCGATTAGGGCATCCCTCAACTCTAGTACCTTTAATAATCTAAAGTTAGATAAAAGAGTATTCAGGGGGAGGTTGTTAGGATCTTTAACATTGAAGGCGGAAAATGATCGAACATATCTAATATCGTGCCCAAACTGAATAGCTGAGTCAGCGTGAATAGATATCTGACGTGCTGTTACTTCATCTTTGAGATCTTGTGGATTACATACAAATATGAAGTGGTCTTTCTCAGCAGTGAAAAGTGCTAGCTCCCGCATCAGGTCATGCATTTTACGTACTTTGGGGCTCAAGAAACTGTTATGCTTCTTAACTTGAAGAAGGTATCTAGAGATGAGATCTCTCAAATAGATCTTGCCCACATCTTCTGGAGATGGACCTTTTCTTTCTTCCAAAAATCCTTCCGCCATCCACATCCTAATCAATCTTCCTGCTCCAACCCAATGCTCGGCAGGGAAACAGCAACAATACATAAAGCAGTTCTTGAGAAAATATGGTAAATCTTTGAAGCTAAGCAACATAACCGTTTTCACTTCATCTAGCATAGAATTGTTGCTGATATGCCAGTTAAAACTCTTGTAAATTTCCTTCCATTTTAGTTCCGACTGGCCTTTAGAAGGCATCAAGCCACCCAGGGCTAGAATTGCAAGAGGTAAGCCCTCACACTTATCAACTAAAGCCCGAGCTATATCCTCGAGTTCTGGAGGACAAGAGCAACAAGTTTCATTGAAAAAGCCTTATTTCTAAAGAGGGTCCAAGCATCGTCCCTTGACAGGGGACGAGAATGGAGGATATGGCTTCCTACCCCGTAGGAGTGAGATGCTATGTCTTCCTTTCGGGTCGTAACTGTTGGAAACCAAGATTATGTTGAATAATTATGATTATAATTGTAGGCATAATTTTAGGGATTAGATTGCATATAATCTGTAACATATCTTTAGGATTTATTTACTGCACAATTATAGGGTATTAGATAGGTACTTTCCTTTTTTCTTTCTCTTGTATTTACCTACAAATAGGTGCTCTTTGTCTCTAGTTTCACAAGTGATAAATGAGAAATAATTTTATTCTCAAGATCATCTTTTTCAACATGGTATCAAAGCTTGTTATTAATCTTCAAAAAAATTAACCCTAGCCGCCATTAACCTTCGAAATTACCCTAGCCGTCGCCATGTCTTCCGAAGTAACATCCGAAGCATCTACAAGAATTACAGAAGCCATTAATCCGAATCCTCACCCCGTGCAAATCACCAACATTAAGTTAAATGGTGATAACTTTCTGCGATGGTCTCAATCCATTCGCATGTACATCAGGGGTCGTGGGAAAAGTGGCTACTTGACTAGAGAAACTAAAGAACCAGCGAAGGATGATTCAACCTACACAACTTGGGATGCTGAAAACTCTATGGTAATGACCTGGTTGGTCAATTCCATGGAAGAGGAGATAAGTTCAAACTACTTATGCTATTCAACTTATGCTATTCAACAGCCAAAGAACTATGGGAGAATGTTGGCCAAATGTATTCAGATTTGGGGAACCAGTCTCAAATCTATGAATTAACTATAAAACTCGGTGAAATCCGTCAAGGAGAGGATAATATCACCAAGTACTTCAATTCCCTAAAAAGGCTGTGGCAAGATTTAGATCTATTCAATGATTATGAATGGAAATCGTCGGAAGATTGCAATCACAACAAAAAAATGGTGGAAGATCACCGTATTTATAAATTCCTTGCAGGCTTAAACATCGAGTTTGATGAAGTTAGGGGAAGAATCATCGGACGTCAGCCATTACCACCCATTGGTGAAGTTTTTTCCGAGGTTCGAAGGGAAGAAAGCCGCAGAAAAGTAATGCTGGGAAAAAAAGTTGCTGCTCCAGTAGAAAATTCTGCCTTGACTATATCTGATCCAGCTGCAAATAAAGCCTTTCATCAACGAAGGCAACAAGAAAAACCTAGGATCAAGTGTGATTTTTGCAACAAACCAAACCATACCCAAGTGAATTGCTGGAGGATTCATGGGAAGCCCGCTAACTGGAAAAACAACAAACCAAATCAAAGGACATCTTCCAAGGCTGCTGAAATCCAATTCCTTATCCGGTACTCCCAATAATTCTCTTGCACAAACAGGTAGCATCCCTAGTGCTTTATCTTGTAGTCAAAATTCTGCCCCTTGGATCATTGATTCAGGAGCATCTGACCACATGACTTTTCTTCCAAATCTATTCAATAAATATGTGTGCCTACCTGAGACAAAAAAAGTTAAAATTGCTCATGGCAGTTTTACTCCCATTGTAGGAAAAGGCCAAATTAAAATCTCACATAACATGACACTTCAATCTGTCCTTTATGTTCCAAAACTAGCCTGTAATTTATTATCGGTTAGTAAAATTTCTAATGATTCTAATTGTCGTGTTATTTTCTTTCCATCTCACTGTGAATTTCAGGACCGGAACTCGGGGAAGATGATTGGCAGTGCTAGAATGGTCAACGGTCTTTACTACTTTGATGACACCCCCGAAAATATGAATGCTCAAAGCTATAATGGCAGTGTTAGTTCAACTTCTGCTCGTGATGAAATAATGCTTTGGCACCATAGATTAGGTCATCCAAGTTTTCAATATTTGAAGTATCTATTTCCTAAATTGTTCAAAACATTGGATTGCTACTCTTTTAATTGTGATAGTTGTTTTTTATCTAAGAGTCATCGAACCACTTATATAACAAAACCATATCATGCATCAAAACCGTTTTATTTAATTCATAGTGATGTGTGGGGCCCTTCGAAGATCACTTCTCTGACAGGTAAAAAATGGTTTGTTACGTTCATTGACGATCATACTCGTCTTTGTTGGGTATATCTGATGAATGATAAATCTGAAGATAAAAATGTTTTTCAAATATTTCACAAAATGGTTGATACTCGGAACTAAAATTTGTTTGTTTCATTCAGACAATGGGAAGGAATATTTTAATGAATATCTAGGAAAATATTTTGAAGAACATGGCATTGTACATCAATCCACATGTCGTGATATGTCTCAACAAAATGGTATTGCTGAAAGAAAAAACAAACATTTACTTGAGGTGGCTCGTGCAATGATGTTTTCAATGCATGTTCCCAAATACTTATGGGGAGATGCGATTTTAACAGCCTCATATCTTATAAATCGAATGCCCACTCGTGTTCTAAAATATGTCACCCCCCTTAGTTATTTCAAGAAAACCTTTCCCGATTGTAGAATTACTTCAGATTTACCATTAAATTTTTTTGGATGTATCGCTTATGTCCATATACCCAGCATTTTTCGAACAATTAGATCCCAGGGCTGAAAGGTGTATTTTTCTTGGATATGCCTCAAACAAGAAGGGATACAAGTGCTGCAATCCTAACACAAAAAAAGTTTTTGTAAGTATGGATGTCTCATTTGTTGAAAATCAGTCATATTTTTCCAAAAATCACCTTCAGGGGGAGATAGAGAGTGAAGCAAATTTTTGGGAATTAAATTCGAGCCCCTTACCGAATATTATTCTGTCGTCCACTGAACAAAGGAAATGGAACATATTGAAATTGAAGAGGACAAAAATTTAAACTTGCAAAATTTTGATCAATCACAAGCAGGGGGAGAAATGATAAAAATAAATGTTTCTGAACCTAATTACCTGGTTTATACCAGAAAGAAAGACAGGAACAAAGACCGGGCAGCTATTCTACCACCAAGCCAATCAGAATTCCCGAAGGATGATCCAAGAAATTCAGGTACTTTCGATCCAACTCATTCCTTGGTTCCTCCATCTAATATTCCTACTGATTCTCTTCCCATAGCACTTAGAAAGGATGTTCGAAAATGCACTCAACATCCCATCGCAGATTATCTTTCTTATGACAGACTTTCCAACGATTATAGAACATTTATTTCACATGTGTCTAACCTTTTTGTTCCAAGAACTATTAAGGAAGCACTAGATAACCCGAATTGGAAGCCAGCAGTTATAGAAGAGATGAATGCACTGGAAAAGAACGGGACCTGGGAATTGGTAACATTGCCTAAAGGAAAGACAACTGTAGGTTGCAAATGGGTTTTCACAGTTAAATGCAGGGCTGATGGAAGTGTAGAAAGGAACAAGGCAAGACTTGTGGCAAAAGGGTTCACACAAACTCTCGGGATTGATTATCAAGAAACGTTCGCACCAGTGGCGAAGATGAACTCAATTCGAGTTCTTTTATCCCTAGCTGTCAATCATAACTGGCCCCTACATCAATTGGATGTAAAGAATGCGTTCTTGAATGGAAATCTTGAGGAAGAAGTATATATGAATCTTCCTCCAGGCTTTGAGAAGAAATTCGGAGAAAATAAAGTGTGGAAGCTAAGAAAATCCTTATATGGACTGAAACAATCTCCAAGAGCGTGGTTTGAACGTTTCGGAAAGGTTGTTAAAACACTTGGCTACAATCAAAGTCAAGCAGACCACACTATGTTCTACAAACACTCAAGTGAAGGTAAAATTGCAATCTTGATTGTTTATGTAGATGACATTGTTTTGACAGGAGATGACATTGATGAATTGCATAAGTTGAAGAAGGGACTGTCTAAAGTTTTCGAAATCAAAGATCTAGGAACTCTCAAATACTTCCTAGGTATGGAGTTTGCACGATCGAAGGATGGTATATTTGTCACTCAACGCAAATATACGCTTGATTTACTCACTGAGACTGGAATGCTCGGATGTAGAACTGCTGAAACTCCGACTGAACCCAACCAAAAGCTTCAACATGCCAAGCCTGAGGACAGAGTTAATGTAGAGCCGTTTCAAAGGCTGGTGGGAAGACTAATTTATTTGTCCCACACCCGTCCTGATATAGCATTTGCAGTGAGTAGAGTAAGTCAATTTATGCATTCCCCAGGACAAGAGCACTTTGAAGCAGCATACAGAATCCTAAGGTACCTAAAAGGTACACCGGGGAAGGGACTACTATTTAAAAAACAGGGGCATCTAAGGATCGAAGTATATACTGATGCAGACTGGGCTGGCTGCACCAATGATCGAAAATCCACCTCTGGTTATTGCACATTTGTGGGAGGAAACTTGGTTACTTGGAGAAGTAAAAAACAAAGTGTGGTGGCAAGAAGTAGCGCTGAAGCAGAATTTAGATCATTGGCTCACGGAATTTGCGAAGTCTTATGGATAAAAAGACTACTAGAAGACCTAAGGGTTCAAGACACAATACCAATAAATGTGTTCTGTGACAAGAAGGCAGCAATTGCAATCGCTCACAACCCAGTTCTCCACGATAGAACTAAACATGTAGAAGTTGATAAGCATTTTATCAAAGAAAAAATTGAAAAAGGGGTAATCAACATGAACTACATATCTACAAATGAACAGATTGCAGATGTTCTTACCAAAGGATTGTACAAGGGACAATTCAACTACTTAGTCAACAAGCTGAGTATGGAAGACATTTTCCAAATCAGCTTGAGGGGGAGTGTTGGAAACCAAGATTATGTTGAATAATTATGATTATAATTGTAGGCATAATTTTAGGGATTAGATTGCATATAATCTGTAACATATCTTTAGGATTTATTTACTGCACAATTATAGGGTATTAGATAGGTACTTTCCTTTTTTCTTTCTCTTGTATTTACCTACAAATAGGTGCTCTTTGTCTCTAGTTTCATAAGTGATAAATGAGAAATAATTTTATTCTCAAGATCATCTTTTTCAACAGTAACTATAACTCGACTCCCATTTTTTTGATCTGGAAGGGAAACACTTACCTGCTTCCACAAAGAAGTCCTCAATCACGTAATTTTGGGAAACATGTACCCACGCAAAGCAATCCAAAAATCTTTTCACCACAGTGCTACTGTAGGCATTAGCTGCTAACGAGCTCTTTCCAGAACCACCCATACCGACTATGGATATCACAGCACACTGTTGCTCATCTTGCCCAACAGGTCCTCAATCACGTAATTTTTAGAAACATGTACCCACGCAAAGCAATCCAAAAATCTTTTCACCACAGTGCTACTGTAGGCATTAGCTGCTAACGAGCTCTTTCCAAAACCACCCGTACCGATTATGGATATCACAGCACACTGTTGCTCTCCATCTGTCAACCACTGCAACAGTTGATTGGCTTCTTCCTCGATACCCACAAATAAAGCACCTTCAACATAGAAAGATGTTTCTCCAATATTACTCGCATAATCGAGGAAGTGATGAAAGCCGGGATCTTCCTCCACTTGACTCAGATCATATCTCTTGCTTCTCTTTGAAATTCCTTTGATCTCGTTTTTTTATCATCTTCGATTCGACGGCAGCACTTTATCTAATCCCGAACATCTTCTGGAACACAACAACATGGTGGAGCCGCCCCAGAAATCCCTCATGTTTCATGCTGTCCCTATGGTGCAAGAACTCGTCTATCACATATTTGTTGAAGTTTGAACAAGAATTAAGTTTGAACATCCACCAACTTTGAAAAATCCATCAAGTTTGAATTCAAAGATCATGCCAAGTTTGAAGCCTACAATTTGAAAGCAAAATGATGACTAAACTCTTCATTTCACACCATATTTATTCTTGGTTTCACACCAAGTTTTTTGGCTATAAATAGGCAAGAGATTTGCTCATTTGCAACACAACACAATCAAAGTATAGTGAGCTTTGAGAGAGAATAAAAAGTGTAGAGAGATTTTGAGTTGAGTTGAGCAAGTTTGCTCCTTCTCCGAGAGTTGTGAGTTTGTACTCCTCTTGTAATCCTTCATATTTGATATAGTGAAGTGTGTGTGCTCCGTGGACGTAAGCGAGTTTTGCCGAACCACGTAAATCTTTGTGTCTCTATTTTTGTGCGTGCGTTGTTTTTCCTGTCCCTTATTGCTCCTGCAACTTCCGCAAGAACATGACAGCAGTCATAGTTCCCTAACAATATTCGGCCTTCAATGCAGCGTCCCTCACTTGCGTCACCCAACAGGATAACCCCCCTTGGTCCCCATCTCTGCGCTTTTCAGCATCCCAAAGGAATGACTTCATGCTCTCGAGCTCGAGTTTGATCTTAGAAATTTGATGGCCAACTCCCCCTGCTGAAACATTGGTTCTGTGGAAGCAGATTGATGCTTCACACTAACACCTCTACGACCTCTCTAGATTACGGAAGTATGTATCACTGATGCTCGCTTGGAAAATAAAGCAAGTGCCTTGGTCTTGCTCATTCAAGATAATTGAGTTGGTTCCACGGACGACTACACATCATGTATATTTGCCCATACACTAAGTGAAAGCAATATTTTAAAGTTTGATGGAATAATTGACTCACTATTTTCCATATGATACTAATCCAACAATAAATAAGCAGTCAAGATCTTGTTTTAGAACCATATTCGAAATATAAATACCAAATTAACAAAAGCTTTGATGTGAATGCCACTGAAGCACAATAAAATTGAAAGCTCTTGTCTAATACTCAACCTCAACAGACATCGTCCTTTAACTAAAGCTGCTTGGGCAGCCAACTTTTTCCTTGCTAAAGTTGACAACTTTTAGAATACCAACAATTGACAACCAATATTCCGTATCCCACTAATTTACTCAATTTATAACTACTATTGCTATAATCATACTTCAAGTTTGAAAATTATCTGTCACGGTGAAGAGGAAGAGAAAAAATTGCATTGAACTGATTGTCCCCAGTTTGTGAACAACAAAAGATAGAACAAGAATTCTTGAAATTTCCCATTAATGTGCTTCCATTTCCATTAAATAACAGAGCATAACAGATAGTCTCGAGAAAGTTAAATAATCTACTAACCCAACATATATGTCCAAAGATCAATTATTCACCATAGATACCTCCTACGTTGTAAGAATTTCAGCCCATGATACATACAACTCGCCTTTTTTCCCTGCTTTATTTGGTTGTGTAAATAATGCAGGCATAAAGTAAGAAAGAATAAAGAACAAAAAATGGTGGGGCAAAAACGAAGTATGCCTGAGAAAGGAAAATGACCACATGCTTTTGATTCTCAAACCCTTTTTGGTGGGTATTGTAAAGCATCCATCTTATGTATTCTTCTTTCTTCCGTCCCTTTTACTAAGAACGGATACTTGGTAAAATAATCACATAATTATTAGTTAATTACTGATTATTATCATTTTTTATACTAGTTAATTCACTAGGTTGTGTTGGTCGACCGATTTAGGGCAAAAACTTCATTATTTTCCTGGCAAGTTTACAACACTGGGCCTGTGGCTAAATCCCAAAAATTGGCTACTTGGTGTTAAGAAAATTCACTATATTTTGAAATTTATAGTTGAATTTCATGTGAAAAATTATCAAGTTTGATCTCTTTGTTAAGTTTGTAGCTAAAATCTCTCATTGTATACAATTTTTGGTGGTACATTAAATATATATACATCTATATTGTTGGTCGGTGGCTTCATTCCATGTGCTGTTGAAATGGTGGCTTGGATGGTAGCACATCTTGAAAGTTGACAGTGGGAGAATACAAATGAACTTGGTGATGTCCAGTGATGGCTTCATGCCTATATATACATGTCCCTCACCTTCAAAAATCATACATCTCAATTGTATATCTCTCAAATAACTTAGTTTTTGAGGTTCTCTATCAGTACTGTGTGAGAATCTGTATCTGTGACGTGCTCCTTGATAGTTTTGTAATTCTCGGTTGATTTTTCAGTAAATTGTATTTGCCTCCTATGGACATAGACATATGTCGAACCACATAAATATTCGTGGTCATGTGTATGATGTTTGCACTTTATTTTGGATATCCAGACACAACATATAGATACAATGGCTTACGGAATACAATGGCATATTCTGGAAGCTTCCACTTCCAATACAATGAAAGCCTCTGCTATTATTATTGTACCCGTAGAGATGTGCAATAAACCGTGGACAAGGTCTACGAAGTAGATTGAGTTTCCACAGGTTTTTTTACCTTGGTGCATATGGCGCTCGCAATATCTAGAGTCTGGATATATATCTTTTTGGAATTGTTAAAGCTTAATGAATTTAAATTACTATAAGGAGATTACACGAGAAATCTCAAAAACATGGAGAAGACCAAAAAAAAATTATGGCAGAAGTGGCAGCGCCTAAGGGTGCCCCATTGCCGCTTGTTATGTCTGCATGCTTTCACGAAATGATGTGATGAACAATAGTTTTTTGGTCGTGTCTCCATGCTTCTGTAAATAGAACTTCCTCGTTTGAATGAAAACTTTTCAGATCATAACACAATATATTGAGAGAAAAGCAATATCAAAGTCTATTTTGCATCATATTCATATCTTGTTATAAGATAAGAGAGTTTACATCATTTGTGGTTGTGAGGCTTGTGATTTATAGTGCAACTATCACAAGCATAAGTTGGTGTATCTTAGGACAAGCTTGTTATATATCGTATGCACCGTGAGCGAAGCAAAATCTTCTTAAACAGAAAGTGTGCAACACTAGCTTCGACTTTTCTATGTCATTTGTCAATGACCGCTGTTACAACGAAGAATTCATGTGGATAAACACCATCCCAAAACACTTGAACCAACACATGTTTGGAGCACCTCCATTTCTTTCTATAATTCCATCCGTCCAGTCATCTACCTGCCTCGGGATCAAATTTCTTTCCATAGTAGGAACAATAGCTCATTGCATAAAAAGTATCCCAATGTCATTCCAGAATTTAGAAAGCTTAAAGTCATCTTCGACTTAGTGTTTTGGAATACCACAAGCTTAAATTATAGGTACTAAAACTTGATCGGATGCCACAAATTTTAAGCAAACCAATGAGCATCTCTAGTGCTATGACTCGAGAATGTCTTGAAATTTATTTGGTTGAAAACTAACATCCATTCTTACCACAAACAAGCTTATATCGACTCAAATAAATCTGTTACGAGAAAGGGAAAATTCTTCTAATCACCCAAATAATTTACAGTTTTTCCGTTCATGATTCTTGAATGTGAAGCCCACTTTGTCAAAGCAATCTTTAGTATGTGCTATAAACATAGAGCTCGCCAACTTCGGAAACACACACACATATATATATATACATATATATATATATACATATATATATATATATATTAGTTCTCTTGTGCAGTGCCAGTGAGTAGTTTTTCTGACTATCTTATACTGGGCTTTCATCAATTACAGGATAACAACAATCATATGAGGCAGATAAATGTTCGCACATTATTGGAACAAAATAAAACCCAATCACACCAAAGATTACACAAAATAAATGAGCCATCATGGCAAAAGGTGGGACAAGCATGCAACATGATCAATATCACATAATTTAATTTGCATATAATACATAATTTAATTTTCATATAATATTGACCCACAACAGTTGCATATGATATATCACATATGATATAATATGATTTATCATGATCTAGAATGCATGAATAAATTTGCATATGACATAGACCATGAAGCTTGTTTGAGAATGCAAATTGAACAAGTCGACAAGCATAACAATATCATAATCTATCTTAAGGCTATCAAAATAATGACTTTACATGGTAATGCATAGCAATAATGCAAGGCAGATTTGTGGTCATGTGAAAGTTCAATCCAATAACATTATGCAAAACGAAGCGCATGGACCGACCTGCGTGAGGAATACGACGTGACCAAAAGGCAAGAGCGGATGTCGGTGATGAGATTGGCTCTTCAAGGTGACCTTGTTCTCGGCAGGCACTCGAGCCACTCATAGCACAACGTTTTTTTTTTCTCTTTCTGGTTGAACCTGGTGAGCAAGCAGAAGAAACACACACACCACCAGATTCCATCCCTGACATAGCAGCCCATCAACCAAGAAAGGGGAGCAGAAGGTTCAATGTATCTACAATGGCATGAGAAGCACAAAATGAGCAGCATAATGCAAATGAGAAAACAACAAAGACAATGAAGATGTACCATTGAGCACAAGCACCAGCCTTACACAAGAAAAGGGACCCCTAACAGTAGATGACGAACAAACAGTAGGGGAGAGTCTCAGCAGGGCCAACACGTGCAGAGGATGAAAACAACCACGGGATCTAGGTACCTCTCGCCACATTCGTACATAAAGAGAATGGTGAGGAAAAAGTCGAGAAGGTAGCGGGCAACGTAACAGAGAGGCGTAAAGAAATAAACACACCCACAAGAGGACAAGCAGACAAAACAGAAAGACCAACCCAGACAAAGGCTTAACCAAGGAAACATGTGAGTTATTAACAATGGATGTACACAAATGTTATAGCAACTAAATACATACTATTTGATACAAACAATCTGGAACACAATCATAAACTAAAGTATATATTTTTTCATACTGAGCTGCATATGATTATGACATGTGCATTCATAACAGATTAAAGAACTCTGTTATGGCCTCTAATGACCTTGAACCATGTGTTATTGCATTCTGAGTACGGTCAGAATTACAGAATCAAAGAATACAGATCCCGAGTCATTGAACTCATGTGGATTATACAGTATAGAGTGCCATGGTCATATCGTGATCACGAATTGTTCTTGGTATTAGTTGGTTCATAACAGAATAACAATACAAACATACATGTGCATCATTTCGTTTTATACGAATCATGTGAATTGATGTAAAGATTATGATGAATCATGTGATTATATTCATGTGCTTATGTGGATATGAATTATATGCTTATGTGATGTTAAATACTATATTTGAATATGCTCATGAGTTTGCAACTCACCCAAATGCAAATGTTGTCTTTCAGTTGATCGTGAATAGAAATCGACTTTAGAAAGTATTTCTACCGTCTTTTGAAGTCATGGATCCAAGGTCAGTTGGCTGACTCTAGTCCTTCTCCCTCAACTCATCATTTGCATATACTGTATATGTTTTTGGTTTGGTTATGAGGGGTACAACCTTGGTTATTTTGTGGCATACATATCTCTATATGCCTTGTAAATTAGATGATGCTAAATGTCTTGATTGCAATATATGAAATTGCAAGTTTCACCGCCATTAAATATTATGTTATATGCCTCATGTGTATGTGTTTTATGTAAGGTGTCACAAATGTTCCACATAAACATATATCATTTGAATGTTCAGATATCAGGGACTGGATTACCAATTTGAGTACTCATTTGACTGTGGATGAAGCTGAGCTTGCGCTGGTTCTTTGTTGGACGCTATGGAATACAAGTAATCGTATGACGAAGGGGAGAATTTTCATATGACCCTTATCATTGTATGGAATTCGCGATGGTAAGTCTTAATCAATTTCAGCTAGCTATGAATATTCTTACTTCAACTCCAACACATCCTGCTTCGAACAAATGTCAATTACCCCTTTTGGTATCATAAAAGTTAATTGTGATGCATCACTATTTAATTGCGGTTCATCCGTTGGGGTTGGGATTTTGGCGAGGATCATCAGGGACATTGTATCGCTTGGAATAGCAAGCATTTCACTCTACAAATCCACACCCGAATTGGCAGAAGCAATGGTTGTAAGAGAAGGGTTGAATGGCATGCCAATATGGTTGGAGTTGCATTATCATCAAAACTGATTGTGTCAATGTCATTCTGGCGATGAACTCAACATTTGCAAATATATCCTCAATCGGTCATATAATATTTGATATTCAAAGAACCATGATGAACTTTATAATAGCAAAAGCACAATACATCACATTCTCTAGCAAAACATGCATTAATTTCAAAAGGAGGATTGTCGAATTATCCTAGTTATATTCATCATATGAAATGTTGATCTGATTTATGAAGCTACAATTATTTACTAAAAAAAAAAATCATTTGCACAAGTATCATTTAATCATCAATGTTGTCAATCAATTCATTATCTATACTTGGGCTCAACTAGACCCAACACCAATGTAGCAGACTACGCCTTAAAAGGGCCTTTCTGCTTTGCCCAAACCCACCAAATCCTCTATCGTAATTAGTCGAAGGTTTTTCTTCTATGCTCCGAGTGTACACCAACACCAACACCAACACACACACATATTATACAATATAATAAGAGCAGTATCTCTTCTACAGTGGCCTGAGTCTTGATTTGCAAAAGCGATGAATAGTAACTTTCTCTTTTATTTTATCAACCAACCCACCCTAATACTACACAGACAGACGCCTCATCAGTCATCACCACGCTTCTCTTAGTTTCGATTCGATAAAACCCTTCACGCCGCCGCTCATCTTCATCTTCGTGTTCGACCGCTTCTCAACTTCAACGTAAAGGCGTACTTCTCTTCACCCCCTTCGCCTGTAAGCATTTCTTTGATAACACCTTCAGATGCGTGTCTTTTAGATCTGCAAAAAACACCAGCCACCACATTTTGCCCCTCCATCCACCGCGCCTAGACGATCCCCTCAACGACACCCGCATCTACCTCATAGATTTCCTCCCCTCCGCCGTCAGAAGTCATGGATCTCTTTCTTCTCCTCAATTTCCAACATTTGGGGTTTTTCTCCGCGGGTTGAGGCCCGGGACTACCAACGACTCCCGCCGGTGCCACCGAGGTTAAGGAGAGCAAGCGCTAGGAGAAGTTGGTTTTTTCTGTTTGTTTTGTGTTTATGTATTTTTTGGATTAAATGCTCCGTCTGGGAAAAAAACACCCGCCATCACATTTTGCCCCTCCATCCGCCGCGCCTAGAAGGTTGCCCGACTTTTTTTAAGTGTTAGAAATTTGAACTTCGGCATCATGATATATTCAGGATTGAAAAAAATGGCTATGATAAACTATTTTCTATTAATGAATGGTGTAGTTTGATCGATCAAGACAGTTCATTTGCTTTCCTTTTCTTCCGTGTCCAAGTGTCTGATAAAAACTAAGACTTGAGGTGCACTCAAATTTCGGGAATTTGTAAATGAAGAGTTTATAAATTGGAAATGACAGAATTCTGTTGGACCAACTAACTTATGTTAGGGAAATCTCATCTTATCTTAGTAAATGTACTGCAATTGTAAATACTTTCTTGAATCACATCACATTTGACATTTGAATTTTCTTGTTCAAGACAAAAGTGAATAGGTTGCTTTCTTAATGGTCTATGAAATAGAATTTTTTACACGGTTTTAATATCTTATATTCGAAAATATTTTTCTATTTTTTTTCGATGCAACCTGGATTATCAAATCCATATACTACTCGGCTAAACCTGGAGATTACTTGTGTGTGAAGAGCTCGATTTGAAAGTTTGTACTAGAGGAAATCTTATATTCCCTCCATTTTATCTTTTATATTTTGTGTACATTTCATTTCTCCAGAAAGAAAAAAGAAAAAAAGAGAAAAAGGGCCAGTAAAGAGGTAGAACCCAACCTTTTCTTGATCTTTCTTTGCTTTGTGCTGATATTTTAGAATTTTTGTAAAATAATAATATAATACAAATTACAGAGAGAGAGAGAACTAAGAGAGGCAAATGCAGAAATTCAGTGGTAAAAAATCACCATATCCCTCAAATTTTTTCCTCCGACTATTTGTTGGTAGTTAACCATAAAATCGCTTCCAACGACTCAACTTTTTACTTTTCGTGTGGTGGAATATTTGCAGGATTTCTACAATTTTCTCTTGGATTCAGGAATGGACCTTATATCATTAACGGCTTCTTAGCTGTCACAACACATAGCGATGAAGCAATACTCTAGATATTTTAATTCGTTTAGGTCGACCACGGGTAGTGATGGTGATCTTGATAGTTTAAGGAATGGTGAGATAAAAAAGAAACTGGAGATTATACAAAAAAATGTTCTGTATGTGAAGCTTTGTAGATGAAATATATTTAGCAATTCAATAATTTTTTTCCTATTGATCATGGGATTGTGTTGTGTTTCAGATGGAGAGGGTTATCTGATCTTGTTTTTTTCTGCATTGGAAGGAGATTTCATGAAGTCAATGATTGATGAGGTGACTGATTTGAGTATTTTGTGAAAGAGAGTTCTTGCTTCATGTCATTTTACAATATATTTTAGTTTTTTTAAGTGGACTTTCTTGATGAATCTGGGATTTACGCAGAAAACACTGAAAATGTTTATTTTGATGGTTCATTTTCTTGCTCTGGGTCTTTGACCACCAATTTGTATGTTAAATCCATGTCAAGTCAAACAATTAAGTGGCAGTTCATTGAATGTGATTTAATGGGATTTTTCTGAACAACTTGGACTAATCAACTTTTTTAATTCTAACACCTTTTCACCAAATTAAAGAGGTTTATGTGCGAACTGTTTTAACATTGCAAGATTAACTCATTGCAACTTCTTTAGGGTGAGGAAGAAAGGAAACATGTCGGCAGGATCTTGGAATCTTTCAAAACGTCAGAGGGAGAAGCATACTTTAGGGGACAATGCTTTTACAACACGGGAGATACGGTTGGTGGTTGGGATAATGTTATATGTTTTTGTGTTTGGCCGAAGTTAATCGATGCTCCTCTGTTCTCATGAGACTCGGTGTGTATGGTTGTCGATGAAGCTTCTTTGTTCTTATTTTCTGTGATTTCTTCCTCTGACAGAGGGATGGTGTCCCTCTGTCATCTTTGTCTCGTAGAGGAATGGGGTGGCCGATTAGGTGGTGCATCGGGAACTTTCCGCAATGATTTATTGATCCTGTGGTTGCTTTGTTGATGTGCAAGAAATCGTGTGAATAGGGGGCCGAGATTGGGGATATATACCCATCTCTAGATTGGTCCCCAGAATATGGTTGGACTGTGACTATTCAGGTTTGTTGTTTTGGACTACCTGCTTTTTTATGCATAAGTTGACTCTAACATTAGTATTCAATTTGAAAATTGCTCGATCATTTCAGATTTGCAGTGGCTTATAAGGAACTTTTATCGTCTTCTTATTTTCTATATGTGTGTCAGATGAATGATGAATCTATTGTTGCTCTTATGTGGTTTCAGCATTTAGTTCTTTTAGAAATCTGGAGTAACGTGAATAGAAGCATTGGCAGCTGTTTATTTTCTTGTTTATAGATTCATTTCAGTTTTTTTTACTTGTGTGTCATTGTTTGGGTTTTAATCTTTAAAAAAAGCTCAATTTCCAGTTTCAACTTTTAAATTGTTCTCTTATCCTTTATCCTGTATTCTACATGATAGTTAAGTTATGCTCTACGATTTTGCTTTTGAATTGGTCAAATCGCTGCTTCTGATAACTTGAGTCTTCGAACGATGTGCAACTGTGTTATGTTATGTCATCATGCTCATTTTACTCCTTTATAGGTCATCTATCCAGAATCATTCTTGCAAGCATAATGTTTAGCCATATCAGTAAGATTTAGGATTCTTAAACGAAGGTTGACGATCCTGAACTAACAAGAGAATACAGCCATTGGTTTGAAGATCCTAAACTAACAAGAGAATTCATGAATAAACCCGTATGTATTATTGTGAAACATGGTGAGTTAACCTTCCAATGCACAATGCAATTTTTCTATCCACACCATATGTTCACTGGCACCGCGCCTTGCGCGGTTCCAATTGAACTATTATTATTATTACGGCGCGGTGCCAATTGAACTATTATTATTATTATTTTATATATATATGCGGCTAAGCATCACTGTTCATATGAACAGTGTAACAGTTCATATGATTTTGTCGTAGTTCCAAACACCTGCACCAAAATTCGTGCATCCTCTCTTGGGGCCATTCTTGCTCCTGGCGAGAGTATCATAGCAACTGTTGAGTTTTAACCCTAGGATATTTGCACCTATTCTGTGTCGAAATTTAAATCTGCATAACCTCTTGTTGCAAAGATGAGGATACTTTGTTTCAATCCCTTCGGGAAATTATTGACCGATGTATTTGACATTCTATTTGGCTTCGATTTTTCCATTAGTGTTCAGGTTTCTCGAGCATCCAGAAAACAATTAAAACCCAATGGACTAGAAAAGCAATGTGAAGTCTAAAAGTGAAAGAACCAATGGACTATGTACCCGAACTGGTTTGTCGAATTCCTCTCTTATATTTACATTTGCTTGATTATTGCATTAGATTTAGTTAGTATCTTTGGATATGGATTGGTTGTTCCCTATTGTTTTATTGTATTCCTTCGTGGGTCTAAACTAATGGATTGAAAATTTCCAGTTTAATTGAAAGCAACAATACTATTGATGAATGGGTTAGATATCTTATTTTACAGTTCCTTTTGTAATATGTGTTCGTTTCGGTATCTATCTTAGTATTCTTATTCCTTTTTTAACTCTTATTCCATATTACACTCTGTAGAAAGAGAGAAGAGAAAGATACCTTGTTGGACAACAAGTGGAAAGGATAGAGTCTGCAATAGTGGAGTTTTTTTCTTGAGATCATTTTCTTTTGACAGGATATTAATATGTTGTGCTTTTAATAGATGTCCGTAGTTAACATCTGGTATGTTGCCAAAGTGGACAAATAATAGACTTCCGACTCATCTGCCATTATCACTGATGGGGTTACATGTAGTTTGAGGTAGTTACTATCCTCACACTTTGCATATATCGTGAATTTGTTAAATCATATTATTTCTCTTTCTTTCGCTCACAATGGGATGCATTAGAAACTTTTAGTATACACCATTTAAGTATTAAATAGTTTTTATAACGTAAGTATTAAAATGATGATGCCATGTGTCCTTGTTTATATTTTCATGCACTTAGTCTTTTGATCCTTGTTCTTTGGGGAATAGATCTTTGATTTGATTTACTTCAACTCTGGTTTTCGTAGTTGAGATGCTTTGCGTGGAGGCAAATTTTGAATTTGGTAAGTTTTGGTTCTTCTTGGTGTCGATTTATTTGTATGTCCTCGATGTCGACTTGTAAAGTTGAATCTGAACAGTTATTGTTCTTTTCTTTGTTCTCACATATCTGCCCAAGGATTTGGAGGTTTGTAATTGTTCCCTATTTTTAACAGGTTAGTTCCATGTTGCCTAACTTAGCTTTTAGCTATTTTTGCTTCTTATTTAGTTAGTTACTTTCGAGAGTTGTTTTGATGTTAAGCTTTACTCTATGTTTGTTTCTTTCGTTCTTACTTCCGGTACTGTTAGAGGTTTATGAAACTACTCATATATGCCTTTTCTTTCGTGCTTGCTTATGGGACTCTTTGAGATTTATGGAACTACTCCATGTTAGCCGCACCGATGTCTTGCACTTTTTATCAAAAAAAGTTCCCGCGTATCATTTACACCTGCTGCTAACTGGCTCGAGGTAATGAATGTTAGATCTCAAAAAATGAAGCTATAAAAAAATGCTGGCCAATAACCTGGTAACTGGCACCGTGCCTTGCACGGTGCCAAGAAGAACTAGTATATATATATATAACCAACATCACACATATGTGTGTTGGTGTTGATGCACACCCGATGCATAGTGTGGGTCAAATACAACTTATTTAACATTTATTTGATATTATACTGTTAATTAAAAACAAGTTACTAATCTCTTTTAATAATTTTTTTTTAAAAAAAGAAAACAACAACTTGCCTTTTAAATTAGTTTTGTTTTTTACTTTAGTTATTGAACATGTAGTCTTTAATTTATGTTGGTTGTCAATTTTAACCATATAATAATCAGTATATGGCAATTAATTTTCGTCATTTTGGTTGAAATGCTATAAGTTTTTCAAAAAAAAATTATATTTTAAGATATCTGAGCAAGAAACTAAAATTCATTACTGAAAATAACTAGAGTACTAAATAACTAGAGTACTAAAACTGATAATAACATAAATTTATATAAAAAAATTATAGTAAAGTAATAATCATAAAAAAATTAAAGTTATTTGAAAGTTTTATAATTCATACGAATATTTTCATCATCAGAAATTTAAGTTTAGATATGATTTTTAATTTTAGTTGGGAAATTATAGGACCAAAATAAAAAAATAGATTTTAGCAACATTTCATTTATTATTATATATATATTAAGAAAAACATTTTATTACATCACTCCTGGATCCCACCCTCTGCGCTGCTCTGCTTATTATTGGACGGGAAGTCCAGTGCTCGACAGCTTTTTTCGACGTTCCCTGTAATATTTATGACAGCTGCTTCAATCCCGTAAATACCGTCAACATATTCCTCTGTGTAATCTCACTTTTCATAGCCCTTTCCATCTGTCTTTCCATCCGGAGCCATGAGTCTTTTTGGCTTGGGCAGGTAATTTTTGTTTCCTGAATAATATTTCATTTCTATCTTGCTTTGTGGGCTAATTTGAAGGGTAGCATAAAAAACCCGCTATGCCAGATCTGTCCCTTTCTTGGATTGATTCTTTGTATTGTTGATGTCAAGTTGTTGCCTTTGCCTTTTCTTGATTATTGTGATCTGGGTTTTTTGTCTGATCTAAGTTATTTTTTTTTCGGTTGGCTGTTTTGATGGATTTACAAAGAAAGAAGATGATTTTTAATCTTCAAAGACTGATTTTTTTTTTAAGATAACAAGTTCATGTTGAAGGAAATCTAATTGAGGGTAAAAGGTTTAAGCCTTCAGTTTGAGGGTACGGAATGCATTAATAAGTGTATGATTTTGAAGAAAGAGGATTGAAGCATAGCTTATTTGTGAGACTTTGGCCGGTGAGTCCATATGTTGTCCGGAGGACAATTTAATCCGTAAGTTCTGATGGTACTTAAAATTCAGATTTTACCTGGATAATTGTTACAACACGTGCTAGTAGATTGAGTGATCGTGAATAAAGGGATTGAAACATGGGTTATTTTTCCGTTGAGCGGCAGGAGTTGTGATCTTAAACCAGTGAGTCGAATCAAAATTATTTGCTATTTGAATCCCTGTGATTTTTGTACCAATAAAATGTCTGTAGTAAATTGTTCCCCTGTTGGCGCAATTATATTTGAACATTGAAATTTGTAATTATATGTTTGGTATACATGAAGCTTGTGCTTCAGAAATCCTTTTATTGAATTATCTTGTGGCGGCCATACTGGTTTGTAGCTGTTTCCCTGATCTTCATCTCAATTACCTCTATTCATTCATTCCAATTATCTTATTTTTAATATGATAATTTTTGTTGGGTGCTTCTCGTTATTTATGAGCTCTGCTTTGATTTCTGAAACAGGAACCAAAAAACATTCCGTCCGAAAAAAAGTGTACCATCAGGCAGTAAGGTGGAATTTTTGAGATATAAACTTTGTTTCTTTTTCTGTTTCTCAATTATTTTCCTGTGGTGAAGAACTTCAGGTTGATGAATACTCATTTTTTCAACCTCTCAGAAGTTATGTTTTCTGCTGGCAGAAAAAAAAAATTAAACCTCCTATGAATTGAGAGCTTTGATGTGCTGTGTTGATTTTTTAAGATTTTCAAATGTTTTAATTCTTTTGATTATGTGACATCTGTCTGTCCGGTTTCATTTGGAGGTAGCAATTTGATTTGGGGAAGGATTTGAAGGATGAATTTGATATGACACTAATGTCAATTGCCATTATAAATTAATTAATGGTGGATTTGAAGTTCACACAATATATATTCATCCAAAAATCAAATGATAAATCCATGATTTCAAACACCTCAAGCCAATGCAAACCAAGGAAATATCAACCTTATTTGCCACACATAACAATGCCACACCAATAGTTTGTGTGAATGTAGATTCCATGGTCATTTCGTTGAGGATGTACACTGTAAAACAGTAGTTATACTCTCCCTTTTGTTTTCTTCTTTGTCATCATTCTTTATCACTCGCTGTTCGATTTTATTGTCGATTTTTCATGTTATGCTTGCTATCTAGATGCTCTGTACCCACATTTTGCTTCCTCTTACCTTATAGTTAATTTTACGAGCCACTGCATCGCATCGTTTGATCAATACCATCAATTGTTAGGGGGCACAGCTGAGAAAGCATATTGATGCGACTTTAGGTAGTGGAAACTTGAGAGAAGCTGTAAGGCTACCTCCTGGCGAGGATATAAACGAATGGCTTGCTGTCAACAGTACTCTCTTTCTCCCCCTCTGCGTGTGTGTGCTTATGTTCTTTATGTGTGTTTGGAATTAGGTGGAAGTATGCTTATTAAGTTGTTCACTTTTTCATATTTGCATTCTTTTAAGTTTGGTCTGGATATAAGATGAACATGAAAATTAGTACAAGCACGTTGACTTATTGAATCCGTGGGAAAAATATAACACAATAATATGGCAAACATCATGCTACCTTCATTTAAAAGTGAGAAAACGCATGCTCCTCTTCAATCTTCGGCAAGCCAATTCATCTCAATCTCAGTCGAGCTCAGTCGAGCTTAAGATCGTTTGTGCTTGCGCTCAATTTTAGTTGTTTATGAGCTCGTGAACTTTTATGAGCTCGACTGAAGTTTGACTATTTTACACACCTAGATTAATCTGCTTCTCTTAACTTAAGCCTTTTATATTTCACTTGCCTTGTTTAGAAGATTATTTGTTTCTGGATTTTAAGTTATAAAAAGGTCCAGGAACCTGGAAACTTTCAAATGCACAAAGTGCCGTGATGCTCCAAAATATCACCAGTGATTTTCTCATTCGCTAGCCTCTGCAGTACCTGAAAACCGATAAACAAATCGGTTAGGGAGCTGGGATTTTTCTCGACGTGGCCCTTCCGATGTCTAAATCAGCCAGAGATAGATGGAAAGGAGAAGAGAAAGTAAAGTAAAAACCATGGCATGTAATGTGTGTGCCCCCCGCTTTTCGGGATGGAGGAATAAATACATAATACAAATTCACAATTATTTTATTGATGTTCAATAGTGTTCCTTTTTTTCCTTGTTTACCTCAATTATAAGATTCATCATCCATCCGGCATGGGGCATCCCAAATTCTATGAAATATTTACCAATGTTGATGCAGAAAAAATATGATGACATGGCAAAACATAACCACATGTCCTCATGATGTGGCAAATGATTATGTTAGGGGCATCATGCTTTCCCCTTTCTTTGTGCATCCTCTCTCAATTTGAGGATCAAAGTTAAAAAGTCTGTTTGATTATTATTTTTTACCTTTCAGCTGTGGATTTCTTCAACCAAGTGAACCTTCTTTATGGCACCCTCACAGAGTTCTGCACACCAGAGAACTGCCCGACAATGTCAGCTGGTTCCAAGTACGTCTCAATTATTTATGGATAACAAATGTTTCATAGTTATACCTTTCCAGTTAATAGTGATACTGTTATGATCCAAATTGCAACACAGAGAAAATCCAACAAAGTACTCACACACGATCTATTATTGGAATGTAAATGTATTGAAGCTGAAATAAAGGATATACAATAGAAATCTGAAAAGCAATACAAAGATTGTACACTCTCCAGCCTACTCTCCAAGAAGAAAGAATTCTTCACGGCCCCAAGCAAATGCTTGGCTCACACTATTTCTGCTGAAGTTCTGATCTCCGATTCTACCCCACTACCCCCCTCTTTTATTCTGATTTCTTCCCTCTTCTAATCTTAACAAACTAACTGTTCCCCCATTGTTCACGTAATCGTTCCCCCCATTGTTGGGCCTTTCTTCTTGGGCTTTAATACTAGCAAGCTTCTAACTTTTTCCCCTAACAGATACCCCTAATCTCCATCTTTTTTGGGGAACTTAGAAATCATAAATGCTACTGAGCCACTGACCTTAGTTGTTTTGCAGATATGAGTACAGATGGGCAGACGGCGTACAAATCAAGAAACCTATTGAAGTTTCGGCTCCTAAATATGTTGAGTACTTAATGGATTGGATTGAAACCCAATTGGATGACGAGTCCCTATTTCCTCAAAAGCTCGGTAATAATACTTATATTTACAACATTCAGTCAACAATCTTTAACCTCCTTGAATACGGAGGTTGTAATTTTTATTCATTTAGGATTTCCATCGTCTAGTTTTATGATAACACATCAAACTTACAAAAGAAATTACTGTAGGCACACCATTCCCTTCAAATTTCAGGGACGTTGTGAAGACCATATTCAAACGTCTGTTTCGTGTATATGCACATATATATCACTCTCATTTTCAGAAGATTGTGAGTCTCAAAGAGGAGGCACATCTAAATACATGTTTCAAGCATTTCATACTATTTACCTGTGTAAGTTCTTTAATTCTTCTAATCGCTGTGGTATGATATATTTTTCATCACCACTCAACTCGAAATCATCAAAGCTTTTCTCTTTTTTTTAGCTTCTTAATTAACAAAATCTATTTCTTTTCCATTAAGTAGTTCTTTTTTATCCTCACTTGGGGTTTTTGTGCAAAAAATCAGCCTAGCTTGCAAGCTTTTGAAATCGGGCTAAAAACTTTTTTTAAAAAAAGAAATTCGTGAACTCAAGTCAAGTTGGAGTCTTTAATACAATGGATCGATAGAGCTAGATATTAATCTTGTGCATAACTAATCGAGCTCTAGCCTAGATCATTTTTGGGCTTAGAGCCAGCCAGCTAATTGAGCTTGAATATGAAAATATATACCTGGTGATTTCCACTCGGCTTTGCTCAACCCGACAAATTTCATTCTTGAGATTCTTGGCTTTTTTAGTAGCATCTCACTTATCCTTCCCTTGTTTAGCAGCTTCTTTGATGAAGATTTACACTAATTATGCAGGAATTCTTGCTGATAGACAAGAAGGAACTTGCTCCTCTTCAAGAACTCATAGAATCCATCGTCCCATATTAAAGACGTGTTTCTGATGATTTGAACCGACTTTTATTTAGAGATGAAATAAGTGTTTGGATGCAACCCCAGTAACGATTTTATTTATTGTATCATTTTTCATGTCAGATTCAGTTGCTTGTGTTCTTTATTTATGTGCTTGACTTGCATCAATGTGTCAAAAAAAATTCTCATTTTTTTCATCTGGCATATATAGAGGGGGAGCATATCTTCTGTTACAAACTGTAGCATGGTGCTCCACCTCCTGTTAAACTAATTATTACAACCAGTCATAAACTTGTATATGATTGCACGTTATTCACGTCCTGTTAAACCGTAACTTGGCTTGCAAAACCCACTTTAGTTTTTTTAATCAAACTTGGATGCACGAAAGCCAGTCCCAATGTCACGCCCTAAAACTGGGGTCGATAATACCGGCGTTGATTCCAAAGACAATTCAAAATCAGCAAGCCTCGTAATACAGAATTCTACGAAAATCAGTCTATTATTCAAAAAAAATAAATAATTCTTATAAATATCAGCGGAAGCTTCATAAATTAATGGCAGCGGCATCTTGAACAATAGCATCTAATTCACCATCTCCAAAACTGGTTTTGATCTTCCTCTCGATTTCATATTCGCTTCTATCTGGGGAGTGGATGTAAGGAGTGAGCATTTTGGAAAACACTCAGCAAGCGGAGGTTAATCGATGTGAAAATATAATACATAATATTATTTTTTCCAAAACATATATCATAACCGGATCATAAAGTGATATGAATACATCTTAATATAATTGGTCCCATCGAGCCATAATTTATCATAATTGGTCCCATCGAGCCATAACATATATATCATATCAGCAATATTTTCACATACGATAATCACAATAAATCCTCTAATTTTCTCTTGGTATTGATATAAGTCTATAGACTTAACCCTCCTAGAGATAAGGTCAAAACATCGGATCAACCACGAATAAAGGGTCTCGACTTTCCAGAACAACGGTTAACCACCGTATCAGGTCAGAAAAATTGATATAATCCCACCGCATCAGGGCCATAAGGAATTCCTTCCAATCAGATTTCGAAATTTAGAGTGCTTAAAAAATAATAATTTTCATCAGAACATAGTTTCAACAAAATTCACATCGATTGAAGTTTCAAAACATACATATGATTTTTAGAAAACGAAAAGAATATATAACAAAAGCTCACTTACAGAGATCAGAAACAATTCTTGCGTGTTTCAATGAATTTGAGTGGCAAAAACGCAATGAATTTACTCTCCTTCCATTGCTGAAAGTTCACACCTTTTAGTGTGTGCTTCGAAAATTGTGTGAATTGTGGGATATTTTCAAGTCGTTTTGGCATAGAAGGCTACTCTGATATTTATAAAGTGTAAATCTCAAGAGTCCTAGTAACTTACTACCTCTGCGATTCAATCACATCTTTCAGAATCCGTCATATCTTTTAAGTTATGATAATATTTCTCAATATTACCTCTTATCTTTTAATATTATCTTTACACCATATTTGGCTTGATTAAACAACTTAAGTAGTTGGCTTGGTTTAAATAACTCTAATTATAGTTTGACAAATATTCTAGTTATTGACTTAGTCGAAAAATTCGGGTTCTCACCCAACCAGTCATATAACTTGTATATGATTACACATGTTATTAAAAAAGACACGAACATACTTCTCATTTTGGCTTGTATGTCCCCATCTGAATCACCACCTTTTACAAATAATAAAGAAAAATCGACAAAGTTGCAATATCAATTTTATTAAGAATTCATCTTCCTCCTCCTGTTTGAGTTGGTGAGATTTCATTGACAGAGTAGTTATTTTGTAGTGATATCCTCTTATTCAATTCAATCACGCTATTTCTTGTGATGAAAGCTGGATTGTTGGGCATGGGCAGATTCTTCATTTCATTCTTCAACATGGATATAACATCTTCGATGCTAGGTCGGTCAACTGCATGATTCTCGACACATAAAAGGCCGATATGAATGCATCTGTGTAGTTGTTGAGTATTGCATGAACCCCTTACTGTTGGATCCATCAGCTCTCCAGCAGAATCATTATTCCATAGCTGCCAAGCCTGAAGAATGAAAACATTAGTTAGTGTTGGTGGTTGTTTTGAGTGTAATTGCTCAGGGACGGAGAGATGCTAAACGAAAAAGAGTAATTCTTAGTTTTCTAAAACGTAAGAAGTGAAAACCACATTTGTCTTTTTTGAGTATAGGAAAGATGTACATATCCATATAAAAATTTGAAACTAATAAAGTCTTATGTGGTTCTTGATACCATCTAGTGTCAACATTTTTCCATTTCAAACTACAAAATTTGAGCATTACTTTCTCAATCATTTAATGGTTTTGCAAAGTTCAAAGAGTCGAGCAACACATATGATTTCTCCGTCACATGAACTAATCTATTAATAGAACCCACTAAAAATCTTGCCCATAGCTGGTGACTTAAAAGCCTTTTGATTTGGGAGTATTGATTACACCCCTAATTCTGAGCTTCATAAATTCCTCTATTGTTTTAAAATCTAGTAAAATTCTTAGTTTGCTCTGTGGTTGCAGCTGTGACTGAGCTTCCACGTCAGAAAAGATTTTATTAGGTGTCTTTCTTGTAAGGGGAGGGGTGTGAGTTATAAAGTATGGCTAGTGGGAAATCTTTGTGGGAGTCTGGGGTGAGAAGAAAAATTGTGTGGTTGTAATAACTTTCCATAGAGTGTATTTTCTTCTCTGATCCTGGTGGTTTTTCTGCTGATTTGGGAGTTTTCCACGTTAAATACTTGTGTCGTTATTATTTCCCATTTTGCTTGCTTTTCTCATGAATGGTCAAATTCCCAACAAGTGGTATCAGAGCCTGGGTCCTTTTGCGACGGTGGAACTTTGGTGTGGTAGGCGAATACGTATTGACTAAGAAGGTTCTGTCTGGAAAAATCGGTATTTAAGTGGGACCAGTGTGACCCCACCAATTTTCTTGGGAATCTTGAAGTTCTGTCTAGGAAAGATCGAGATTCTCTCTTTCCTGAAAGCTTACTTAGTGTGTACTATTCAGGTCTACAGTAAAATTCATCAAAGTATCACAAGATAATGTCGGGAAGCAGAGTTTCGAATGCAGTCAGATTTGATGTGGAGAAATTTGATGGGAAAATCAACTTTGGCTTGTGGCAAGTGCAAGTGCAAGTCAGGGATGTGTTGATTCAATCTGGTTTACATAAGGCATTAAAGGACAGAGTATTCCCTGAAAGCCGCAGTGATACTAGTTCGACTGGTGGAACGACTAGTGCAACATGCAAAGCTGGAATGAGCAGTGAAGATTGGGAAGATCTGGATTTGAGAGCAGCAAGTGCAATCCATGTGCCTAGCCAAAAAAGTTCTTGAAAGATGTGCATGGAATGTCTACGGCGAAGGAACTCTGGGAAAAACTAGAAGAGTTGTATCAGACAAAGGGCGTCTCAAATCGGATGTATCTGAAAGAGCAGTTTCATACATTGCGAATGAATGAGGGTACTACTATTTCAGATCATTTAAGTGTTCTCAATGGCATTGTTTCAGAGCTGTAATATATTGGAGTTAAAATTGATGACGAGGGTCAGGCCTTGAAACTCATCTGGTCTCTTCCACGTTCGTATGAGCACATGAAGCCATACTGATTCATGGATAAAATCATTTTCTCAGAGGTTACTAGTAAGCTTCTTTCTGAAGAGATGGGACTTGGCGGGAGTAATGATTCACATGAAATTTTTGCAATGGTGGCTCATAATTAGAAGAAGAAGAACTCTATGAAGAAATCCTGTTGGGGATGTGGACAACCTGGCCACATCAAGAAAAATTGTTCAAGAGCTAGAGCGGGTTCGGCAAATTGCTCTGTATCAACAAGTGGAGATGCTGATAATGAAGCTAACATTGTCTCCTCTTTTGATGTCCTCTGAAAAAGGACATGTACATTTTTATGGTATGCCGATATCCCCAAGTTACCATGATAAAGGATGTATAATGTTAGCGGGTCTACAGTTTGCACACGGGTATTGGTTTGGTATTGATGCAGGGTGTGTGGTGAAAATTCATATCGATGGCTGATTAACTTCCAGGAGAGCCAAAACGTGGGAGTTGCACCATAATTTTCCAGCAAGATTATTTTTCGACATGGGTCGAATTGAAATGATTGGAATGAATTATTCTGAGTGGGGTATGCTTTTATGGTGGAGCATGGTAATTCTCTACATTGAGAATTGTGACTGTCTTGCAGTGTGAGTAGCAGAAGCTATAGAGATCTTCATCGAGATGGGGTGCTGTGGAACGACAAAGCCACAAGGTGGAGATTGTTCGTTTGGGCTTTATCCCACATCAAGAAAGAAAAGGAAAAGGGACAAACCTTTAACTATAAAAGGAGGGTTGAGGCTCCTGTTTTAAGTGTACAAGTCAATAGCTTGTCTAGCAACTTTTGGCTTTAGATAAATTCCTCTCTTGTTTCAGAATCTAGTAAAATTCTTAGTATGCTCTATGGTTGCAGCTGTGACTGAGCTTCCACATGAGAAAAGATTTTATTAGGTGTCTTTCTTGGAAGAGGAGTGGTGTGAGTTATAAAGTGTGGCTAATGAGAAAGCTTTGTGGGTGTGTTGGGGTGAGACGAAAAATTTTGTGGTTGTAATAATTTTCCATATAGTGTATTTTCTTCACTGGTCCTGGTGGTTTTTCTCCTGATTTGGAGTTTTCCACGTTAAATTCTTATGTCATTACTCCTTTTGCTTGTTTTTTCCTATAACAGGTGCAGGTGCAGATCCTGGGGTGAATTTGGAGGGTCAAATTCCCAACAATTAGCAGAAACGATAGCAAATTAGAGGAAAAAAAGGTTTGATGGTAAAAAATGCTTACATGTTCCACAACATTTAGAGGACCTTCAATGTCGTGGAAACTGTTGTTTTTCCTGCCACTCACAATCTCAAGAACAAGAACTCCAAAACTGTAAACATCTGATTTCAAAGAAAATATCCCCTGCATTGCATACTCAGGCGCCATATAACCACTACAAATGCAGAGAATTATATCAAAATCAGGAAAATAAAGTACCTTCAGAAACAAATGTACAGAGGGATGATCATATGTTTCTTACTACGTCCCAACACGCCTTTCTGTGTTGGCTTCACTGATACTCTGCTTAAAGATTCTTGCCAGATCAAAGTCAGAAATCTTGGGATTCATATCCTCATCGAGTAATATGTTACCCGACTTCAGGTCTCGATGAACTATCCTTAGGCGCGAGTACTTGTGCAGATATAGTAGTCCTTGAGCAATCCCTTCAATTATTGCGAAACGTTTCTGCCAAGCCAGTAGCCTTCTCTTGGATGAATCTGTCGTGCCATAAAAACAGATACTGTCATATGTACTAGGTATCTAAATCATACTATGTTTGTTTTTTACTACGTAGGAAAGGAGAAGTTTGATACCGAAGATAAAGAAGTCGAGACTCTTGTTAGGCATGTAGTCATATACTATAATTTTATCATCTCCACGAATGGAGAATCCTATTAGTTTCACAAGGTTGACATGTTGCAGTTTCGAAATAAGTATTAGCTCGTTTTTAAACTCGAGTAATCCCTGTCCTGAGCTTCGTGACAGAACCTTTACAGCTATGTGGTGCCCTTCAGGTGTCGCACCCTTGAAAAAAAAAACAAATGACACCAAAAACAAATAAATTATAAGTTATAATCAAGAATGTTCATTTATATTAAAAGTAACGTAGTAATTAAAGTCTTTCATACCTTATAAACAGGGCCAAAACCACCCTCTCCCAGTTTATTTTTAGAGGAGAAGTTATCAGTAGCAGCAAGAATAAATGCATATGTGAAGAGTCTAAGATCATGGCCCTTTGATTCTCCATCTTCAAGCTCATATGTATTCGTATATCCCTCTAATGTCAGCAGTCCCTTCACTTCTTCCTTTCTCTTTTTTCCTATTAGATGATCATCGATGACAAATGGAAATATAGATCTCGAAAAAGTTGAAATTAAATCGACAAATGATGCTTGCATATTAGTGAAGTTGTGCTTTGTTCTTTCACGTCATTCGTCTTCTATGTGTTATATGGTAATATAAAATAAAAAATGAAATCCATCTTTTAGTTCTACATTTGACAGTAATCAAACGCAAGAATCCTACCTTGCCTAAATCTTAGCAGAAGGAACAGCGCTGTGCCCAAGAAAAGCAGCCCTAGAGGAATTACTACCGAAATGATGATCCATATCGACTTACTCGCACCTGCCAATGAGTGAACATGAAATGTTTGTACTGATTCCCATTTTCTTGACCGATCAGTTAGCTGGAATTTATTTCAAATTACCTTTATCCGAAGATATCGAACTAATAACATATTTTTGGGCTACAGAGCCATTAAGACTCTGCTCAAACAGCAAATCTTCGCCTCTCCAATTAAGGCACCTGGATTCATACTCATAAAATCCAACACAGTCGCAGTCATGCCAGCACTCATCCCGACAGTCGCTAAAACTTAGGCTCGAATTCTGAACGTCAGCCGAATAAGCGACAAGTCCACTTCTCTCTTTAAAGGTTCCAGACCTCAAAACAAACGTCTCTCGACTATTCCTGCACCTCGGCTGCTGCCACAGTTCACACCCTTTATAACCAACGGGGCTATAACCAGAACAAAGACTAACCACTACGATATATGGACTGAGATTATCAGTTTCGGAAATGTCCCCCGTATAGATCAGTCTCCATCCTGAAATAACTTTTCGGTCTTCGAGTGTCCACTGCGGATCTTGGAACAGCGAATAGGAAAAATATTCCTCTTCCCGAGTCGTTACATTTGTAAAGTTATAATTCCAGTTCAATGGATCAGGGTCAAAACTCAAGTTCTCGAAAGTCTTTACTTCATATTTAGAACCAAGCGATTCGTCATGATAATCCTTCATCGTACCACTAGTCCAATAAATCACCCAATTTCGTCTAACTACAAGTCCGGTTGTACCCGTAACCCATTCAAGAGTGAAAGGACCAGTTGCAGGATTGGTACTTCCAATCCAGGAAGTAAGTGCCCAATTTCTCCCGGTTCTGTGGTTCCAACCGAGTTTCATCCCTGGGAGCAACGTATCAGTTGGATAATCAAAACTCTGCCACAAAAGCCTACTTGATGAACCATCTATTACTACAAAATTCCCCGAATCCAACAAAGTCGCGGACACGTTACGGCTCAAGCCGCCTGCATATAGCGTGATAGGATCGTTTCCACCATCGTGCACGATGATCAACGTACCGGTGTCACTTATCGTAAGAATCGGGTTATGATTGTTGCCAACAGGATTATCCCTATTGCCAATCCACACCGGATAGGAATCGCGAGCCGTGTACCATACGGCTATATAACTATTGTTACTGGGATCAGGTGTATAGAATCCTAAGGTGAAATTATTTTCTTGAGAAACTAATTGAGAAGTAAAATTCAGCTGTTCCCCTTGTTTAAGGGTGTCAAGACATGCAACTTGGGATACCAGTAAGCTACAAAGAATCCAGAAAATGGTCTTTACACTAAATAATTTCTGGGATTTCATGGTAGATTTTCTACTCAGAAAAGGGTAGTTTTATCATATTTAAGCGCAGAACCAAAAAAAAAAAAAAAAAAGGACTGCCAATTCTTAGAGAAGGGTCTACTTATCTAACTTTAATTAGTCGTTCGATATGTCAGTCAATACTGAAAAGAGTTGCGTGTTTTGAAGTTTCAAAGAAGAATCAAACATCAAATATTCCAAGAATCAATCATCAAGAAAATATCCATATTTTTTCGGACACGTGGACTGATATTTCTCCTAAACTTAACAAGGAAATAGCTTGGTTAGTTCCCAATCACACTTATATAATATCATATCTTACAAATATCAACACACATACAAATATATATATATAATTATGTGTATTGATCTTTATAAATATCTTATCTATATAAATATTTTTAGATAGTTCAACAAATAATAGTAAAAATTAAAAAAATAAAATAATCATTATCACGTGTCATTAATTATTATTTTGAAATGTGAATTGAGATGGCATTCTTCTTTTGCATGTTCAATGAACGGAGGTTTAATAATTCCCCAAGGAAAACGTGGCTTGGCTTTCATTCTACACTACATTTTTAATAGACTTTTCTAAAAATTACTTTCGCATCATTTTTCTCTCCTCGTATAATCGTTCCTTTCAATTCAAATATTTTATTATTACTGCACATAAATTATTGTTTTTATATAATAGTTTTTGTTGTTATGTAAATTTTTACATATTATATGAAAAACTAAGAATTCTTAGATACTTATAATAATTAATTTAAAAAGGCAATATTTATTATTTTTAAAATTTGTGGTAGCTTGTTATAGTTTTGTGAATTGCAAGTCTAAGAGACAGAATGGCTGATAATTCTACTCTCATCTTCTATTATAATATAAAAAACAAATAATCATATTTTTCAGGGGATATCTGCATATAATACAAGATATAGTTTACATTAAAAAAATTGGAATATGTGTGATTATATTTAAGTATTTTTTTCCCACCCAAATTTGTGTCAGTTTGAATTTTACTTCTTAATATTTTGTTCTCTCATATTAATTTAGGGATAAAAATATGGTAAGGATATTTAGCATAAACAATATGAAATATATCAAACATAAATTACATTTTTTTTAAAAATAATAGTTTATGATAATTTCTCCAAACACAAGTTTCACCTCAATTTGATTGCATAATGATTTATCTCGTGATTCCACTACTGGCTCCTCGGCAGTTAAGGGAGCTTCATTAGCAAGTTAGTGACCGGTTTTTCATTTACATCAAACTAACAAAACGTACAACTAAAATTGGGTTTGAACCTGGCAACCGAATGTTAATCCACAAAATCAAATACCAATCAAACTTCAATGTCGATAGTCATGATGGTGTGATTCAATTTCATACCTATGCAGCACATTATCCCCCGACTCAACTTCGAAATGTGAGATCATTTTGAGAATTATTGGCAACGTGGGACTCGTTCTTATCGATTCTAACTCCAACCAACTCAACTTCTTCGAAAGAGTGGAAAATGGGATGCAAGTATGCATCAGATAAGTAAGATTTTAAGCTGCCGTCTGATTCAGCAGCACCATCTTGGTTATCCTTGGTCCTGGCTTCCTGAAGAGGCAAAGGAAGGAACGCAAAAACGTCCAGTTACATGTACAGAATGATGGATTCAGCAAGACAATATGATCTTACCTCAAGAGGATACTTTCTGAAGGCCGGTTCAAAGCGATTCTTGCAATACTGGTGGAATGCTAGAGTCAATATAGGTAGCACTACAAGCAAAGGAGTAGAGTTTGCAGCCTTTTTTGTGCTCAATAAGCCCATTAAAAGCAGCTGTGCGATTATCAAGCTTGCTATAATTCGACCATGAACGTGTGGCCAAAATGCAGCAGCGCTCTCATATTGTTGATTATACACATTAATAACCTGCATCGTGACAAGCAGTGCATGAATGTGTGTAGTGTACTCTGAAGGAATAAAAAAATAAATTTTCACTATGTGAGATGGACTAACCTGATGTCGATACACGAAGTATGCAAAGGCAAAGAAGACAAGTATAAAAGGAAGAAGTATCGGGGTGACAACCATGTACACAATGCCAAGGAGGTAGTAAAGTTGAAGACTTGGTAAAGCTTCGGGAAAATCAACGCCTCGAGGGTCCATCGCCTTGTCCAAATCCCTTTCAGTTTTTACAATGAACATGTTCTTTAGGTGGAAAATGACTAGAGGTTTCAGACGAAGGATTTCACTGGCGATCCCAGCCCAACCATCGACCATTATGTATGTGATAAAGAAAGTAGCCTTCATTGGTATGGATATACCAATATTTCTCGGGATTCTTCAATAAAGCAAAAAATTAATTATTATACAGATAAAAGTATAGAGTCTAGCAACTGTTGCTGCTCCGAAAACCTATATCTTTTCCAGTAAATTTAATTTTTAAAATCGTACAATCACCAATCGCCGAGTTTCGATTATAGCACATAGACAGTAATGCATGAAAGGAGAGCATATTGCAGTTATCCAACAAAAAGTCCTTTAAAAAAATTCAGAGTTAAACTCTAATGTGAAAAAATTCAATTTACATTCTTTATGTTCTCGTTGTAACTGACGGTAAATTGATTCAATTAAAGTAATCGAAACAAGTTAGCATTTGAGAACTATTTGGTAACAGATCAGGCATGAAAAGAATTATTTTTGCGCCACCAAATTTATTTTTAGTCCAGTATATAATTTGATCCTGAATATTTCCAAAAAATAACAGAACTATGAAGAGATATAGGAAACATTACTGCGTAGCTGACTGGTGGAGGAAAGCGTCGAGTTGCTGGAACGCAGTTCCTGTTACTATGCTGCCTAAAAACACATTGACCAACATGAAATAGTAGTATTTTGCAGCCGTTCTTCGTTCTAATACTGAAATTGCCACGTGCCCCTCGATTTTTGACATGATCATCAAAATTACTGGTAGAAGATACAAAAAGACTTTGAGAGCGAAACCTGGAACAAAACCCTGTAGAAATGATTTGACAAATGACCTGCAACACAGATGGAGCTGCTTGTTAAACTTAATAAATAAACGAACCTAGCATGACACACAGAATGATGTAAACAATATCACGCAAGAAATTATTTTTATTTTTTCATTTTGATAGCCACTTACCATTCAACAACTGGCCTGAGAAATGGCGCAACTCTTTCCAGCCCTTCCAGATTCGCCAATGATTGAACAAAAGCGATAGGAATCATGTAAAAGAAAACCAGAGCGAAAACTGCTAATGAAATCATAAGTTTTCGAATACTTAGTGAAAAAAACGTTATGGCCAAATTCTTCCAATATACATCACGTGGTTCAGGGGCCCAATTTGTCAACCACAGTGTCGGATTTTTGCTCTGTTGTGTCTGCGCACAAACGGCAGCCCCCCATCTAGAATTGAACGATACGAAGGCAGCTGGTGTGACGGATTTAGACTCTTTAAGAATTTTTTGGCGTTCTACTGTCATCTAAAGAAAGGACCAAAATGCAAAAAATGATCAAAATAATATAAACATAGCAGCCGGTCTCAAAGAGAAAGAACAAGCACGAGTCACCTTTTTATCAAGATCTTTTATTTGCTCTTTGTAGAAGTCAACTGAGTCGACCCTTTCACCCCAAAGTCCGAGGCAGCCTCTCTGAAAGGGAAAGAACGGGCAGCAATGAAAACAAGATCCCATAACAGTATACATACTTCTCAGAATATTTTTCTTGAAGGATTTTAAAGAACAAAGGAGTGCACCTTCCTAGCCGGTCTCTTCCCTGGATGTCTCTCGAATTTAAGTTGATTGTAGTCCAGCCAATTTTGGAGTCGGTTTCTTTTTCTAACTAGTTTAGCAAACTTATTAGCATCATACACAGCCTGCGAGAAACAGATACTAATTAACGAAGAAGGTAGGACAAGAGAATAATTTTGGCAAGTCAATAAACTTTTCAAAATAAGAATTTTTCGCCGTGATCTATTACCTGGTGGCATAGATAGTGATCTTGATGATTTTTCTGAAAAAAGCTCTCCACATTATCTGATATTGAGCGTCCAGAACCGCTCGGCACGTTCCTAACAAGAACCTGAGGATAGTTCAGATGGAACATACAATGAGAGAACCAAAAGGATGCAGTTTTAAAGTGAAACAAGGAACAAGAATTAGATGTTACCTTCCGACCAAAAAAAAAGAATTAGATGTTACCGATTCTTAAAGGATGTGCTATATCATTCTACAAACTAATAACACTAAAATTAGGATTCTTTGATTGAAAATGACATTAATAGTCGAACTCACTGTGAATTGTTCAGCACGCCTCCCTTGTGAAGCCAAAAAATTTAGTCGCATTGATGCAACTTTACCATATTCCTTATAAAGCATGAAACAAATCCAAAATGTGAACAAGTATTCCAGTGATATGTGGATAAAGAACCTGAAATTCAATCACGGTATGTCTTTTCTCAGAAAGCATGCATAAGTAGCAGGACATAAACGAGAAAAGTATCGAAAATTCAACAATGATTGGAGAGCTTCTATATTTTAATTTGATGATAAATCACCTTACTGTGTGTGATTCTGTAGCTAGAAACGTGGATGTTCAGTTTTCCTTAAATAAGTCCATGTTTACCGAATCAAAAATTCAATTTAAACATCTATTACCAACTCAGATTAGTACATATTAAATATATAGAATCAACTTAAATATTTTAGTGCACAAAATAAATGTAAATGATGAGAATGTGCTCTCTTCATGGTAAGGTCATATGTAAGTCATGAATTTCAGTGATGAGAGACATGAACTTACTTATAGGAATTGGGACGAATATTTGATATCGAAAGCTTGTCGATGTTGCTGACAACCAAGTCACGCCGCAGGAAAAATAAAGTACCACCAGTTGCATTCACTGGAAGCAGAACTAGGAGTGCCACAATGGCCACAGGTCCGAATATTTTCAAGCTGCCAAATGTAAAGAAAACCATAACAACTAAATTCTGCTCACTGTATGTATTCTAGGGGAGATGACGATCATGTTATGGTGGCATAGCATGATGCTCGAAAAATCTTACGACACAAATACAAGAAAGCATCCAGGAAAAAAGTTCATACTTTTGAGGGAAAATTGCAGCCTAGAGTTCCAGTAATGTGATGCGAGTAGAGTTGCAATAAAAGCAAACTTAAGCCTCAAACAAATTCCAGGAATTTACAGAACCAAAAGCATAGCTTCTTCAATTTAAAGTGCACCGAAAGCTATAAAATTAATAACATGTTAAAAAAATTTAGACCTGAGAAATTGAGTAAGAGGGGAACGAGCCACGGAAGTAATCCTAAATATTTGAGGAGTGGAATTTTGAATTTACAGAAAAGTTTTATGAATTTTTTTTTCCGATTCAAGTGACCAAGCCCCAGCCAGGTCTTCGGTAAAAGAAAACATGAAACAACATGTTGGAGACAGATAACGTAAAATCCTGCAATAACACTAAATACCGCCATTTTCAGTGCAAACAATCAGCACATACAGAAACACTGTATTAGAGACTTTGTAGTGCCAATGTGACATATACATTAATACTGGTTCCCAAAAGAAAAGATAATCGTAAAAATACAACAGTCACAGCACTAACGAAAACAGTAACCATGTGGAAGAGAACAAGAGAACAAAAGTTGAAACTTTGGCAAGCATGCAAGATTACAAAAACTTGTTTCTTCCAACACAAATATGCACCACAACACACCATCCAAGAAGAAAAATGGTAATAAATAAATAAATAAGTTGGGATCTTGAAAGTACCCAAGACTATAGATCCTCAAGAAAACAGCAGAATCAAGCCCAGCATGGTTAATAATCTCAGATTCACTCATCTTCAGAGCCTGAGGCATCCAGTTCAGAAATGTGAAATAAGTCCAGATATTTAGATTCACAAATTTTCCCACCACACCACCCCTGCGTACTGGGCTCGTCCTCTTCCCAGCAATGTACAATTTGGGAAAGTAAACTCTATCGTTGATTGGCTGGATCCTAAGCAGTGCAAAAGCCAGCAAGAATCCAATAGCACCTATTATGTTGATAAGAGCCGACACCCCAATATCCTCAAGAGTCGCCATTTTTGTTCCTTATGCCTGAATTCACGGAAAGCAGCAAAAAATGCGAAACAGAAAGAGAAGACAGAGAAAATAAAAAGGTGGGTTTTGAAAGGAAGTTTCAAAAAGTCGAAAGCAAAGAATATTTGTTGGTAGGGTATGCGATTTCTTGCTTTTACGCTCAGAAAATAGTTGGTTTATTGCCGAGTGAATTTAGTATTTTATTCAAAAGCTCTTTTTGTCTGCAAATATGCGTTGTGTGTGAACTTGGGACCATTAAGCATAGCGGGACCTTTTGGTTTCTTCAAGGGTTGGTGACTGAAAAGAAGAACTTGATGTCAGAAGGAACAGAGTAAGCTGGCGGGGTTCTGGTTCCTGTTTGTGCTCGTGATTGAAGATTGTTTTCTAGTGTGCTTTTGGATTAATATGTGCTTTGATTTTCGCAGGTTTCGTGGGGTAGAATGTTGGTCTCCATATAGTTTGTGCTCCGCGGAGGACAGGCGGTGGGCGGTGGTTATTATGGCAAATCGCTCTGAGATCGCCGTGATTTAAGTGAACGCATGCATACACATTATTAAAGATTCTGTTAATTCCTGGATATCTTACACTACACATGCCAAATTTATCTGGTTGAGATATTGATAATAAAATTATAATTAATTGATGATATCATGGACCGCTCTCTCGATAGATTTCTGAATTATAATAATCTCTCAGCATTTCTTTCAGCCTGTGGAAGGAAAAATTATGTAATATATTTCCAAAAGGTATAAAGGTGAGAATATGGAAAGAAATACCAGAGAAAATTTTCATTATTTTCTATAATATTTATGGAAAAGTCCAATTGCAATTAAATTTTTCAAGCTGTGTTTATACCAATTGTTTGAAAACAGGACCGGATGGTTCAACCGGTGTATGCCGATCCGATTAACCCTCTAAAACACACTGTTAATAATGATAGAATCGGATTGAACCGTTCAAAACCGATAAGTTCTTTCATTTTTCTTCTTGTAACTTATTTTCTTTATTTTTATTAAAATTATAAGCCAAATTTTTTTAAAAAAAATTAAAAAATAGATTAAATCTTTTTTATTGTTGTTGAAATAATTATAAAATAATATTTTATGTGTATCTTATAAAAAATTATATATAAGTCCACAATATGTCTCTTATATATTATATATAAATAGATTTATTTTCTCGTACGTTATAAAAAAGATGTGAATATTATAAGTTTTTAAATATTTTCTTATAATTTTGAGAAATTATTATTTTTGGGCATTGGTTTGATGTGATTGTTTGTAGTTGAACATGTTAAATTTATGTAACGAAACTTCTTTTATTATGAATAACTAGAAATAGATATTACATATGCTCAAAAAAATAGATATTACATCTTATTAATTCAATCGGTCGAATCCATATCAATAAGGATATCGATTTTATGTCTGGAAACATTGAATTTATATTACATTAATTGAATATTATATATTACTGTAACCTTTGTTTATCGATAAGGTTCATGGCTCAAGGTGGATGCAAGCTACTTCTTTTCAAACATAAATAATTAAAAATGTATATTTGCTAAAGTAAAAAAATTTACTTTAAGAATTTTTTTAAATCATCACGCCCTCTATAGTTTATATCAACCTAATAATTAGGTCACTATACCCCAATATTATCAAAATTTCAAACCTTCTTAATTTTTTGTTGTCCATGCGATTTGTCTTTATCATATGGATGGAGGATCTTCCCATATGTGGCAAATAATTATTGCATCCTTTTATCGAGCATTCAATTCAATGAATTTCAGAAATTTTGTAAAACAACTTATAATATTTGTCTGTTTTTTTAAAGTAGTTTTTCAAGAAAACAAACTTAAAAATTGATTGATATATAAAAAATTATATCATGTGATAATGGTGCAAATTAAACCATACAACAATCCCAATCATCATGTTTGTATCGCTCACATCACATTTCCCTCACTTAGGCGAGAACGAACATATAATGAAGATGCAAATCAAATGTTCACTGGTATAAGTGTGATATCAGTTTTTGATTGAAAATGTTAACTAAATATCATTATTATACAGGAGCACAAAAAATATCATTAGAGCTCACCGCCTAATCGGGATGGATAAGAGCTCATATTTATTTTATGCCCACTCGAGTTCGACTCGCGCTTGACTCAAGAATTGATTTAGTTCCTCCCCACTTAAAAAAATATTATTAATATGTTGATGGCTTGTAGCCTATTTGGCAGCGGACGCAATTTTGGAGATCTTGTATTTGAGTTTTCACCCCCCACCCCCGATAATTGTAATAGTTGCTAAAAAAAATATCATACCAAAGATCTGATCTACTGGTTGTCATCATCCCAAAAATTGGATTTGATCGGGTTTGATTCCGTTGTAAATCACCCCTTTCCCATAAAAAAAATACCATTACTCTACCACTCAACATTATGTTATAATCAAACTTAAAATACTTCAAAATATTTTACAATATAATATAATTATTAAAGAGTTCAACTTGATTTGTTTGACAATTTGGCAACTTCACGAGTTACACTATTTTTTTTATTATTAAATTTAAAAAGAATAATATTGGATTCAAATAAAAATCTTTAGCAAGTAATAACGACAGCTCAAATCTTTTTTACAGTGGCCGGTTCACGAGTCACGCCCTTATATTTTAATATTATTAGACGACGCACACGCGTTGCGTGTGTAACGTAATATATAATACATATGAATTGATTCGTGTAATGAATAAATGAGATATATACATTGGTTAATATTACAATTCAAAAGATGCAACAAAAAACCATAACAAACCATTGGAGGGGTAGTTTGGTAAATTCAAATTTGTCATACCAAGGTAGTTATTATAAGGGGCTTATGCATTATAATATAGTAATATACATATATTTTTGCATTACACTAACTTGTGACAAGAGCATCATATATATTGGGGTTTTTAAAATAAATAATCATAAATAAAAAAAATTAACAAAATAACCTTAAATATAGAGTTTACCAAAGCAACCCAAGTCGTCAACCCAGTTGATGACTTCAAGTGGAGATTTCAACTCAATTGACGTCTTCCACTAAAAAAGGGTAAAAACGGACAACCCCAACTTTTACACCATTTATCACTTTACCCCATAAACTTTCAAATATACATTTAACCCCCTGAATAATTTTAAGTAGTGTATTTAACCCCCTAAACAATACTCATGAACAATTTCCCGAATATTTTGGCTGCAAATTCCATCACGTGCATCGCACATGACACGGTTGATGATATGTATGTCTTTTCATGTATTTCCTGCTGGAATTTAACGAGTATACAAATCATAAAATATATGAAAAGTATTTTTACGAGTATACTGTGGTCGAGGAATTTTAAAATTCCTCCATAAAATATATGAAAAGATATACATACTCTCGATCGTGGCACGTGAGACGAATGTGAAGAAATTTGCAACTAGAATATTCGATAAAATTGTTCTCGAATATTGTTTAGAGAGTTAAGTATACTGCTTAAAATTGTTCAGGAGGTTAAGTTTGTTACATGAGATTGAGTTATGTGGTATATAGATGTAGTAAGATTACGCTTAATCATTATCTAATCACGACATTAGTAGATACTTGTTGAACTAGGTAGGAGTCTAAAATATAATGTTGGCGTCATCCTTTTCTGTTTTTTTAATGGAAGATGTCAACCTGCCAATTGAGTTGACATCTCCACTTGAAATGGCCCAAGCAGGGTTACGAATTGTGTTACTTTGATAAATTGTAATATTTCAGGTTATCTTGTTAAATATTTTTTATTTAAGATTATTTATTTTAAAAACTCTATATATGTGTGAGTATAAATAATTTTGAATGCATAACATAAGTATAATATTATATATTGTAATTTAATTCATTATACGATAAATTAAAAAAATTTATTACTATTTTAGATTATCAATTTGATTCGATTCTTTATGTTTAAGAGAACAAAAAATTTAGAGAAGGTAAAATATTTATTTTTGTTTATGAATGGAAGATTAAAAATATTTCACTTACAAAGTAAATTTTAATATAATTTTCTTTTAAAATGATATTAAAATTCAAAATTTTTATGATATTTTAGTCATTATATCAAACAATAAAGTTAATTTACCATCTTATTCTACAAACCAAACACCAAAAAACTTATCACAGTATATATATTATTTATTATTATCTCATAATTATAATCATTACATTACTCATCACATCCCGCAATCTAAATAGACCATTGGGAAATGATTATTTTAGGGAATTAGTTAGTTTAAACACATAGTTTATCATACAATATTAATTATCCATATCTTTTAATATTTTATAACTCCTATTTTATAACTTCCATTATATTCATGGACGTATCCTAGTGTAACAATAATATATTAATACATGTTTATGAAGCTTGACACCTCGAACCGGAACCCTAGACATTTGACTATCGCTCCACGCCTCTCTCTAGGGTTTTGGGTTCCAAGTTCCAAGCTTTCTCTACACGCTAAGGATGGATGGCCACAAAATTCACGCTGAAACCTTCAACACAACGGAAAACGGTGAAACCATGCTTCAGAAGAAGCGAAAGAACAAGCAAAGGAGGAAGCTTGAAGAAACTGAAGCTGAACTTGGTACTGAATCCGTGAATGTTGTGAAGAAGAAGAAAAACAGAGAGACACGAGAAGAAGGGGCAGAGGTACTGAACGGTTCAGCCGAGATCTCTATAACAAAGAAAAAACAGAAAAAACAAGAGATCTTCAATGATGGTTCAGCTGAAATACCGAAAAGGAAAAAGGAAAAAGACAAAGGAGGGGAGAAAGAGAGTGCAAATAATGGGATAATTGAAACACCAAGAAAACTGGAGAAGTGTAGCAGAGTAGGTACTGAGAACGCCACTGAGGAGATTAGACATAGCAGTGGAGTAGTCGTATCTGGGAAGAATGTGAATGATTCTAAATACGAAACATTGAATTCTTTTGCCGAATCTGGGCTGGCAAGTGAGGTCCTGGAGTGTTGTAAGAATTTTAATAAACCGTCACCAATTCAATCCCATTCATGGCCTTTTCTTCTTGATGGTCGTGATTTTATTGGAATAGCAGCCACTGGGTCTGGTAAAATTCTTGTTTATATGCATTTGCTTGAGGCATCGGAGTTTACATTATGCTTTTGTCGTAATAGTTTGTCGTTGGTTTGATCAGGAAAAACACTGGCATTTGGGGTTCCTGCTATTATGAATGTGTTAGGCCGACGAAAAAGTAAAATTGCTGTGAAAAAGAATCCACTTTGCCTTGTTCTTTCGCCTACAAGGGAGCTAGCTCAACAAGTAAGTGTTCCCCTATTTATCACCGTAATGCAGAAGTTTTGTGATATGTCTCTGAGAATCGTTGTGAATAATGTAGAAAAATTGATCATGGTTTCTCATTGTGTTAGATTTCGGATGTCCTCTGTGATGCTGGGAAGCCTTGTGGAGTGCAGTCAGTTTGTATATATGGAGGAACTTCGAAAGGACCACAAATTTCTTCTCTAAAATCTGGTGTGGTAAGTTTGCTGCAATCTTGAACTCCGTATTGTGTCAACGTAGAAAGTATAGGTCTTTGATGTTTCAAACTCTCTAATTTTAGTGTTCAATCATAACTAACTTGCAATAAATGTTCATTGGGAATGGATATAAAACACACTCGATGTAATATAATGGACATCCGTATTAACTTCATAATTTGTGGTCAGTGACCAGGTCCTATAAAACTCAGAGGATAGACAAGCCTGATCGTGTTTTCTTTAGGTAGGAGTGGGTTGCTGTGCGTATATTAAGTCATGGAAATCGAGCATGCATTTTATTTTTGATGTAAAGATTTGCTAGACATGCTATGAACTCTATATGTGGATGGGAATTTAAGCTCCGAATCCTTAAACCTCTGAATGTATAAAAAGTGATCTTTTCCCCCTCAAAATTATGTTTTTTGGATGTCTGTTATTGTTGGTTTGTCTCAGCGCATGCCAATTAAATTTGTCATAGAATTGTCTTGCTCTTTTACCATCTCTAAACATACCTCGTTTCCTCTCTAGTGTGCAGAAGTAATGACTGAGAATATATATTTCAGAAAACCTTTTAAATTTCGAAGTAGCTATTTAACAACATGCTCTAATTTGAGGGTACAAAATGAATTATTCTGAAGACAGAACACTTGATGATTTTCCGCAGATTGCACTGGTGGATGTAGATATATAGTGTATGCAGTAATCAGTATGCACATCATGTTTGAAATTGTTCTATTGTATCTGTGGGATACAAAGTTCTCATGCATCTGGCTTGTCCTAGTGGGATTTGTTTTCATAATTGTTTAGCGAGATTATTGTCCTCGTTTATTGTGTCACATGTATCACTCTAACCAGCTTGTGCGTGTCTATATATGTTAAACTAATGCTCATCATTAACTCAGCCTCTCCTATATGGATCTGTGTTAGGACATTGTGATTGGGACACCTGGTCGTCTAAAGGATTTGATTGAAATGGGAGTGTGCCATCTAAAGGAGGTTTCTTACGTGGTATGTGACAAAATTATTTGCTATGTCATTGATTTTCTAGCATAGATTGAGAAAAGCAAGTTTTGCAATCTCGGTTAGCTGGGCTTTATTTTCCCACTCAGGCTACTTGTTGATTTCATCGACTTAAATATTCTTCTTTATAGTATTCATTTAGGCAGCAGGTATGGTGTTATATGAGAGGTAATTATTAAGAGCCGCATTAGTATTGTGTAAGATTTCCTAGAATTCCAACTCAAATAGGCATCCAAATCACTTTACATGTTAGAATTACTTATCCAATCACATATAACTAGAATGGCTTCGATATCCGGTGGACAATTTATTTGTGAAACTGTAATGTCCCGTGCAACAAAATAGCTTAGCCACTGATGAGTTTAGCATAGCATGACATGGTTTTTATTAGTCATGATGTAATTCAGATGGTTATACAATCAACAAGAACTGGTTCAGATCCTATCATTATTCAGGCCAAGAATCTGGATTGAGATTGAATGGTCTCCCTTTCCATTTGGAATGTGTTTGAATGCAGAAGTTTTTTCTTAGAATAGTAAGTTTTTTTCCTTAAAAACAGATGTGTGGGGTTGGTCTTTTAGTTTAAAATAAGCAATTAAAAAGCTAGAAGCCAAAAATCATCGAATACACCTATTAGGGCTTCCGTTTAAAATTAGGGAAGTGCTCTTTTTAACTACTCTATCTAAACATAGAATTGCTTCTATATTTTTCTTTAAAAAGAGTACTTAGAAAAGCTCTGCTTGATAAAACACTTTCTTAAGCCAATACTTTGGCATCCAAAGTTGCATATAGAATGATTTATTTTGTTTTACTTTTTGTTTTACTTATTGTTTGTACTTGCTTTACCTATCTGTAGTTGGAATGCGAGATGCTCATGTATTTAAATGCTTGTATAACTTTTAAACATGACGCAAAAAGTGTTTTTCTGTGATTTATGATTTAGGTCTTGGATGAAGCTGATCGAATGCTTGACATGGGATTTGAACCTGAGGTTCGCTCAATATTAAGTCAAACATGTTCTGGTATGCTGTTGAACTTTGACAACATTTTCGTTTTGGCTCCAAATAAGTAAATGGGTTGACCTTATGTTTTAATTATATTTATAATTCATATACCTTTGTCTGTTCCCGGTTTTACATGTAATTTCATGTGCCTTTTTATGCAGTTCGCCAAATGGTAATGTTCAGTGCAACGTGGCCACTACCTGTGCATCAATTAGCTCAAGAATTCATGGATCCCTCCCCGGTTAAGGTATAATTTTTTGTGGAGTTACATTATCACCTACCTTATTTCTCTCCATTTAATTTTGAAGCAATCATGTTTCAGGTGGTTGTGGGTTCAGAAGATTTAGCTGCCAACCATGATGTCCTGCAAATAGTGGAGGTATGGTTGAGAGACGATACTATAGAAGGACTAGTGTGAACCAGGAAAGCCTCAATATTTTTTAATGCTTATTTGCGTTTAGTTTTTATTTTCCTTGATGTTATAGGTGCTGGAGGATCGAACACGAGATGAACGCCTGCAGAATTTGCTAGAAAAATACCACAAGTCTAGAAGGTGAGTTATATATATATATATATATATGTATATGTATGTATGTATGTGTGGGTGGGTGGGTGTGTGTGTAACACATATATTATATATATATTATTAATTTCATTGCTAGGTTAGTTATATGAAGAAAATCCCATTTGAGTGTTGTGCTAGCTAATATCTAATATATCTGCTTGATTCCAAATTTCTGGAACTGTATTTGCTAAGTTAAGTACTCAATACTTGTTGAAATGATGTGTCAAACTTTCATTAATGTTTATGTATATTATCAGTTCGCTCTATATTTCAATTGTATTTCTTTTGACCTTGCTGCTTTTAAAATTGTGATTATTATAAAATTTATTTTGTTTATATATGCCTACTAGAGAAAGCGAGCATGGATTCTTATTAACATTTGTGAGGCTGTTATCCAAATTCTTCTCATTTGTGGTTTTAACCTGTGGCAGGAATAGAGTTTTGGTTTTTGTCTTATACAAGAAGGAAGCGTCAAGGGTCGAGAATATGCTTCACAACAGGTGATTCTGATTTACACAATGAATTTTCTCTGCTAAGTGTGGCATGACTCTTGCGGCTAAGTTACTATCTTGATTCTGCATATTCAGGGATGAAGATTAATTATCTATAATTTCACCCTTTATTAATATGCATATCTACAATTTATGTTTCATTTTTCATTCCCAGGGGTTGGAAAGTTGTTTCTATAAGTGGCGATAAAGCACAACATGCAAGGACACAGGCGTTGTCATTGTTTAAGGAAGGATCATGCCCTCTATTGGTAGGTAATAATTGTTCAGTTTGATTAAATAAAATTACTAATAATGATACTAAACCTTCGTCCGTCCTCATACTGAGTAAAGAAAAAAATGAGTGGTTCAGCCTCCCTATTGGTAGGTAATAATTTTTTGAAACCTGGTTTGTTTTCGTTTCTACAGATAGCAACTGACGTTGCTGCTCGAGGTTTGGATATTCCCGATGTTGAAGTTGTAATAAACTATAGTTTTCCTCTCACAACGGAGGATTATGTGCACAGAATTGGTAGGACTGGACGAGCTGGTAAGAAGGGAGTGGCTCACACTTTCTTCACAAAGGAGAACAAGGTATGTTTAATCTTGGTACCGAAAATATACCAATCTTCTTGTTCGGAACACGATTTTTCTATAATTTATTGTATGACGCCAATATTATTAAACTCCTGTCAGGGACTTGCTGGGGAGTTGGTAAACGTTCTTAGGGAAGCTCAACAGGTCGTACCTGAGTCGTTGCTTAAATTCGGGACGCATGTAAAGAAAAAGGTAATCATATCGTTTCTTAGTACCCGTGCATAAATTGATGACAACATCTTGTATATAAGATTTATTGTAAACACAATTATTAAAAAAATTCGGTTTGAGTCGGAGCTCGAGATTTGTCATTGACTCTTCGCACGCGTTCGAACTCGATTCCAACTTCTTCAACTCGACTTACACCCGTCTGCATGATATGTCATCTAGAGAATATAGCACTAACGTCTGCATGATATGTGCAATCATCTAGAGAAAATAGCACTAATTGGCGTGTGATACCAAGCTGTTTCTGGTAACTATCTGATTAACTTCATGCAGGAATCGAAGTTGTACGGTGCCCATTTCAAGGAAATTGATTCTAATGCTCCCAAAGCTACAAAAATCAAGTTTGATGATTCCGATGAAGATTGATTTTTACCATATCTATAATTTTCTCTTAAAGAAAGCTCAATTTTGTTTTTGCTGCCAACTTTTATCGATGAAAAATCAATATAATTTGTTTTCTTATTTTTATTTCTGATAAAGATCATGCTTTTACATTAAAATTATGCGATTCTTAAGTGCGATGTTTTAATTAAATTTGATGTGTTTCCTCCTGGGACTTGAATTGTAATGGACATCCATCCATACATGTGAATTGTGTTAGTGTTTAATAGATGGATATGCGATCTGTTTAATATTTCTGTGTGATTTATATATTGTGGATTATGGTGATAGTTATGTTTTTTATGTCGTGCACATTTTAATTAGAACGACTGCTACAGTAATATTTTTAATATAAAATTTAGAGATTATACTAAAATTGAAAGCTATATATACTTTTCTTATAATGATTTTTTGATGTCATTTTAACTTTGAGAAGATTCAGTTAAGAGTGATATGGTTTTTTGTGTCAATGAATTTGCGATAATAGAGCATTTTTATAACAAATTTTAACTAAATGAAGGGACTAAAGATTTTTTCTATATATTGTGGGATTCAAATATGAGTCTTCCTTAAAACACACTGTGGGACTCATGAGTCTTCCCTAAAGAGAGTGAATTTTTGTTAAACGGGTAGCCCTCTCTCTATAAAAAAATATTAAAATAAAATATATATATATATATATATATATAAATTAAGAATATGTACAAATTATTATATAATTAGTATGATGAAAAGATGAAAATTGGCAAGAAGGAACACAAATGAACAAACAATTTTTTTGCCTAAAATAGTTTTAATTTGAAATAGAACCTTAACTTCTTTTTGTTATTTTTTTTTTACCGAAGCTAATCATAATGAAAAAGTGATTGAAAGATTTTACAGTGTACTGTTGTTTCAAGATCTTAATATCTGTAGAGTCCATTTGTCGAAGTGAAAGTGAATACTGGAAGATTAAATCTTTTGATAATTCGTTTATATCGGTTCATAGTTGTCGAGAGCTCTTTTTCGACAGATGAAATCCAACAGTGATGATAGATATATATATATAGATATCTGTTAATTTTTTAACTGAATTAACAAACATATACCCTCCTAAATTCAGATCTCCATCAACAATCACCATTGGCGTGGGATACAATCACCTTCGACGAGCTCACCGACGTCGTTAAACTAATTTCCGTGCACGGGAGAGCAGAACCCGGAGGAATTCAGAAGCTGGATCGTGCTGAGGGAAAGCGAGAGAGACGAAAAACCGAGTACTTGTATGGTATCTGATCTGTCCCAAGACCCTAATTTACTCTCCTCCAAGCAAAGATTCCCAATTTTCTAAATATTCATCCATTTCTGTCATTAATTCGTATCTCACAATAATTGTTTTACTTTCTTGAGCTTTGATTATTGAAATTGTTTTGTATTGTTATGGATAGGCTAGTTTAAGAATTTCTGAATGGAAGGGCTCTTTTAAGATTTTTATTGGTTTTGTTGAATGAGGTGTCAATTGGATAGGATGCGTGGGCACTTTTGACGGGATGTTTGGTCGATAAGTTACTGATTCTGTTGTGTGCTGCTCAGGCTTTGTGATTTCAGGGGTAAATGTAATCTGAATTTGGTTTGGTCTTTTGAATTGGATCGCTTGATGTTCTCGTGTTTTCAACTTTCAGTTAAGATATGTCATTTCTCCGTAATGGTGGCAATATTGTTGCTTTTTTATTATTGTGGATTGGAATCATTCGAAATTTGTTGCTATATAAAACTTTACTGATCCAGTTGTGTATTTGTAGATGCATGGGGTGAATGAATTTGTATCTGTGTTCTTGTGTTGTCTGTTTGTTGGGAAAACATATTTTGTGCATGTGTTTATTTGATTTCAATTAATTCCCTCTTGATTTAAGTGTATTTAGCCATTGCTTATGGTTGTTTAATTTAGAATCTTTTTGTATGTGATACAATTTTGCTGTTGCGTGTGGTATTATTTTTGAATGTTGATTTATTCTTTAGCAATTGGTTTATTGTGGAAATTCATATATGTGCTATATCTGCATACCCACGTGGAACTGTGTAAATCTACTTTTAGCAACGATATCTTCTCGTCCTTGATTTATTCTTTTACATCAGTTAATAACTTAGAGTGCGGTTGGTTTATAGGATGAGGGTGTAGTAGAATATTATCCCCCCTATATAGGTCTTATGTTTGGTTCGTATTTCCTTTTCCAACTAGGAATCTTGGCACAGTCTTAATTTTAATTTTGGGATGATAACTCATCACACCCATGAGGCGTTGATGAGTAATCATTGTCCCAAATTTTATCAATCTGAAAACCTACAATCCAACTTCTATGGAATAAATCCAAACTACACATTCAAGAAGCAGCCAAACAAACTGAACCTACAGACTGAAAATTGGCTGGGGTAGAGAGAACCGACATGGCTGTGGGATACAAAATGGTTAGGTATTGGGCAAGAAGTGGGGTAGGAAGCATGGAGGATGGAAAGTAGTGGTGGCCATTGTGACTCGGATTTGGGGATTGAAATTAGCAGCATCGCTGAGAGGTGGACGGTGATGGTGGCGGCAGAGATGGAAAACCGATGGTACCGTTTGAAGGTTCTGGGAATGGAGGGTGTGGGTGTAGAGATATAGAGGATAAGTGTGGTTATTCAAAAAAACAAGAAAAATAGATTGTAGGGGTAAAACAGTCGAATAAGATAGAAAATAAAAGGTTAACTATCCATTAATCACTCAACCAAACACTTGAATACTCATCCTATATCATTTTAAATCTACATAATCAAATATTTATCACTCTTTCCATCATTGAATTTCTATTCTATCCCCAAGGAGATGTTTTTTGGTTGTGAATTTTAATTAATTTTCTTTGGTGGGTCATGGTGTGCGAAATTGGAATCAGCATTCATGCCTGTTCCACTCCCCATGGCCTATACTTATTTTTATTTGATATTCTATATTGTACTCTGATACAACTATAGATGTCTTCTCGTGCATCTAAAATTATCATTTCCAGACGGACTTCTCTCCACCCTATCACATGTCGCTGACCTCAATCATGGTCCATTGTCCCACCTGCTCGTATTTATTCCATGCCATTGTCTTGTGTGCTGTGCTAGATTTCAAACCTCAACCTCCACAGAACCTCATTTTACCTAGCTCTAATTTTCCCATTTCCTTCTTCCTGTGGTCCATCTGTCCCAAAATGGTCTCCTACAGACAACAGCCCTTCCTGCATGTGTAACATATCTAATGGTTGAGTCTTTACAAAACTGACTCACTGAATGAACAATTAGCAATTTACATTAATAATCTTGGAAATTCTTTCATACAGTTCGTCGAATCACAATAGTGAGTCCTAGTTATTTTAGTCGTTTGATGCCTGGAACTGTTTGCTTTCATCATTGGTCTGGGTCAACTCTAGAGAGGGATGAAGAAAGGGAGAATACTGAGGTGTTGGTGGTGATGGCACTGAGTTATCAGATGTTAGAGGATTGTTTGGAAAGGATTTCCCCTCTTTTTGAATGTAATCTGTCAATCATCCCAAGCAGTTCTAAGTACTAAAACTTTTTCACCATTGAATTTCATTTGTGAGCCCAAATTTGTAATGGTTATTTATACTCTGTCTTACTACAGGTTTTAGGTGTTAGCAGCGTATAGTTTACAGGGCAATGGGGGGTTTTGGTGGCATCTTACTCCAACTCAATAAAAGCATGAGCTTAGAAAAATCTCCTTCCGCGAAACACTTTCTAGATTAGTGACTTCTTGTCAGGGAGAACATTGGTTTAGTATCTCACAAGCATTTGAGAGAACTAGTGATGATTTTTAGCGTCTCTTTGTTTCCTCTTATTGCTTCTCTTTAACCTGTTGTTGTGCTTTATTTATTTTAAGAAATTTTACTTGTAGCAAGAGCTGTTTTTGTTTAATTTGTTTGTTATGTAAATGGAGTAGTTTGCTTTGTTCTTCCTCAGCAACAGCTTTTCCTTGTATTTTTTGCGTCTCAAGTTGGTTTGAAGATTTTCTCCTATGCTTTCTCTTTCGTTTATGTTTTCTTAACTGTAGTTCTTTTGCTGTATCAGAGGATGGAGATATCGTTGCTACAATCGCTTCTCAATAGCATTGATAGTCTTTCTGAATTAGCATTCTGTGAAAGCATAAAAGATGAACAAGTTCAGAGATATCATCAAAGGGTTGAAGAGATGCTGAAGTTGTCAAAGCCAATATTTCATTCCATTAATGATGCTGAAATTGGTTCTTCTGATGAAATATTGCGAAAAGCAGTCTCAGGTCTCCAGCAGTCAGTGGATGAATTGCGAGAGATATTTGCTAACTGGCAACCGTTGATGAGTAAAATTTACTTTGTAAGTGATAAGAGCTCTTATTTAACTTTAGTTTGTACCGTGTTCATGCAACTAAGAGTGAAAAATAAAGAAAGATGTAGGGTGGATGGGGATTTTTTTTGTTGCTGTTTTCGTTATTATTGAACCTATTTTTTTAATACTTCTATCATTCGAGTAAAATAAATTTGTAGTGGTTAATCTTTGCTTGGTCTCCAGGTTTTACAAGTTGAATCACTTATTGCAAAGGTTCAAATTCATTGTTTGGAAATTCTTGAGTTGCTGAAGTCTTCTGATCAAACCTTGCCTTCCGAGCTTAGTGCTGCATGTCTTGAGGTAATGGCCGGTGTTTAGTTATTTTTTCCTTGTTTTCTACATGTAGAAAAGTATGCGTGTAAGAACCCAGGACTGAAGAATGGGGCACATTTTAATGTGCGGTTGTTACTACTTATTACATCTCAGAAATTTAAGCGTATGGAATTTGAACAAACTTCACCAATAATAGAGAAGGCTATAAAGGATCACATGGAGAGCTCTGGTGCAAGCTCCGAAAGCCTGGCAAATATTAGTGATAGCTTGAGTTTAAGGTCGAACCGGGAACTCCTAATCGAGGGTGTGGCTCTTGAGAAATTGAAAGAAAATGCTGAACAAGCTGAAAAAAATGGCGAAGCTGATTATATAGAGCAAATGATTGCACTGGTTACCCACATGCACGACCTCCTTGCCAAGATGAAACACTCCCAAACCTGTAATCCTGTTTCAATACCTGCTGATTTTTGTTGTCCTCTCTCACTTGAGCTCATGACTGATCCAGTTATCGTTGCATCTGGCCAAACATATGAGCGTGCCTTTATTCGTAATTGGATAGATCTTGGGCTTATTGTGTGCCCAAAAACAAGGCACACCCTAGCACACACAAATCTTATTCCTAATTACACTGTTAAGGCGCTCATTGCAAATTGGTGTGAATCAAACAATGTGAAACTGCCTGATCCGACAAAATGTATGAGCTTGAACCAGCCTTCTTCAGTACTTGCAAATGCAGATTCTGGTAGGGTGAGGACGGTTTATAGCTCTAGCACGCCTGATCGCTCTTCAGGTTCTCTTGCAAAGAGCTTGATCCCATCTACTGCACTCCAAAGAGAGGGAATGTCTCCATCTTTTCCCCGTTCATTGTCAGATGATTCACTGGCAGATGCTGCTGTAAGTGATAATGGGTTGGACTCGGGAAGAGTGTCCCATAGAAGTTCTGAAGACCGGTTGGACCACTCAGGGGTGAGAAGTTTTAACGCAGGCGGTCTTCTCTTGACATCCCAATCTAGAAATTGTACCTCTGGTGCTGATGAACGATCACCACAGGGCCATATCCGAACTAATTCAGCATCCAGCACTGTTTCCAATTCTGTTGTGTCCCAAGGAACGGAAGTTGACGGCAATGATGTGGCATCGCGTGCTTATTGTAGTGATGCTTCTGGAGAGCTTGCAGCAGAGCCCCAACCTGCTGCAAACATAAGTGCTCCACAAAGAGAGCCAGATCACCCGCACAGGATAGATACAAGAACTCGTGGCCAACCAATTTGGCGCAGGCCATCCGAGAGGTTTGTTCAAAGAGTTGTTTCTTCTCCTGCTACTGAAATGACAGCTGAACTGTTGGAGGTTGAAACACAAGTTAAGCAGCTGGTTGAGGACCTTAAGAGTTGTTCCCTTGATGCACAGATAAAAGGAACAGAAAAAATCCGGTTACTTGCTAAGCATAACATGGACAATCGTGTTGTAATTTCAAATTGTGGGGCTATCACCCTGCTAGTCAATTTACTACGTTCAGAAGACTCGACTGTACAAGAAAATGCTGTAACTGCTCTTCTCAACTTATCAATTAACGATAACAACAAGACCGCCATTGCAAATGCTGATGCCATCGAACCCCTAATTCACGTCCTTAAGACTGGAAGTCCCGAAGCAAAGGAGAACTCTGCTGCGACCCTCTTCAGCCTATCGGTGATTGAAGAAAACAAAATCAAGATTGGAAGATCCGGAGCAATTGTACCTTTGGTGGATTTAATGGGACATGGAACTCCAAGAGGCAAGAAAGATGCAGCCACCGCTTTTTTTAACCTGTCGATCAATCATGAGAACAAGTCCCGTATTGTGCAGGCTGGTGCAGTGAGGTACCTTGTAGACTTGATGGACCCTGCATTTGGAATGGTCGACAAGGCAGTGGCTGTGTTATCGAATCTTGCAACAATTCACGAGGGAAGAGCCTTAATTGGTCAGGAAGGAGGAATACCTGTCTTAGTTGAAGTTGTCGAGTTAGGCTCCGGACGAGGTAAAGAGAATGCAGCTGCCGCTCTCCTGCAGTTGTGCAGTAATAGCAGTAGATTTTGCAACATGGTTCTCCAGGAAGGTGCCGTTCCTCCATTGGTGGCATTGTCGCAATCTGGGACACCAAGAGCTAGAGAAAAGGTGAGGCTATATTAAACTAGAATTTACTTGATAAGTGCTCAATTTTTTTTGAAAGAGTGTTTTAAAGGTGTTTGATTGGTGTTAGCAGTGTTTTTTAAACGCATAAAAAGTTGAAATCATAGTTTTAGAGAAGTCAAAAACTAGTCTCTCTCTGTCTTGTTTCTCCTACAATTTCTATTTAAAAACAGAGAAGATGTATTCATCTATTTTTTTCCTCTTCCAGGCTCAACAACTTCTTGGCTACTTTAGAACCCAACGGCATGGTAATTCCAGGGGATGATTTTGATGTGAACTTTGAGGGCTGTCGTTTAAATCGAACCGTGTGTAAATTATGAATTTGCAAATAATTATTGGGTTGGCCAACAGGATAAGGCGATCTTTACTTAGCCAACCGACCCGCGCATCAACAAACTATTAAGATATATTTTCCTAATCGGTTCGGGTTTCCTAGTTTGAGTTTTGGTTCAGTCCAAACCCACACATCAACAAATTATTAACATAATCTAAAATCCAAGTAGGTCAAAAGTCGAGTCTGTTCAGGCCAAACCAACTATTTTTTAATACTATAAACGGGTAATTTTTCTAAACATCTGGAAAAAAAGATCTAACAAAAAAAATTTCTATTTAACATTTTTGTAGTCTATATGTTTAAAAAATCAAGTAAAATATAGAGGAAATTACAAGAAGGTACCACTTTCCAAAACATCTTTTAACTAAATCTCCCAAAAAAATCTTATTTCAACTAAATACATCTTTTAGAAAATTTATTTCAAATAAGTCTGTTTTGTCAAACCCTAATCTAATTAGTCTATTAATTATTACTAAAATACCCATTACTCTACACCTTCATCACCCTCACTCTGCTACAGACACGCAATTCTTTGACGCACATATAAACTATCAAAGCTTCCTTTTCTTGTACTCAACCATTCGAAAATTTCATGTGAAATATATTATACTCTCATCCACCTTTGATTTTTCAATTACAATGTTTGTATCTATTTTCACAAGGCAAATATGCCTGTCTGAATCTGAATCTGTGCGCAAGCCACGTACATAATACAAAACAATTTGGTTAATTTCCACGTATGGTGATTTGAATGTGGGCAGCAATTTACAACCGTTCGATCCTGAAAATCAATGCTCATGTCCATCCTTACACGTAAGATCGATTTACTGATATCAAGAAGTTTTCTCGAAAAATTTCCGTCGCATGGAGATGAATTATCATTGTTTGAGTCTATCGGTGCATGCAATTTACATGCATCGATAGACTATATTTTTTATTAATGGGGACAATTAAAAGGAAACACGTTCTATGGGAAAAAAAAAATGAAGTTGATAGGCGACATTCATCATTTCTTGATTATAACGGATTTTGCACCAATGGTTTCAACTCATGTAATAGACATGCACCGTCTAAGTTACCGATACATATAAATTACTCATGCAGTGCATGTAAAAATTACATGCACCGATTTAATGTTTATTATCATGAAGTGAATCTTAAAAAATCATGTATATCTTCATTCAAGACAACTATTTGCTCCCACAATGATCTTAAACCCCAATTTTCTAATATATCAAATGGCAACAACCATATTCAAGCATCCACGTTTCACTTTAGAAAACAAAAGCAAGGAATATCGGTGCATGTAAAAAATTACTCATGCGGTGCAAATAAAATATTATTCATGCGGTGCATATAAAAATTACTCATCCGGTGCATGTAAAATTGAGTCATGCGGTGCATGTAAAAATTACTCATCCGGTGCATGTAAAATTGAGTCTTGCGGTGCATGTAATTTACATGCACCGGTAGACTCAACATTTGCATTAGTTATCAAATTACATAATAAATAAGTATCATACAATAATTGTTAAAGACGATCACAAATAACACTTAAAAATTAAGACACGTTGGTGTAATATATTATCATTTGAAAAATAATATACTTTTGTTATTTGATTATTCAATGATTTATCATATATTATATACTCATCAATAATAAAAATTTAATTTCTAAAATAATATATTGTATCTTTAATTTGTTATAAGATCAACAAGCAAGCAACATATAGTGGTGCATGTAAATTATATGTGCCCCTAGTTTATCGGTGCATGTAATTACATGCACCGTTAGTCTACCGGTGCATGTAATTTACATGCATCGATAGTCTACCGGTGCATGTAAATTACATGCATCGGCAGACTCAACATTTGCATTTGTTCTCAAATTACATAATAAATAAGTATCATATAGTAAGTGTTAAAGACGATCACAAATAACTTAAAATTAAGACCTGTTTGTGTAATATATTATAATTTGAAAAATAATAGAATTTTGTTATGAGATTATGCAATAATTTATCATATGGTATATACTCATCCATAATAAAAATTTAATTTCTAAAGTAATATATTGCATCTTTAATTTGTTATAAGATCAATCATAAAAATTATAGAATGAAAAATTAATTCACATTTTTTTTATTTGATCATTGTTATTTAGTACTTAGATAAAAAAAAATCATATATTAGTGCATCTCTGCCTATCGGTGCATGTAAATTACATGCATCGATAGATTTTAGCAAGTCGGTGCATGTGAATTACATGCACCGCTGAGTCTATTTTGATGCATGTAAATTACATGCACCTATAGACTTGTACTATATTTAACCAAAAACATAGCCTTTTTATATATAATTTTGAATATGTAACATTTTTCCTCATTAATTTTTTTTAATTAATAGCAAACTGAAATAGAAGGCACGAGATGTGAAGTAACAAACTGAATAAGAAATCAACACCTAAGTCTAAAGATGCATGTAAGTTACATGCACCAATGAGTCTATCGGTGCATGTGAATTACATGCACCAATGGTTTCAATATCATTACATTCTCAAAATTTTCATTCAAACAATTGATCGAACATCTCAAATACATTATAAATTTGAGTTTTACATTAAAAATCTACAAACAATCATTACAATAAAATTGAAATTCATAATAAATATAGAATTTTCATTCAAACAATTGATCGAACAAGTCAAATACGTTATACTTTTACGTTTCACATTACAAATCTACGTACAGACATTACAAAAAAATTGAAATTCAGACATTACAAAAAAATTGAAATTCATAAGAAATATAAAACAAAATCAACACAATCGGTAGATGATAAATAGAAGAATGCGATGATTTTGTCTTCTTGCACAACCTTTTTGTTTTCGTTTGATCAGTGCGCGTAGCTCCGACGCCATGGGAGGAGCGACAACTTCCGACTACGGCATTGGTGGTTGGGACATGTGGCTGATGTGAGGGTTGGAGACTAGGGTTTTGATATTGAAGGAGGTGATCCAAGGAAGACATAAGACTATTTTGGTCATTTTGACTAAAATTGGACCTAGTTGAAAGAAATTTTTTTTGGGGTGACTGGGCCGAAAAATCTTTTACCAAGTAGTACCGGCCCGAAATTTTCCCAAAAATATATCATGATCCAGTACTATTCATGAAGGCCCAAAACTAATAAAGGGCCAAACAACAAATTGGAAAAGTCCAACACTATTTATTATTGTTCATTAGAATAATAAGCTTTGATATACACGTATATAACCAAACAAACATTTTTTTTGTGAAAAACGAATAAAAAATTTGTTAATTCGGCCGATTACCAAATTTACCTATTTGAATGAGTAAAATCGATTTTTAAAATCAATAAAGACCGAAACCAATTCCATTTAACCAATTTTTTTCCAACAACGATGATATGAAGTTTTCCCAACACTGAAATACACATGTTCCGACCAAAACATTTAATATTTGACCAAATTAGTATTTTTATTAATTGTTTTTCTATGGAAGAAGAATATGCAGAGCGTCAGCTATATAAAAAAATTTCATATACGTACGATCAGGCATTTTAGGCTAATTTATATTTTAACTTTATTATTATTATTATTAACCAATTAATTAATACATCAAATGGCAAAAGGAATCCTATCGAAAACCAAACTCGAAGCCAAGCGGAGGATTCTTTTGAGAGAGAAATTGAAATATCTTAACTCACAGAAAAAAACCCACAGGATCGGACAATACCCGAGACCGGATTCCCTTCTCGCAACTGAGTGCCTGCAAATATGGTTGGAATTTTCTCAAGATTTTCTACCGGCAGGGCCAGTCATCGACGGGCTCAAAGTGCACTTGTGAGCAGCATCTATATTTCTTTATGTATCTGCTACGTTTTTTAATTTGTTTTGTGCGATTTGGGTGGAAAGATTGTTCCTTTATAACCTGAATCTATGAAGTTATTGTTTGCTTTTTCAAGTTAATTGATTTTATTTGAAAAGTTGTGATTTTTCAGGTTGTTGATTTTGTGTTCATTGTGTTCTCTGATCTCTGATGAAAATTGGTGGAATTTTTCGGTTTCTTATTCTTTCACAAGATTTATGTTTTGGCTGAATTTAGATGAATGAACATCAATTTACTGAAATGTGATTGCGGACGTTTGTTGGTAGATCAAGTTAAGTGTAAGTTATGGTCATTTGTACAAAAAGGGGAACTAAATACTCACAGCTTCTTGCCTTTTGGCACTTGATTGTTATGTGAATTCCAGTTTCCTTTTTAGTTTGGGTCAATGTTATATTGATGGTTTGTCGAAAAGATATGGATCGGATAAGGTAATCAATCATATGCTGGCATAATCTCCGTGCTTATCTATCTCCAGCCATTTCAATGTCCCTTAGTGATCTTCGGTTTTCCATGTATGATCTTGCTTGCAAGAGTTAAGTAAAGTTGTGATCAATTGCCTTATATGCTGATAGTGATGGTTGAATACTTTTGTTTTGCAGGTTGAAACTGTTGTAAGTACTCCTAACTCAGAGGCAACAACTACTACGACCATAGCCACAGCTGGGCTTGGTGTTCCACATGGGGTTGAAGTTACAGTTGAATTTAAGCCAGTTGAACGCCCAACCGAGCCTCTGGACAGTGATCAACCAATGCAATGTCCATTAGCTGAACCCTCGATTCTTAATGTAAGCTTGAAATGGTTTTTTAAGAGTTCAGAACTTGACTTACTGATCAATTACATCTTGTTTTGTACTCTGACATGCTTGTTTGTGTCATTTGGTTGCTGATGTTTTTGAGGGAATTCTTACCTTCAGTCTCTTACTATCTGGTCACTTGTTAGATTACAAACTATTCTTATTGCACTAACTCCGATATAATTATCTAGATCATGGTAAATGGATCACAACTTATTCTCATCCGTGCTCACTCATGGGATATTCTCATTCTCATCTCCATATATATTGGTGGTGATTCTATTCAAAAATCGAGGGAGTGAATACCAAAATCGGGGTGAATTACATAATTTTTCATGTTACTTTTTCCTCTCTATCCTGTCGTTACCATTTTACAAAAAGAAAAATTGTTTACCATGGAGGCAACAACTTGCTAACATTTATGATGGATAGTGCTACCTCAGCATGGCTACCATGCTAAATAATGTGGACTAAGTTTTTGTTTTTAGTTTTTTACACTGAGGTTGATTGTTGTCTTTTTGTACTAAAGATGCCAAAGATTTGGTGAGGCACATAGCTTTTGGGTGAAAATGATCTGCCCTTAAGATTCATGATTTGACCGCTTAGTTTGAAATCTTTTGGCTATAAGAAAAGTATGAATTTGAGTTTTTTATACATGTGATGGTACAAGTTTAGAGTACTTTAGTTTCACCTCGAAACCAATCAATATTTCTGCTTGTGTCTGTTGCTCGTCTTCTTGTTGTAAAAACAATGCCATCTTCTTCATTTTATGCGGATTTAGAGTTACTAGGGGCTCGCAGCACTAGCCAATGCAATTTGCAGTAAAGAACTTTGAGACTGCTTTTGATGGGAGTTTGAAACTCCATCACTTTTGGTTTGAATTTTTTTCATATCCTCAAGATTTTACTTTGTTCGATAAATTCAATCTTAGATGGAATACGCTTCCGTTTTTTATTTTTTCTGATAATCAGGATGGAAGAATGTGGAAGGAGCGAGTATCTTCTAGTGTCCAGAGGAGGACTGATCTACCGGTTATGCAGGAACAACCTCCAACTGAGACCGAGACTCCCAGGACTAAATCCCGCGTCCCTTCTAACCGGCTTATTCTACCATCTGTCAGTGCCCCGGAACACAACATTCTAAAATTTCTTGACGAGTGTAATGCATCTGGAGTATAGAAAGTTGCAAATCTAATCACAACTCTCTCTATCGTGTAAGTGCCAAAAGTGTAACTTGTATGAATCTTATACCAGAGTAATTTTTTTTTTGTTTTAAATACTTCTATGTCAAAACTTTCAACCATTACAAATTTAATACTTTACTCTATCTTTTGAAGACCTCACTTCAAATTTTCTGCCTAAATATATTATTAGAGATGTTATAAGCATACTGAACTTTGCCCATCCATATTCCTCCGATCTACAACTGCTTTAGTTTTCCGTCCATCGTTGACTGCATCCCAAATCTCAGTCTTTTAAGATGAGGCATACAACCATTTCTCTGCTCTCACATAACTCAACACTCTCAATCACCGCTGCTGCTCAAAAGAACAAATTGTAGACATTCTTACAAGCTCTTCCAAGAGTTAGGTTTCAGTTTATGCAATCAACGCTTGGAGTCCTCAAGAATGAGTGTCAATTATTGACATTCTTCTACAAATTTAATTATTTATTATTTTATTTTGTTTCAGGTTTTAAATAAATTAAACATGTGAATCCTTGGTGCATCTGGTCAAGGATTACGTGAACTCATTACTTTCAGGAATGTGTGTTTTGGTGAGAATTAGGAAAATTAATGTGTCTTATTTACAGGAGCTTATCATGGAAAATATGTAGATAAGCTAAGGCCACTATTTTGAATTTCCTTTTTATATCTCTAACAAGCTGAAAATTAATTATTAGAGCCAAATTAATAATGCGTTTTTGTTTTCTCCATATTTATCCATCTGCAGACTCTTTAAATTCCAACGCAGTTATTACACTTTGGTGCCTATAAGATAAAACACAATGTGGTGTAAGAAGAGGAATGTTCTATGCTACACCGAGAGTAACACTCTCAATATAGTTTGAACCATTAGATGGGATGGACCCAACATGGTGTCCACTCTATCCAATGGCTATGGCCTCGTAGAATCTCGAGGATGGAGTTTTCATTCTGTACATGCCGGATTGTGGATTAGTAATTGCATCTTTCATTGAGTATTAGGAATAGGCATAATTAGACCTTTTTTTTTCCATATCTCTTTGTTATTTTGGGGATCGTATTCGCCAGGAGTGTTACTCCTGGTATGGGTCTATTCCATCCAATGACTACGATAATATCGGGAGTGTTGCTCTCGGTGTATGATAGAATCTTTTGTCCATATATGAGTAGATAAAAAAAAAAGTAGAGTGGATTGGTCGACTACAATGATATTATAACATTTATTAATATAATATCATTATTTTTATACTCATAATAAGTAGAGTAAACTGTCAAACTGTTTGTTTTTTCATTGACCAATTAATTAATTACTTGAAGAATATAGATGATACATAATGTAATATTATTAAGATTTTTGGAAAATAAAATTAACACAATTCTACATTATGATACTTCAAAAAATAGTCGAGTGGATTGGTCGACTACAATGATATTATAACATTTAACAAGAAAAAAATATCAATGTATTACTTAAATTGTTAGACTTTTGCCTAAAGCATGAATCTTGCACAAAATTCCATGCAAATCTACTTGGCTTGAGGGATTCTCCCATTGCACAAGTTCTTTAATTCCCTTCTCTATCTCTCTAGTCTCTTTCAAAACACCATTCATGCAGAAAAACAAAGCACTCAAACTCAATATAACTTCCTTCTTGATCTTCACCCCATCTTTATCCACTTCCATATTCTTAATTTCATCCAAATGTTGAAGAAAAGAAGTTGTACTTTTCTTCATCTCATTATCATCAAATCCAGACCATTGGATATCACACGCAATCGACGATTTTCCCAACTCGAGATCGAGGGAACTCTTCCTCTTGTCATATTCATTTTCTAGTTTCGTCAGTGATTTTACCAAACTAACCTCCTGAAGATTCTTTATTCTAGAGCAAATTGCATGTTTCAAAAGCTTGAAATCGGCTTCTAACTTGTCACCTACCTCTTTCAAGATTTTACTATCGACTTTTCTTGACTCTTGTTTTATCATTTTAATTGCATAGCTCTCAAAAAGCAAGACATCCACCATTTTTGACAAGGACCGTTTGAGCTCCTTGTAGCAGGCATTGTGGAAAGGCAAGAACCAAAAATTGGGTTCCACTTCAGCTTCCTCGATGAACTTTCCAAGCTCATTTACATGAATATTCAGTCTCTTTTGCATTTCTTCTACACTAGATTTGCTCGTGGATGTAAGACTTATCGATTCCACAGATTCATGCAACAATTGGAGACTCTCCGAGAGCAGAACTTTAGCAAGAACAGCAGCTCTCGTAGGTTGCAACATCATATCCACCATTATTGAACAAGATAAACCAATGAAAGTTTCCACGATTCTGGCTATGGCAAATTCTCTTGGGGACCCGAAATTATCCCTTCCCAATATCAGAACCGCCCCTATTACAGCAGAAATTGCACCCGCATGTCCGTACATTTTGCTGGTGCGCAAAAAACTGCAGAAAATGAACCATGGGACGAGAGAAACAAACCTTATTTTTGCATAGTTGAAAAGAAAACATCCCATTAGTCCATATACTGTCCCCAATGCAGTCCCTTGATATTTAACATTTGAAACTCTAAATGTTCCTTCTCTTGCTGCTGCATAGCTTATCGCTATTGTTAGCCCCGCCCAGTATCCGTTTTCTATGCTATAAATCAAGCCAAACAGAACTGCAAATCCTAAAGAAAACGAGCATCTCAAAGCTTGCATTAGTCTCGTTTTGTTAACTATCATGAGATTTTTACCCTTCATCTTTGTGAAGAAAGTTACTTTAGTTTTCAATGATTCAGTCAATCCTAGTTTGGACAAAACATCTGGCGAAATGGGCTGCGCTGGTTTGAAATGAATGAGTTTTAAGCAGAATATAAAGAACAACGAGGGCAAATCTTTGCTTGTGAATGGGACAGCGCTGGTTTGGAGTGCTTGAAGGAGCTTTGAATCCATGACCATGTCAGGCTGGGGTAGAGTGGTCTTTTCAAAATCCATGTTCTTAACTTGATTCAAGAATTCCTCCTCCATGCAAGCTACATCATTCTTGAGTTCAGAACCCAATATCTTGACCGGAAATTCAGTGCAATTTGTTAAAGAAATTTCCATTCCCTTCAAGACTGTTTCTAGATTTCTCATTTCGTCGCCTGGAATTTTCTTGAAAGGTTTAAATAACATGGTTGGCTCCCATTTCATGCTATCCTGTTCAAGATAATTCCATATAACTTGTTAATTTTCAGAGCTTCTCAATCCTTATCACTGGTGTAAACTAGTGAAATATATAACTATTTTTAGGCTTACTTGCTTAGACTCGATGTTTCGGAGAAGTTTGCTTGCAGTGATATTCAAGAAGTTGGCTTGAGAGATCAATCCGTTCGAGAATTTGCCGTCTTCGGAGGAGAACGCCTTCACAAGAAGTTTTAACCTCTCGGAAGTATTTCCCATGTAGAGTTTAAAATTCTCTTTCACCTGAGATACGGAAAATTGTTTGCAAATATACAAGTTCTCATGAAATTCATCATTGAAAATGACTATTATGCATATGTAGATACAGGCATTAACTAATAAGGTACACGTGATTTATGGAGCAATCTGAATATGGATTTGTAAGAATTTTAAAAATGTATCATTGAAAAAAACCAAAAAAAATTATCTTCGGTTTTTTGCGCTATCCACTAACTGCCAACCTCATATATTATTAATAGCGTGTGCATCAATCAGGGCCATGTTCGAGCTATGCAAAAATTTTCCGAACTTGATATGGTTTTAAAGTCAACATGCTTCATGCATGGCGCAATGTCAAATGATGAGTACCAAAAAGTCACAACACGTGTACTCCTCTACTTGCATTTAATTACCTCGATAAAGGCCAGACCTGGGAAAGGAAACAGCAAGGTCAACACGCAAGCCACCACACCAATGGCGGTGCTCGCCGCCACACGGGCAGGATGCATAATAACCTCCGTGTCCGCACCCTTAATAAAAGCATTAACATACACAAGAACAATCTGCCCAAGTGCTATACGCTTCGATATCAAGTGAGTATTCTCCTGCAGCGCCACCACGAAAGCACTGATACCCACCACGGCAGCGGTGGTGCCTGTATTCAGCTTCTCAGGTCCTATCAGCGACAGGCTGAGGACAGCCGGACAAACCCCTAACACGGTGCCGTAGAACGCCAGCCAGCAGCTGTGTAAAGTGTCGCCTAAGGTGGCATCAGTGACTATAAGCATCACCGTCGCGTATGAAAATGCGGGAAATGCTACCAGCCGGGTAATGGATTCCGGCCCGTAAAGGGTGACACCTCCCACAATCGAGCATGCAAAGGCGGCGCGGAAGGCTGACACCAGGCAGCGCCGCCACATTTCTGCAGCACGACCCGATAGAATTTGTGACGACGCCATTTGCGGGCTTCTTGTTTCAAGGTTAACCGTAGAGCTTAATGCATTTACTTGGAGGTGAACAAGGTTTTTGTAGAGGAAAGAGATTAAGCCCAAGTGTCACTTTCTGATATTCGGGGTGGCCCAAGAGTCAATTCCGGAGGCGACAATTGGTGGGTTACATTAAATAATTCGTGAGTTCGTTAAAGCTTCATGAATTTCTTTAAAATTATCATATATTACGTAGAAAAGCGCATAAAGTGATCTTTTTGGTTGCATATCAGTGGTACTGTTGGGTTATATCTCTTATGTAAGCAAATCCTAAAGTTAAATGAGTGGAGCATGCATTTGCACGTTCTTGTCTGTGTATTTGTGTGAGTAATATACACAGAATACACACAGTAACACGTGACCGTACGTATATGTATACACATCATTATCCACTCCACATGATTTTTTGTTAGCTGCCATTAAAGAAAGTTATGAGGATATCCCAGGGAATGGGGAGCAGCTGATCTTCAACAAGAACAAGACAAACCATATACGGCTCTGGCAAGTATTTAGTAATTTAAAATATAAAATTACTCTAAGGATATTGTATATGTCTTCTAGCTAAATAAGAAACTTTATATGCTATCCTCTCGGGTACTATCCATGGGATATTTGATTGGTCTGATAAATTTAGGTCAATCATTTTCTACATAGCGTAATAATATATGGGGTATGGTAGAAAAACCCGCTAAATATGGCCAATTTCATAAATAATTTTCAAATCCGGCGGCTTCAATGTTTTTAATATTTCATTATATTAATCTTGTATACTTGCATACTTTTTACTTCAATGTCTTTAATATTTCATTAGTGTACATTTAAAACATTATCCCATAAATAATAATTATTTTTAATACTAATCTCAAACTTTAAGAACTAATCAAATATAATTTCATAAAAATTATTTTGAATAAAAAATAGTTTCAAACTTTTGTTTTAATCAATACTAGTTCCAAACTTTTGTTTTAATCAAAAGTGATTTCAAAGATCCATATTTAAGTATAGGACCACTTTTGTGAAATAATTTATGTGGGACTAAATTTGTCAAAAACATTTATGTGAGAATATTTTTTTTATTAAAAATAATTTCATTGAGACTATAGTTGATTAATCCTAAAAAATTAGGATTAATATTGGAAAAATCCGTTTTCAATGAGATAATATTTGAAATTTACCATATTTCATTATATTAATCTTTTATACTTGCATACTTTTGCATAGGTACTAAATTGGTCCAATATATCATACTCGATCGACTAACATTCATGTAAGTAATTCTTCATATATATGTTGTCTATTCTTGAGTTTATACAAGAATTAAACCATGTTAGGACACAAAATTGTTATTTATCCCCCTTCAGTGAACTGAATTTTTGGGAAGTAATTTCGAGTTTCGACAGTATTATAGTCAAATATCTATTCCTTATTATTACTAGAGGAAATTACAAAATATGTTCCCATAGAAAAGAATATTTTCAATATTCCTAAAATTTTAGAACTAATCAAATATAGTCATACACAAATTATTTTTAATCAATACTAGTTCCAAACTTTTAGAACTAATCAGATATAGTTTTACAGAAATTTATTTTATCAAAATTTGTCTCATAATTGAATTGAGAACTTTGGACAACTTTTGATAAAATACAACTTTTTAGGACTATATTTGATTAGTTCTAAAAGTTTAGGACTATATTGATTAAAAACAAAGTAATTATATTTGATTAATCCTAAAAAATGAATTACTGTTGGAAATATCCATATTCTTATGTGATCAATTTTGAAATTTACCCATTTATTACTATTGAAAAAAGTTCAAACATCTTAATGGCAATCATAAAATATTCTCCACTACTTTGTTTTTAGTGGGGAAGGCTAAATAAATTTTTTTGCTGTAAGTACGTTTCGAACTCGAGTCTGCCCAAAATATTTATTAGTTCTTATCCATCTCGACTAGGCCGGTGAGCTCAAAATATTGTCCACTATTGGGATCTGGTTTGTGGTTACTTTCCAGCTACTGAGCATGATGAATTGATATATTGATGAGAGGATAATATTTCCTAATGAATACAATTAAGGTTGTACGAAATATTGGATAACACCATTAAAAAATGGCTCACTTATGATGTTTGTCTCCTTCTGCGACAATCGTTGCTTACTGCTGTTACTAGATTATGTCATGTGTATTAAATCCCGGCAGTAATGGAGTGTGAGAGTGCGCCTGTTATCCAATTTCGAAGTCCCAATTGCCAGTGTGATCCTTGTGGAAAAAAGAATTAATATGTTAATACTTAAAGCTACGAACCTAACTTAATTACTTAGTCGATTGAATTCAATTATTTTTTATTTTATTAACATTAAACATAGTGAACTTTGAGGGAAATTTTGTGTGTTTTGGTAAGAGTTTTACCGGGTTACTTCACTTCAATCACTTCCTAATTTCGAATTTCTCTCTATGTTTTTTTACTTCAATTTTTTTAAAAAAATCGATCTCATAGGATATGAACTTTTCCAATACTGGCAATTTTTAGGACAAATCAAATATAATCACAAAGAAATTATTTGTAAAAAATAATACCACATAAATGTTTTTAACAAATTTAGTCCTACTGAAATTATTTTTAACAAATATGTTTTATAATTGAATAAATGACTTTGAGTCTGTTTTTGATTAAAAATAAAAGTTTGAAATTAGTATTATTGATTAAAAATAAATAAAATAATAATTAAAGGATGATGAAATTGAGATCCGAAATCATGTGTATTGTTTAGAAGATGACGCTGATGCAAGCAAGGTAGGATATCAAGAATGACAACCAAGCACACATATAAATGCATTATAACAAAAAATATAGTTTATTTTGTACTTGTCCGACATATGAAGTACCTGATTTGAGGTGGATCCAGCTATTATCTAAGCTTATCACTTCCCCATAGTTGGATCATAATAACTTTCATTATAGTAAGATTACAATTTTTGCCGGATGATTTCACGGGATAATACCTTACATGGTCCTTCTTGTTTGCACACATTCTCATTTTAGTCCCTCTTGTTTGCACTGACCAGATTTAGTCCTTTTAATTTTCTAATTTGTCCCAAATCAGTCCTAACCGTTAAATGCACCGTTAAAACTAACATGAAGGACTGAATCGGGTCACTTAAAACTTTAGGGACTGAATCGAGAATTGATGCAAACATTAGGGACTGACTCGGGTCATTAAAAAGATTGTGTGACTTAAATCTTTCAATTTTTAATTATTATAGCAATTAATATGGATATTTTATTTATAATTTTTTGTAAAATTATTTTATTTAAATAATGATATAATATATTAAATTTTTCATAAAATCATTTTTCCACTCAAACAAACAAAAGAAAAATCAATATCATATTAATATACAAATATATTTCGATGGCTAGTTTAGTTATTAAATAAGATATATATTTGATTTCATTAAATTATGTCTATCAGATGCGTCATCAATTTATAAAAAAATTATTTCATTTTTTGATAAATTAAATAAATTTTGTGATAAATTAAATAATTTTTTTTATAAATTAATGATATTTTTTATAATTATTTAAATTATAATATAATATTAAATTCTACATATTTCACAAGATGATTTAAATAATTATAAAAAATATCATCAATTTATAAAAAAATTATTTAATTTATCAAAAAAATTATTTAATTTATCAAAAAATAATAATTTTTTGATAAATTGATGACACATCTGATAGACATAATTTAATGAAATCAAAAATATATCTTCTTTACTAAGTAAATTAGTCATCGAAATATATTTTGCATATCAATATGCTATTGATTTTTCTTTTGTTTAGTTTGAGTGAAAAATGGTTTTATGTAGAATTTAATATATTATATCATTATTTAAATATAATAATTTTACAAAAAGTTGCCAAAATTATAAATAAAGTATACATATTAATTACTTTAATAATTTAAAGAATTAAGTCACATAATCTTTTTAAATGACCTGAATCAGTCCCTAATGTTTGCATCAATTCCCGATTCAGTCCCTGATGTTTTAAGTGACCCGATTCAGTCCTTTCAGTTAATTTTAACTGTGCATTTAACGGTTAGGACTGATTTGGGACAAATTAGAAAACTAGAAGGACTGATTTGGGTCAGTGCAAACAAGAGGGACTAAATCGGGAATGTGTGCAAACAAGAGGGATCATTTCATGTATTACCCCTGATTTCACCATTTTAAAGAGATATTGGAGTTATCAAGAACGTTTGCTAGGATATGTAACTTTAAGTTATGGTGTCAAATGTACATGTCGTCGTCGTCTTCTTCCCTTTTTCATATGTTTAGACGAATTTATATTGTGTGTATTATACATGGAATAAATTCAGGACTAATAATTGGATTAAATAGAAACTCACGGTACATATTATTAAAACACTTAATATAAATAGGGTAAGATCAAGGGGTGATGGTCCGAATTCTGACAATATCTGAGGAGAATCAATGGAACTGAACGATCTGAGAGGAATCACACGCAAGACCTAAGAGAGAATCAAGGGCACAACCTGAGAGAAATCACAAGCACGGCCTGAAAGAGAGAGAGAGAGAGAATCAAAGGGCACTACCCGAGAGAAATCAAAAGTGTGGCCTCAGATCTTGAGAGAAAATTATGCCTCTTTTTAGAAAAAAACATGATATATGAGAACATAGTAATAGTAGCACATAGTCAAAAGCATTTGAGTAAACCTAAGCATACTCGCAACAATAGATGGCCAGAGGAAGGAAATACATCATGAGGTGTCCCAATATGATTGGATAATGACATAAAAACCCACGACTATACTATTTTTAGAAGTAATAAATAAAGTTATGTTAGAGAGACATCATGTGTCCAAATCCACATGATCAAATACAAGTGGCTTAAAAATCATCATTGCACAACATAACATTTAAGTACTACTGTCATTATGAGATATGATTATGAAAAAATGTTTGATTTGATACATGACAGAAGAAGAGGTCGAATAAAGGCATAGACCGAGGTGGGTCTGTCTTGGGTGCACCCGGTGTTTGGTGCACCCAAGACACATTCATGTGTATCTATATGTGTCTTGGGTGCACCAAACACCGGGTGCACCCAAGACAAACCCGACCGAGGTCCTCTTGGCCTGACTTCCTGAGCTATCTTCAATCTTAATTTAGTATATGAACTTTGAGTACTCCAAGCACGACCGATTAAGATAAAATAACTACAGTAAAATGACATAAGATATTATTGATTACTAAACAAAGTAATATTACATTAGACAAAGTGAATAGTATGACGTCTAAATATTATGGACGACCCAATCTTTGTAATGAAATTTCAACCATCATATATAAGTATAAATACCCCCTGATGGTAATCTTCTACAGATAATAATGTTTTATTACACAAAAGAATTATATATCATATTACTCTAGAAAAAAAAAACCATCATTTGAATCGTATTGACTTTATCATCGGAGGAGTTTCATCGAAAAATCTTTCCGACTACCATATGACTTTCTTTTTCATGACCGCATGAGTACTAATTAAAATAGTGAAGTGAAACAATTACATTCTAAAGTGGTGGCGCTACCCCCATCACAAATTTCATATAACATTGTGAATTCCAAATCTAGCAGTATTAAGGTAGTCAAATATAATGGTAATTGATATTGATTTGTTGGTGTATTTCAAATCCATTATTTAAATTCGTTCTCAAATCAAATTCATTCATCCAAATCACATTCTTCGATCCAGAAACCCAAAATGATCATAGTGAGAGTGAAACACGTCCGATAAAGAAATCCATCATAAGAAATCAGATATGACATAAAAATGCAGATTCCGACCTGTGATTGCTATGACCAAAGGAAGACCCTGTGAGTCGATCTAAGATGCGGCTACAAGGTTCAACAGAACTCAACTGAGACACAAGGTGCCCGTGGGTTTTAAGGGGCAAAGCTGCTTAACGAACAAGTGAGGCCTAACTTTTTTATAAGGAGAGAACGAGGATTTATAGAATAAAATCTTTACAACCATTAAATCTATTTGAAACGAGGATTAGGGATTCACATGTTGATTTGTTACTTTTCTAGAAGTTATAGAGAATACCCATATCAGTGATTCGACGTAACGTCGCAGAGGAACTACATATTCAGATGGTACAGAAGGAGTCTCCGATGTTCAAAGTTTAGCATTACATGTAATATTACTATAAGCAACTCAAAGCAAATGATTTCTTAATCAAAATACACTTACTGGCCCAAGACTGATTCCTCGACTAATTGATTACATAATACCCCAAAGGTGTACCACAAGAGATATTATTACAATCAAGAGACCTGGGGAAAGTCATGTAATAGGCCACCATTAATTATCATGAACTCCAGAAGGTACAAAAAATTAAAATATTTAGGCTTATTGATCTCATCTCAGCTATCTATACACAAATCCCAAAAGCTTTTTCTATGATTCACACACATCATCTTACTCATGCGGGATAAATGGCGAGCCGCTCACTTCTGTAGTACTGTAAAACGAGTCTTCTCCACCCACATAATAGTTATCTTCCTTCTCATCATCCCATCTAAGGACTTCTCTTATATACTTGAAAGCTTCATCCACTGTGGGTCGATCTCTCGCCCTCGACTGCCAAACGAAGAGCTTTCGTCCAGTGAGGGATGCATAAAGGTCCTTGAATTTCATTGCTATGTAGAAGTAAGCTTGGTGCGCTAGTGATTGATTGTTGTTGTGGGGCCGAACTGGACTAAAATCGGTGAACCATTCACATGAGCCAATGGGAGCCCGGCTGATTTTTTCCTCGAAAAGATCGTACTTGTTCAAAATCAAGACAAATGGGGTGTCCTTGAAACATGGATGTCTGATTGTCGTCTCAAAGAGGTCTCGACTTTGAATCATCTTGTTTTGAAGGACGTCATTTTTGCTACCACCAATGTCTGTAGAAACACACACTTGATCGTAATCGCTCAGGGCAACACAGAAAACGACCACGCTAACGTCTTCGAACATTTCGACCCACTTGCATCCTTCACTCATCCCCTTGGCGTTTACTCTAATAAGTTGATACCTGATACCAAATTATTAAGTTAAAACATTTTTCACATGTCGATGATGACTTTTTGTCATCAATACATGTAGAACTTTTAGTAGTGAACAGTTGCAACAGGAGGTGATTCAGTCACAATACCAAAATGCCTAAAACTCTTACAAAACTATTTCATCTATCACGCAATCCTTACAAATGAAAATATCTTGGGACAAATATGATTTTTATACAGTATTTCCTATAACTAAGTCAAAATAAATCATATCAAACATATATCATGATGTTAATAATATCAAATCTCCTCATGAAAATATTCTTTACTAAAGAATCTAAGACTAATATTACTTACTTTGTCTGAGGTGGGGGCACTGCATCAAGATTTTCAGTGTAGGTTTCTGACATTGGGCTACGATCATCCAGGGTGAACTCCATAAAGGCCAAACCATTCCCTTGAGTCACCCCTTCCGCATACAGTATATCACGGTCCGAAGGATCATACTCATTGCTCGATATCTCAACAGCCTGTCAGGGTAAACAAACGTTCGAGCAGATGTCATGGAGAAATGCAACTGATTTTGTGCAACTAAATTACTGGTGACCCAAAAGCGAAATATAATACCCTGCTTAAGAAGTACTCAGCCACGTCAGGTAAAAAGTGAAGTTCGTTCTTTCTCCTGTAAGTTTCTTGTATGGCAGAATCCCGCCACACTTCTTCAACCAACGGAGCATACTCACGCGTTGCAGCAGGAAAGAATGTATCTAAATCTCCTGTGGCTATGATATCCAGGAGCCAATCAGAGAAATGCTTCAATCTTGGATTGAGGGAATATATGCATTGAATTGGTTCAATGGATTCCGAGTCTTCCCCTGTAAGGTATGCACTCAATTACCATAAGAATAACATATTACGAAATAATATTTCGTCCACAATCTTCACTAGTCCTTGGACAAATGTACATTCAAATTTTAAAAAAAGAACTGTAAGTTATTTCAAAATTTCCCAACTACTGAGATACTAGAGCAAAAAATAAACAGTCTTTTATGATAACCAACGAAAAGAAAAAGAAATATAGTCCATGTTTTCATTATGGACGACATTTCATTCTCCAGACATTAAAACAAACAGACTCCACCTTATTTCCCAAAAATTCAGTATCACCCTAATACAATTTCTCCCATACGATTAGACGTAATTGTTCAAACTAGAAAACTAGAGGGCGAAATTTGAAAAACAGCTACTCTACATACGGGAGACACATGTAATTATCCCCTATTAAAGATTTAGTTTTCATCACTCCCAACAGCAATTATATTATATCAACCCGTTATACTATATTCTCAAATTATAAGACCACGCACATTATTGAAAAATTATTTAACCTATACAGTAGAAAATATTTCTTTCAAAAAACAAAAAACCATATTCTGGAAACAATAAATAAAACTGAACACAGCTCAACTAGATCAACTTTTTCCAGGTTCTGATTTGGCCAACCGGGAATGATCGGAACATGTTATGCAAGTATCATTAGAACTATGAATCGGTAAACAACAGCTGATAACTAAAGAGTTTCCTATCAATCCAAACAAATTTGTTACTGTGGACAAGAACAAGAACGATAAATGCATTGCAAGAAATGACAAGGAAACAGGAAAAACAGTAATTTAACATAGTTTCTTTTATTACCTGATTCAAGGACTGGTCCATCAGAACCTTGCCTTTTGGCTTTTGATACAGCTTCCTCGTCGAATCGTTCTCGACCATCAAGCAGAATGCTGAGATACTTGTACATGTTGCTCTGGATCATAAGCTTGATATCCTGCAGTTCTTCATATGTAAACTTGCTGCCATACAAAATTTGGCCTGTTTCATGAGAAAAACACGAAGAGTCAATTAGATATAAGATAAAAGGCTATGACAAGACGATCACCCCGCATCTCAGAAATCATTAGAAGTATCTAAACTCCGCCAACCGTGGTCAACCGACCCCATCACAGGGATTGCATTTTTTAGGATTGTTTGACTTATGTAGGTATCACATAGAAAATGATGATTTTTACAAACTTGATACATGAAACATTAACTGGGAATATTGAACTCCATCAACCGAATCACCGCTTGATGCCGAAAAACAAATAGTCAAGTCAAAAAATTTCATCCTCCCATCCAACACAAACAACAATCATTCTGTTATTGCTTACTACTAAAAGTATGGTAATAATCGGGGAAACGGCAGTTAGCACCCTTGTGAAAATAAAAAAAAACATATAACCCTCTATATAAAATCAATAATCTTTTAAAAACCCTACATTTTTTAAAGTCGGCGTAAACCCCTTCTGAAGAATGGGGGAATAAGCATGATTTTTTAAAAAAAAACATATGATCATAAAATACCCTTAATTTTGCGTAGGGGGTCAATACCTTTTTGTATTTCAATTTGCCAAGTAGTAATCTGATGTCATTTTAATTTTATTATTTATTTATTATTGTTATTATTATTATTATTTTTTGATTGAGTAAGAGAAAGAGAAATAGTTGCGGACACATGAAAGGAAGGGAAAAGTAGTCAGAACGCAGGAGAGAAGCAATTTACTTAGTCCAAGAAATTATCTCAATATGGCTGTTAAAAATTTAAGGGTCAACACCAAATAAAACTAAAACAAAAGCATATTCTCAGCTAAATCTTGAAGAAACAAAGAGAAAAGTTGAAAAGGTGTATGTGAAAACTTCAATGACATAATACTTCAATTGTTGAAAACCTTTGAAAGAAGAAAAAAATTTCTTCACTATTTTCTCCACATAGTTACCTTCAACATGCAAATTCTTTCAATGATGTAACAGTGAAAATTTACATGAGAAAATTATTTTTAGGTTCAATTTAACCAAATTAGCTTTAGGAGGTCCTAGCAACGTCGTCACTTTTGACCACTTCATCATGGTTACCTGCTTGAAAATAGTACTGGTCCCAGAGCCTTGGAGTCCAAGTAGCAGAAGCTTCTGGATCTTTTTCTGATCTCGATAATCTGGTACAGTAGTATAATTGCTGGGCTCATCCTTATGTCCATGAGGTTGACCTTGTGGTACAGGTAGAGAGAACAAGGAGGAGACAAATCTGGTTGATGCCTGGAAGAATTAAGAGTTGGTGAAAAGATTCACTGGACATGCTACAGTATTTGGAATGTAATTTCATCTTGAAACATACCTTTTCCCATATATTTCCTCTGATATTATTTTGTCCTTCCTCCTCGTAACGGCCATCATCATATACCCAAAAATGGGTATCACGAGGACATTGTACATTTGCCAACTGTATCACATACAAAACAATAAAATGAAACTACCTTCACAAAAGTGAAACCAAGATTCAGCACAAAGTATATGTAATATAAGATGAACAATAAAGTTGAAGGCCCAAAGGATTGAATCACTTGAATATCAAGCAAAAAACAAGTGGCTTAAAGCTCAAAACATCACTTTTTTTCCATTTTTAATTTCATCAAAATTATCTTTTTGATATTATTAGTCTTCTAGCCCCTAATTTGGCAAGCCATAAATGCTACAACGTAAATAGAAGGATTTATTCATAATTATGGTGTCTCATTAACTCTTAAATTACATTAATACACAACGGTATGGTCAAAGCTTTACAAAAGTGCTAGAACATGGCATAAGTTCATAAACTTCCTTCTTTCCGAATTTTTTTGCATATTATAAGGAGAATACAGATTTAAGTAAAGTTGGTACGACTAGTGACCTTTTAGTAATTGATATTCATGTGATTTGCATAAGTGCCCTAAAAATAAAAGTAGATCCCATGATTTTTTTCTGTAAAAGTATAGAAAGATTCTCATGTTAACATCTGGCACTTAATAGACAAACCTTTAGTATTCTCAGCTCAAGTTTTGTTATTTCTCGACCATTGATGTATACCTCAGTATTCCCGCTGCTTGCATGAGGACTAAGCTTTCCTGTAAAATTCAAGTTTGAACTAATAATTCGATCTGGTTTTTCTCCGTCCTGTCAAAATGGAATCAAAAACCAGATGAGCATTTTCAACTCCCGAGAGAAGATTTCCAGTGATAATGAATAGCGAAAAAGGTATCACCTTTCCCCAAAGACCCGATTCTTTATCATACCAATAGCGGCCTGGCTCCAACTTCCTAGGAGGCAAAGGGCATCCGAAAAGTTCGGCCATTTCTTCCGGTTTCAGAGGATACCCATTAACAATCAACTGCTCTGGTCGAAGTTGGTTCGCCAAACACTCTTTTTCGGCTTTCATTATTTGTTTGACTTCTAATGGACTAAGTAAACGTGACAAAAGCCTAGAATGTTTGCCCAATTTAGACCTCTTGGACTCGTCAATCGGCTCATCGATGCAAGTAACACATTTGCGTCCTTCTGGCATCGAACCCATTGCTCTGAGCACACAATTGCTGCAATATTTTGCATCACAAACCAGGCATGACTCCTTGGTCTCCCACTTTCCTTTTCCACACCTATAACACACTCTCGTTTTCTTTCTCCTCTTCTTTTCTTTGGTGACACCGACATATTCAGGAAACACTTGTTTCTCCATATCCACGGCCCTCCTGTCAGATCTATCAACCGCATTAAAGGTGACCACTGTGGCTCTCCTCCCGTCAATGGAAGAGTTCTTTGGAACATTACTTCGCCTACTGCGCACTGAACCGGGGGAAGCCGAAGGGGATGGCGAAGAAAAATCAGCATTATGCAAAACAGACACCTCGGATTCCGAACTTCCAGACATCCTGGGACTATGATTAGAATGACTTGCAACGCTCACGATACGAGACACAGGCAAAGGGATTGGTTCTATAACAGGGGTCATATCGCGAGTCACTGATCTTCTAGACTGGGAAACTGGTTCAGCAATTGGAATTGCATCTGCATTCATATTAAGGGGTTCGGCTTGGGGAATTTCATATAAAACTGGAGGGCCATCATACTCTAATGCTATTGAATAATCCAGCTTATCATCATCGGGAATGGGCGCCCCTGCAGGAAGCATTTTCTTCACCATATCCCTCCAATTCTCAGACCCATTTTTATCCATGATTCCTCACACCAATCTGCCCCCACTTCTATCAAGTACGGCCCCAGTTAATCACAATAGGATAAGTTTCAACTACCTAAAAAATCAATAAATACATTTTAAAAAGTGAAACGCAAGATCTACATACCGAGAAGAAAAAAAATGGAGAGTTCCAGTTCAAAAAATAATAACTTGTGAAGTAATTACATAATCAAAAGGCCTTCTTTCCCCTACAGTACCGATAAAAAAAATTACCTAAAATATAGTCAATTCTGCAAAAGCATTCACAATTGAAAAGCGGGCCACTTTTTCAGTAAAAATCCAATTCAACAACTCGGCGCATAAAAATCAAACATCCATGAATTTTCAGGTCAAAGTTGTCAACTTGAAAAAAAATGCTTCAAGATTCTGAAAGTTGAAAATTCGGGGTCAAACTTTTATCAAGGCACCGAATCCGAACCTCATCACAAAATCAACTCACAACTTCTAAATCAGCTCAATTGCATCTCACTTCATCCAAAATTTCAACTTCCACCGAATTACAAAACTAAAGATGGGCATCTAGAAATCTGAAGAAAAAGAGTGAAAAAAAATTAACTTTACAAAAAAGAACAAACTTTATGCACGAAAAAGCGATGAGAACGAAAAATAAAGAGCTTTTCAAGCATACATACATATTAAAAAGACAGGGAAAGAAGGTGAATGGATAAATGCGAGGAAAGGTAAATTACTAGTAATAAAAGCTGCTTTCTTCGGCTTTAACTAAAAATTCAAGAGGGGTATAAGTCTAATAATCTATGAAAGAATCTGCCCTTTTGAAGAAGATGGCACGAAACAAAGGTTGTTGCATAAAACATGGATTAAATCTTTCGTTCTTTTTACAGAGAGACGAGAAGAGTAAAATTGGAGATTAGAAACTGGAGAGATTATTCGCTGAATACAAAGAGGAGAGAGATAGTGGGTCCATGTGGTGCACGGCTTGGTCTGTGCAATGTTACGTCATATTCATTTGTTGTATGGATTGGGTACTATTATGTGTAATAAAATTTTATATTTTTAAAATTCTAAATATTTAAGTTAATATAAAATATTATTAAATTTGAAGAAATTCAAATATTAAAGGTAGTTATTTATATAAGGGTATTTTAATAAGAACACATAAAAATATACCAAGATATCAAAGTAAAAGCCCAAAGCATTTGCCATAGTGGAACCAAAATCCAACAAAATATGGGTGGTCTCGATTTTAAGACTCAAAGTTTTCAAAACCATTACCCTCCCCAGTGCTAAAAACAAAAAATTCATTTATTATTACTAATTAAATAATATTGGAATTGCAGTAAAATTACATCTATCATAACATGGTAAAAAAAGGGAAACTCAAAATAAATCCACATAGGCAAACTTAATTATAGAATCAGTCCATATGTCAGAAAATTTAGTTCAAACTTCCTACTGCAACTTAAACTTTTATTCTAACTCTATATCTTATTAAAATGACTACGATACCCTTTTAGTAAAAGTTGAACTTTTAATTTTGAGAAATCATTACAGTCGGTACGAAACCTATACAATTTTGATACATGTTACACATAAAATCGGTATGAAATTTATACAATTTTGGTACAAGTTAAACATGAAATTGGTATGAAATATATACTATCTTCGGTACTTATTAGACGTGAAGTTGGTATGAAACCAATAAAATTTCGGTACTAGTTACACATGAAATTGGTATAAAACATATAATATATTAAGTACTTATTACACGTGAAATTGGTATGAAACCTATACAATTTCGGTACTAAATATACATAAAATTGGTATGAAACCTATACAATTTTGGAACTAATTATGAATAAAATTGGTACGAAACTTATACTATTTTCGGTACTTATTACATATGAAATTAGTATAAAATCATTACAATTTTGGTACTAGTTCACATGAAATTGAAATTGGTATGAAACCTATATAATTTTGGTACAAGTTACACAATAAATTGGTAGGAAATATATACTTTTTCGGTATTTATTACACATGAAGTTGGTATGAAACATATACAATTTTATTACTTATTACACTTGAATTAGTATGAAACCAATACAATTTTGGTACTAGTTACACATGAAATGTATAAAACATATACTATATTAGATACTTATTTCACGTGAAGTTGGTATAAAACATATACAATTTCGGTACCAACTATGCATAAAATTGGCATAAACCCATATAATTTTGGTATTAATTAATAAAATTGATACGAAACATATTCTATTTTCGGTACTTATTACAAATGAAATTGGTATGAAATCTTTACAATTTGGTACTACTTACTCATGAAATTAATATGAAACATATACAATTTGGTACATTTATACATGAATTGATATGAAACCTGTACTTTTCGGTACTTATTACACATGAAGTTGGTATAAAACATATACAATTTTGGTCTTTATTACATTTGAAGTTGGTATGAAACATATACAATTTTGGTATTAGTTACACGTGAAGTTGGTATGATACCTATATTATATTCGAAACTTATTACACGTAAAATTTGTTATGAAACATATACAATTTCGGTACTAAGTATACATAAAACTGATATGAAACCTATATAATTTTGGTACTAGTTACACATGAAGTTGGTATGAAACCTATACTATATTCAAAACTTATTACACGTAAAGTTGGTATGAAACCTATACAATTTCGGTACTAAGTATACATAAAATTGGTATGAAACATATATAATTTTGGTACTAATTATGAATGAAATTTGTACGAAACCTATACTATTTTTTATATTTAATACATATTAAATTAGTATGAATTTTTTACAATTCTGGTATTTGTTACAAATAAAAGTGATATGAAACCTATACAATTTGGTATAAGTTACATGTGAAGTTGGTATGAACCTATACTATTTTTTGTACTTATTACACGTGAAGTATGTATGAAACACATACAATTTTGGTACCATTATACATGAAATTGGTATGAAACTTATACAATTTTGGTACTAGTTACACATGAAATTGGTATAAAACATATACTATATTTGGTACTTATTACAGTGAAGTTGGTATGAAACCTATACAATTTCATAAAATAATATAAGTTTCGTACCAATTTTATTCGTAATTAGTACCAAAACTGTATAGGTTTCATACAAATTTTATGTATATTTAGTACCGAAATTGTATAGGTTTCATACCAACTTCACATGTAATAAGTACCTAATATAGTATATGTTTTATACCAATTTTATGTGTAAGTAGTACCAAAAGTGTATTTTATTTCATACCAACTTCATGTGTAACTAGTACCAAAATTGTATATGTTTCATACCAACTTCACGTCTAATAAGTACCGAAAATAGTATATGTTTCATACCAATTTTATGTGTAACTTGTACCAAAATTGTATAGATTTCATACCGATTTATGTGTATGTGTACTAAAATTGTATAAGTTTCGCACCGACTGTATTGATTTCTCACAATTAAAAGTTCAACTTTTAATAGAGGGGTATCATAGTTATTTTAATAAGATAGAGAGTTAGAACAAAATTTTAAGTTGCAATAGGAAGTTTGAATCAAATTTTTCTGACATGGAGACCGATTCCATAACTATGTGAATTTTTTTTTAGTTTTTCCTAAAAAAAGGTTTCATATTCATTTATTCTTCCCTTTATTATTACTAATAATTCGACCATGTTCTATGGGAATTATTGGGTTAGCTAGTGTAACACATTTAAATTTGTTTTCCCAAAAATTGAAGAATAAAGTAAAAATAAAAACATGTGGAGGACCACATAATTAAATGTCAACTGAGACTCAGATTGGATCATACCAAACAGGACAATCAATAAAACCTTGATGGTGAAGTTGCATTATTGAGGTGAGGCATACAATCCAAAACCTCTATTTTAGTTTATTTTTGTGATACTAACTTGTAATTTTTATTGATAGTCAAGTTTTTTTTTTTGGTTTAGTTTTCTACTAACTGTTTTAATTTGAAATGGGTTGGGTGAATATATATATAGGGTAGTTAATGTTGGGAGACATGTAACAAACAATACAAAAATGGAAAATCCCACCGTCGATCCAATGGTCATACTTGTCATCCACATTGAGAAAAATGGTTCGATTACTGGATCTACCCTTATGTTATTACCCTAATATGAATCAAGCGTGAACTCACGTGTTTGGGTGAATGATAATTGTTGGATTTGTGATTAGGATGATATCACAGCATGTCATTAACCCAATTGAATTATAAGTTTAAGATTACTTTTTGATCCTATCCGTGGATGGTTATTGATTCCCAATGATAGAAGAAAGCAATTTGAGTGTTCATATATTCACATGCGAAAAATAAAATATTATAATGTTTACAAATTTCAAAATTTCAATATCTATATATATATATATATATATTATCCATTTATTCATATATTTTTTATAAAATTATTGAAAATTAAAGTTAATTTAATTTTATCACTTTGACAAGCATTTCGCTAGTGTCACGCTCTATTGACTTTTGCTGAACTCACAGCCAAATTTGATTCATCCACGAGATTATCACTTTACATAATTTTATTCGTTTTTCTGACTTTGAAGATATGATCCGAAGCAAGAGGAGGATATGCAGACTTTGGGTGAATTCAAGCTTCCCCACTTCTTTAATTGCCCTCCTTATTTCACGTAAACCTCTCCACTTTTTTTTTTTTTTTTTTTTACCATTTTGTAATTTTTTTAGTATCATTTTTGTCGCTTAAATTGGTATTTATATTGGGTTTTTTCTATTGCTATGAAGCAAGCATTTTTTGTGGATTCCTAGTTTTAAGCTGTAAGAATCTCGGCTTATTTCTTGATTTTAGGATTGCAAACGAAAAATCAGTGGTTGGATCAAATTTGTAGAGGTGTGGATGTTGAGAAATTAATGCAATATCTACTTGCTGAAGGATAAACAAAAGGAAAATATATGAATTGATAGGATATAACGAACAAATATTTAAATGTTACGTGTTTGTGTTTTTTTACCTCCAATTGGAATTTGCTGTGTTCTTCGAGTGGAATAAGTTAGAAACAATGAGAAATTTATGTTGTCTTATTGAGATGATTTATTATAGACTCCAGTGTGCACCTTTTTTTTTCCTTCTTGATATAGCCGCACAATTTGTCCAAATATATCCTTAGCCTGTAGGTGCTCGAGTTATGGGGCTTGTTGATGCTGCTTGTATTGATTCATCGGCTGTTGCAGCATTTTTTTTATGAGTTAATGATGTTTTGCTAAGAATCTCAAGCATCTCAATTCTGGGTGAAATTGTCAAGTTCACTGTGGTGGCTGATTTTTCTTTTGTAGGCATCGAAGAAGTAGTTCTGGACTCAAGCCATATCTTTTGCCTTGTCATTTTCAAATAATATGAAAGGAGCTCCCAAGAAAAAAGAGCTAAACTGAATGACAGTTAATAACTAGCTCTAAAGTAACGATCACTAAAGTAGTTGATACTAAACTAGTTTAGTAGCAGTTAATGATATAGAGGATGCTATTATGTTGCCAGTAGCTAGATTCTACTTTAGTGGCTTCCTTGATTGATGAATATGTTGGGTTGTACTTATTGTGTGTCAGTTGATATTGGTTTATATGATGTTTACTCCTTCAGAAACATTTAGAGTTGAGTACAGGGGTTTTATCATGCGATGGTGGACAGATTATGCACGAAAATATAAGACTGGTGCACTAACTTTGTGTAAATTTTCGTGCATCAGTAGCTGATTTTAATTTTCGTGCATCAGTGAACTGATGCACGAAAATACAACACTGGTGCACTAACTTTGTGTAAATTTTTGTGCATCAGTAGCTGATTTTACTTTTCGTGCATCAGTTACTGATTTTTCGTGCATCAATTACTGATTTTCAAATGTAACCGGTTGCGGTTCCGGAACCGGTTCCAAACCGGTAGCACCACGGTGCTACCGGTTTGGATTTAAAAAACCGCCCCGGACCGGTTCGATACCGGTTCCGGGGCTGACCGGAACCGGTTAGTTCGGTTCCGATTCCGGACCGGACTAACCGGTCCGATTTTGGACCGGGTCGGGATCGACCCGATCCGATAAGCACCCCTACTAAAGGTTCAATGGAGCAATCATTCACCTGATGAGGCAACATGGGAAAAAGAAGAAGAATTATATGCTAAATATCCAGATGTAAAATGCGATACAAGTTTCGAGGACGAAACTTTTTAGAATGTATGGAGATTGTAATGGTTCAATTTTAATGAAAATTATTGGTCCAAATTTTTAATTTAAATAATAGTAATAATAATAATATTAACATTTAAAAAAAAAAATTAGAGAAATCGTGTGAAAGCCCGAACATTATTTTATTTCCTTCAATTTCATTTCGTCTGCTTCAGTTCATCCGATTTCCCTTCTTCTGTCTCTTGGTTTCCCGTCCGTTTCATTCGCTTGTTTCGCCTTTCATCTCCCTCGTAATTAATTGATCTTCGTCTCTTTATCTGCTTCCACTTGTAACTGATATGAACCCTATTAAGTTCCTGCCAAACAAGAATTCATAAGCCATTTTTCCGTCTGTTTTCGAGTTCAGAAAAAGAAAAATTTCAGATTTCGTGGGTTTCGATTTTAGCTTCGGAAATCACTTCTAAATCAGAATTGTAGCGAGCATCAGAGAAGAAATCAGAATTGGAGCCGAAATCATAAAGAATTGGTATGAAAATTTGATTTTTAAGTTTCGAAAATTATTTCTGTTTTCGATTTTTTATTTGTTATAGTTAGGTTAGTTGGATTTAAATTGAAGTTTTAGTGGTTTAATTTTCAAGAAAAACAATTTTAAGAATTAATTCGAAAATTTCTGGAAATTTAGATCGAAATGTATCTGGAATTTTGAAGAAAATCTGAGATTGTGTTTCGAAATTATTTCTGAAATTTGAGGATGGGATGAGTATGGAATTCGAAGGTTATTTTGGAATTTAGATCGAATATGTATTTGGAATTTTGAAGAATTCGAAGGTTGGGATTTTTCTGGAAATGGAATTTTGGTTCGAAAAATATTCTGGAATTTTGTATGTTAGTTCGAAAATGGTGATGGATTTCAAAGAGTTAGGATTATGTAGGTTGTTTTACAAATTTCAAATTTTCAATATATATATATATATATATTATCCATTTATTCAAATATTTTTTATAAAATTATTGAAAATTAAAGTTAATTTAATTTTATCACTTTGACTTGGTTCTAAAACAACCTACATAATCCTAACTCTTTGAAATCCATCACCATTTTCGAACTAACATACAAAATTCCAGAATTTAGTAACAGGGGTAATTTAGTAATAAAAATTGACCAGTTAGATTAGGGTTTAATAAATTGGACTTATGTGAAATAAGTTTTTTAAAAGGTATATTTAGTTGAAAAGTAAATATTTTGATAGATTTAGTTGAAACATATTTTGAAAAGTGTGTGTAATTTCCTCTATAATGTTTACAAATTTCAAATTTTCAATATATATATATATATATTATCCATTTATTCAATATTTTTTATAAAATTATTGAAAATTAAAGTTAATTTAATTTTATCACTTTGACAAGCATTTCGCTAGTGCCACGCTCTATTGACTTTTGCTGAACTTACAGCCAAATTTGTTTCATCCACGAGATTATCACGTTACATAATTTTATTCGTTTTTCTGTAAATTTTCTGACTTTGAAGATCTGATCCGAAGCAAGAGGAAGATATGCAGACTTTGGGTGAATTCAAGCTTCCCCACTTCTTTAATTACCCTCCTTATTTCACGTAAACCTCTCCACTTTTTTTTTTTTTTTACCATTTTGTAATTTTTTAGTATCATTTTTGTCGCTTAAATTGGTATTTATATTGGGTTTTTTTTATTGCTACGAAGCAAGCATTATTTGTGGATTCCTAGTTTTAAGCTGTAAGAGCCTCGGCTTATTTCTTGATTTTAGGATTGCAAACGAAAAATCAGTGGTTGGATCAAATTTGTAGAGGTGCGAATGTTGAGAAATTAATGCAATATCTAATTGCTGAAGGATAAACAAAAGGAAAATATATGAATTGATAGGATATAACGAATAAACATTTAAATGTTACATGTTTGTTTTTTTTTACCTCCAATTGGAATTTGCTGTGTTCTTCGAGTGGAATAAGTTAGAAACAATGAGAAATTTATGTTGTCTTATTGAGATGATTTATTCTAGACTCCAGTGGGCACCTTTTTTTTTTCCTTCTTGATATGGCCGCACAATTTGTCCAAATATATCCTTAGCCTGTAGGTGCTCGAGTTATGGGGCTTGTTGATGCTGCTTGTATTGATTCATCGGCTTTTGCAGCATTTTTTTTATGAGTTAATGATGTTTTGCTAAGAATTTCAAGCATCTCAATTCTGGGTGAAATTGTCAAGTTCACTGTGGTGGCTGATTTTTCTTTTTAGCCAACGAGAAATAGGCTCTTACAAGTTACAATGGGATAGATAAATCACGCCAATTCAGCCTATCGAAGAAGTAGTTCTGGACTCAAGCCATATCTTTTGCCTTGTCATTTTCATATAATATGAAAGGAGCTCCCAAGAAAAAAGAGCTAAACTGAATAACAATTAATAACTAGCTCTAAAGTAACGATCAGTAAAGTAACTGATAATATAGTTTCATAGCAGTTAATGATATAGAGGATGCTATTATGTTGCCGGTAGCTAGATTCTACTTTAGTGGCTTCCTTGATTGATGAATATGTTGGGTTGTACTTATTGTGTGTCAGTTGATATTGGTTTATTTGATGTTTACTCCTTCAGAAACATTTAGAGTTGAGTACAGGGGTTTTATCATGTGATGGTGGAGAGATTATGCCTTAGACATGATGTGATTTCATAAGGAGAATGTCCATGTATGTTGGCATACATGACAGTGTGACAAGAGGTTTTTCTATTCCTTTTGTACATTGCATCTCAACAATGGCCTTAATCTTTCAGCTTTTCTGTGTTTGCTTCAAATTATGGATATTTCGGTGCCTGCTTTACCTAAAGTAAAAATCTTGTATTGGATGTCATTCATTAATATTGTGTTTCTCTGAATTATATAATAGATGAACAACTTCTGTGAAATCTTATGCTCTCCATGGAAATTCATCATAATGGTACCAGATTTTCTTCAAAATTTATGGATCAGTGTTCTGGAGCTGCAAATACGTGACTTCTTCATTTATTCTGACCCATTTGCTCTTTCGAAGAGAAACCTTTATCCTTTTGACACGATATCTTTTCTTTATTTTGTAGTTTGCAGCCGGTTAGAGAAACTAGGGAGAAGCAGATACAACTCTGGAAGGAGCTGATACTTGATTTCTGCAGAACTCAAAAAATCTTTACCATTGGACTGGAAGAAGATTTCCCATTGTTCAGTAATCCTGGTATTGAAAGTAAGTCTTTCCTGTTTAAGTTCCTCTTTCAAAGAGATATATCTCTGTGCTGTTTCTATTTTAGTTGTTCCTCTCTTTTGATTCTTTGACATGTATCTGTGGAATTAATTTAATGTATGCCGCTATTCGTAGATAATTGACTCATTTTCAACCTGGTGAACAAGGTACTTTACTAACTAACGTTGGACTTGGCTCACAACCTGTGAATATTGGTTCTTGCTATTGTTCTGGAAATTGGTTGTGATTGTTCTTGAGCGGGACGTAGATCAGACTTAGTACTTAATGCTCAAAATTTGAACCCCAGTCCAACCAAAAAATAATGCCAGTCTCGGGTTTCCTCTTGTTGGACATTCACAACTTTACCCTTAAAAGTAAAGCATTATGAATCTGATCTGCGTCCTAGAGAAGGTGAAAGTATCGTTTGAATGGAAGAGCATTCAAATGCTTATTGGATAGCAATGATTATATAATAGCTATAACACGGGAGTGACCTTCAAAAGAAAATTATGCAATTAAAAAGGAATGGTTAATAGCTCCGTACCTCATTGCAAGTCCTGTCTAACATTAAAAGTTGGGGATCGTGGACACTTGAATTGCTACTTCTTGCCGATTAGAAGATGTAGTGATTGGCTAGCTATATCATTGTCTTTATGAGAGAGAACCTTGTAAATTGGTTGTTCCTTAAGTGATATTATTTGACCTGTTATTTTTATATTTAAGTTATAATTATTAATGCAAAATGTTTGTGATTTTGATTGTTGCTCACTTAGATGTTCGGATCATGATACTGCAGGATCTTTAAGTCATGAAGCTAGGGAGGCATTTCTGTCAGCCTTAGTTTCCGAAGGTATGTACACATCGTAGAACCTTTATAAAAAGTCTATTCACTTACATTATTAATTAAAATCGACAGGACGTGCGGAATGGTTAGATAAAGGTCACAGAAAATGTTTAATCCTTTGGCATCGGATCCAAGCTTGGGCTGACTTGATATTGCGCTTCGTGAGTATCAGTCTAATCTTCCATTGAAGTCCTGGTTTCCTCGAATCTTTTCTTTATGTAGGATGTCTCTTATGTCTCATCAGGTGAAGGATAATGGATTTGAGGACAGCGTCATGACAGTCGAGGAAATACGTTCAGGGGTCGAGTCTCGAGGGACAGGTGATACACATTCCTAGTTCTTGAATCTTGCAAACAGAATTTATGTACGAGAAATAAATTTGTTTCCATCTTTTATCTTTTATACCTGATTTCTGCAACTGGTACAAAATCTCAATCTTGTTTGTCCGTGGAAACCAGAGCTTCATGGAATCGACCGTACAATTCTAATGCGAGCCCTGAAACAGCTAGAGCATAAGGGGAAGCTTGCCATCTTCAAGGGAACCTCAGCAGACGACGAGGGTGTTAAATTTTCATTGTAAATTTAGTCTTCTATCAAAGACAAGCTCAACATTTGATGATATCAATATGGCAATGGAACATACTTGTGTCCGAGGTTGCCAAGATTTTTGTATTTACAGAATTGTTTTATCCATTCGATTAAAGAGGTAAATTTTCATCAAAATGTTTATAATTTGTGAGCAACTACAGTTGTCGCTCTTGCAGGATCTGCCTCTAATTCCGAGCAAGATGTGCCTTTAATCACATCAAGCACTAATCTTTATTTAAAAAAAAAAAGCATTCATCCCAAAGCAGAGTGAAACGACTATTACAACAAAATCCATGTACATCTCAACTCATACAGTATGCAGTTACTTTACATCACAGAATAACAGTATTAATAAATTTGTCTTATTACCACTCAAGTCAATCGAGGACTGAATACTACACTCCACTATTTTAATTTTGGAACAACCAATTTTTTAGTATATTTCTGAACGAGCAGTAGAGAACTACAGATATTTCACCATGCCACGACCCTCAATGCTGAGTTTCGTAGCCTGTAGCTGCTTCCGTTTTGGTGCTTTCAGTTGTTGCAGCTTCTTGTTCATCTGCCGGCATTAAAAAAATTGAGTGACTTGTGATCAACAACGAAAAAGTTAAGACGAGACTGAGCAAAACCATAGAATTATAGGTTAGGAGTAGGACCATGGCCATCAAATATCATGAACTTGGCCGGATGAGCACAACACACGGAGATTATTTATCGCTGATTTTATCATTAGAAACAAAAGGAAAGTGTGCCCAATCTCCAAAATACATGGGAAAAACAAATTGAATGGAGTAATATTTGAGCAACTAGGCAAGAAAGAGAACATTGTTATTCAATTTCAACCAGTGAGCAAAAAAGAAACGATCCATGTGGTAGAACCAAATGGTAAGTGATTGCTTTCTTGAGGTTTGGGTCATTGTTTGACCACACTCAGAAGCCATGGGTTATGGGTGTGAAAAAATAGATAGATATGTAGATTCTCCGTGGAGTCAAAATCAAACTTCGATGTTTTCATTGAAAAGCGACATATAGCCACCAAAGAAGGTACACACTTAAAAATGAAAGAGGGATGACACAGCTCTTTTAAGTGGTAGATGATCACAGAAATGCAAGCAAACCCAAGAAAGGTTTGGTACTTTTTATCTTTACAGAAACAACCCACTCTGACAATGGGAATCTATATGTTTATACTTCCTAACAACTCCAGGATTCTATACCTGAGTTTCCTTTATGAGATTGTCTCAAAAGGAGAAAGCTAACCTTCACCCGACGTTGATCTTGCACCATTTGTTTGGCTCGAGCTCGAACTTCATCTGGATCCACCTTGGATGAGGACGCACCACAAAATCCATTGACATTGCAGTAAAAAAACTATACGTTACCTGGTACTCTTATATATATTATGTCTATTTTTTCGACAAAAAAAAAACGATACCTATGGTACTCGAGCAGGAGGAAGCAGAATGAAAGTATCAAATTCTTCAATTAAATGGGATGAAAGGTTATATTTTACCCATTTATCAACCAACTCTTTAGCGAGTTTTCTGTTGGATGTAGTCTCCTCGTCAGATTTGGAAAAAAACATGATGACCCGTCAAAATATGATATGGCCATCACTCCTAGTTTTCAACATAACCCATAACAGTAGAAAAGAAAGTTATGATCACAAAAATGATCATCAAGTTATGCAAGCCCGACATTTCCAAGGCCACTCTTCTTTAGTTGTTCTCTTCTATCATACTGCTCTAAATCAATTGGTAACTGAAAGGCAAGGGCACTATTAGTGTCCAAACAATTTTTAAATTTAACAAGAACACTTACAAAATGTAGGGAAACACGGTTCATACATCATGCAGGATCTTTAAAACTGCAGCACGGATGTTAATATTCGGCAAGCTTCCATCGGGTAGTGGTTCAAGCCAATTCTTCAAAAGATTTAAAACTCCATGATCAAGGAACTCTTGCTGAAGTTGTTTTCTACAAAAAATAAAAATAAAAAGCCTCAGGAAAGAAGATTAAAACAATTCCAAATATACACAGGAAATATAGAAAACAAGAGGAACAAATGGCTAACTTTGCAAGGACATCCGTAAGAAGAGAGAGCTTCTTTAATTTATTTACAGCAGGTTTTCCCTGTCTATTCAGGTTTGCATCTTCTTCTGCAACAATTTCAAGCTCATCCATGATCTTCTCTACAAGTAGTGCAGTTTCTGCAGGACTATTTTCATTTTTCTTCTTTTTCTTTCCCTCTTCTGCCTACAAAATGATACAGTTCAAAAACCAGTGAACTCCCTAAAGTAAGGATGATCAAACCTGGTAAAAGAACAAAATGAAAACAACAAAAATAATAATAACTATTCATTATCATTGATTTTGTTTTATGACAGCTGATTCTGCATAAAACCTTTTGCATCAATTGAAAACTCATTGGAATATAACGATTCGATCTAACTTAATTCTTAAACATAGAAAAACGAGAGATTAAATTAACTATCAGATACTATGAATGAGAGAAACATGTATCAGAGTTTATTTTTGCATTGAAGTGCTTCAAGTACAATTACCATGACATTTGTTAATAAAAACCAAATTACAGAACAGAAAAAGGATAATGATCCTGCAGTGGATTATGTGTAAAGAGAGCAGGAACATTCGAGATCACGATTTAGGATAGAAACAATCATCATGAGTAAAGAATGTGAATGCAAGATAACACAATCAGTTTGGACATATTTGCTATTTTTGTTTATATAGACTGGAGTAGTTTGGCTACCATGGTCAATGATTTATGTCCAAAACGAAATTGTGGATCACAAAACGGTCATGTGCAAGTGAGAAAATACCATTAAACACTAAACAGGGAAGGATTCAAAACCAGAGCCAGACATTAAACAGAATGGAGCATGAAACTTGGCGATCCAACTTCTGACTTTGAAAAGGAGATCAAAAGATAAAATGAATGATCAAGGAAAAAAACCGAGAACACAAGCAACAAACGGAGATGTAGGTGTACAAAGGAAATTAAAAATGAGGCCTCTAATCTCTCCTTTCTCAAAATGAAAACAATAATGGAAAAATGGAAAGCAAATGGGAGCGGCGGCTTTCAAGGGTTTGTCTTTCATCCGCTTTTCCCTTTAATGTTGTACCTTTCTTTTTGTGGATTATAAGAGTATCATCTAATGGGCCATGCCTTAGCCCAAGAAAAAATTGAAGACTATAAAGATATGAATTGAACTCGAGAGAATAAGATCTTATTGAATCAGTTGTGTTAAATAGTAAAACAATAAGATATTAATGAATTAGTCAGTCCAAGTAAATACAAAATTATTATAAAAATATAAAATAAATTATTATTATATCAATGTCAAATAATAGCTGATCTAAGGGTTGAACCATTGAAATTCAATAAATTGTTTAAGGTTTCAAATGCGATACCATTGAAATTCAATAAACTGTTTAAGTTTTCAAATGCGATATGAGGACAAATTCTGGATACCGGGTCGTAGATGGAATGTTCAGCACGTGTAAGAATACAACCAGACACTTAGGTGTGGTCACATATGAAACTTTTTTCATGCATTAGTACAGTTCACCTGCCTATGGTTCTTGTCTACTTCAGGACAGGAAAAGGAAACAAAACAGTTGTAGAGCATGTGCAAAGAAGGCGAATTGCATCAAACAATATCAGGTCGCATTGTATATAATGGCTTGAAATCAAACATGTCGACTATCATGACTTTCCTACAAAAATCTTCTTAGCACGTTGGCATTTTAAATCTACAGCATAAAAAATAGGAATGATCTGACTGTATTAAGCAGGTCATTAAATAAAAACTGGGAGAAAGATGCACCTTTTTAATGAAGGATAATAAATTCAGTTTAAGGCAAATCATTAATAAAATATTTTGGCACTATCACAAACAAATTACCTAAATATCTTTACAAACTTGGTGGATTTATTGGATAACCAAAAACAAGCAAGTGAATCATCACCCACGACTCCTGTTGACTCATAACATAACTAGGTCGATGGTTCAACAGCCTTATTTGAGTAAATGCTAATGTTACTGCCAGTCACAAAATATAGAGGATCATGGTTATTTCACCTGCCTAGTTTCCACATAAGACATGACAGTTGATTTTCACGCAGCTATGCAGTTGATTTTCACGCAGCTATGCAGCGTTCATGGCACAGTAAACCCACATAATCATGAAACTAAAATGCAAAATAGCAAGCATATATGAAAATAAATGACATTTAAAATCAAAGATTAACGAATCAAAAAAAATCATAAGCACTAAGAAAATGTTATCTACTTTTAATGTTCTGAAACCCTAGTTTGTAATCCAAGTAAGATCCATTTCTAACCTGGGGAACATGACTTGGAGAATGTTCATTGTCACTTCCATGCCGGTCAGCAGGATCCACGCCACTGTCATCTATGAAGTTATCATCATCCAGAGTCCTAGCACCTTCTTGATCATCCTACACCATTTTGAGAGCAAACATAAAAGTGTATATCGGTATTATTGATGCTAGGAGCAAACTGAAGAAGAAAAAAAAAGAATGCATGGTGGAGCAAGCAGTAAAAGATTTGATATTTCCAAAGCCTGACGAGAGCAAGGGTAAGCGAAAATGACTCCAATACCACTTAAAACCGATCTGTGTGAAGAAGCAATTAGCGTTGCAAATCATGACAAACATATTTGGCAACATTAGAATAATCTGACTACTGAAAATGGTTTTCCCTCTTCTCTTTGTGAAATCAGATCTCAATTTAAGTTATAGCAATCAGAGCTTTTTTTCTCCAGAATGAGTTCACAACAATGGTCAGAAAGTCACAATTGTCACTGTCAAAATACTTGACTCGTATCCACCAATAAATAAATCAGTTCTACAACGGCCAAACCTTTATCAAATAATTAAAAATTAAATTGCAGATAATTATTAAACCACTGATAAACAAAATTTTAACTCAACGAACTTATTAAAGCAAACAAGTGCTCAGTTTAACGATATCCACATCATCAACACAAATCAGACCAAAAACTTCACTGAATTCAACATAATTCCACAACCAGGTTACACACACACCTCACACGGGCAAATGCGAACAAGTAAAGCACCAGAAAAATACTCCACTTCATAAAACACAAATTTTCAGTGACTGTAAATAAAATGCAGGACTCAAGTATTATGTAAACGATCTAAACCTCCGAATCGCCACCCGCTATGGTGGCCTTCATCTCCTTCATTTCAGGATCAACCTCTCTATCCCTCAGTCTCCCTCCTCCGCTCCTTGTCACCTTGAACTTCTTATCCCATTTCTCCCCCTTTCCTCCTTTTTCTCAACAATTTTCCTCTTATCCCCTTTCTCCCTCTTTCTCTTTCCACCATCCAAATAATCATCTTTCGCCAATCCAGCCACCTCCTGAATATCATCATCCCCACCGTAATCCACCTCATCATCATTCAATCCAAAATACGCTGGACCCAAATCTTTTGCCGGTGAAGATTTCTTTATAAATCGCTTTCGGGGCTTTGCTTTTGAGTCGCTGTACACCGGAGTTGGAGATCTCTGGTGTCTATCATCATAGCCCCATACCCTCATCACGATCAGATTGGATATCCCCGTCGAAGTCCATCAATGGCTCGCCATCTTCATCTCGGTAACTGAACCCAAAACACACACAACATCAACGCATTACCAAAAGGCATAATTCAACGTAAAAACAGTAAACTTTCACACACACATCACACATGTACACATACGCGAAGAGATGGAAGGTAAGGCAATTGACTTCTTAAACACCTAATTCTAAATAAAAATCCAAATCTTGTAAAAAAAACCACACATAAAGAGGCAGGCTATAGATGATTCAGAAACCCTAATTTTAAGATTTCCTGATTGGGAAGGAGACTTACGGATCGTTTTCATATGCCATGATTGATTGGGAAAATTACTCTCGTACAGCGCAGCTGTGTAAATGGGTTATATAGATATATGGGCGCGATATATAAGCGTTCGGTTTGTATACACAATTGCCTCGGTACTACCTGCGTCGTGCTTATGGCTGGGAGTTTAACTAATAACGGCTAGTTTGCTTCATCATCTTCTTCTTTTTTCTTTTTTTTTCTTTTTTTTCTTTTTTTGGCAAGGTTTTATTATATAAGATCAAATGAGGGACGCATGAATCTTACCCTAAGTAACACAATCCTTCTACTCACTCAATATACTGTGGCTCCGATCGCGATCTGACGAATGAGTGCATGTGCGCTGTTTTAAGGCGAATTAAGATTTTCTAATTCACACACTAAGATTTCCAAATCCGCGCATTAAGATTTCCAAATCCGCGTACTAAGATTTTCAAATTCGGTGCACTAAGATTTACTAAGACACGCACTAAGATTTACTAAGTCTTGTTAAACCTTCTTAATTCTCTGATTTTAATTTTTTTATTATTATAAAAAAATATTTATCCGATTTTAGGTTCAGATGAATTTTCATGGTTTCTAGCCGCTTTGGGTTGGTCAGAAAATTCTATTATATGGTAATTAGATAAAAAAATATTCATCATTATGTAATGACTCCAAGAAAAGACATAACAATATATGAAAGATTAAAATATTTGATAAAAGAAAGTATGACAACTTCTGTGATTTTGTAACATTTTTACGGAGGATGAAATAATAATTTTGATATATGAGTTTTGTGCATGAAAATTAATATAATGAACTTTATATGTATAACTTTTATTTTTATTGAGTTAATTTAAATGTTTTTATTAGTCATTTCATAAGGTAATAATATAATTCTCCGCAAATAATATGGTCATTTTTAATAAATTCATACTATTATCAAACATGCTGAAATACAAATATAATATGTGGTTTCGTTTTTCAAATTTGTTATTTTATGTTTTAAAATAAAACAAAATAACAATATTTCACTTTCATTTTTCATTTTCTAAAATATATTTTTTAGAGATCCCTATTAGATTTGAACTATATTGTCATCACTTGCTATAATTTTTGTAAAGCTGCAAATGTTAGATCCTATAATAAGATCTAATTTTAATGCTTTTAATAATGGTAAAGCTGCAAACGCCAAATTTGTTAATAATTTCATATTGTAAAAATTTGTCAATAATATAACAATGATGTAAGCTTGTTAAGTATATGACATATGTTTAACTTCATTTCATAAGTGTGTGTGTGTGTGTATATATATATATATTAATAGGAGCATTAAGTTCACTCAATTTTTTTGAAAATTGTAGCACTCACATATCCGCACCCGCCCGTACACCCGCATCATGTGACTTAGACCTTAACTCCAAAATGGCACATGGTAAATATACAACCAAACATGGGCGTAGCTAGAAATTTTAAATCGGGAGGCTGACATTAAAAATGTAATTGCTCTTTAATTTGTATAATTTATGCTAAAGAGGTAAAATTTCAAAATGTTCTTATGTAAAAACAATATATTATTTTTCGTAATCATTTTGTATAAATATTTCCTTCTCGTACTCGTTTCTTATTGTTTAATGAAATCTTTCTTCATAGTCATTAGTTATTCATACCAAATCTAAGGTATAAATATCTATACTATCTATACTATGTTGTAATGCAAGAGCACCCTAGAGTAACTTCTTTGATGAAGCCTTTTTCATAATTCCAATATTGTCCCTCATGTTATGCTATACCAATTTTTTGTAATCCAAGAATACCCACACAATACAAAAACAAAACCTATCAATCTAAAATTAAAAACACGAGCTTCCTTGATACTTAAAAATATAAACAATTTAAATAAATAAAAAACTAAAAAAACTTATATTTTATAATTCGAATAAATAGAAGAATTTTTTTAAAAAAATAAGGTAATTTTTATAAATATTTATTGTAATAAAAATATATTATATAAAAATAAGCGATTATATATGCACGCAATGTGTGCCGGTGTCGCTAGTAAATATATAATTACCAATAGCATAATCAAGGAAAAAATGAAGGAACGAAGAAAAGAAAATGCATTATTTTTATGTTGATACAAGCCAACTGATAACTGACTAACTGATATATATATATATAATTTTAAATATGGGTGGGCTGAAGTCGGGTTCCTACATTGGATCCGCCCCGGCAATCAAAACAAGTGGAATTAAGATTTACATAATATACAACATAGAAAAAAGAGATAATTTGATGGCTGGAATATAAGATGGTTCCTCGTGTATATATACAATGTAGAAAAAAGGGGATTTTATTTTGACATTAGAATGTTTTAGATGATAAAATATAATAACTTTGGTATTTTATATATTATGATCTGTTTTTTTTTTATGACAATACAATATACCTAATTATGGATGCGTTTGAAGACACAAAATCATTGAATGAAAATCTTTTATTTATAATATTCTCATCTAAAATATCATACTCGGGACATTCGAGATAACAACCACCCTCCCCTAAATTTATGATACATAAAAGGGATAAAAAACACATGAAAATTGGTTGATGGAACTCATGGTATCCGAATCCAAGGGAAATCCGAAAGGAAACAAATCAATGAGTTTGCACTTTCCAAGAATGACAGATGAATGAGTATTATTCATTTTATAAAATAAAATGCAATAATAGGAATATTTACTCGAAAATATGATGAAATGATTAGTTCTTGCTATGCTTCTAAACATAATTTACTTAGCTGAATGTTTATCATATTCTTAGTTACTAAAAGAAATTAATATGTCTTATTAGAACCAATTGCAAAAGTATCTTGTGATATTGTTCTCGTGCAAATATTATGTGTAATTTGAATTTAAGATGTACCAACCGAAGCTAAATGACAACGTGGTAGAATTATCATTGTTCTTCTGTTAGTCGTAAGCATTTTAGTATCTCTGATTTACCTTTTATTTGAATGATTTGAGCATGGTTAAATATATATATACTAGTTTATTGGCACCGCATAAGGTGCGGTGCCAGGTACTAGCAGGGGCGAATCTAGCCCAAATATTTAGGGGGGCAAAATTATAGTTTTTTAGGGCTAAAAATATGGGTTTTAAAATTTTGGGATATATATATATATATCTTTTATTTCAAAGGGAAGTAAGGGGTAAATTGTAGTTTTTTAGGGGTAAAAATATAGGTTTTAAAATTTTGGGATAAAAATTATAATATATATGATATATATTATTAATATATAATATTTTACTATTTAAATGCTTTTAATATATATATATATATATATATATATATATATATATATGATCTTTTATTGAATTTTAATTTAAATTCAAAGGGGAAGTAAGGGGGGAAATTGTAGTTTTTAGGGGTAAAAACATAGGTTTTTAAAATTTTAGGGTAAAAAATAATATATATAATCTTTTACTATTTAAATGCAAAGGGGAAGTACCAGATAAAAAAGATACTCCAGGAATCGAACCCGGGTGCACAGGTTCATCACCCAGTTCTCACCAGCAGACCAAGGGAACGTGATTGTAAGATTAGTAGTACAAATATATAATAGCCATTATTTTTTGAGGGGGGGCAGCTGCCCCCCTCACATAACACGTAGATTCGCCCCTGGGTACCAGCATGTTGGTCAATTTTTTCTTAAGGTGTGGTGCCCGGTACCAGCATGTTGGTCAATTTTTTCTTAAGTTGATCAAAAATAACATTTCAAATAACTTATTTTAACAAACATTTTTTTAAAAAAACGACAATGCTAATGTAATTGAATTGGAAAAATAACAAGGACTTGCTCTAACTTTTTTTTAAAACAAATGATGCTCATCTCACTAAAAACTGGAAAAAAATAACATTTGTGAGCATGATTAACTAATCAAGATATATTTTCTCATAGTCGGTTTAGGCCAAACCCGATCATCAACAAAAAAAATTAAAGCGAGCATGCTACTGTAATTGAATGGAAACAAAATAACCAAAGGACCGACTCTAACTTTTTTTAAAAAAACATGATGTTCATCTTACTATAAATATAAATTGAAGTTGCGCACATCAACAATCGATTAATATATTTTTTTTCTAGTCGGTTCAGGTTAAACCCGCACATCAACAAAAAAAAAATTTTTGAAAAAAACATTTTTTAAGAAAAAAAATTGTAATAAATAGTGAATTACTATTCATTACTATTCTTTGCAATAGTACTATTACAAACCTTGCACACTTAGTGAATTCTTACACACTTTTATAAAAAAATTATTTATTAAGAAATTAAAAAAAGTCACTGTTACACTATTTATGGGAATAGTGAACTCTTAGACACTTATAATAGGTAAAAAAATAAAAAATAATTTAAAATTTAAAATAAAAACATATTTTATTTATTAAGAAATTATAATAATAGGTAAAAAATAAAAATAAAAATAATTAAAAATTTAAAATAAAAAAATATTTTATTTATTAAGAAATTAAAAAAAGTCACTGTTAAAAAATAAAATATAATTTAAAATTTATTATAATAATAGGTAAAAATAAAAAATAATTAAAAACTTAAAATAAAAAAATATTTTATGTATTAAGAAATTAAAAAAAGTCACTGTTAAAAAATAAAATATAATTTAAAATTTAAAATAAAAAAAAAATTATTTATTAAAAAATTAAAAAAGCAACTGTTACACTATTCATAGGAATAGTAACTCTTAGTCACTTATATAATAGGTATAATATATATATATATATATATATATATATATATATATATATATATATATATATATATATATTTTAATGTTTTGAATCTTCTTCCTCAACATTGACAGATGCAATGGTTGGAAATTAAAACCCATATTTATTGATTGTACTAGAAGATTTTCCCCATTTTCGATAGTAGTGAATTTACATGAATAGTTAATATATTACTTGTTAATGATGATTTAGATAACCTTCTTTGAGCTCTTGATTTTACTTCTGATGGCATGATGAAGCATGGGTGGTTACTATTGGTTATAGATTTAGTGGGTGATTTTGTAGTCTATGCATGCAATGTGACTGAGGCTGTGAGAATAGACACCAGAGTCCTTTCCTAATCCTCAGTTGAAGCCCAAGTAACCTCAATTTTGTTGACCTAATTATGCACGTCTAAAGGTTCTTATCCAAAAAACCTAAAGTAAAATTTGGAGATCTATTTTAGTTTTGGGGAGGCACAGAGCCCACCACCGAACTGGTCACTCTTAGGTACGAATGCATGCCAGTCTGGTATCGTTCAAAATCGTTTGATCTGGGGTTTTCCTTTGTAGTTTAACTGGATATTCTGTGAAATTAGTCAAGAGGAATTTTTACAGGGAAGTTACCTAATTGAGTCTCTTGATACTTGTACATATCATATGTCTGTAAGTATGATTTAGCTAGTATCTTAGGCGATTTGTCATGAAATGGTACAAAAGATGTGATCTGGTGGATGTTTGAGGATTAACTTATAGCACAGGTTGATTAATCAGTTATATCTCCTCGAAAACGTCTATAAAATACATGTTGGAAGCTGACTATAATCAAACTTCATCAGTACACAAAGAAGTCTGAAGATGGTTTGTGGAGCCATTTACATCAGAAAGGAGAGAGGGTCAAATCCTAGAGGGGATAATGCTCACTTCATATTTGAGGAGAAACAAGCAATTGGTGTGGCAGATGGTGTCGGAAGTTGGAGTGAGAAAGGTGTTGATGCTGTAGACTATGATCGAAAACTGATGTCTAATTTTTTTGTGGCGCTTGGAAACTATCCTACCAAGGAAAGTAATCATAATTTTAATCCTCAAGGAGTCTCGAATGAAGCATACGTGAAGACTAAGGTTCCAGGATCCTCCACAGCTTGCATACTAACACTCAAAAACAATGCGAGGTTTTGTTTTGTTCATTATTTCAGGTTTGGTATTAGTCTCTTTGCAAATTGAAGCTCCTTTCTTGGTTTCTTATTTTAGGTAACGTGAAGGCATTTGTTTAATTTTTCATTGAGTGTACAGTCCTTGCATGCTGTTAATGTGGGAGATATCGATCCAGACTAGTCGCTTCAATTGTCCATATCTGCTTGGTAAATGTGCAACAACACCGAGTGTGGCACATGTATTTGCATTTTTTGCAGTATTGTGCTGTTCTAACATTATTCTAAATCTAACGTTCCACCTTTTAGTCCAAGAACCCACAAATAACTGGCGTATGGAATTGAAATGGATGGACAAATCTCGAGCTGCATGGGTTCCAAGTAATTTAATGTAATCTACTTTTTCAATGTTAAGAAATCTAAATCTTTGAGGTTCCCGCAAATAGATCGACTCAGACGAGGTTTCAACTACTGCCATCTTTTTCACACCATTTTCTCTCAATTATTTTCCGTTGTGGTTGTCATCAATTCACAGGTTTCTGAAATGCCGGTACAAGCAGGGGACATTATATACTAGGCACTGATGGCCTATTTGACAACTTGTTCACGAAAGATTTTAGGGACGTTGCTAACTTCTTAGGAGGGGCAGGAGCAGATCCTTTGTATATATAATTTTCTGCTCTCTGTTATTTTTCATGTGATTAAGTGCATTCGGCCACAAACTTGTAATGGTTTAATGTGATAAATTCTAGGATAAAATATCTAAATGACTTAAAATATTACAACAAAGACCACCCACGTCAGGAATTTTCACTCATTATTTGGGGTTGATGTTGTGCAAACAGTACAAAATTTTATTTCACAATATAAAATTAAAACGTCATTTAAATTACATCATACACACATTTACACACGATTGGGTCAATTTGAAGTTATTCATGCATAACAGCATGGATGCTTCGACTGTTCGGCATGTTGAAAAAAATATTTGACTTACAAGCCGTTACACATTCAATTTCCAGAAACAAGCAACACCATCAAAAAACGGTGGAACGATAACTAATATCCAATTGGAGTTTACGTGACTACTTAAGACAACATATGCTGGAAAACTGCAGAAAAATAGCTTCAATTCTACAAGTTTTTCTTTGCATTAAAAATTTTGTGAAGGAAGCAAAAAGCTTCGAAGAGTCGAACAGCTTCCTTTTAGCCGGAGAGACACCATTTAGTGTTTACATATCAAGTTTGAATTTCTTTTTTGTACGAGGAAGACAATTCTTATATTTGTCCCTGCTCGATCCGCCGATCCGCCTCTAAGCATTCTCATTGCGATTCCCCCAGCCACTTATCCATGCGGAAGAAGCTGCAAACCAACTCCATGAATTAACAATGCTGAAGTATGGTGGTGCACCATATACCACCTTCCATGGTGGAATTCATAAACATTAGTTACATTAAATGCCTCGGCATCCAGGTCAACATAAGCTTTCATTGATACCCAAGCCATATCTGTCAGCACCCGAGTTCTGACATCTCGAACCTGGAAATCAGCAACATTCTCCCAGCTAAAGACTAGCTGCCAGCTCTCCATGACCGCACTGTAACTGCAAAAAAAGTTTAATAAATATATTATTGAGACACTAACAGGCTGAAGCAAATAGTTGACAAAAACCGCTCCATGATTCTCAATCAGATCGTCTTTCTGGCACCACATTTTAACTACACGTTCAAACCATGTACAAAAGATTATCAGCCTTAGTTTATGTCAACCAAGCATAATCTTTTAGGACTCCATATCCACAGAGTCGAGCATATAATGGCATGAAGGTAAAAAGCCAATGAGTCAAGGAAGCAAGCAAACTAAATATCATTGAAGAGGATTTACCATTTTAGTCCCTCAAACTAAAAATAATGTCATAGTGTTCACCATATAATGGGGTTGGCAACGAAAAGTGAATGACGTCAACTTAACAAGTGGTGTACATCGTGTATCAGAACCTAAGGAAGTATCTGTTAATCAATCTCAAATTCTTCTATACGTTTCATCAAAATTTCTATAATAGACTCCTTAAAGAGCACTAGAAGATTAAACAAAGAACTCAGATTTCAAATGACGAACTAAGAGTCCAAAGCAAGGTGCGATAAATAAATCTATAAATTCTTTGGACAAGAGATGTGACTTGACTATGAATCAAATCAAGTAGGAAGCAAGAGGACAATCTTGAGTGGCAGTTATATTTTACCTATTACAAGATAAAGGTTATTATTATATTAGCAAAGCTGAAATTTTTTCCTGAATGGATGGGAAGCCGCATACCCACTAAATGACTCGCCATTTGCATGAAAACAATTGACATAATCCGCATTGAGCCAAAATAGAGCCATATCTGGAAGTGTTCTGTCTCTCACTGTTCTAAAAAACTCCAAATTGATGTTTACAATGGCTCTTGTGGCTGCATAATAGGCTTTCCATCCATTGAGTGGTGTCACATTATCATGCTCCAAAGTGAAATCCTAGGCCATGAGGTTCAAGCAACAGATTCAGCAATTTCTTACAATTTCAAACAAGGACGGAATTTTTTTTGCTCGTCTCTACTTTAAAATATCGAACCGCCCTCCTAATCCTGATTTCAATCCAGCCATGAATATGGGTGAACAAAAAGAATCTTAATATATGGGTTCTCATGCATTCTATAGAAATTAAAGAATCTGTGACCAACCTAAAGTTTTAAAAAAAAATTTATCTTCTAAATGTTACTTACCAAGTGTCCCACGTGTACATTTACAAACAAGTTTTCGGCTGCATTTCTAGTGACCAATCATGTGAACTAACGTTACTTCAAAACAAACTCAGAATTTCCAACTCCATACATATATGCAAAAACTATGGCATGCTAAAATGCTACCACTGGAAGTAAAGTAGCAACATTTCCGCGAAAACTCAAGACTACCCGCAAGGTAAGCCAAACCGACCCAAACAGTCGCTTCAAATTCAACAGTAACCCCAAAAACTAAATACAATTAAACAGCTGAGGTTATCACGTAAAATAACTAACATTGATTCGTGAAGCAAAATATCTTCTTCTTTTTTTTTTCTCTTACAAAAATCAAATAATATTAAACCTTATGAAATAGGGCCTTCCACGCGTTATCATCATTGGCAGCTTCACGCATGCGCGAGTTCGTCATAGAGAGCCTACAGAGGCTCGGGTAGTCCAAGTAACTCAGTGCATGCGTCGTGATCTCCGGTACCAACTGCTCCATCATCGACACCCCTGTCAGCCTCTCCGCCGCAATCTCCCCATTCTCACACCCATTCAAAAGCGCAATCATTTCAGCACCGCTACTACTTTTGCTCTGCTTGGTAGCACGTGCACAGTCACTCAAATTATTCAATTCAGACTTACTCGATTGTAATTTCCCCTTCCAGAAAATCAAAACTGTCGAGACGAAAAAACAGGAAAAGGTGACCGCTACGGCCACGAAGGATGACATGTAATAGCTTGTTAAGGGAATTCTATAAACAGTAAACTCCATACACATGTCATGGAATTAGAATTACAAAAGGATTTTATCACTTCCAGTTCCAGACCCTGATAAAGGGGTTTAGGGTTCGGGGTGTGATTGATAAAATCAGAAAGGGTGGGAGATTCTTAGGAGGGGGAGGCGGAAGAAATGGAAGGCGAAGGCCGAAGAGCGACAGGTCAAATGTGCATATAGTCAAAATAATTTCCCCAAAATTTCCATTTCAAAGGGTATAATGGGAAATTAAAGTAAATTGCCTGGCCGTAACAGTCAATGCTGGTATAATAATCTTCAAATTTTTTTTTTTATTTTAAGGATTAATCTTCAATTATTTGACTGAATCCATTGGAAATGCTAACATACGCTTTCCTCAAATCTGTCCGGAACACTATGCTCTCACTTCATCTCAATTCCACATATCGGCCATTCTAATTCCCTCAAAATTTGAAACACAGTTTCAGATTTAGTAACATAATCGTACATTTTACAGAGCTTCAATTCAATGTCAGATCAAGATAAGGGTAAATCTCATTCACACACGAACTTAGCCTCGTGTGTTCTGGCCGCCATTTTCTTGATACTCTTAATCGCCGCCGCATCCATCGTCTATTTCACAGTTTTCAAGCCCAGAGACCCGACACTCATAGTCAACGCCGTCCAACTCCCCGCATTCTCCGCCGCTAACTCAACCGTCAGCTTCACTTTCTCTCAGTACGTAACCATCAACAACCCCAACCGCGCCGCCTTCACTCACTACGACAGCTCGCTGCAGCTGCTGTATACCGGAAGTCAGGTGGGTTTGTTGTTTATACCCGCCGGTATGATCTCCGGAGGTAAGACTCAGTACATGGCGGCCACATTTTCCGTTAAGTCCTTCCCGATGTCGGTTCCTGTGCACCAAGAAAGCGTGGGGCCCGCTGTACCAGATGGGCGTATTGGTTTTGGGTTCGGGCCGAGCATGGAGGTGGAAAGCAGGCTTGAGATGGCGGGTCGGGTTCGGTTTCTGCATTTCTTTACACATCGGGTGGAGGCCAGTGCTGAGTGTAAGGTAGCCATTGGAGTTACGGATGGATCTGTTCTAGGCTTTCACTGTTAGGCTAGTCAGTGTAGTAGAGATGGAGTCGTGGCGGTGATGTTAATTGTTGTCTCACTCGACACAACAAAAATAGAAGGATCCATTGACGTTTACACTGTATTATGTGTACTTACAACGACAAATACTAGTTCATTTTCTTCAAAATATCATCCGTTGGCATTCCACAAACTGAACAAGTGCCAAGATATTTAATATAAATAAGATTGGCCAAATTGTCACCGAATTTATTAATTTTCAGTAATACAAGTCTTGAAATGTATCCAAGAGTACATCTTATGTGACACGATAGATGGAAAATCTTTTATCTCAGGCAATCCCAATTAAAATTTGGATTACTCAGCCTAAATCAACAAGACTTCAACAGCAAGGCAAAAAATGACCAATCAGTAGAAGATATAGTTAGGGGACAACACATGTTTCAACTAGCAGATTAAGGAGCCTGAGCCTCGTAACCGTAAGGATTCTTGCTGGCCCAGTTCCATTGGTCTCTGCACATCTCTTGAATGCCATATTTTGCCCTGAAACATTGCAAACCCGTCAAGTTAGCCAAAATGTGGCAATTCAGGTACTTTAGCATTTTAAATATGAAAGTTGTCGATTGTGTGGTGCTGTTAAGAATGGAGTGATTTCCTCTTGTTAATGCAATGCCTCAACATAATTCAACACTTACTTCCAGTTCAATTCACGTTCAGCTTTTTCTGTTTCAGCATATACGATCTCAGCATCACCAGGTCGTCGATCAGCCATCACTAGTGGAATTTTCTGAACAAGCATTCAAAAAAGCTATTAACTTCTGCAAGAGGGTTTCGCTTGATACACGATTTTAACAAATAAACATGCAGTGTACCGAAGAACTTGATACAACAACAACAACAACTAAGCCTTTAATCCCAATGAGTGTACCGAAGAACTTGATAATAAGAAGAAAAAAATGCAAGGATACAAGCGTCAAGGGCCATTTTCAGAACGTCTTAATCTCAAGTTAGATGGTTATTATCTCAAGAACTGACCTTCCCAGACGCCTTTTCAAACGCTCCCACCATCTCCAACACAGACGTACCTTTCCCGGTACCCAGATTGTATACCTCACAACCTGCAGGCAGTTTAAGCATTGTCATCGATATAAGCTCATTGAGGGAAAGAAAAACAAAGGTCCTAAATGAGGGAAAGAAAAATACTCTAGCTCGAGAGGAGCCATAATCAGTCAATCCACTGAAGCATGTATCTTTAAGTATTTGAATTCCTTTTAGTTATCCGTATACTCAGAAAAAGGTGTTCGTGAACTTTCACCTACCACTATCATAAATGATTTATTTGAGAATCTCTGAGAATCACATGTGAGCATGCTACTCATATATCTGTGCAATATATTCAAGTTTTCTAAGTTCCCTAGATCTATGCTGGAATCCCATCAGAATAACCTCATTTTAGACAGGAAAATAACTATTAAACAAATACCCAACTCAGGGGTCGTACCTACAGAAGGGTCCGCGAGTTTGTTCAAAGCAGCGATATGGCCATCGGCTAAATCCACAACATGGATATAATCACGTACCTGGGAAAACACTACCGCAGTTAAAAGGAATATAAGTGAAATAAATATACTAATGCACCAATATCCAATGAATTCTTATCACTTAGAAAAAAACAAGTTTTCGGCCTGATTTTGAACAAAAATTTCTACATTGCAAACCACAACATTAAGAATTGCACAACGCGGAAACAATCTAATATGTAAAAATTACGATAAAATCCCAACTTCCGTATCCATGCGTAATGAATACCAAACCAGCAAATAAAACACTGGAACAGTTGTCTAAATTCCATGCATATCAACATACTTACCCCAGTTCCATCCGTTGTTTTGTAATCAGTTCCATAAACTGTCAGGGCTGGCCGCCTTCCAACAGCCACTTGTTGCACAAAGGGCATGAGATTGTTTGGAATCCCGCGGGGATCTTCACCAATATAGCCACTAGAATGTGCGCCAATTGGGTTGAAGTACCTCAGCAATATAATTTTCCATGTAGAGTCGGACTGGTAAATGTCACGACACATCTCTTCAATGAAAAGCTGCATAAATAAAATATTGTCAAGTGAATTCAATAATATGACACTTCTCGAGGAAATCACACAAACAACCCATGGGCTAACTACAGGCAGCAGTTTTTTACTCATATCTACCGAGATCAGCATAATCAAGGAGCAAGTCCACCAGGGGAGATACAGTTGTTTTTTGAAATTTTATTTTTTGAGCCAACACCCATCTAGCCCCCCATCCCCAAGTTCCTGGATTCAACCCGATCGCAAATTAATATCATTAGATAAGATTCATTCTAGAAACGTATGCTGATAATTGATATCATAATCACCTTTGTACGCCCATAAGGATTCATAGCACTTATGGGGAATTCTTCTGTGCATGGTACAACTTTTGGCCAACCATAAACAGTAGCTGAGGATGAAAATACAAGCTGAAAATTAAGTAGAATTAAATCCAGTTAGACAAGAAATCAATATACATGAAGCAACGATATAGTTTAGACAGGTACCTTTTTGCAGCCATGCGCCGACATGACTTCTAGTAGAGCAATTGTGCCAATAAGGTTGTTGTCATAATACATTAACGGTTTCTGCACACTTTCGCCAACCGCTTTTAATCCAGCAAAATGAATGACAGCCTCAAACCTTCATCGAGTGCAACATCAGCAGCAAATGTGGGGTCAATGCTCAAGTTTCTGGAAGAACCAATATAAACCTCTCTCTACTATTTATTAAAACACAACGAATCAAATTTCTATTGGTAAAATTAGCTTGTGACAAGTTAAACCCCATCAGCTATCCCGGAGATCTAAATTGAGATGAGCGTCTTAATATAGACTGTACAAGAAATATATAAATCATAGTCTTCTTAAATGAAAAAAAAAATATTATTAAATATGTATATTGAAGAACAAGACAGCATTTGTACCATGACAACCCATCTTGGTACCTAGTCTTAACTAATTGATACTACAAAACTATTGACCTATCCCAATCGATTATTAATGTTTTCTTGGGATCCTTGTCCAGATGTGCCCAAAGTGCAATCCAATATTTTAAGTTTTCCCACAATTGGAAGACATCTTCTTATGATCCTTCAAAGATTTTTTTCTTACTTTCTTAAGTTAGTTGCTATTCAATAATCTCACTATAATCCATGATTCTGAATTTGTAACTATCCTGAACATATATATAATCGGCTTACGTAGCACGTGCTATTTTTTCCGGACACATCAATGAAAACCAAATTCCGTTAAACAATCCAAGAATCTTATTCTTTTAAACAATCTAAAGATCTTACATCTGCTATATATCTTGCCCTTTCGGGTAGTTGGAGAACAATGATACGTGTCATTAATGGAAATAGTAACAGTAAAATGAGTATTTTGGCTGTAAGACTAGAGTCCATGAATCCAGATTCTTCATCAATCCCTACTAAAATCAGATATTTATTTCAGGATAAACAATAAAATAATACAAACCCAACAAAAGACTCACTTTTCAGAAGCAAAGAGCTTCTCAAGTGCAGGCTTATCCCGCAAATCTATCTGCAATAAATACGAAATACCATAGAAATGAAGTTAATAATTACCGTCATCAAGAAAACACCATCACAATTCATCTATTATAAGACACAGCTGTCTTAGAGGCTGAGACTACGATCAAGAAAAGCAAATTTCTCAGTTTCACTTTAAAATCACCCCCTCTGGTCATCCTAAATCATCATCAATTCAGAAAACAATAAATTCAAATATTTACCCCAAAAATAACATCACAGATCCAACAACACTATATTTCCAACATTATAAAAATGATAGACAGAATACGAATCAAATTTGCAGCAAAAGCCATAACTGGCATAGCTCCGGCTATATATGACATGATTCAATCGGCATATTGAGTTTGGACAGAGGCTCACTCCCATAGAGAAAAATGTAGATCAACGATCAAACTCATCATAGGCAATAAATTAGCTCACTATCTCACTCTTAATATTAATTGCACTAGTCCACCCAATCTAGCATCACTATCTAAACTAAAATGTTTACACCTCATCACGAATCCATTCACTTTCAAAGCCATACTCACCAGAAATTATCCAGAATAAAGCAGATCCAACGAATAACAAACAATTAAAACACCAAGGAACTCAACTTTACGAAATCAACCCCACTGCAGTACATAAATACTAAAGCAAGATCGACCCTTTCCACACAAACCATAACCAAACCCGAAATATCACAAAACCCCATAAAAATCCAAAAAAAGGAGAAAATTGACGAAAAGGGACCTTGTGAAAAGTAAGATTGGATCCATGTTCAGCCGCGAGTTCTTGGACTCTCTTGATGGCAATTTTGGAAGAATTGTCCAAATTATCCACCACCACCGCCTTGTATCCTCCCAACAGCAACTGCAGCACAGTGTGGCTTCCAATGTATCCCGCACCACCAGTCACAAGTATACTCGGAGACATCGTTTCGATCTAGGGTAGTGCCAAATCCGGAATAAAATTTGAGGATTGACCAGATTTTTCAAGGTGCAAAATGTAGGAGAATGGACAAAAGTGAACTCTAGAGACTGAGTTGGGAGTCTGTGTACATGTATAGTGTGAAGGTAAGCTTATATACAGGCTTACATAGATGCTGCCAATTGGTAGTGTTTGGACTTTGGACCGCCTGGGCATAGTATCTGTTTCGGGGTTAGGTCTTGGTTATAATACGTCTATCACTTCATTGAGAATATTTATATTTCGAATCATGTTAAATTTCCTATTTCCGAAACCGGATTCAACTTGTGAGATGGCATTATGTAATTATATAATTATAATTATCATAGATATTTTATTTTTCGTTTAAATAAAAATAAAATATTGGGTTTTAATTCAACTAACATAGATTGATTATTTTAATCATATAAATTAAATAAAAAAATGTTAAACAATGATTAAACAAATGAACTTAGGTTCAAAAAAGATATAGATCGAATATACTAAAAATGACATTGATAAAACATAGTGTTCTCTCGATTTCGGTTATATTAATGTTGTCTTAGGGACAATTCAATCATTCACATAGAATATTCCATATGGAGGGTTAGATGTCTCCATAATACTTCCCCGGGTAGCATAAAGGATAGGGAATCAAACTTTACTTAGTTTGGATGGAACATTTTCAATCTCAATTTGGTTGGGGCAGAAAGAATAGGGGAATTTCCCAAATATTCTAGCGTTTGTCACCAGCATAGTAGAGAAGGATCGGATTCTCGAAATATTTCTTGAATATACTGTGAAGATGTAAACTTCAATCATTCGTTACAGGCATAAATTCCAAAAAAGTCTTAAAAAAAAAAAATCAGGCTAAAGATTGGGCATATATTCATTCGGCTTGCTATGTAGAATTTGGTGACACATACTACACGCCAAATCAGTTGGCGTCTTCTGTTGAAACCGCAACCAAATTGGCGGCTAAGGTTAGTGTTATAATTTGTTATATTTGGGGTTATTTGATAATTATTTATTTAATTGAGGTTATTTAGTTAAAAAACTCATAAAAATGGACTGTAATACTCACACTGAATTTAATTGTTGTGTCTGGTTCATAATTCAATATAACTTTAACATTTTCCTTTTTTTATGATCTCATTACTTTTCTACATTCCTTGATTTCGTATTACAACATGAATAAAATAGGCCAACCAACTCGAACCGGCTTATGAAAATAATTGGTATTTGTTTATTTATTCTGTGTTAGTTTAAATGCATTTAATTTGATTAAACATGTACACCATCGATGACCATGCCTGCAACACCTCCTAGTTGAGTGATATTATTCAGAGGATAAAATTTACGTTTGAAAATTTTTGTTTGAAAGGATGATTTATTTACATGAATGCACATTAACTCGTTTAAACTTCCGGTTGATGAAATATTGGCAAAGCGGGGTATACACCTTGCCTCGCGATGCCAATGTTGTTGTAAATTGAAACTTTGGATAATTTGTTTTTCTCAGGCCCTATTGCCAGTGAGGTTTGGTTGCATTTTGGACAAATTTTCCAGGTTAAACCGCCTCATGGAAGATGGATATCTTATGGCGTCGAAATGGGCATATCAGGGAAATGATCCCATTTCTCATTCTATGGTTCCAATAGACAGGTAGAAATGATGCTAAACATAATACTATTAGATATTCGACGTCTCAAGTAATCGCTCGAATTCGTCAGTACATCTTAATGGCCGTTGATCTACTTTTCGTTTTAACATTGGAGGGGTTTCGACTTTTTAGCCTCCAATTGGCATATCCTTTTAAAGGTGAGAAAAGTTGAGGAAATAAGATTTATTCAGTGGAGAAACCACCTTATGGTCACTACAAGCTGAACACAGATGGTTGCTTGAAAGGCAACCCAGGTGAATCTGGAGTACGAGGAGTGATTCGAGATCATATAGGGAATTTTATTATGGGGTTCTATGATTTATAGGCATGGGATCGAACATTCGTGCAGAACTCATGGGTATTTTAAAGGGCATTGAAATATGCAGACTAAACAACTACTTTCCATTGTGGTTAGAAACAGATTCTTTGGTAGCTATGGTGACAGGGAAGACTAAATGAGAGCTTTGTCACATTTTGTGTCAAATTCAATCATTTATGCTAAACTACCCTCATGTCCCGAGGAAGGGTATTTCAGTTGCTGATGAACTTGTCAATATGGCAAGTCATGATCGACGATTCCAGATCATGCAAGAGGGATTGATAGGCAATAAAAGAGGTTCATGTAAGCTTGATAGGATTGACTTGCCGTATGTAAGATTCAATAATAAATTCGTGTAAATACTTTATTTGAGAGGTTTGGTCTGCCCCCTTCTCTTGTGTTGATGTTTTATTGTTCTGAAATTTAAAAAAAAAAAAAAAACATTCTTTTAAAATGGATTGGTTAATGTCCACGACCATTGATGTTGTAAATGGTTTCAGAGAACATGTCAAATTTACAGTGTTTCCTTGGTTTGAAGTTTTCCTCTAGTTTCATAGGACTTTTTTTTTTTTTTTTTATAATTTCATTAGTAATTTGGATATGGATATGTATATCCAGATATTTTATTTTATCTGACACACAAGGGGAACATGAACGAGAATTTGGACAAAAAAGCTTTGGCACATCCATCTGGATTGCAAAAGGACTTCCTACATATATGTGAATGGGACAAATCTCAAAGAGACGACCCTTCGTCCCTCTGAATCTCTAAATCATTACAACGAATAATTTACTTTAATGGGAAGAGAAACAAAAGCTTGCCGATATACCAACTCTCGACTCTGCCATTCATATTGTTGTTTTTTGGTTCCATATTTAGATAGGTGACAGTGGTTGTCCATTTATATAGGTGAATGCTACATATTTGTAGCATGGATCATCAAAATGCATGACATATGTTAATGAAAGATATAAACTAGATGTTATCAAGTTAAAACTGAGAATAAAAGAGCTCCCAGACTTAGTGGAAATGGATAATAGTTCTGTCTATTTTTGGGAGAGTCGAGTTTGATCAAAAAATTGAAGCCTCTTCCCCCACTAAAAAAAAGAGAGAATAAAACAAAATAAAAAAATCTCAAGATGGATAATCAAATCTATCCGTCTCGCAATTTAGAGACCACGAGCATAGCAAAAATTTTGTGTACTGGGTTTGTCCTAACAATATATAGAAGATTTAGATTGATGTCATCTCAAAAACAAAATTAAAACATCTTATGATGCCTAAACAATCGAACAATTTTACAAATTAGTTTTGAGTCAACCTCATATTGTAGAGCTTCAATAATATTATATAAAAATAAATTCAGAAACAAACTGTCAGAAACACATCTAAAAATTGAAACTAACTTAACTTTTTGCAAGCTGACAACATTTTTATTTGTGCTCCAAAAAAATCTCAATTTTGACATTACAAAATTGTCTTTAAAATATTGGGAATCATTATATGTCGAAAAAGTGGGGCCAGACAACTTGCTTTTGTCATAAATATATGGGAAAATAATAATAAACTAATAATAAAAAGGAGGGGTCATGTGAATATTACAAAATCATGATCAAAAAATAAAAATATAAATATTTTTAAATCATTAAGTTGCACCTTTTATTTATTTTTTGAAACTTATCAAGTTAAGTTGCATGCATGAGCTATATAACTAAAATTAATGATTTTTAATCGCATATATATTTGTATTTACTTCATGTTAAAGGGGGAGATTTAATAGGTTTAAAATTTAAAATATAGCCAAAAATAAATAAAATTATGAAAATACCGTACCAATCATTTGGTTTACTTTTCTATGGTAAATCGTTTCTTCAAGAAACGATTTCAACATTTTTTTCAATTTTTTATTTTTTTTTTTAAAATAAAAGGTGAATTCGTTTCTTACATAAACGAATTAACCTTTTCCATTTTTTTTTTAAATAATATAATATATTATTATTATATTATATAAAATATAATATACATATATGTATATATAATATATATATGTATCTGTATATATTATATATTAATATATATATATATATTATTATATATATGTTATAATAAAAATAAAAAAATAATTGTATTTGAGTCTTGTTGAGCGGTATAACTCATTTTGAACATGTGTACCTTGATAACATCTCGTTACCATCTTGTCGGACCATGATCATGGGCAGATCATACCCTACAGATTAATTATTATTATCGGGAAAAAAAGTTGTAAGAATGCAACTCATATTTTAGATATCACGCTGTAAGGATGCAACTCATGTTTTATGTCCGACCCGATTGAAAATACTAGCTCGGGGTACACATGTTCGTAATGGGTTGTCGTGCTCGGCACAGATAAAATAATAATAATAATAATCAACGCGTAAAGGGAGTGCTCCCTCTAATGCCGCTTTGTTACCAGCTCGTAGGGCCATGATCGTAGGCAGAACATGCCCTGCGATTTAATATTTACATATATATATTTTTAATATAAATTAAAGGCATAATATATACATACATATATATATATATATAATATTACAGTGTTGTGTCGTGCCAGTGTCGGCCCACGGGCCGGCACCCTTGGCTCGTCACGATCTATGTTCCGGGCCGTGCCTGGCATGACACGACACTATAGTAAAATGGTCGTGTCGTACCGCTCCGTGTCGTGTCGTGCCCATGTTGTGACTCGTGTCGTCCGCTCAATTGACATCTCTATGTAATAATAATAATTATTATTATAACAATAACAAAAAAATTAATAATAATAATAAATCTGTGGGGTATGATCTGCTCACGATCATGGCCCGACGATATATATTAATAATAGTAATACCCCACAGATTTATTATTATTATAATTTTTTTTATTATTGTTATAATAAGACTTACGATTATTCATAGAGATATCAACGGAGCGGAAGACACGAGTCACAACATGGGCACGACACGACACGACACGGAGCGATACAACACGACCCATTTTGCTATAGTGTCATGTCTGTCATCTATGCCAATAATTTACGTTATGCGCTTCCCAATCTTACAAACTATTATTATTATTAAATAATAATATTATTATTAGAATTATTATTATTATAATAATTATAATTATATACATGTATATATATATATGTGTATATATTATATTAGTATTATAATAATTTGATGGTGATGTAAAACATGAGTTGCATCCTTACAGCGTGATATCTAAAATATGAGTTGCATCCTTACAACTTTTTTTTTTCGATAATAATAATTAATTTGTGAGGTATGATATGTCCATAATTATGGTCCGACAAGATGGTAACGAGACGTTATCAAAGTACACATGTTCGAAATGAGTTGTACCGCTCGACAAGACTCAAATACAATTATTTTTTATTTTTATTATAACATATATATAATAATTTATATATATAGTAATATATAATATATACAGATACATATATATATATATATATTATATATTATATATGTATATTATATTTTATATAATATAATAATAATTATTTATAATTATATATAATAATAATATATTATATTATATTTAAAATAAAATAAAATGAAAAAGGTGAATTCGTTTCTGTAAGAAACGAATTCACCTTTTATTTTTTTTAAAAAATAAAAATTTGAAAAAAAAAGTTGAAATCGTTTGTTGAAGAAACGATTTACCATAAAAAATTAAACCAAATATTTTGTACGGTATTTTCATAATTTTACTTTTTGTTTGCTATATTTTAATTTTTAAACCTTTAAAATAATAATAATTAAAAAAGCTGGAGATTAGTTTAATCTTAATACCTGTACTATTTTCGGGGTGTCTCAAATACAAATATCTACTGTACAATATCCATAAATTTTTGAACCTTTGTCAACTTCTCCAAATCGGCGAGGAAAAATTTGCCATTTATTTCCAGCACCATTCTCAATGAATGTGGCTACGGAAATTATTCACAAATATATTATATATATATATATAAAAAAATCATTTAAGACATTAAGGTAATCATGAAATTTTTATGAGTTAATGTAATTTTGAAGATCATTACCAAATTTTTAAGATATTGTGCCATGAAATCTCAAGATAGATACTGTAATTTATAATACAAGGGTTATTGGTACAATCGTGGTTAGATTATTCTAAGTCTTAAACCCCAACTATTTACAGTTCAGGAGAATTCTTATATCTAGGGTGTGCTTGGTTTGAGGATATGATATGTGATGGATAGATTAAAAAGTGGATAATTGATTGATAAGTAAACTAATGGATACGTTATATTGCGTTTGGTTCGTAAGATTAATAAAGTATGATAAGTAATATTGTGTTTGGTGTACGTGATAATTAGGTGTTATAGTTTAATTTTATTCGTAGAATGACAAAAATACCCTCGGATAGTTGTGCACTTCTTTTATTATTTTATTTTAGTTATATTTAAACTAATCAAAATAAATTTATTTATATAATTTAATTATTAATAAAATATTATAATTAATTATTATTAATCAAAATACCCTGTTTTGCACTGAACTTTTACATAAACTAGGAACCAAAAATTGGTATTGCAACCCTCTCCACTGCAACCCTCTTCTTCCTCTCATTCTCCACATCCATTCGTAACTCCTCAATCACATGTATCATATGCTCTTCCTTGCTCATCTCTACATTTTCATCCATACAGATCGATGCAATCATTTGCACCACCGGTTGACTTTGATAATCCAAACTCTTCTTCAAAAACACTTTGATAATCCAAACTCATCTTAAAAAATTATGATTTATATTTTATTTCCATCGTAACATTTTCTTCCTCCAGAAATTTCATCCCATTTCCCATTTGTCCCCAATTTTCCCAACCATCAGCCAAGAGTTCACCATCGCCGGATGTTTGAAGATCCATCCTGATAAACATCATTTCCTATTGAGCGTCGAAGCACACGAGAGGGGACAATCTTCAACCTTCATTTCATTCTGAAGCTTTGAGAAATGCCATTTACAGACAGTGGAGTTTGGGAAATGAAAGGCAGATTAGTAAATTTGTTTTCTATCCAATCCACTGTACATAATTTGATTACACATCATAAGTTGGAGGTGTGATGCTACATACCGAGTTTAAGGAATTCACATGTGGGATGGATTAACTTGGAGTGCAGAAAAATGAGAAGAACAACAAATGTTGCAGGATAGCTGCGCAATCCCATGCTAATCACTTGAACCAAACACACCCTTAATGTATTATTATTAATCCAAACATAATTTAAAAATGATTATATTAAAATCAAGGATCTCTTGGTCTAATGACAAAACGAAAGTCCTCAAAATCCTCAATATTGAAAGATGTATTGGGTTATAGTCCCACCATGTACGTTGGTATTTGTCTATATTTATTGTAATTTAATTATTCTTTGTTTTACTTTGTACATTATTAGCGTTATATTTTAGTGTTGGAGTGATAATTGTGATGTTAAAAACAAAATATTTGAAATGAAACGAAATATTAACAGAAATTCCTATTTATTTGGGTTAATCTTTTTTTAAAAAAAAGTAATATGAGATAGATACTAAGTCACATAAGTTGGATGCGAGAGCGGATGCGGATGCGGATGCGAATGCGTGAGTGCGTCAATTTGCAAAAAAATTGAGTGCGGGTGCGCCTTAATGCGCCTATTAAAAATTAATAAATAAATAAATATATATACATACATACTGATGAAATGAAGTTAAACATACATAATATACATCATATTTAACAAACTCACATCATTATTATATTATTTACAAATTTACAATATGAAGTTCTTAACAACTTTGGTGTTTGCAGCTTTACCATTATCAAAAACATTAAAATTAGATTTTATTGAAGAATCTAACATTTGCAGCTTTGCAAAAATGTTATAGCCAGTGATACAACGTAATTTGAATCTTGTATTTGATCGTTCGTCTAGTAAGAATTCTCCAAAAAATATATTGTAGAAATAGAAATGAAGTATTAAAATTTTATTTTATTTTAAGATATAAAATAACGAATTTGAAAAATGAAACCAAATTGTTCATATTTATTTCAACATGTTTGGTAATAGTATAAATTTATTAAAAATGACTCATATTATTTCCGGAGACTTATATTATTACTTTATGAAATGACTAATATAAACATTTAAATTAACTCAATAAAATAAAAAGTTTTATTTATAAAGTTCATTCTATTAATTTTCATGCAAAAAACTAAGATATCAAATTTATTATTATTTACTCCGCAAAATGTTACAAAATCACAGATTTATCATACTTTCTTTTATCACATATTTTAATCTTTCATATGTTATTATGTCTTTTCATGATTCATTATCTATCTATTTACCATATAATATAATTTCATTACCAACCCGAAATACCTAGAAACCATAAAAATTCATCTAAACCCAAAATTGAAGAATTTTTTTTATGATTACAAAAAAAAAAAATCGGAGAATTAAGGAGGATTAACAAGACTTAGTAACTTAGTGCGCGACTTAGTAAATCTTAGTGCGCGAATTAAGAAATCTTAGTGCGCGAATTATAAAATCTTAGTGCGTGAACTAGAAATTCTTAAAGCGCGAACTAGAAATTCTTAAGTCGCCTTAGTGCGCCGCAAGCGCACCGAGTTCGCCAGTTCGCGGCCGGAGCGCCAGTGTGTGGAGGGGGGTAGGAGGATTATGTGACTTAGGATAGATATGGAAAATCATGTAATAAAAAAAACGAAACTTGTTTTGAAATTGCCACCTATGTTAGCGGCGAATGGCAATAGCGGCTCTCTAGCAAAATCATTCCTCTCCCCTATGCATCACAAACTACGTGTCACTCTCCCCGCATCCTCTCTCTTCCTGTCCACAAAATCCTAACACAGACACGTAGCTCTATATATTCATTCTCTCCCTCCATATTTTTACCCTACGATCTCACATTTCTGCGCCGCTTCCAATGTTTTTCATGCATGAGTCAAGGCCACTTCTGAAAGGATGACATCAGGTTCCGGCAAGGAAATTTCTCTAAATGCCAGAAGGGCAGGTGGAGCTCGCAGGAATTGGCTGCAGATTCAGCGGCTAAAGTCTCTGAAGGCGGAGGCTGGCCGCTTTAAGAATCAGAGTTCGGAGCCGCATTCGTCAGCTTCATCGGCTGGGTCTGTGGATAGAGGCGGTGGAGAAGGGGAGAGTTTTGGGAGTGAAGAAGATGGGTGGTTGGAGGGAAAGAGTGATGACTTGGATTTTGGGCACGTGTCGATAATGGGGAGGCGGAGGATGATGGAGGATTCGGTGGTGGTGGTGCCGCATCTCGGGTTTCCGGGGGAGTACTCATTCTTTGCTGTTTACGACGGGCACGGCGGTGCGGAGGTGGCACAGGTTTGCTGTGAGATGCTGCATATTTTTTTAGAGAAGCACATAGAGAAGGCCAAAAAATCACCGTTGGAGGAGGAATTTGATTGGGAGAAGGTGATGTCAGAGTGTTTTAGCAGTATGGATGAGGAGTTTGCAGAGGAGGAGAATGCGGCAGAGATGGGGTCGACGGCGTTGGTTGTTCTTGTGGGGAAGGAGGAGGTTGTCGTGGCGAATTGTGGAGATTCTCGGGCAGTGCTCTGCCGGGGTGGAGCTGCCGTGCCTTTGTCGAGCGATCACAAGGTGACACTGACTTGGTCTCTTAATACTATATAAAATAATAAAAATTAGATATGGACCCAAAATTTAAATTGGAAATAATTTTTAAAATTGGGAATAAGTTTGTTATATATTGGGAATAAGTTTTAAAATTTGTTTACTTTTTATATTATTTGAACACAGTTTATGTTTGTTGCATTTTTTATGTATAATTTTATAACATACGATAATATTTTATTATCTAATTCATGGTTTTAATCCATTCACGATTAATTAGGTCAATATAATTTTATAGAGATATAATATTTTTTTTGTAAAAGTACTTGAGCAGATATTTTTTCAGACGTAAAGAAATATTTTCTAAGCTTCAACTTATAATATTTCCTCAAAAAATTAAAACAACTTTTTTATTATTTTATCCAATATCGAAGCTGCTCTCCAAGACACTGTTCCCGAAGACAACGTCAAATCTTCTCATTTTAGGATTGTAGCTCATCTAGCACTAGTGTTATTTTCCAATTGTGAAAAGATAAAATAACCCCTCGTCCATATAAATAAAAAAACAACACAAGGAGATATTTATAAATTCCCTACATAAGATATATTGAAAATCAAATTTAGACTATTTTTTTAGTAATTTCCTGCCGATCCTTATTTTTACAAACTTTTATGATTTCACAACGAGATTGCATGAAATATAGAATATCTTTTTTCGTTGAAAGGGTTTGATAAAATTATTTATATTTTCAGGGCCTTGTTTTTTTAGATTTTGTTTTGGATATATGACCTGCCAAAATATATGCAGAAGGGATAGAATATGGTTTAAAAACTAACGACCTAATTTTTTTTCATATATCTGAGAAATATTTGAAGGATGGTATTCTTTTAAAATTTCTCAATTTATATATGACCGTGTACTATAATGCTTTAGTATTATTATTTGATCTTATGTTTCATTTCGAGATTAATCTTTTATTTTGTGCTTCATATACTTATATTTTTAATATTTTGGTTACATTAGCCGGACCGACCAGATGAGAAGCAGAGAATAGAAGCTGCAGGAGGAAACATCTTAAATTGGAACGGCTGGCGTGTACAAGGAGTTCTCGCCACTTCAAGATCCTTAGGTAAGATAGCCCAAAATGGAATCTAAATCGAGCCCAATGGATTCCAAATCCCTTCTACCGTTAAGACTGGTCGAGATGAGTGTGACCATGATTCTATTGTGGCCTATCATCAAGAATGTGTAGCCATATTCGTTAGAATTTTAAGTTCACTTGATTCTTGAACAGACATAATTGGTATTCGAGAAGATGTGATCGCTGCCTGCGTTACTGATCTGAGTGATCTCATCTGACAGGTGATTACTCTCTGAAACCGTATGTGATCTCAGATCCCGAGGTCACGGTCACCAAAAGAACAGAGTCAGACGACTTCCTCATAATAGCCACAGATGGCCTGTGGGATGTGTTGTGCAATAGCGTCTCGTGTCAAGTCGTAAAGAACTGTCTAGGTGGGAGAATAGAGCCGCGCCCCAGTGGAACCAGTGCTTCGGAGGCAGCAGCGGCATTGGCCGAGCTAGCCATTGCCAGGGGAAGTAGAGACAACATAAGCGTCATCGTTGTGCAGTTGAAGTGAATATGTATCAACTTTTGTTTGTTAATATTCGGTGGCTTTTGTTGGTTTGTTTGCGTTGTTCTGTTATATATATATTTTTTCTTTGGTAGCTTAAGAGTTCGATGTTGATGTATTCCAAGTCTTATGACTTGGATTAGTTTTCTTAGTTGTGGTTCGTTTTTGTAAAGTAGGGCCTAAAGAATTTTAGATAAATAAGACTGATATACTATATATTTTGGAGCAGAGAGAATTTTCTATCGAAGAGAGTGGTTATGGAGCTAGTAGGGGATGGCTAGAAAGTTGGTATTGACCATATATATATAATAAAAAATTTTATTTTTCATATATCTAAGCCACCTTCAGTGACATAAACCTCTCCCTGTTTGACAGAGGGGAGACGTGTGGGGTAAATTAATATAATATTATAAAAATAAATAAAAAATAAAAATAATATAAAAATAAAACATTTTACTCGCAAATGTAGATCGCGTTTCTTGAAGAAATGTTTGCCGGGGCTGTTACCAGCTCGTCGGACCATGAACCACATTCACATTTTTTCCATATTACTTAAAAAAAATGGTCCACTTGGCCGTTACTTCACGCCCTTTGCCCCATTTTTTTTTTTAAAAAAAATGGGGCAAGATTCGCAAGCTGTGTTCGCGTTTTTTCAAGAAAAAAATTGGTGAAGATTTGCAAACCGTGTTCGTGTTTTTTCAAGAAACGAGGATCACTTTAGAAAGGTAAAGTGTTTTATTTTTATATTATTTCTTAAATCTTTTTTATTCTAATATTATATTAATACGTGTTGGTTAAGAACAATAAAATAATAAAAAAAAAACCCCACCCAATGAGAAAAAAAAATTAAGGTTTTTAGTTGGTATAAGAGGCAAACTCGGTATAAGAAGTTCCCACAATGAACTTATTCTTAAAATTGAAGAACCTGAAAAATCAAATGTAGGTAGAAATTATTCGTTTTAAAGATATTTTGATGTCCTCTCAATAATTTTAGGTTCTGAATATTCAATCAATGGTTTAAGAATTCACAGGACATATCACAATTTACAGGGGACTAAATATACTTATTTTTAAATACTTTGCCAATATTTTTTATAACTTTTCAAGTTGATTCAAATCATATGCCATTGATGATAACTGAATATGAATCAAACTCAAATCTGTTCAAATATATATTGAGTCGGATTGAAGATTAATTATCTTGCTTTATAGCTAGAGAGTTGTGCAAAACTTTTTGATATATTTATTATCAACTTATTCAACTCTTGATGGCTTTCATCTAGAAGCCTTATTCCAAGCATTTACCAAGACAGTTGAAGGAGTTATCTGACTGAGTGGAAGTAGTATGTTGCATTGGGTTGATGACTGGAAGTTATTCACATATCTGGTATAAGTTGAAGTCGTGCACTTCAGGAAAGAGTGAGGGATTCATTTCAACTAAGAGGCAAGGCAGAAAGCAAGATACACCGAGAGAAAAACTGAGAGGAAAGATTGAGAGCCAGAGAGTTTTTTGTGTGAAGCTATTGTAGGAGTGAATTCTTGAGTGAATATCCATTGTAAATCATAAGAATGGATTGAGAGAATTCATGTGTTGAAGAATTGCTTTGTATTACTCAATGATGATGATCAATGAAATGGTGCCTCCACGTAAAAAATCGTCTCGTGTTCGTTCTTTAATCTGTCATCTTTGTTCTTTTCTTCGGTTATCTTTCTGTACTTTAATTATGTTTAAATCCTCTGCTGTGCAGTGCTGTATTCTGGTATGTGCATTGTAAAGAGTCATATTAAAAGGATTTAAGTCAGTCAACACAATAGGAATGAAACCATTCTGCCACTAAATTGTGTCTTGGGTGATTCTTTAATTCTGCTGCAAAGCAGTCTCGGTCCATTGATTGAACATCAATTTTGATACTGAATTTTGGATTCAAGATTTCCCTACTACTTTTAATTTAATGAGTGCTGTTAAAATTTTGGCTTCACACATAATTTTTTTTAGCCCTTAATTATTTGACAATCAGACGATGCCTCGACGGTTTGTCGTCACCCTTCTCATTGAGTTGGTCCTGGATTCTAGTCCAACTCCTCCACATTCCCTCCCCTAAAAATAAATGCGAGATTCAAGATTTCACAACTACTTTTAATTGAATGAGTGCTTTTAAAATTATGGCATCCTCAATCAAGAACTGAGAAATTTTCATAAAGATCACTTTTAAGTATATATGTATAATTATTATGACGATTTACATTTTAGTGATTGCACCTGACTTTAAAGATCACATTATCATTGTAATGTATTTGTCACTGCTCAATATTATGTTTTATTTTCTAAAAGTAATTTTTAAAATGAATTTCTAGAATGCCATGACACGCCAAACTTGTTTACAAATAAAAATAGGTTATACACGAGCAATAATTAATTCATTATCAGTGTTCCCCTACACGCGTTACATACATATACATTATTTTTCTCTGTAATTGATGTTGTAATTGTAATTTTCTTTTTTATTTTATTTCTTTGATGTAATCATTTTTTTGGAAGTTGGATTAAAAAATGTTATGTAAAAATTTTTAGTCATATATAAATACGTAAATATCAACTATTACAAGAAAATGTTTAATTAAATGAATAATAATTAATTGAAGCTAATAATTATGAATAAGGACAAAAACCTAAATTACAAGTAAAGATAAGCATAAATAATAAATGGCAAAAGCGTAAAGATGACGAGGGAATTTCATAATATAAATGCTGCTTAGAAAGAAAAATAAAAGGGTAATGTTGTAAATGAATTTTGGTGTTAAGTAGGTCGGACCATTTTTCGTTATGCGACTCTCAAACATTATTAATAGTATATATATATATATATATTCAATGTGTCCCAGTTGCATTATTTGATCACAATTATTACATCAAAATGGTAACAAAAAAATTATTCTCATTATACCTAATATTTTATTAAAAAATATTATCATTATACATATTACTTAATTAAGATTAATTCTTATTTTTTTCAATTGAGGCCATAACGCCGCAGATAATGTCGCATACGGTATAGTGTATACCCACACCGTGGAGGGGACATCAGTCGTAAGCAAAATCTATCCGTTCTATACAACTTATATTAAAATATTAAATTAATGATAATAATAAAGATCCTTCCATCTCCCCTCTCGACGAATCACTTTCTTCATGACAAATAAGAGATCAGCGGGTAACTTTTACAGACGCACAGACGCACAGACACACAGAGTTGATTGTGTTTGTAGGACTTCTGCATTTTGTTCACTTCCCTTTGTTTTTTCTTCCGTATCTTCTATTTTAGTACCAAGATTCCACTTTTTGTAGCCATTCTTCTCTATAATTGGAGTTGTGTTGATTATTTTCACTTTTTTTTATTATTGCAGATTTGGTTTAATCATTTTGGGAGATCTTCGTTTGGAGTTTTCTCTTTGTATCATCTCCAGATCTCATTTTTTTTATTTGAATATTTTATTGTGCATGCAATTTTTCAGACGTTTCCACTGTGTCACCTTTGTTCAAGCGGAAAATTACTGAATTTTTCTGTTAAGGCTCAATTACAGAATAATTAGAAAAATCTGAACTTTGGTGACACATTATTCATAAATCATTCGTTTCCGATACTTCACTTTGATTAAGAATTTTTTTGTCTTTGAACCCTTGTTTCTTCTTCTTCACTAAATCCACTTACAAGTATCAACCCTCATCGGATTTGCGAAGAATCCAGGAAACATAATCAATAACCAGTTTAAAATGCACCAGTACCCATTTGTTGTTTCGATTCTGCTATCCTTTGGGGTTATATCTCTGTTGATAAATTGCTCTAGATTGGCCAATGCCGAGCGGGTTACATGCTCGGGAATTGTACCAATCAGGTACCGTACCGATATCATATCGATAGAGGATTTTGGTGGTGTTGGCGATGGAGTGACTTTGAACACGAAAGCGTTTCAGGAGGCAATATACCGAATTCAGCATTTGAGGAGACCGGGTGGCACTTTACTTTATGTTCCTTCTGGAAAGTTTTTAACAGGTCCGTTTAATCTCACTAGCCACATGACTCTGTTCTTGGCTAGAGATGCTGTTATCAAAGCTACAACGGTACACACATGTTCTCCTTTCATTATCTCCTTGGAATAGTTTGTTTAATTCTGGGATTGTTGTGGATTTTTTTCCGTGGGCAAAAGGCCTCTCTGTCATTAAATTTCCTTACCATTTGAAATGTATTTGAGGTTGTAGTCATTTTCTCCGAAAGTCCGTGTGGGTGGAGGCTCAAACAACAATATTATTCCTTAACATGCCCCTAAGTGGAAGATTGACAAGCATATGCCAGAAGTTAGTGTTCGAGGCATATAGGTGCTAATTTGTCGGCATTAGCCAACAAATGTAGGATAATAAGCACGGCAGACCAGCTTAAGAAATATATAGAGTTATGTACATTATGGTTTTGAACTTGTGATCTCATACCATGTTGACATTGTGTCCCAAGCTATAAGCATTTTGCATTCTCCCACCCTAGTTGAAATTCTTTGCTGTCCTAGTGGTTACGTTGGTAAGTTAAAAGATAGTGGTGTCGGGAGAGGGAGACCAGCTGGAAGTCTGGAACCGTTTACACCCTCCCTTTTTGATTATTTTTCAGTACAGAAGAAGCAAATGATTTCGCCCCTTGTGTTTTTAAATATTTTTAATTTTCGTTTATGCCTATTCATTACGTTTCTGGTTACTCCACTTATCCAAGTTAGACATGCCGATACTTTTGATCAATCGGTTAGATGGTTTAGTTTTCTTGAAAATGAACATACAAGACGATGTGATGAAAAGTTCTGATGGAAAACTTGACTGGGCCCATATATAATGTTGATTGATGAGATTTTTAATGGAGTGATGTTGAGTTGGTATAAGGGGCTATTACATAATTTTGGGATTGAATGGCCAAGAATAAGATGTTAGGGGGCAAATCAAGGTGCGTGTGTGCCGAGGAGCTGACTTGAGCATATTATTGTCAATTAAAGACCATGATCAATGCATCATGACCTGCCAGCTATCCTAGAGGACAACATGACAATATCTTTGCATTCGCTTAATAGTAAATATTTGAACTGTAGATGATAAGACTATTGGAGGAGCTAGAAAATGAATATAGAGAGTGAAATATCATCTTATGTTGGTTGGATATATCACAGGAAAATATACATGTATATGGTGAAATGCGAGAGGGATGGGTGTGACTTGGACATCCTCACTTTTTCTCCCTATGCCATTGGATAAAGCAACATGGATTGTCACTTTGCTATGAAAGGCCATGTCTTTATTCATACGTTTGTAAGAACTAACCAATGATGTTATATTAGTATAGCTTCTGCTAAAAGAGTTCAAAACTATTCATGGCTATAATTGAATGCATAGTCCGATAGTCGTAAAGGTGCAAGGATGATATTGAATACCTGTGTTGGATTCCTTCATCTGTTTGATTCTTAATTATGGCTTTGAGTGATTGTGTCTATTGTAAAATAGTATAAAATCGCTCATTTTCAATAATGATAGATTTTTTAGCTTTATTGTGTTTGCATAAACAAATTTATCATTTCTTGTCCTCATCCTTTATTATTCTTACACATATTGTGTGAATCTTTGCCTCATTACTTTTTCATTCTCAATGCTTTAGGATACTAATCAATGGCCGTTGATAAATCCCTTGCCTTCTTATGGAAGAGGAAGAGAACTTCCCGGAGGAAGGTATATGAGCTTCATCCATGGGGATGGGCTACACGATGTGATAATCACAGGTCGGTATGAGTGAAATTATCTCAAGGACTAAATAAACAAAATGTAGTCACTCTTCTGTTTTATATTTTGTAAAGGGAAAATTTTAGTTATTGTTCAACCATTGTTCATTTATGTACTCTTTTAGGTGAAAATGGGACGATTGATGGTCAAGGTGAAGTCTGGTGGAACATGTGGAGGCAAAGAACTCTTCAGTTCACTAGGCCTAACCTCGTCGAATTGATGAACTCCAGAAGTATAATAATTTCCAATGTTATTTTCAAGAACTCACCCTTTTGGAACATACACCCCGTGTATTGCAGGTAATAGCATAAATGTATTTGTCCCTCAGTTTTACGCATTTCCTTTTCACATTCTGGTTCTTAACAACCAAAATTCTTGGTCATACTTTGGTTATGATTAATTATTGTTAGAAAGATAATTTAATACACCAGTGATTGTATGTGATTTAGTTTTAATACAACGAAGAATATCAAGACAGCTGTGCTAAATCAATTTATGCTTTGTATTGTCGTGACAAGTTATTTTTGATATCCCTTTCCTTTTATTTGGGTTTAAAGTTGGAACCGTGAAACGGTAAAACGGAGAGCATCTGTTTTAAGTTATTTCTTTCACTATTTTCAGCAATGTTGTCGTTCAATATGTTACCATCCTGGCTCCTGCGGACTCTCCCAACACCGATGGAATCGATCCAGGTATGTTGTGTCAAGAAAAGTGACTTTGGAACTCACCTTTTTTATGAGGGAAGTATTTCATTCATGCTTTATTTATTATACGATAGACTCGAGCTCCCATGTATGCATCGAGGACTCCTACATATCGACAGGAGATGACCTCGTAGCGGTGAAGAGTGGGTGGGATGAATATGGAATTGCTTATAATCACCCTAGTCAAGGTATAACAATTAGACGAGTTACTGGTTCATCACCATTTGCCGGAATTGCGGTTGGAAGTGAAACCTCCGGTGGAGTCCATGACGTTTTAGCTGAGCACATAAATCTTTTTAATATGGGAGTCGGAATCCATTTGAAAACCAATGTAGGCCGAGGAGGAATTATACGAAACATCACTTTCTCGAACATTTACATAGAGAATGCACGTAAGGGGATCAAGATTTCGGGAGATGTTGGAGACCACCCTGACGAGAACTATAATCGGAATGCTCTCCCAACTTTGAAAGACATCACGATCAAGGATGTGTGGGGCGAGAAGGTTCTACAACCCGGTTTGATTCACGGGCTGAAGAATGCACCATTTACTGGGATCTGTCTGTCGAATATTAATCTTCGTGGATCTCCGGGGTCGAGAAATCTGCCATGGCAGTGCTCTGATGTAAGTGGAGCTGCTGTTGAAGTTAGCCCATGGCCATGTTCGGAATTGACCAGTAGTCAGCAGCTTGATGCTTGCTCTTCTTCTTTCTGAGAATTGTGAAATTTGTTCGACCTTTTAGTTAAAATTATGCAGTAAATTATGATTATTTCAGTGTGTCAAGGAAGGGATTTACGTGGCTATGTATAAATACTTCAGTTTCTTGTTAACATTATTTTTCTTGCATGATAAACAATTTCCCTAGTATTGGTAATGACAAAATGATGATGCCTTGTGACATCACTGAATTTATTTAATTATTTTCTTTTAAATATAAATATTTTATTGGCTGATATTTGTAAGACAATTAAATAACAAATATATATATTCAACACATTTTATTTCGCATTTATATTCTTTTAAAAAATAGTTCAAGAAATCTGATTTTTTTTTTTTTAAAATAATGTCATGCATATTTATAACCAATACATAATAATTAAACAAACCATGACAAGGTAAATATAAAGTATTTTGTAATAATATTTGATGATATAAATCATATTTTAATTGATTATACATTATGTATATATCTCATTCATATTATAAAAGTAACATATATTTGTTAAAAAAGAAAAACAATGAGTACACACTAACTGTTGCAAAAAGATTTACATTAGCTAGGTTACAACTTTAACTAAATCCAAAACAAACTATTCCATGTCTATGAACCACGTACAATTCTTCTGCAACAAATGGACAACATTTTTGTAACATCTTATAATTTGAAGCTACTTGAACACATGTCATTTGATGTCGTCTCAAGATACAATCATCACCATTGAGGATTGTATGAAACAAACCTAAATCAGTATAGCTACTATTTAAAAGCCAAAGAGCCCTGAGCATTCTATTTTTACAAGTGTTAAATTACCTGACATAACCGAAATTTGCGATGATCCACTGAAATCAATAGAGATGGAGTTCACTTCTCCTTTATTCTTCAATACTCAAAAACGATGATGGTGGCAGTAAGTAGCCTCTGAGATGGCCTGAAAGTACAAAGCGATCGTAAGAAGAGGCCGGAAGGTTTTCCGGCATATCCCATTCGACAGTCAAGTTAGGCGAGAGAATAAGAGAATTAAACGAGGGCATCAGAATGAATGCAGTGGTGCCCCAAACCTTATATTATAGAAGGGGAGTTACCATGTATCTAGAACACTTGTCTTGTTTATGAGATATCATGCTAGCACGCCTATTGATATGCCGCTTCATATCGGCCCATGAGATCGGTATGGAAAATCAAGTCTGCCGCATGACTTTAGGAGCTGGGCAAGGAATGAGGTCGACCAATTAGGTCGGCTCATGAGGTCATAACTTAACTAGGAGACCAAGTGATTTATGATAACAAACCAGGTAAGACATGTCGGCATGTGAGGTCGAGGCGTCTTAGCTCAACTTTGGTCAGTTGTGATTAATTAGATAAATGAGCTCCTACTATCAACGGATATCATTACCATTTTCAGTATATCAACCGAGCACTAATCAATCAATAAACGCTCTGATGTTTATTTATGCACTCGGCTAAACATAATTAATGTCATTATTTTCTCTCCACAATTGCGATAGCTACGGACTAAATAGAATGTGTCTTATAAGTACACTAGTTAATTTGGCACCGCGCAAGGCGCGGTGCCAGTGAGCTTATAATCTGGTATATATGTCCAATAAAGCGTCCGACACAAGTTCAACAGACAGTTCTAGAGAATATAAAGATGATTCATACGCATTGAACATACAAAATCGTACGTATATAAAATCAAATAGGTTAGAGTAAACAAAAGTATTCCCCAACAGTACACCATAGCAAGAGTTGGCATATGATATCCTTGTAGGGCCCAATAGACTCTCTAAACAAAACTCATCAACGAAAGTGCAGTAGGAAATGACATCAGATATCACAATAAAAGTATATCTCAATGAACTCCAAAAAACCAATCAAAAGTTGTTCGCAAGAGTTTTCAAAATGACGATGGTTCATTTCATAATGCAGATATGTGTTCGGTTTCTCATAGCAGTAGCGAGCATCTCATAAGAGGAATTATAGTTTATATTCATTGTTGTAGTTGCATTGTTATTTTAGGATATTGCTCTTATATTACTTGCTATGGCATCATGATTAATTAATCATCTTACTTTTATAATTATTTATATACTTTCTGACAAAATGAATGTAAATGTGACGTCCCAAATTATTATCAAACAAGTAATATATAATTATCATAATTTAATATTTTCTAATTTTTTTGATATAATCTCCTTGTACATGAAGGGAAAATTTGATGACAAACATCATAACAAAGGTAATCGAGAACAATCACATATTAACAACGGGTCGTAGGTACGCCAAAACTCAAAATGTATACAAACAAGCAAAACTGATGACCCGTAATCTACCAAAAATCCATTATGCCGAATATTTTATAAAAAATGATTATTAAATTTTGCCACAACGAAATCTTATTTTTAACTCTTTTTTTTTAAAATAAGTTCACATAAAAAATTATTATTAAAGTTTGTCACGACAAAAATCTATTTTGAACTACCTGTTTTTTTTAATTCATACTTGACAAAATCAACAAGTTTTTTTCTAAAAAAAAAAAAAAAGAAAACATTTTAAATTTTAAAAATTGAGATAAGAGGGATGCACTGTTGAGTCAAGAGTTTTGATATAATCTCACATTAAGTGAATATTTGATGCCAAACATCAGAACAAAGGTAATACCAGCAATAGGTCGTAGGTAAGCAAAAAATCAAAATGTACATAAACAAGCAAAATCGACAACCTGCAATCTATCAGAAATTTATCATGCGGAAAAATTTTTCATGCAGAATATTTTATAAAAAATACAAAAATAAAAGAAAAACTAAAAGAAAAAGGAAATAAAAAAATTTAAAAAAATTAAAAAACGACGGCCGAATATCACAGGAACAATAATCGATTGAACAAATAATAAATAACAAAAAAAAAAGAAAAAAAAGGCAAGGAATAACAAAAAAAAAAAAATTTTAAAAAAAGGACAAAAAGGACAAAAAGGGAAGGGGTTACTGTCCGTACCCTGTCCATACCAAATGCATGCACCAAAGGTACTGAATAAATTCACGTTCCTATTGATTGCAAGTGAGCCATTATTGCGCGGTTACGCATTAATTCACGTGGGGTCAAAAAATTTAATAGTATGTTAGTTCTTAAAAATCATAATTAACAAATTTTATAGCGAAGTCATATATAATTATTCCTATCTATTTCTACTAACCAAGCGGGCACAAAATGCACGCAGGCATTGCCACATACGACTACCCTACGTCGGCTATCCAATTAAAAGTGCCAATTTATTGAAAACAATAATAAATAAATTGTCGTTTTCATATTAACACCCCCAAATTTAATGTACATTTTGGTGGTTAAAACCACGTTAAAAGCATTTCCACTTCCAAAATTATATATATGATTAATATCATATGAACAAAAAGGGATGAGCCCTGAGTTGTATGAGTTCCACCTCTGGCCAATACCGGACATGATCCATCTCACTTGTTTTCACTAGTGGGAATTTCTAAGATATCGATATGATAGGTGAAATTATCAATGCTTGCTTTAACGTGGCTCCGCGCGTCGTGAGACATTGAGTAATATTTTGTAGGCTTTGAGTAATATTTTGTATCTATATATTTGGAGACTAATATTCTTATATTTTTATTTTGTGTTCGAAGAAAATTGGATGTTATTTCAAATGAATGTTATTTTCTAATTTTTCGAAATTGGTGTTTATAATCACACTAGTTAATTTGGCACCACGCAAGGCGTGGTGCCAGTGAACTTATACATTAAGGGAATATTTGAACAAAGGTAATACCATATATCAACAATAGATTGTAGGTAAGCAAAAAATCAAAATGTACATAAACAAGCAAAATCGACGACCTGCAATCTATCAGAAATTTATCATGCCGAATATTTTAAAAAAATACAAAAATAAATGAAAAACTAAAAGAAAAAGGAAATAAAATAATTTTTAAAAATAAAAAAGCGACGGCCTAATATTACAAGAACAATAACCTATTGAACAAATAATAAATAACAAAAAAAGGGAAAAAAGGGAAGGGCAATAACCTATTGAACAAATTATAAATAACAAAAAAAAAAGAAAATAACAAAAAAAAAGAAAAAAAGGGGCAAAAAGGGAAGAGGTTACTGTTCATGGGAACAGTAACCTCTTCCCCACTTATATATATGGTATAATACAGGGGTGTATAGTACCTCCCCCCTCCTCCAAGGAGACATACAAGCTAGGGGGGAAGCTACCTGTGCAAGCCTTTCTATATCAAATACTTCATATTCGTCATTGTTTTAACAAAATTGTTAACCCAAAATTACTACATGAGTTCATTCTAATTCTTTATAAACCATTTTAAACTTTCAATTACGCATGTGGGACAAGTGTATTACAATCACCATTCCTCCATAACGCAACGGTGATCTACCAGCACCGCGAATCTAGAGGTGGCTCATATATATTCAAGATGTGCCTCTCATACGTGACACTTTGCCTCGCAGATTCAAGAGGTGAACCTACGTCATGTAGCACTTTGCCGCTTAGGCTGAAGAGGTGACTCCATGTACGTAACACTTTGCCCTACATAACGCTTATCTCCAGGTGTTTTTTGCTGGTTACTGGCTCTGATGCCATTCTGTCTGGCCCAGGCCCAGCCCGTACAAACGCGACTACACAATTGTCTTATATAGCAACTATTTCATATTGATCCCCGCTTTTATGAAAATTGTTAATCTAAGTTGCTATAGGAGTCCATCCTAACATTTATAAATCATTTCAAATTTTCAATTTTTACACATGTCTATCATTGAGTGTGTTTGGATACAAGATCATATATTTACATATATGGTAATGTTTATAAGGTAGAATTTGAAGTTTTTAAAAGCGTTTCAAAGATAAAGAAATGATAATTTTTAGATGAATCCAAGATCAATGTTTTAGGTGCTATTCTAATTTATCTTTGAATAAATTAGTTTTTTTTTATAATTTCTAATATTCAATCCAAAAAAGTAGTTAAAAGTCAAGCCACTATCTGTATGTATACCCTTAATCTACCCAACTGACAGAACGCTTAATTGTCAATGCGACGCACCATGAGTTCTCTCTTCATCCTCATATATCTTAATAAATATTCTCCTCTATCTTCCACTTATTTAATAAATAAATAAATTTATATCTGCTCTATAATTCATAAAACTAAAAAAGAGAGCAACAAAAGTCCAAATACCTCGTTATAGGTGTCAAACGTGCCGTGCTGGCACGGCCCATTTCAAGTTTTTTAAATTTTTTTCTATATTTTGGCTTAGCGATCGATCGCCAGCGCCACACTTAAAAAAAAAAAAATTTACTATTCGTGTCGTCCCGTGCCGGCCCACGGGCCGGCACCCTATGGCCCGGCACGGCCCATGCTACAATGCCGTGCCGTGCCGGCCCTGTAGCAAAACGTGACGTGCCGTGCCGTTCCGTGTCGTGCCGTGCTCGTGCCGTCCGCTCCATTTGACATCTCTATACCTCAAATTGTATTCTACACAAGACAGCCTACTAACATGTATAAATAGGCGCCTACTACCACTGCCACCTTTCCTTGTAGGGAGTCAAATTTTAATAAATATTTTTTTTTGCCCAAGAATTGTGATAATGGATGACACAAAAAGTGAGCTGCATTTCGTTTTCATGAACTACGATCCAGAGTATGAAAGGCTTCGATCTAACAAGTAAATTCTTTCTCACCTTCACTGTGTGCTTTTGTGTGTTTATGTTTTTCTTATTATACAATATTAATTTGACAGATACAACTTTGTTGGTTTTTATTATAATTTTGAAAAATTATCAGAACAAAGAGAGAAGGAAAGGAACTTGATCTGTACTTGAGTAGGAAACATGACCAGCTTTTGGCAAAGAACTTCCAGCAGGGAACCTATAATAAAACCCTCTCTTTGGTCATCGTCGATGGCTTCGCCGTTGAAATTACTGATGATCAGGTAAAGGTTCGTATATAAATCCAGTAGCGCTGCTAGAAAGGGACGAACAAAAGTATTACTTACAAAATGAAAAAAATCAAATGAAGAAATTTTGATATATATGTGTGTGTGTTTGTGTAGTATATTAGGTCTAAATTTTGGGGTTGGCCAATACATAATTATACTGTTGAAACTTAAACTTTCTCTTCTGTGTTTGGATTTACAGGCAAATAAACTTAGATCTGACAAAGAGGTGAGAATTGTGGAGAAAAATCAAGAACTGGCTTAAATGATGAGAGGCCGTTTGAGTGCAAGGCAGAGGGTGTGATATTTTAATTATTACCAAAAATGGCATTTTCAAATGCTAATGTCAAGAAGGTTTCCTGATGAAAGAAGTTGGTATTATAATATTATACAAATTTTAAACGATGTTGCCATTTCCCCTATCGATATTGTGTCATGTAAGCTATTGGATCTTGTGATTATGGTCTACGAAAGACATGAAACTAAATCACTTGATTTTTATTTTTTTACTTTTTATCAATCAATACGTGAGACGGGGAGACTCGAACTTAAATATATACAGTGGGGTGGTGACAAACAATATAAGTTGGAGATGATGACAAACCAATATGTCACTGTCCTAATTGTCAAATCACTTGATCTTTTATGAAAAGAAGAATGGTAAATGGGTTCTTTTTATTAGCGTTCATTAAAACAATTTATCCGATAGCAACTCCTCCAAAAAAAAATTAGGCAAATGTTTCTCCATTTTTTTGTATATTTATATTTTTTTGTTATCATAAATTTCTGTTATTGTGTTTAATATTCACTTTCTTGATTTTAGATCTACTTAAAAAATATATATTTTCGAAGTAAATATGAGGTCAAAAATAAAAAATTAAAAATACAAACTCTGAAATTTTGAATTTTTCTTAAACCCCGTGAAGTCTAAAATTTGGTATCTCAAGGTGTAGAATATGAATCTAATCTTAGCGAATCAAATCGAGAAGTGATTCCATCAATAAATTTAATATAGATAACCAAATATTTATTTATCTTTATATGCACAAATTAATTTAATAAATAAAAAAAATTCAAATCCCAACATTATATTCACTCTAATTAATTGTATGACTTTATACTCAAATTAATCGATATCGAACCTCCACTAGCAAGTACAAGACACATAAACTCTCGATATTATTCTAGCAGCCATTGCCTGGATAAAATAATCATATGAAGAAATAATAATATTGAGCGTAAAAACCAAACTGGAAAGACTTGTTGATATAAAAAGAGTCCGTTGAAAAAATTAAAATAAATAGATTAGAAACTTAAAAAAATTAATTGGTATTGGAAAAAAAAATTCACCAAAAAACAACTAATTAGTGTGCTTTCATTATTAAATAGGTTTAAGTATTCTGCAGTACCAACGTATGTTTTGGAGTCAGTGGCCTTTTAACTCATGCAAGATCGTTAATAAGCATTTTACTATTTTTGGTTTGTAAATAGGCATTTACCTCATGTAGTAACGTTAATTGGCAATTTACCCCATTTGATTTGTAAATAGATATTTTTCCCCACGTGGTTTGCAAACATTGCACATTGTCATCCTCACACGTCATACACAGAGGAAGTTTTTTGCACCTCTTCACAAACCACAAGAGATGTTAAGAATAAATGGGGTTCCAACTCAAAACCAATTGGTAATGAGTAGAGTAACTCATGCATCTTATAAAGAGCTAACATAGCTTGTAAATTTTCAATGTGAGATAGCTCTCAACACGCCCCCTCACTTATGACATTATATAAGTCAAACACCTGGATTGATAACACGGGTGATAATGAGCATGCGGGAGGAACAAACAATCACATGAAAAGCTTGCTCTGATGTCATTGTAAGAATACATGGGGTTCCAGCTTAAAAACAATTGGTAATGAGTGGAGTAATTCATGTATCTTATAAAGAGCTAAATATATCTTGTAAATTCCCAATGTGTGACTGTTATGAACTGAAAAAACTAAAGATGGATAGCAGAAAGTGGGAGAAATCTCATCATTATTATTAGCACTTATATGGCTATATATAGCCTTACAAAAGCTAACAGAAATTGGAAAAACAAGAATAACAAAAACGTCTAACAACTCCTAGAAATGTGGTTGTCTAATTCAAAGACAAAGGCTAATTCTTTATTTAGTAACTAAAATCCTAACAATTCCACCCTTAAAACTGAATGTTGTATGCAATCAGTTTACATTACAAACTCCCAGTAGCTCACGTAACTTCAAGAAAACATTCAACTTCAATGGTTTGGTCATGATATCTGCAAGTTGTTCTTGTGTGACACAGTGCATCAATTCCACAGTACCAGCTTTGTGAGGTTTCAAAGAAAATGAAAACGCACATCTATGTGCTTACTGCAACCATGCATTACTGGATTTTTGGAAAGTTTGATGGCAGAGCTGCTATCACAACGAATAACAACCGCTTTTTTGCTTTGTTCTCGATTTAACTTTCCCAACACCCTCTTCAACCATATAGCTTGGCATGCACATGAAACCGCGGCAATAAACTCAGCCTCTGTGGTAGATAGACTTACCACTGGTTGTTTCTTCGAAGACCAAGACACTGCCCCTGTACTTAATAAGAAAACATACCCTGAAGTACTTCTTTTATCATCCAAATCTCCTGCATAATCACTATCAGTGTATGCAACAAGTTCATCAAATCCTCCATTCTTATAGAAAATCCCAAACTCACTTGTCCCCCTCAAATATCGGAGTGCTCTTTTAGCCACTTGGATATGAAGTTTAGTGGGATTTTCCATATACCTGCTAATAAGACTCACTACAAACATCATATCTGGTCGAGTAGCTGTTAGATACATGAGACTACCCACGATTTGTTTACAGTAAGTCTTGTCCACCTTCATCTTTCTCAAGCTTTGTACCTGGGACAATTGGGTTGTGAACTGGATTACTTTTATCCATTCCAAACCTCTGCAAAACTTCTAATGCATATTTCTTTTGATTAATAAAAATCCCATCTGACCTTTACGCAATTTCAAGACCGAGAAAGTACCTCATTTTACTAAGATCTGTCATATCGAATTCGTGTTTCATGGAGCTTTTGAACTTTGCAAACATTAGTTCATCGTTTCCAGTAAAAATGAGATCACCCACATACAAACTTATGATTAATACTATACTCATCTCCTGTCTTGATGAATAAAGTATGCTCATAGTAACACTTCTCAAAATCTTCCTTCGTGAAATAAGCTTCTATGCGGCTGTACCAAGCACGTTGTGCTTGCTTGAGCCCATAAAGTGCCTTCTTTAACTTGTAAACTTTATGATCATTTCCCTTCTGTACATAACCCCAAGGTTGTTCCACAAAAACTGATTCACTTAGTTCACCATGTAGAAAACAGATTTTACATCTAGTTGAAAGATGGTCCATCCCTTTTGAGCTGCAAGTGCTACTACCAACCGAATTATTTCTATGCGTGCCACGGGTGCAAATACTTTTGTATAATCTACCCCATGTTGTTGAGCATATCCCTTAACTACTAGCCTAGCCTTATATTTGTCAATTTCCTCATTCTCATTAAACTTAGTTTTATAAACCCACTTCACACAAACTTTCTTTTTTCCTTGTGGTAACTCTGTCAATCCCATGTATCATTTTTCCTTATTGCTTCCATTTCCACGTACACGGCTTTCCTCCATTTCTCACTCTTAATAGCTTCATCAAAGTGAAGTGGATCGGCAGTTGCAAACATGGCCAATTGAACTTCAATATCTTCTTCGGAAAGTCCTTCTCCAGTTTCATAATCCCTCATCCAATCTGGTTTTCTTCTATTCCTCATCGAATTAGAATTAGAAATATTCTCTTAATGAATCTTCAGAAATGTCCTCATCTTCCTCTATATTACTAGCATGATCAAATTCAATTTCATCATCATTCTCATCGCTGGTAATTTCATCACTATCAGCCCATTCTAAATCACACACAATAGCCTCTTGATATTGCTTATCCCAATCCATTGTCTATCTTCTTAAAAAACTACATCTCTACTTATTAAGATCCTTCGTGAAATCGGGTCATAAAGTTTATAAACTTTTGATACCTCACTAACCCCCAACAAAATGCAACTCAAGCTTTTATCATCTAGCTTAGTTTTTTGACTATCAGATACATGAGCATGAGAGATATATCCAAAAACTCTAAAGTACCCAACTGAAGGTTTGACTCCACTCCAAGCTTCTTCTGGGATCTTATTTTTCACTGCCAATGTTGGACTTCGATTCAACACATGCACACTCCAATTGAATGCTTCAGGCCAAAATGTTTTTGGGATTTTTTTTCTGAGAGCATGCTGCAAACCATATTCATAATGGTTCTATTCTTTCGTTCAGCAACACTGTTATGTTGCGGTGTGCATGCAGCTGTTAATTGCCTACCTATACAACTTACATCACAAAAAATTGTGAACTCTTGAGATGTAAACTCTCCTCCTAGGTCAGTACGCAAGCCTTTAATAAATGAGTTTGTTTCTTTCTCAACATGAATTTTGAAGCTCTTGAAAACAGAAAATGCTTCTGATTTCTCCATCAAAAAATAAACCCATGTTTTTCTACTAAAATCATCAATAAAAGTAATCAGATACATTTTCTTGCTATTAGAGATGGGGTTGATCGGACCACAAATATCGGCATGTATAAAGTTGAAGAATTTGTGAAGTTCCCCATGTGCTCTTCTTTGGAAAGGAGTTCCTGTGTTGCTTCCCTACCAAACAATCCTTGCATAGCCTTGAAGGTGATTTCAATTGTGGCAAACCATTTACCATATTTTTCTGTATAAGTCTTTAAGCCTTTAAAACTCAAGTGTCCATATCGACAATGCCAGAGATGCACCACATTTTCTGTGACAGTATTGAAGCAAGTAGATGTTATATGCTGAGATATAGCAGGGAGCATAAACATTCAATTGGAATACATTTTTTATCCATAATCAGACCATTCTCATGATGAAACACCTTACATTGTCCACGTTCAAATAAAAATAGAAAGTCTTTTCTCTTGTAGTTGTCCAATACTCAACAAATTATTCTTCAATTATGTTATATAAAATACGTCTGTGATGATTTGGGTTATTCCACACACTTGCAATCTTACATTTCCTTTTTCCTGTTATGGCCATGCTAGAATTGTTGCCCAACTTGACAGAATCTTTGTAGCTCTCATCTGAGAAGTATTCTTTCTTCCCACAGATATGATTGCTACAGCCTGAGTCAAGAAACCACACGTCTTTGCTATTCACCCGATTCATGTAAGACATCAACAACATTTCTTCTGGTGTCTCTGTAAGGACTCACGTGCCCTTAACACTCTATTAGTGTATTAACCCATGTATTTAGTGCATACAATCATGTAATCACGGGGAAAAACCACATGCAAGTATAACATAATATACCATTTATAAAATCTCTTGCATTAGAACCACATAATGTTCAAATCCCCCAACAAAGTCCACTTGCATAGCATGCACCCTTATAATACACTAACATGCTTTCAGTTCATTTAGTAATTCCTTATTTAATTGCATGTAACCAATAAATGAAAGGAGAAAGGCCATGCCCGTTATACAACCTACATACACATATAAACGTGCTCATATGCGAGCATCCAAATGAATGAATGTGTATTTAATGTATAAGGTACTCTACTCAATACCGGCACTGGTACTTCGCTCCTGGAGGCACCTCCAATCCATAGTTCGATCTCAAGTCCGGAGCTACCGTTGTATCTGTTCAACCTGCCCCAGTAGAGACAGCCCCCACACGTGGTGAGCATACCAATACCTCCAATCTAATAATCACAATGTCACATTACATAATTTATAAAATGTAAAGCAGTGAATCTAAAAGACACTCCATGAATAGTGCCATCCTCATACGGGATCCCCTGTGTTGTCCATGTTCTCAAAATAACTGAAACCATTAAATTCTCAAAAGCCAGTTAATCATTTTATTGATTAACTAAATTCGTTCACTAATTGACAATTTCCATAATTAATGAATTCCAGTCATTTGTAATGATTATAGATATCACACGTATCTAAACAATATTTCCACATTCCCATTTCATCGCTTACTCAGTAGTAGTGGCATTCCTAACCGATGTTCGCTCCATAGCGACAACATCTCAACCATTGCTCGCTCCATAGCGACAACATCTCAACCATTGCTCGCTCCATAGCGGCACCAATTAGTTCCCAATACATACCCATTCATGGCAATAACAGTATATCATGCATTTCACAGTTGCAATAATATAAAAGGCTATGCTCGTACATTATACGTACCTTATAATTTCATAGTCCGAATCAAACATTGCCTTGGTCCCGTGACCCGATGAATTATGTGCTAAACATAATTAATAATTCACAATTAATTACAAGCATGCAACCACGTGCCCAAGCACGTTCACAATCTCCAATTATATCGTCAATCCATGACAATTAACGATTTTAAAAGACCCCGGGCGAAGCATGCATAGAAAACTCAACACGAAATAATTCCCACAAAACTGGCACTGGCGATCGATTACTTCATTCCAGACGATCGATCGCCTCTCAATGAAATTTGCCACTGCCTCCTGGCGATCGATCGCTTCCTTTGAGATGGTCGACCGCCTCACTGTTTGCTAAAGTTTCTGCCCCTTGGCGATCGATCGCTTCATTTGAGGCGGTCGATTACCTCACTGTTCATCGTCTTCAATTTTTTTACAAACGACGCGGCGATAGATCGCCCGTCCTAGGGATCGATCGCCTCGACCTGTTCCAGCCAAAAATGGCGTTTTTCATGTAAAAACTTTTAAAATAACAACCCCCACACCCCATACACCATGAATCCTTAACAAGGAGCCATAAATCCTCCCCAAAACACTATAACCAAAATCTCCAAAAATCCATAAACTCAAACCCATCACAATCCTCAACCAAACACAACAATACTACTATCAAATCGAAGATAAATGCAAGGAGAAGAACAATACCTTATCATCTTCGAGAAATCTTGCTCAGAGATCGAGCCTTGCTCGATTCTTCCATGGGAGGTGATGCGTGTGAAACGTACCGCAAGTGTACGGTGTCAAGTTTTAGTATAGAATTTTAAAATACGGATGTCGAACCCACAGGGATTGAAAATTAAGTTACACCAAGTACTGTAATTAGAATAGTCTCGACTTTATTTAGATAATCGAGAGCAATATTATTATATTAATCTACTAAAATAGAATAAAAGATTAACAAGATGGTAATTTAAGTGGAGAAAATCAATGAGAACGGATTCTAGAGGTTCGTCACTCAACTATCCACTATGTCGTGTTTTCCTAGTTTACTAGCCGAGAATTCTTATTTGTTTCTACTCCCCCTCCCGGGTGTTAAGCAGAAGTAATTATCTAACATTAATCTTGATATCCCTATCTAAGATGAATTATCAGACAATTGTAAAAGCCCAGTAATTCCTATGACGACTTCTATGGAGTTATAGGCCTTCCGAACAATATAACTACCACGATACGAATTCCTTCTTTCCTATTCACAACCCCCTCTCCCGAGTGATAGATCACGAATATGAAATCATTCAATCCATGGCCAGTAGATTAAAAGCATTAGGAACAGGAAAACATAAATAAACCATATGAAAAACCAATGACATAGTTTCAAGTCAAGATCCGTCTAACCCTAGAATAATAAATTAGTTCATGAATACATTAAATAAACACATAGACATGTTCTTAATCATCATAAACATAAGGGAATAGATAATCAAACGAATTGGATGATGGCCCTCCGTCCCCGGTAGTCGCCGTCGTCTTCTCCGTTGTCAAAATCTATGCCCTTCGATGTAAGTGCACCGCCTCGAATGATCTCCTCCTCTTTCACGTTAGTCTACTGCTCTTCACCTCTTGCGTCTCCCTTTCTGCTCCCTTAAATCTCCACGTGAATCTCTATCTGCATCCAATCTGCACGTCTCCTTATTTATGTATGCGAATCTCCCTTCAAGATCTCTCCAAGAATATCCCCCAAGTCTGAATAATAATCCCCCCTCCTTATGTACGTCAATCTCCTCCTCTCTATTTCTTCGTGATTCCCCTCTAAATATTATCCCCAAATCTTCTTTCCTTTAAAATCTGAATGTCTACCTTAAAATAATCATCTTCCCTTTTATAATTTATTCCCAAATCTCATGTATATATATTATATATTATTATAATATACTATAATATAATATAATCTTGCCATTTGACATGTCCCGGTACATGATTATTTCACCGTTGAGTCCCGATTTGAATTATTGTCACATTTATGTATTTTTCACCATCTTTTAATAATAAAATGCTTAATTCCTTGGATTCCTGCAAAACAACCAAAACAACAACAAAAGACGTAATTTTGCTCGAATACCAACACTAAATCATGCAAAATAAGAAGAAATATAAGTGTATAAAATACACTTATCAGGAGGAGAAAAGGAGAGAAAAGGGGGAAGGGGAATCGCTGGAGAGGGAGAGACTCAAAGCACCCCGGACCCCAGATCCCATCAAAAATCAAATTCCAAGGTTTAACACCACGATGAGAATACAATCTCAACATTTGAATCCAACGACTCCAAATACAGAATTTAACATCCTCGGGAGTCCCAACACTGCAATTAATTCATAATTGCCATCATTAAAATCCATTAAGGATTAATACCACACCGGGATTTACACCCTTAATTCCTGGGCATCACAGTCTCTCCATAGTTGGCTTCATTCTCCTGACAGGGACATTTCCATTGAAAATGTCCAAGCTTGTGACAATGGTAGCACTCTACCGTGGCTTTGTCAAGGCTTTGTCGGACTCGTCCCCTTCCTCTTCCTCTTCCTCTTCCTCGTCCACCGTAATTCCACGACCACGACCCTTGCCAGTAGATTGACCTTCATGGGTAATCTTCAAGGCATGTTCTTCTTCAACATGAGATATCATGCGCTGCTCATGCACAAGCAGGAACTCATCAATTGTCAAGATATCTAAATCCTTGGATTCATCTATAGAACATACAACATAATCAAACTTTGAGGTCGTGGATCTCAAAATCTTTTCAACCACATCAATATCTCACTTGTCCTCACCATTGGCTTTCATCTTGTTGGCTATGGTAAGCGTTCGAGCAAAATACTCATTCACAGATTCGCCGTCCTTCATGTGGAGAATCTCAAAATCCTTTCGGAGAGCTTGTAGCAGTGCACGCTTGACTCGTGATGTGCCTTGATAATTTGCTTTAAAGAATCCCATATGCTTTTTGCAGTATCTTTGTTGAGGATTTCTCCAAGACTGAATGATCTAATGCTTGAAATAGATAGTTTTTTGCCTTCAAGTCTTTCAATTTATGATCATCGATGTTCTTTCTTTGGACATCTATGAGAACAACACCATCCTCTGCTGTGAGAATTCCAGCCTCCACCAAATCCCAATACTCCTTGGAGCGAAGGAAATTCTCCATGAGCATCGACCAATGATCATAGTGGCCATCAAATGTTGGAATCGCTGGCTGGACATATGAACTCTCAGAAGACATACTTCGTAGTAGAAGACTGCGGCTTCTAGTTCGAATCAGGCCACGTCGTGTGGCTCTGATACCAAATGTTATGAACTGAAAAAACTAAAGATGGATAGCAGAAAGTGGGAGAAATCTCGTCATTATTATTAACACTGATATGGCTATATATAGCCTTACAAAAGCTAATAGAAACTGGGAAAACAAGAATATCAAAAACGTCTAACAACTCCTAGAAATGTGGTTGACTAATTCAACGACAAAGACTACTTCTTTATTTGGTAACTAAAATCCTAACAATGACAACTCTCAACACGGGATAAACTGCATATTTTCAAGCCATATCATAGACTGCCTATTTTGAAAGCCACGAGAGGATAATTGCATATTTTCAACCATATTTTCAAATCACAGGATAATAAAATGCCTATTTGAAAAATCAGGAAAGCAGCTGCTGATGTGGTAATTGGGTGAACAATTGAAAAAATGTTGAAATTTATTTAAGATTTTTCTGAAATTAATATTCCAAGTTTCGTCTCCGTAAATACGATACATAACGCCTAGAAACCATTGGTGGATAAAATCCAGAGTCGGCAATAAACAAACAAACGGTGGAAAAGAAGAGAAGAAAAAAAGGACAGATTCCTGCAGCAATGAGTCTGTTGTTGAAGCTTCGCATCAAACACATATGGTCATATCAATATGGGATGTGATACATTTCATGTACAATCGCATTTCGGAATCACACTTTATATAGTTAAGGTTACAAATAGAACAAGACACTATTACTCCCACTGTGTTTCTATTTTTCAACAAAGTTCGAAACGAAAAAGGCTGCCATATATATATTTTTTCTTCGTGGGGGGTCCTCTTACTGCTTGTACTATTGCTCACATCACATGCAATGATCTACAGAAATTTTTTTGAATTTTTTAAGTCCCTACATTTCTTTTATATTCCATTCCCACATTGTAAGGCTGAATTATTTTTATTACAGGTTTTGTCAATGTCCTAATTTCACTCTCACAGCTTTGTTTTTATTGAGTAAATATGTATTTTAACTTGTTGAGAGTTGTCTATATTGGAAATTTATAAGTTATGCCAGCTTTTTATATGATACGTAGGTTACTCCACTCATTGTCAATTGATTTTGAGTTGGAATCTCTTGTATTCTTAACACGGCATCATAGAAGACTATACATGTGATTGGTTATTCCGTCTCATTATTCACCGTCACCCACGTTATCAATCCACATATTTGAGTTATATAATGTCATGTGAGGAGTGGGTTGAGAGTTGTCCCACGTTCATAATTTGTAAGCTCTGTTAGGTTTTTATAAGATACATGAGTTACATAATATATAATATTAAGTAATATATACATGAGTTTGGTGTGTGTATATATAATTTTTGTAGGAAGTGCGTCTGGGATTGTAGAACTCTTAGAAGATAGTATTTTATGTATTTTATGAGGTAAAAACTTATATTTCAGAACTAATATATAATTTAGAAGTATTCTTTTGGGGCAGTTCGTATTAGTCAACAAAATTATATTTTTTTGGAATTCTTTCAAAAATTTGAGAAAATTGACTGTCTTTCTCATGCTAGTGGGGCTGGAATATTTGGGGATCTAAATTATGAAATTTGATGCTAATCATGCAAGAGATATACAACAAATTCAATATATAATTAATTCACTTGCAAATAGTTGGCAAAATAATAAACTAATAAGGTATAGCTAGCTTAATCATGTTTCAACAAAACTTTAAAATTTATTTAAATGGCTTGGCTTGGCTTGGCTTGGCTCGAATGTGCAATATTTTATGGTACTTCTGATTTCTTCACTCTTGTGCTCGTGCGAGCAACTTACTATAATCTCATTGGCCACTCCTAATATAATTCATTCTGTCAGATATCAAAGGTTAAATATATAATTTATATATGTATACATTTATGTATATACATATGCATGTGAAATACTAAGTATGTATTATCACCAAAATATGTATATGTATGAGCCTCCGGCCTTAGCCGCATGATAATGCTCACGTCTTTCTTTGTGACGGCTCGTGTTCAAGTCCGTGCAGTGGCCAAAAAAGTTTACAAAGATCCTCCTCCCCAATATATAAAAGAATATGTATATATGTGCGTGTGTGTGTTTGTGTGTGAGGTACCAAATTTTAGCACGAGAAATGCATGTTTCTATCCAGTGGTGGACGCATTATTTTTGTATAGGCGGCAAATATTAACATCAAAATGGATGTCAAAAATTTTTTTGGAGGCCAAAATATAATTTTAAGGGCCGAAAATTTAATTTTTCGAGGGACAAACTGAAATTTTTGGGGGGTAAAAATTGTATGGGCTTCAGTTACTTGGTGTATCATCCATATTAATTGGTGTGTTAATCTCTTTTTTAAACAAATTAATAAGTCTCATTAATATCGACAAAATTTATTTCATAAAAAGTACATATAAAAAGTAAAAATTAATATTAACATGTAGACACAATTCAGAGACTTACTCTTGGTCGTGAAATTCGGAACCCTAATTTGAGGGAGAGGGGACAACTAATGCTTTGAAAGCATATGCAATTCTCTTGTTCGTATTAAGATTTGGCTTGTTATATGCCAATATATATATATATATATATATATATATATATATATATATATATATATATATATATATATATATATATATGAGAAATTTAAAAAAAACGGGTGTACTATTAAATATGAAAATTCGATGGGAAATTGGTGGGGTTTCCATATCTTTGGCATTATTGGAACACACCATACCCCATATTCCTATTTAAAAAAGCTTCAAGATTTGCTAAAAAGATTAAAGTCAAACTGTTAGATATGCTTTATATCCAATGGATCGAATTGCCAGATCTTGATATCCATAACGAGGCTCTAAAAAATATCAAAAAAAGGGTAAATTTTAAATAAAATGATCTCATAAAACATAAAAATTTTCAATACCAGTTCCAAACTTTTAGAACTAATCAAATATAATCTAACAAAAAATATTTTTAACCAAAAATGGTCCAACATAGATGTTTTTAACAAATTTAGTCACGGAAATTATTTTTTAACAAATGTAGTCATAAATATGAGGCTTTAAGAGAATTTTTGACTAAAAACAAAATTTGAGGCTATTTTTGATTAAAAACAATTTTGATGAAACTATATTTAATTAGTCCTAAAATTTTGAGACTAGTATTACAAAAATCAATATTGTATATGGGATATTTTTTTAAATTTACCCTCAAAATAATTAGTTACTTGTTGCCGGTTCATCTCATATCAAATGTGAGAGTGCAAATAAGATATAACATATAAGATAATGTTATTTACAATCCATTTTGTGTTGCACTTAAAAAATTTGTTCACAAAATGAAGTGCAAATAACATAATTCATGATGACAATCAGGGCGGTGCCCCGATGGTTTGTCATCCCCCTTCCTCTAGAGTTGGTCTAGAGTTCTAGTCCAACTCATCCCCTCCCCTAAAAAAAAAATTAATAACTCGTGATATGATTGGATATCTAGATTTAAAGTCCTCAAAATACCCCAAATCTCACATATCGAACATACACAATATATATATATATATATATATATAGAGCAGCCGGAATTCTTATTAGTTGCTCATCGAGATTTCACGGGTAGTACATTGGAATTTCGATACCCTTTATACGATTTCATCGTGTGGATACCGTAGAGGCATAACCGTGGGGTTTTGCTCTTGACTCATGGATGTATTCATCCAACAGGCAACAAATGTATGATTCTACACACCGATGTATGGTTAATTCTCGATCCTCTATCAGCAGTTATTCCTATCACTAGCTCACGAAAAGTTCTTGTTAATTCATTTTGGCGTAATGGTCGATGGTGCAAATATAAATTATCACATATCCTTCCTTCGTATATTCTTGAATTGATCATTCAGGTTCCTATCCGACCTTTTAATGGTGATATACTGGTTTGAAAATATAGTATAACCGGTTGTTTCTCCATGAAATCTGCATGGGAGAATATTCGTTCGAAGTGTGATATCCGAGATATAGACATACCTTGTTGGTTCAAGGCTATAACTCCGTCTATTTCCTTTTTCAGTTGGAGATTTCTGGGACTTACTATAAATGAAATCATTAAATCTCAAGGGGTCCATCTTGCTTCTAGAAGCCACTGCTGTGATAAAGAAGAAACTTGGGACCATGTCTTTTATTATAATGATACTGCCCATATGGTTTGAATTTCTTTGGTAACATTTTTAATGTTCATCATCCCCATCAACACATTGCTTGGAAAATTGGGAACAAGTGGCGTAAACAAGGTCATGTTCGGGAAATGACCTCGTTTCTTATCCTGTGGTTCTTATGGATGGCTAGGAATGAAGCTAAGCATGGTAAAAAGAAACCTAATCACCTTCGTGTCATTATGAATGTCCGTAGATATTTTTTGTTTTGTACTCCTTTATTGAAGTTGGATCATTGGAAGAACTACTCTCACATTGCATCATTATGGGATATCTCCATATGTCGTTCACGTACATTACAGATTTCTTTCATTCTATGGAAGAAACCACCTATTGGTCATTTCAAACTAAACACGGATGGTTGCACTATTGGTAGTCCAGGAGAGGCTTTGATTGGTGGTATTTTCGAAATCATCATGGGGAGATTGTTTTGGGATTTTTGGATTTTATTGGCATTGGTATTTCTATTCATGTTGAACTTCTTGCTATTCTAAAGGGTTTGGAACTAGGTATTCAACATAAATTTTTGCCAATTTGGTTGGAGGTGGATTCAAAAATTTCTATTTCCTTAATAAAGCTGGTTATTCGAAGTGGGATCTTTGTCACATTGTTTGCAAAATTCAATTCTTTATGATGAATTATCCCATTTATATTTCGCACATATGTCGGGAAGGAAATGCAGTGGCAGATGCACTAACAAATGGAGCTTTGCAAGATCGAATATTTCAACTTATATTTGACCATTCAATGCAAAGTCGCATCAATCCGATCGTATTGGATTTCCTTATATTAGAAACTCTTTTAAATTGTAATGATTTATTGGAAGATTTTGGTATAGTCTCCCTCTCATGTAAGGTTTTATTTATTTTCTAATAAATTGGTAGGGGTCTGCCTAACCCCCAGCTACGACACCGGCGGTTTTGGAAGGAAAAAAAAAACCATTTTGTCTTCATTTACAAGTTGGATTATTACTCTAGCACTTTTAGAAGAGGTATTTATATGGAGTAAACATCAACTTTAAATATGTTTGTAGAAACCTAATGTTCAACTACGATTTGGCAATATAAATCCACATTTTCAAACCTTATAATCATTCTTATATTGGCTATTTATTATTTGTTTTATCTTGTTCAATCATTTTTTCGAATTAATTTATTTATTAACGGCTTTAATTATTTATTATCCTCGTTTACTGGCAATAATATGTTGATGTAATAATATGGTTATATTATATTGTTTCATAGAAACATATGGTATTATCGTTATTAAGGGTGAGCATTGACACAACAATAAATTGATGTTATGTGACCTGAAGGTTACATGTTCGATTCTTGGAAACAATCTCTTTACAGTACAAGGGAAAATTATCTACATTAGGCTCAAAGTGACTCGATCCCTTCTCAAACAACTCGCATAGTGGGAGATTCGTGTATCAGGTTTGCCCATTATATGTATAATTGGGGATTTTCACATCTGATGTACACGAGGGAAAAAATGGAGTTGGGGTGGTCAATCGATGGTAAGTCATTAATAAAAACACATCATATAAAGTTTAAACAATTGTGGTGAAAAAATAGCAATAAACAACAACTATGGTTTGTCACCTCCATCCACTTTGGATGAGACTCAAGTTCAAGTCTGTAAAAATACACTTGTCAATTCCCAACTGAAAAAAAAAAATTACTAACAATAAACACATCATGAATATCTATATATATAAGCTACTTCATTATAATTTGTGGAAATTACACATATGTATCAATTTTTAAAACACCTTTCAACCAAAACTACCATAAAATCAACTTTTCAACTAAATATATCTTCTGAAATCTCCTTTCAATAAAGTCCATTTTATGAAACTCTAATCTAATTAGTCCTTTGTTATTCCTAAAATACACTTGTTCTAAAAACCAATTTACAACAGTTGAATTATCTCTTCCTCGTCATGAGAGTTGGTGATGGTCGCGTATTCTGGGAAATCAGCAATGGTGGTTAGGCGAGGAGTATGGAGCGGTGGCGGTGTTGTGGTGGAGGTAACGACGACTCATTTCTTATTACCAAATGTCCTTCTTCTCCAACCACATAAAACTGACGACTTGTTTCAATTTTGTTTGCTGTTTTTATGGTATTTTTGGGTTTTAGTTAACATTGAATTTTTATTCAATTTTTGTGCACATTATATATTGGTTAAAAGGTCTTTTTAGGTAAACAAACTTTTTTGTAGCAAATTTGGAAAGATAAACAATATATCACCTCATTCCAAATGTTTTGATTTTTTTTTCCACTTTCATTTGTTTATACAACATACCAAGTCAAAAATACTCTAAAATTCCATTTTCATTTGTTTACATACTGTTTTATTTCCTAAAATTTTAGACATCATGCCACTTCATTAGTTCAAGGATCTATAATAACATAAAATATGCATATATCAATTTCCTGACAATATATCAGTGAGGTAGCACTATCTTATCTTCCCAAATCAAAGTTCAAGAACTAACGATCTTAAACAAGCAAGCAACACATAGCGGTGCATGTAAATTACATACACCGCTAATCTATCGGTGCACGTAAATTACAAGTACCGATAGACTCAACATTTGCATTGGTTCTCAAATTACATAATAATTAAGTCTCATACGGTAAGTCTTATAGACCATCACATATAACACTTAAAAATTAAAACACGTGTGTGTAATAGATTATCATTTGCAAAATAGTAAAATTTTATTATGAGATTATTTAATAATTTATCATACATTATATGCTCGTCCATAATAAAAGTTTATTTTCTAAAATAATATACTGTGTATTCACTTTGTTATAAGATCAATTGTAAAAATTATAGAATGAAAAATTAATTCACATTTTTATGTTTTGATCATTGTTATTTAATAATTAGATAAAAAAAAATATAGTATATTGGTGCATCACCGCCATTGGTGCATGCAAATTACATGCATCGATAGATTGTAGTAAGTCGGTGCATGTGAATTACATGCACCGTTGAGTCTATTGGTGCATGTGAATTACATACACCGATAGATTTATATTGTATTTAACCAAAACATAGTCTTTTATATATAATTTTGAATATGGAACAATTTGTCCTCATTAATTTTTTTAAACCTTAACTTTTGATTTAATGAGGGTTTCAATAATATGATTGCTTCAACAGACAAAATGAGTGTTCTAAATCTTGAAGTTTATTCAAACATAATGGCTAGTGCATTGGAGACTTTGTGTGGTCATGCTTCTGGAGCAGAGCAATACGATAGATGTAGTGGCACATGCACCACTGAGTCTATCTGAAACAAGAAACACAAAAGCAACACCTAGTGGCACATGCACCACTAGTCTATTGGTGCATGTAAATTATATGCACTGATAGACTCATTATATGATTTCATTATGAAAGATGTAAATTGGGAATTTCAGACATCATGCTCATGATGTGAAATAGCAAACTAAAATAAGAAAGCAACACTTAAGTCTAAATGTGCATGTAAGTTACATGGACCACTGAGTCTATCGGTGCATATACATGCACCGATTGACTCATGAGCTGTCGGTGCAATGTAAATTACATGCATCAATGGTTTCAATATCCTTGCTTTCTCGAAATTTTCATTCAAACAATTGATTGAACATCTCAAATACATTATAGTTTTGAGTTTCACATAAAAAATTTACAAACAGTCATTATAATAAAATTGAAATTCATAATAAATATAAAATTTCATTCAAACAATTGATCGAACATCTCAAATATATTATAGTTTAGCATTTCACATTAAAAATCTACAAACAATCATTACAATAAAATTTAAATTCATAAGAAATATAAAACCAAATCAACACAATCGGTAAATAGATGATAAATAGAAGAAGATGATTTTGTCTTCGTGCACAACAGTTTTTGTTTTCATTTCTTCGTGACCAGTACACGCAACTTCGACGTCATGGAAGGAGCGACAACTTCCGATGACTGGCATTGATAGTAGGGACAAGTGGCTCGTGTGAGGGATGGAGATTAGGATTTTGAGGTTGAGAAGATGATCTAAGGAAGACAAAAGACTATTTTGGTCATTTTGACCAAAATTTGACCTAGTTGAAAGAATATTTTTTGGGTGACTGGGCTAAAAAATCTTTTACCTAATGGTATCGGCCCGAAATATTCTCTTATAATTTCATATATGGCCAAAAATAATTCATTCAAAATAGTATATACTTTTCTTGAAGTCACCTAATTTAACCAGGCCCAATACTTTGCAATCCGTTTTTCCCTGACCTAATTTTATGATGTATCAAGTCCTTTCCCATTTTTTGCCAAGACAACATAATCAATCCCAATACTTTGCAATCCGTTTTTCCCTGACCTAATTTTATGATGTATCAAGTCCTTTCCCATTTTTTGCCAAGACAACATAATCAAAATTTGGGCCAAATTTTGATCAAAACTGAGAGAAATCTTGAAGATTTATTTTCTACATCCTATGAGATTATATTTGAATCAAATGAAAATTGATTTTTAATGTAAAGTTTCACATATATCATTTTTTTGTTTTTCTAAAAAAATCCATACATATATTACATTCGTGTGCTGCATGTTGGTGTTGGGCACATGTCGTACATTACATGGCTTAAAATATAGAGAGCAACATAGATGGGGGATGATTGGGTTTCTCAATCAAATTTTATTAAAAGATTTATATATAATATAGTTGTAACAAATATATAAAACATATCTCTTCTTTCTTTTTCTTTTTTTTGTAAGGGAGAAACTTATCCTCTTGTCCCAACGTGGCTCCGCCCATTTGTGTGTGTATGTGTGCCAAACCGCGAATGAGATACCATTCTAAGGGTATCCCATTTGCAATAAGTCATTCGATTGGGTTTAAGGAGATTTAAAGAACAAATCAAGAAATAAGTCAGCAAAGAAGGAATCTAGAATGCCAAAATAAACGTGTTCAAGGAATGATAAATAAAATAAGGTTGTCTATTCGGTGTTCTTAGGAGCCAATCTCTGTCAAATTGAATTTCATTTCGATATTTTTACAATTTCCAAGTTTTACATGTGTTCGTTCTGTATATAGGAATAAAATAGACGGACGCTCATTAAATAGTGAAGTTTCGTGAGCTTCTTAAATTAGGAAGTCTGGTTATTTTATGGGATAATTATGTCTACATCCTCTCGACTTTGACCTATTTACAGAAGTTTACATCGACTTTGGAAAATTACACCTCCCATCCATACATAATACCGTCAAAAATAATTAACATAATGAGCGAAATGACATTTTTGACATCTTGTATATTTAATATAAAAGTATCAAAATATTACAGATACACCCCTTATATTATACGTAATATAAAATTATCAAAAAATTACATATACACTCCTTATAGTATACTATATATTATAGTTATACGCATATTGTGTCATATTATTTTTATTTATTTCTTTCATATTTTTTTTTGTTTCGTTTTTATTTATTTCAAAGAATTATTTATTAAATCTTGTTAAACTTGAAATAGGGTGCTTAAAGGGCCGACCGGCTAGTCGGTTTGGAATCGGAACCGGACTAACCGGTTCCAAATCGATCCGGAACCGGTAAGATACCGGATCGGTTCTACCGTTCTGGATCCAGTATCTTACCGGTAACGGATCCGATTCAGGGTTGAACCGGAACAGGATCCATTTTTTTTAAATAATAATTGTTTTTTAATTTAGATAAAGTTATCCTCGTTTTTTACTTTTTTTAAAAAAAAGTCAAAAAATCTGTTCCGGGTTGGAACCGGTCCAACCCGAAACCGGATCCAATCCGGTTCCTTAACGGATCGGACCAGTTCCGTGATTATCGGATCCAAAAACGGCCAATTCCGGACCGGACCAATACGTTAAGCAGCCCTAACTAGAAAATAGCTTGCATATTAATGATAATACTTTAAAACTACTTATATATAAAAATACATTCAATGTTTATCTAATTGTATTATTATCATAGTATTTTTTTTTTTTTTGTAAATATAATGATAAAATGATCTTGTTTTAGGCCATGATCTTTAATGACAATTATATGTTTAGACGTTGACTTTAAATGATATGTCTTAGGTCATGATCTTTAATAACACTCGATGCTTTATCGAATCAATTTATTCAATTTAAAATAAAAATCAGCCACTTTGGTTGGCTGAAAAACAAATTTGGTTGGTTCAATTTAAAGTTCGGTTCTAAAGCTCACCCCTAGTTGAACTCGTATATGGGTAGTTTGTTTTCAAAATTTAGATTTTTATCTCGTTCCTCATATATTATTTATATATTTCATCGTTTATTGAAAAGTAAGATGATTATATATTATCAAGTTCAATATTTTTTGGCTGACCAATATTTATTGACGTCAATTTCGAATGGCAATCGAACATATTATTTTTTTAGTTTGACTTGCAATTCGATTTAATACAAAATATTACACAAAGACATCCTCTAAAAATTTAGGTCAAAATAGTGGTCAAAGTTGACCAGGGTCAAATTGGGGTTTCCAATAAAAATTAGAGGAGGTTTTTGTAACGACTGTTAATTTTACTAACGGTATGGGATGTCTCTGTAATTTTTCAAAGTCGATGTGAGCTTTCTGTAAATATGCCAAAATCGAGGAGTGTAGATGTAATTATCCCTTATTTTATTGAATGTTAAGTATGTTTAAAACAAATTTTGTATGTTCATATATACATATTTATGTTAAGGTAATTCAGTAGTTGATGAGCTTGCAAATAGAGCCATTGAGGAACGATGGTTTCATGTGCTGACTGAAAAAATGATGGATTCGAAACTGCGTGGTTTATGTAAATTGAATAGAATTTGATTGCCTTATTTTAGATTAAAAAGTTATTTTATTTTTTGTAATTATTATGTGGTGAGGTTTTGGTATAATCCCTCTCCCTGTGGTATTTTATCAATGAAAATTACAAAGGTCCAAATTATTTTAAAAGAATTACCTATATCATTTCCATGTTTGCTTAGGGTAAACGAGTGGCATTTCGTAGCATTCAAACAAGTTCAAGAAATCATTCATCTGTTCAAGCGTATTAAGTTCACAATACTACTTCTAAGTGTCATCACATCAAGTAGTCATGGTATTACGTGCATAAGAGTGTGAGAATTCAACATGCACTTTCTTAAGCCAATTCAAAAAAATTCAGATAATCACGAGTTCATATTTCATCACCAGCATCAATAGAATAATATCACGACTAAACGACACAGCAACCTCTATAACTAGACTCTAACATGAAAGACTAACACATAATGGAAAATAAAGAACAACAATAACTGACACCACTGACACAAACAAACATGACTCCATGAAAAAATGTATCAAAATTAAAAACACCCCCAAACTAAAAAATGTCCATTGGCCTCAATAGAATTAAAAATTGCTTTATTTATTCAATAAACAGGTAAGGGTTCATCTAACCCCTGACATATATATATATATATATATATATATATATATATATATATATATTAACTTCGCATTTCCTTTTGATTAGGACTCTTCCTATTTATTTAATTCATCATTTTATCACACTTTATCAATTTAATCTTTTGTGAGACTCGTTAGGATCTCGTAACGTTGATAGTGACATTAATTCTTATTTTATATCACAAGCAATGAGCGGCATCTAGCAACAATCACAGCTACCCAGGTTACATGAATGTCATTGACTCGATATTACTAATAGACTGTGATAATATTTATCATGTAATTTAATCTCTTTGTCCTAGGTGTCAAGATCGAACACGAGTAGGAAAATGTCACACTCGTATAGTTCAATTGTTTATTCCTTGATTCCCGAGTAGACTAGATTGACAAATGAGCTAAAAATCACATGTCAACTTAATCGAACATTACTACTATACATATTAAGTCTCACTCGATCAATGGGCCAGATACCTATCCTGTTATATAGGATGGACAAATCATATATTGATCATTCAACATCCCTCTACATAATTCGTAGTATATCCAATGGTTATTTTTATAGTTGACCCTATTACAGGCAACGTTTAACAATATCAAGAAATACAACTCATTATGTTGGATCTCTGGTTATCTCAAGTCGTAAGGATTACATACGTCATTATAACTATGAGAATCACTTATGACATTTTCATGATAACAATTGAATACATTTATATTACACAGATATGGATAATATATAATATTGAATTGCCATAAATAAAAAATTATAATACAATGTATATCAAAATCAGTCATCTAATAGAATTATTAAAAATACACTTATAAAAAAGTTAGGGTGGCACATTGTACAGTTAAACCTCGATAAATGAATGTTCGATAAAGTAATAACCTCGTTTATATAATAATTTCTTTCGGTCCCGACTTGGGCCAATGGACTAAAGTAATAACGTCGCTTAATGCATTAAGTAATAAAAATATTTAAATCCTTAAGGGCCCAATGAAAATACAAATTAATAATTATTGAATTATACATTTATTGATTGTTTTTTCTTTCCACCTGAATCAAATGAACATTATTCTTAACTTTTTGTAGTGCAGACACAACTTCTGGTATATTTTGCCCATGTTGTAGTAAGTAGTTGTTTAAGGTAACCATTGCTTGAAAGAATGTATGTACATAAACTTAGTTTTCAATGCATTAAGTTTCACCAAAAAAAAAATTGAACTTCTCTAGATTCAAGTAATACTTTAGCTGATATCTTTTAATTTTTCTTAACACATACAATGTATGCATTTTACAAGGAAAATTTATCTATAAAATAATAAATATTGATATACCGATAAATGAATAATTTATTCATTTATCAATAAATAAATAATCTCGCAAAATAAATATTCTTTTTCGGTCCTAAGGATATGCATTTATCGAGGTTTTACTGTATAAATGTATTTTTTGGGGTGATCTCGTAGTTCCTATAGGGCGGAGATAATGAGGTCGGTCCATGAATTTTCCTTCCTTTTCTTTTGCCCCATTTCGCTCAAAGGGTTGAAGGGAGATAGTGCATCAAGCCGACGCAATTATCAGGGGCGTGCTCTACCACTGAGCTAATAGTCTGTCGGGTCCGGTCTTCCTCAGTATCCATCTATAAAGATAGTAAGAGCCGAACTTGTTGTCCATCGACTATACCTTTCGACCTCATCTTAAGCCCTGACTCATCATCCGTGGACAAACCTTGATATCCCACTTGTCCCTCGCACGGAGTGTGATTTTCTTGATTCCTTACGTGCACAAAACGACTACATGTAGGGAACACAAGCGACCCACCATCGAGGCCCTCTCATTTACTCTATGCTATCAAATAACGCGGAATTTTGAAGATTCTTGATTTCTTTAAAATAAAAATATTTGACTCCGTTTTCTTTCGACACGTTATTTTTTATTTTAGTTTTGAACTGGTCAGCACTTGAACCTTCCACTCCCTCTGTAACCCTCGTTTTGTTTGTTACATAAACATGCTTTCGCCCACTAGGTTATAAGAATAATAATAATCACGGGCTAAGTTAATGGAATCAAGAAGTACACAAAATTTTGATATTATTGAAAATGATAAAATATATATGGATCAAGGACTAGTCCGAGACCTCAGATCCCAACTACAACACTAACCCAGAATTCTGCTTAATGAAAAAGAGGTGAAAACTATTTTGGGGAGATAATTTTATGAATCTTGACGAGAGATATAATGAAACTTGTAGGAACAGTTTTAATCTGGAGTGTAGAGTAACAAATGATGCAATGGATTTAACGTCGAGGCAAAATTTCAACCTTTTGTCATTGGAACGATATTTTCCCGGGCAGTTTTCAGTGTCTCTTTTTTGTCCTGTATTTTCGATTTTACATGCTTAAATTCTGTCGGGATCGATCGGGGTAGGTGGCCAGTCCACATCTGAGTTCAACTAACTTGGACTTCAATAGCTCGTGTTCTTGAAATGATTGTACTGAGAGATTATATCGAGTTTGGCTTCAAAACCGAGCGGAAGACACTCGACATAACTCGCTCTAAACCGATTAACCATTTTAAAGACATTTTAAATATATGCAAGTAAAGTAAATACTCAAAACATTTGTTTACGGGAGTTCGAAGGTGGTGTAATCCTTCTACGTCTCACATTCTTCCACCTCATGGAAGGATTCCACTAGAAGACATTGATTTATACCACTCTTTGTACAAACCCGATTCAATTGGGCATTCCTCATCCAACTAGAACTTCTAGCAACCCATCTAACATATTATTTAATGTTTAATATGCAAAGACCATATGTAGACAACAAGTCTCATAGTTACAATTCACTCCTCTATAAGCTCACTACTACAATGATTAGAGTGAGTAAATATGACAAAAATGGTCCCTCAATGGATCTGATATAGCAAAGAAAGTGTGCCTAAGAATGTGGGCTTGCTCTCATTTAAGCTTGTCTTCTCTCTAAGTTGCCCATTTTGAATCCCCAAATGGGTTCTCTTTAATCTCGATTGGATTGATCTTCAATCTTCTTATTTGAGCTTTCAAGACTTGTATTTATAGCTCCAAACAATGTTTTGAACGTTAGACACAAGAATATGCCTGTTGGAAAAAGGTTCTGCACGATTCCCGAGCTTGCAACTATCATATTCTGGTTTATGGGCTACTTTTGTACTTCGGATCGGGCTGGCCGGAGCAGTCTTGGACAGATCAGTCTAGTCGGATCAGCTTTGACATATCAATCTTGCCGGATCAGCCTGGCTAGATCAGTAGGCTGCAAGACAAGCTTGATACAAAACAACTTGATAAACTTGCTCTTCCGATCTGTTGCTTGTAGCTCTTGAATCTTTGATTTTTGGGCAAAATGATGAACCTGAAAGTTGTAGCCCTTTGTATTGGATTTCCAAATAATAAAGAATCACTCGATTCCGAGTTCGTATGAGATCGGGCTGCTCGATATACCAGACCATGCGCATGCTGAAACATTTCATGTTTCAGCAGCAAGACCAGAAACTTGCATACGTCTTTTGGCCTTCTTAAACTTTGATTCAACTCTCGACTCCTGAAGATGACTTGTAGGTCTTCTTCTTAGCTTTCCAACCCATACTGAATTGTCTTGTTCCGATAAGCGAGCTAAGAGTTATGCCCAACAGACTGACAGTCGCTTGCTGTTTCTTTGCGGTCCAGCTCGATCTTCCAAGCGTCTTTTCTCCTTGATAACATTTGAACTAGCCGATCTGTTGTGAAATACGACTTTTAGTATTTTGAGTTGGCTGTTCAACCTCTTTGGAAGCACGTCATTTCGATATCTGAGCTATATGATTGAAACAATCCGCTCTGCCAGGATTTCAGTCTTGGCCCAGCTTTATATTTTCAAGCTATTTCTTTGTAATTCATCAAGCTCTTAATCATGATCTATTCACTGCACACTTGTTGAATTATGTTATCAACACAATAACAAATTTTGTTAACATCAAAATCAAGATTATTCGGGTCCCAAAACCCAACAATCTCCCCATTTTTTATGATCACAAAACTTGGAAAATATGAACATTAAAACACATTGTTGCATAACAAGAAATTATATTTTAAAACATATTTCTTCCCTTTTTGTGTGAATAAAAAAGGAAGACAAATAAAATTTTCTCCCCCTCAAAGATTGAATTAATCCCCCCCTTACAATTTGAATAAATGAAAATGACAAACAATGAGAAATGAGAGAAATTGATTTTAAATATATTTTTTTAAAAAAAACATGCAATGTCATAACATATTTTTGATGGCTTGCACAACAACCGTGATTATCTTCACAAACTTCAACAATGTCCATCCATCCATTCATGTGGCAGCAGACATGGCTCATCTTTGCAGAATAAATTGCTTTTCATCGTGCATAATCAGGCTGCAAGACCTATACCAATGCGATCCTCTATGAATCTAGTTTGCAACGCAAAAAGTGGTTCCTCATTGGACATCCGAGGAAGAAGTTATGCCAATTTTTCCAAAGTCGTTGCAGGCTGCCAAAAAAGTTGAAATACTTCGAAAATTGTTAGAAAAATCTCAAAGAATTTCAAACTTAAAAACGAGTCAATAACAGATTGAACGAAAAATAAACATTTAAAATAGAGTTTAAAATTATTTTCGTGCAAAATAAATACAATGAAATTGATTTTTATGCTAAAAATTTTCATACACCAAATTTTGAAAAAAATGCTCTGAAAATATTTCATGCTCATAAAAGTTTTGAAAATGATTTTAAAATATATCCGCCAAAAAATCAGTTAAAATGATTTCCAAGAGCAACCCGCTTTGATACCACTTGTTAGGATCGATCGGGGTGGTTGGCCAATCCACATCTGAGTTCAATTAACTTGAGCTTCAATAACTCATGTTCTTGAAATGATTGCACCGAGAGATTATGTCGAGTTCGGTTTTAAAACCGAGCGGAAGACACTCGACATAACCCGATCTAAACGATTAACCATTTGAAAGACATTTTAAAGATATGCAGGTAAAGTAAATACACAAGCATTTGTTCATGGAAGTTCGAAGGTGGTGTAATCCTTACACGTCTCACATTCTTCCACCTCATGGAAGGATTCCACTAGAAGAGTTTGATTTATATAACTCTTTGTACAAACTCGATCCAGTTGGGCATTCTCCATCCAACTAGAACTCCTAGCAACTCATCTAACATATTCTTTAATGTCTAACATGCAAAGACCCTATGTAGACAACAAGTCTCATAGTTACAATTCACCCATCTATAAGCTCACTACTACGATGATTAGAGCGAATAAATATGGCAAAAATGATCCCTCAATGGATCTGTTACAGCAAGGAAAGTGTGCCTAAGAATGTGGGTTTGCTCTCATTTAAGCTTGTCTTCTCTCTTAAGCTGCCTATTTTGAATCTCCAAATGGGTTCTCTTTATTCTCACTTGGATTGATCTTCAATCTTCTTATTTGAGCTTTCATGACTTGTATTTATAGCTCCAAACAATGATTTGAACGTTAGATACAAGAATATGCCCGTTGGAAAAGGTTCTGCGCCATTCCCGAGCTTGCAACGACCATATTCTGGTTTCTGGGCTACTTTTGTATTTCGGACCGGACTGGCCGGATTAGTGTTGGATAGATCATTCTAGTCGAATCAGCTTGGACATATCAGTCTTGCCGGATTAGTCTGGCTGGATCAGTCCAGTGCAAGACAAGCTTGATACAAAACTACTTGATAAACTTGTTCTTTCGACCTGTTGCTTGTAGCTCTTGATTCTTTGATTTTTGGGCTAAGTGATGAACGTGGAAGTTGTAGCCCTTTGTCTTTATTTTCAAAGAATCAAGAATCACTCGATTCCGAGTTCGTATGAGATCGGGCTGCTCACCAGACCATGCGCATGCTGAAACATTCCAGGTTTCAGCAGCAAGACCAGCAATTCGCAGACATCTTTTGACCTTCTTAAACCCCAATTCAGCTCTCGACTCCTGAAGATGACTTGTAGGTCTTCCTCTTAGCTTTCCAACCCACATTGAATCGTCTCGTTCCGATAAGAGAGCTAAGAGTTATGCCCAACAGACTGACAGTCGCTTGCTGTAACAACTTGCTGTTTCTTCGCGGTTCAGCTCGATCTTCCAGGCGTCTTTTCTCCTTGATAACATTCGAACTAGCCGATCTGTTGTGAAATATGACTTTTAGTATTTTGAGTTGGTTGTTCAATCTCTTTGGAATCACACCATTTCGATATCTGAGCTATGAGATATTATTGAAACAATTCGCTCTGCCAGGATTTCAGTCTTGGTCCATCTTGATATTTTCAAGCTACTTCTTTATAATTCATCAAGCTCTTAACCATGATCTATTCACAACACTTGTTGAATTATGTTAGCAACACAATAACAAGTTTTGTTAACATCAAAACTAAGATTATTCGGGTTCCCAAAACCCAACAATTCCAATTCATTAAGCATATTTCTCCAACAAAACTTACAATTTCCGAACAATTACAATTAAAGTTTGAATTTTTATATTGTAATGAAGACACCCCTCGTCACCCTCATTGTGTAGCCTCTTACTCTTTGATCTAACCATATGCAAATGAAAATGCAAGCCATACATCCGATGAACAAGTCCCATGCTTACCAAGCTTGTACTCGAAATCGAGACGTTTGTGTTACTCTGCAGAAGGTGTAGTTGGAAAAGATATCTTTTAAAGGTTTGAATTGGTCAGCACTTGACTATTTTGCTACTCTCCTAATAATCCCCATTATGAATAAGATTTATGACCAAAGATTAGTCCACGCAAAAAAATACTCGTTTTCTCAGTCAAAATTCAACTCTTCCTTCATTCTTTTCTTTTCTCAGGTTTCTTTAAATTCAAAAGCTTCCACTTTCTACTTCATCAACGTCTCCTCTACATACATATGCCTACACCCCTTCTCCTTTCCTATGTATATGACCCTACTTTACAGCAGAAAACATGTCCCTAAAAAAAATTAGGTATGCTGTTTTATCCATTATCTAAGTTTCAGAACTTTCCAAATCCTAGGTTGTTCTTATATTTATGAAAGAAAACTGATTCTGCTGTATAACTCGAGTAGTTACCGTTTTACTGTTCCGTTGTGCTAACTGAACTAAGATTTGTTCATAGATAAATCCATAGTTCCTAAACGAAAATAAGCAGGAAAAAAGCAAGAAATGGAGAGTCTAAACTGGGAATATAAGACACTTATCAATGAGCTCACTCAAGGAATGGAGAAAGCGAAGCAGCTCCGGTTTCATCTGTCCACGACGTCTTCGAGCCTAGCTCAAGACTTGCTAATGCAGAGGATTTTGTCTTCTTATGAAAAGGCTCTGTTGATTCTGAATTGTACTGGACCAAAACAGCAAGATCAAGTTGTCGCGACAGTGGCAACATCAGTTACGCTCGAGTCTTCGGTATCGGTTGATGGAAGTCCAAGAAGTGAGGGTTTGAACAAGATTTTCAGGGATCATCAGGATTACGTGAATCCCTCAAAGAAAAGGTGAAAATTCAAAAAATAATATGGAAATTTATTTGACATTATTTTATGTATGTATGTGTTGACTGTGTTACTTGATTTAATATAACAGAAAGCTTCAGCCCACATGGACCGAACAAGTGAGAGTTAACTCTGAAAGTGGACTTGAAGGCCCTACTGATGATGGATTTAGTTGGAGAAAGTATGGGCAAAAGGACATTTTAGGAGCTAAATATCCCAGGTAAACTCTCTTTTCCTACATGAAAAGCATTCGTTCAATAAAGACCTATGCACACTTGTACAAATTAGGTGTGTTTACACGTGAGGAAGAGTGATCAAGCCTAGGGGTAAGGTGGGAAACCATTCCCTCAAATGCAAATTTTTTGAAAAATTTTATGCGTTTTTTTTGCAAATGCATTTTCTTTATCAAAATAAAATGGGTGGTCCCACTTTCAGATTTCTAGATACAACCCTACATGTAATGAGTCACGAGTCTGGCCTGTTGATCTTGATCCAATATAGTATTATCCTTATCCAAATAAAACTTATGCAAGTTGGTCCATTTTGTAGGAGCTACTATCGATGCACGTACCGTCTGGTTCAAGATTGTTGGGCGACGAAGCAAGTGCAAAGATCTGATGACAATCCGACCATATTCGATATCACCTACAGAGGAACACATACCTGCAACCACTCCATTGGCACTAGTGCAGTCCCACCACCAGCATCACCTGAAAAACAAGAAATGAAACATGATATTTCTCACTGTCATTATCAATCACAACAACTGAATCAGACTCTTTCCAGCCTGAAATCTAACCTCAGAGTCGACACTGAGGATTTTAACTATGATGAAACATCGGCCTACTTCTCTTTTCCATCAACATTTGAATCCTATGACACGGAAAATCACTATTTTCCATTATCTGATCTTTTTTATGGAAACCGCCAGGGCAAGCATTCAGGAAGATACTCGCCACTGTTTTTATCTCCAGCCGCATCAGAGTCGAACTACTTCACTGCAGGAACTTGTAGCCCAATAAAGAACAATTGGGGAGGTGCTAATTTGCAGCATCCAGAAGCTGATATTGCTGAGATAATGTCGGCACATGCTTCGACAACTAATTCCCCAATTGGAGGCATGGAGTTCTCGATTGATCCTGTTGGTCTCGACCCAAACTTCCCATTCAACGCCGCAGAATTTTTCACACATTCGAACTTCGAATGTTGACAATAATAGGAATAAAGTGGTTTTGCTACTACCCTGATGTTTGGTCCTTGAAGGTTTTAAAATATGAGGAAGACAATTCTAGCAAACATATCCGGTGTTCATAACTTAGCCATATAGTACATTGATAAGGGTGAGACGTGTTTACTAATCATCCATTTATATCATGGCATTCATTGTACCAAACTGTTAAAGCTGCAAAGATTAGATAACAAATATAAGCTTTGAGCAAGTCTTCATGATAATTTTAAAGGATATTAATAAATTTACCTTTATCCATGAATAATAAAGAGTTGGGTCGTAATTTAATCATCCTAAAATGTAGATATATACCTCCAGCTAGCAGTAACAATGGAGGTGACGTGTTACTTGCGATTGATGATTCATATTTTGATATGTTTCTTGAGAATATATCTGATAGTTTTGTTGCAATCTATCTTTTGTGCATTCAAATCATATTTTCATTATTTATAGATATTTCTTCAAAAAATTTCTTACATAGTTTGGAATTTTTGTTCAATTTTATATAATTCATTTTATCTACTTGAAATATAATAAAATACAATAAAATGTATATTATGGCAGAAAAATCAAGAAATTTGTCGCCAGAAATAATGCAGAAAAAACGTATATCCCTGCTTAAAATACTGATTCACCCATTCAATGTTGACTTGTATACAATGAATATCATGTCAAATAATCGGAGTGTTTTAATCAACACCCTATTTTCAGAATCAAATTAAATACAGCATTTGCTTTCATACCTCGATTTGCAATAATATGGGGAAAAAAATTTACAACGCAAAATGGATAATATTTCACATATGCAACTAATAAAAGATAACATAGGTGAAATTGTTGGGGCAATCAAACTATGACAAAACAGTTGCATCATGTAAATAACTGAGAACATTCTGAGAAGCCTTGCATCTGACGCAGCAGTTAACCAAGGTATCTTGGAACTTTCATACCGAATCCGTGCTCAGCTCTCTCGACCCTGTAGAAAGATCAAGAATTCATTAGCGTGTCTCTGTAAATTTTGACCTGATGGGTGACAAAGGCGATGTCTAACAATGGTTATTCACAAGTGAATATGACCATTGAAATTAGTAGAGGAGCTGTTCACAGCTGGGAAATTTAAGGCCAGAAATTGGGGAAAGAGTATATCATTTCTTAATCGGAGGGTTGAAAGGTACTCTAACAAAGAGTATCTAGGGGCCAGATAAGACAAATCAATCCACTCATTAAGGGTTTCTCCAAGAAACCTCTTTGTGCTTTCTTGATACGATTATGCCAACCAAGAAAGGATGTGAACCAAAGGATTGTGAATAAGAGGCAAAGAGAAGGATCAAAGACTGGAAGCTCTTGCTCGAATGCATCAACCCTGATTCACAAACTTAGAGGTTCCCATGCCTGTGCTTGCATGGAAAAATTTCAGATAAAACATATCTAATAGGGATTTTGAGAAAGAAGTCGCAATTCTTACGTTGGGGCGAGTTTTCCAAGGTCTAGTTCCTCTCCAGTGCGCTCATCAATCGCCTTCCCCGAGATCTCAATGTTATAAGACCGTTGACGTATGATCGGAAGACCTCTGTTAGAAAGCAAATCTAAATCTTTCTGGTTCAATTCACGTCCGTTGACAAAAACTCCAGTATTTCCAGCAGCACAATTTTTTGGCATTGGATAGTTGAATTCTTCAATATTTGGCTGCATGACATTAATCTAACCATATCAATAACTTTTTAATTAAGAAGATCATTATGCTTCAGAATTGAAGATCTTGTGCTTCAGATACTCGATGAACTCACCATGATAATGCCAAGACAAGGGTGGCCCATCACACCCCAAAAACCTGCATGTATGTCGTACCTGGTTTAACAAAGGGTGCAAAATCATTCATTATGTTTAGCATCAAAATGAAAATAACTGCAGCCATGCTTCTCAAGATCTTTAATGAGAAAGACAACAGATGTTTTTTTTTTATCACAAGACAATAGAATATTTTTAAAAAACAGAAGAATAGACACTTCTTGTCAGAAGACGTGTAAGGCGAATATATTCAAATGGAAATAACAACCCTGTCGTTCCTCGTGCCATTACCATACAGTTTCAGCAAAACACATTCTTCACCCAACACTATTACATGAACATGACTCTTTGAACCTTATATCGGTTGAATGAATCATGCTAAAACAGCATTTATAAACGAAATAAGAAGTCTCTATTTCATTATCTTGCAATAGTACATAGAAGGTTTGATCATGAAACTGCTTCAATTTTATTTTATTTCCCGACTTCTATAAGCTCATGTTCACTTACTAGTATCAATAGTGTTTCCTCAAAGTCCTGTCTAAGCCGTGGACCAAACCTAGTCTCTTTTGTACTTTAACCTTCCAAATTTCATTACGCCCTAAATGGAAAATACAGCAAGATGCCATGCTATAATGAAGATACATTTATTGAACAATAGGACACAATAATGCGAATACAGGATAGCTAATTCGAGGTGTATTTACCAGTATTCTCCAGGTTGGATTGGTCCAGCTAACTTTTCAGCCTTCTTAATCACACGATCTGGTATCACATGCCCATTAACAAAGACTAGTGATCCACCATCTTGTACACTTTGGTTAGATTTTGTGAGGTCTCTGAAACTCTTTTTGATAAGACCTGCAAAGAAAGACTCGCTCCCTTTGTTGACCTTACTGCAATCTTCTTTACTTGTTTCCACCGAGTCCTGAGAAACAAGGCTGTTAGAAAATTCGTTTAAAGACACATCCATCTCGGTTGCCACTACTGCTTCTGTCACAGAATTTTCCCGCAAATTAGTCCCACCAAAAGCAACTCTTTCGGGCTCAGATCGCTTGCTTCTGTTTCCATAGTCAGACTGCCCGATCATTTTAGTATCAGGAAAATGATTGGGGCGTTCTTTAGTGGGCAACAATTCAGGATTTAGGGAGGAGTTGATTTCTTTTAAAGGTGACTCAGTATATGAAGAATCGTGTATTCTTGATGTTATATTCTCTGGGCTTTGCGCATTCTTGAGGTGACATAAAGTTGAAGAAAGAGGATCCTCCTGCTTCTCAGATTCACCAGAATTAGATTTATCATCTATTGGAGAAAACTTGGCTTGCAAATCATCAAAATTATTCGAGTCACCGTTCAAATCCGTACTATTTCTATCACCAGGCCAATAAATCACATTTTCATCCACTGTGCCACTAGAACCCTCGTCAATCTCATCTAGAACTTGGTCAACATGCACAGAAACTGATCCAATACATCCATTATTCCCAACCTCAAACGATATTATTGAAGAACATGCCCCACATTTCATTTTGTGTTGCATTTTTGCAGAAGAAATGCATTTTCTTGGCAATTTCAGTAACTCAAAGCAATTGCAGCAGGTAATAAACGGTGCACCACCTGCAATTGGACGGTACATTCGCCCACTTCTATGACTTACCGCCATCTTTCTGGGATGATGGTAATTAGAACAAATATTTTCAGAATCAATATCACTTGAATTCATATGTAAGGACTGCCGAGAATTCAACTGATGCAGTCCTGAGCCTCCAAAATTATAACCCTGCAGTCCCTGTGGTGTAGGATTTATAGAGCCATGAAAATTCAGATTAGAAGGTTCATTTTGAGACCTTTGGTTACGAAAACCCGATTGATCAACCTTAGGAGGTAAATGCGAGTTCTTATTATAGCAATGCACACACGAGCATGTGGGTTGGTGGAAAAAGTTTTCATGAGAGTGTAACATGATTTGGTCGTGATTGGCATCCGCATAGTAACCAGGAAACTGCTCATTATATGGCAGATGCATGTATTGAGATACTGATTGGAGAGTCCGCCTATGAAGCATTTCTTGATGATAAGTGTCACCTCGTGCCAAAAATTCATGGGGGAACCCTCTCTGAGGATATGATTCCCGATCACTTGAACTGTATCTATCTGTGCAAGGATTAAATGCAGCCATATGACCTAAATATGGAGACTCTAAATCATAGGGAGAACGTGGTTTCTTATCTATGCCACGTGAACTAGTCAAGCCTTCTTGAACATAAGTAGCATGATATCTACCATAATGATCGGATAGAGTTGGAGAAACCATCCTACGATCAGGAACAATCCTTTCCTTGTGTCTGTCCGCCAAATCACAAGACCGACTAATTTGATCATTCAACTCATCAAGTTTCTTTATGAGCTCGGCTCGGTCGTTCTCCAAATTTTTAACTCTAGCTGGCCCATCAAAATCTGGATCCTGGTATCTAGTCCTCTCACCATATCCATAATAAGAGTTCATTCCATGACTCGATGGCCCCTCACCACGGTAAAGATAATCATTAAACCTCACTTGTGCCACAACACCTTTGACGGGACCTACAGAGGCTGCCACATCCGATTCCTCCATAGGTAGTGGCCTTGACCTCAATGGTTCCATTGGAGGCCTCATTTCTTTAACTGCATGTTCACTATTAAACTTAGTATATTCTAGCCCATTGGCATTCAAATCAGGGTCTCTTCCCTGATTTATATCATAAACCAGACCTGAACCATATGACCCGTAATCATCATTCTTGCTCTCCATTATTACAGACCTTTCTCTTTCTCGCCTACTTATTTCAGAATAAGATTTCGCTTCCCCATTTTCAACTCGTAAAGTGGAATTACCATCCGAAGACACTTTTTCGTCATGATTCCTCTCTATCATACCAAGCTCGGTTCCATTTTCTTTTTCCATTTCAACCTCAGATATATGAATTATACTACTTTCCTCAGAGATTCTTGGCCCCTTTACATCATCAGTCTTCTCAGACAATCCGTCTTCCAGAATCCCCTTCTTTTTAGCTATAGAACATCAGATGATGAAAAACTTATATTCACAGACAGGTAAACATATCGCCCAAAAGCTCAAGAAGAAAATTTACACGTTCTAACATGCCACTCATCCTAATCAATGGAAATAAATCTCCTGTAGCTGATACATCAACATCCCAAATCTAACAAGATACCCATGGATCAATATTCACAATCTTTACCCACAAAACTTAACATGGTTACTACCTTTCCATTTTCTTAGGAGAAAAAGATTCCAAATAAGACCATTTCTCATCAATATGATAAATAATCTTGAAAACCTATATTAATGAACAAAAACAAAAATAGGCAAGGAATCTAACTAAGAGCTCACCATACATGGAGTAGCCTTTCTAGTAAAATTTGCACTCGGAATAACACACAGCACGATTTGTACCTTTGAGAACAGTACCGCAGCCACCGCATTGATACAGAGGGAAATCCGGGAGTTCTGGAAGGAGATTTTCACACTTGGGGCAGCGAACCAAACGTAACTTTGCAGCTTCCGTAGTCTTCCTATCTTCCAGCCCCATTTACTTCACCAAATTTTTAATTATTGATTGAATTTTTATTATCTTAAACAGGTCATTGAGAATTAATCAAAACAACGAAACTTCAATAAATAATCCTCCAAAAATCAAATAAATCTTGAAGCCCACCACACATAAATATCATTAATACAATCCTCCAGCTAACCACAAAAAAATACTCAAAATGGGATTTTCAGAACGTTGCAAATGAAATAAACGCAGACAAGTGAACTGTCATATTCAAGACGTGAGAATACTACTGTGTAAAAAGAGTAGGAAATTGCTTGACTTTTGCTTCAAGAATTACAGGGGTTTTAACACAGTAAAATGGAGTCCAAGAACAAGCGAACAAAAAGTACTCCGTTTCTTGTTTGATTTCCTTGGCTATCTCCGATTCTTGCCTATAATGAGTGGGAGAAAAAACAGAAACTTATTTTATTGTCTTTTTTTACTTTAATTCAAAGCTGAGATTTTTTGGTTCCCAAGAAAAGGAGAAGCTGGGATTTGGAGGGAAGGGAATAAGGTGGCAACTCGATTCCCGTCATTTCTTTACTTTTCTGTGACGAATTTTCTATCTTTGTTGCTTTCTTCGGCGAGATGCGTTAGTGGCTATTTAGACGTATTTCTTCCCTTTGGCAGAATCTTGTTCATATGTATTTATATTTTTTTAACATAATTAAATTAATACTATAAAAGAAAACAAAAGGAAAGGAAAGCAACAGAAAGATGGAAGCTTTGTTGACAAAAATGCAATGTTTCGGATAGTGGAAGTCCTCAACCACTGTCAAGATTCCTTTTTTAATAATATATTATTTAGTTTTTAAACCATTTATTAAACTGATCTTTATATATTATCAAGTTTTAAGATATTTTTTGCAAATCAATATTTATTGACGTCAATTTCAAAAATATACAATCAAACATTTATTCTTTAATTTGATATTCAATTCGATTTAATTCAAAATATTACAAATATCGTTATTTTTGACAAAAGTTTTTAAATGATGTATATATATAGAAATTTTGAAATTTTTATGGTATGAACTAGTATTTTACAAGATTGAATACAAATGATAAAAAATTATTAAAATAAAAATAGTTTGAGTAAGTAATAATTATATTTGAAATAAACTATCCGAAATATAAAATAATGATTTTATTAGGATAACACCCCTGAAAAATACCATAATTATAAAGACACTCCCTCTAAAAATTTAGGTTAAAATAGATGTTAAAGTTGACCAACGGCAATTTAGGATTTTCATTAGAAATTTGGGGAGGTTTCTGTAAATGGCCGTCTATTTTACTAATGGCAGGATATGCTTAACCTAACTTGAAGGTAGGTTTCTGTAATTTTCAAATCATATGGGAGGTTTGTGTAATTTAGGTTTGTTTAGATGTAATTATCGCTAAAAGAGCTACAGATTTCTGGAATAAATTGATTTTATTGAATGTATCGGTGTTGATGTATACTACAATCCTTAGCAACTATATCCTACATAATATATGATAAGATTACAAGATATGAGTAGATAACAAAATATATCTACAGCAATATTTGAAGTGATTTGTTTTGATATCATTCCTTAATAATCCCTATCTTATTACACGATTAGTTCTTGTTGCACCACGCAAGATAAGGTGCCATGAGACAATGTTTCTGGTGCAACCTGGAGGTAGGAGCCGGAGTACAGACTGAACCCCAACTACTATACGAAGGGTGGCCATTTGTGGCGGCGGAATTGATATTACGAAGGATAAGATAGGTACGTCCAACATAATGGATAAAAACAAAAAAAAAAGGAAAAAATATTAGCTAAACGAAAAATGTTAGTAAACAAATGCAAAAGATTTGAACCAATTTCCCATGTAAACTTGAGATGAGAGCTCCATGGATTATAAAGTTATCTGATAGCAACATAAAACCAAAACATGAGCTAAACTCAACGGGTTTTTTAACAAAATAACCCCAAATAAATAGTTAATTCTCAAAATAACCGAAAATATAATTTATTACACAAATAACCTTACCCGCCAACTTTGAAAGTTGGCCCAACAACTTGGTTGGCGTGTCCTCTATAATTTATTATACAAATAACATTACCCGCCAACTTTAAAAGTTGGTAACTTTCAAAAAGTTGGGCACGCCAACTTTCTTCTTTATTATTTTTTTTTTGTTTTTTGATTTTTTTTTTCTTTCCTTTTTTAAAATAAAAATATATACAAGTCCAATATCTGTATAAATTTGCTTTACGCACAATTCATAAATCAATTCAATATGATTAGTCTAAATTGACTGATATATTATTTTATATGTTTTTTTCTCTGTAAAATAAGTTATGTTGCACGGATCCAGTTAAAATGATGCTGATGGTTGTAGATTTTCTAATTCTTGGTTTTATTGAATAAAAATATAAATATTTTGAATAAAAATATAAAATATAAAAGTTGGCTGGTCGACTGTGCCAGAAAATGCTTTTATGGTGATTTATATTTTTATTCAATTCAAGAATTAGGATATCTTCAACCCTATTTTTTATGAATTATGCGTAAAACAAATTCATACAGATATTGGACTTGTATATATTTTTATTTTATTTTATTTTAAATTTATTTTTTTATTTTTAAAAAAGGAAAGGAAAACAAAAAAACAAAAAAAAAATTAATAAAGAAGAAAGTTGGCGTGGCCAACTTTCAAGCCAACTTTTTGAAAGTTGGCCACGCCAACTTGGTTGGCGTGTCCTCTTGGACACGCCAACTCAGTTAACGGGTAAGATTATTTGTGTAATAAATTATATTTTGGATTATTTTGAGAATTAATTATTTATTTTGGGTTATTTTGTTAAAAAACCCTAAACTCAACCCTAAACATTTAATCAGTTGGAAAGACTGAATTAAGAGAACACGACCATCTCAAAACACAGTAACGTGTCAGTTTTTCTCTTCTAAATCTTCCCCCTTTTGCGGTACCCAATTTGGCAACACCCGGAAACCAATACATCTCAATCTCAATCCCTAATTCGCAACAACAAATAAGATAGGAAATGAGAAATATAAACAAGAAAAGCAGTAGATTAGCACAACAGATTGATCAATTGCAACAGTGGCTTCAGTTGCCCGTGAGTCATGAGACAACTATTCTTTTAAGAAGAAAAAAAAAAGGCAGAGAGACCAAATCTTTGTCTCAATCATAGTTATTAAAAGCATGCATGGCGCGTGCTTTAGTGCACCTTAGCCCAAGGCTCAGGTATTGCGCCTCGCAGCGCCTTGCGTACCTTATTTTGGAAAGGCGCGAGCCTTTGCATGCTTCCTGAGCTTTTACTCGTAACCAAGGCAGGCGCTTTAGCGCACCTTTGCCAAGGTCTGAAAGTATTGGCAGTTGTTAGTATCTGCTAGTGATTAAGGTTTAGTTGGGCCATTATATTTATATTTGGGCTTATTAAAAATAGCCCAAGCTTAGGGTTTATTTGTTACATACATTGCCTTTTGTCAGCCAAGCTAGCGGAAGAGAATGATGTTGAGCGCTTTAAATTTGGTGATAATACATATGACACTGATCTTAAAATTGAAGATATGAGTGATACATAAATTAGTTTTTTTTTATTTTGAAATTAGTTTAATGTATAAGAATTTTTTAATTTTAATATTTGTTGAACGATATTTTTGCATTATGATATTTAATATTTTATTTAATTTTGTTGTTATTTGAGCTTACTTCATTATTTAACTTTGTTATCTTTAAGTGTTTATTTATAACTATTAAAATTTATGGACTTTTTTAATATATTAAAAATATATAAGTTAGTGCGTTTTACTTTAGTAAAGTGCACGCTATAGCCTCAAGACACCTTTGCGCTACAGTGCGCTATGCGCCTTCAATAACTATGGTCTCAGTTGTGCAATTCGCGACTGGCCTTAATTTTCACAGATATTTACAGTTATAATAAAATTAATCGAAGGGTGACGATTTAAAGAATTATGGTGCTAGGCAGATTGATATCAAAGGATTCACAAAATGAAGATCTCCAATAAAACAAGGAACGCGCACAATATGTAAAGAACAAGAGGTTGAGCCATCCCGCAAGAAATATTAAAACATGAATATTTAACCATATGATATCTTGTGGTTGGTTCAATGGACTTTGGTAAAAACAAAGTGCTGCTACCCAGTTTCAAACAGATCAATATGAGCACCTTAGAAGATCAGAATAGCCTACAAACATGAACACTCAATCATCCAATCAATAGGCACACGTAAATTCAGATGAACCAAGTACATATATAATAAGCAATCCTATGACGTTCATTTTGCTCAAAGTTTCAAACCGAAAATCCATATGTATCAAGAAATGTTCAACCAGAATTTGAAATAAAATAATTGTCATACCTCAACATCTCATACCCAAGGGTAAGAAGGAGGCAAATCACATACCAATAACAGGGCAAAAAATTGTTTTAAAAAAACAGAAGTGTAATATTTTATATCTTGCTGCTAAAAATTAAGAAACAACGTTTGTACTCCCATCATCAATGGCACAAATTAATAAAACAGTAAGTTCTAAAGGCGATTCATAATTTCTCACAGTGGCAATTCAAAAGGGAGTCACATTACCAGGAACGCCAAGAACAAAGTAAGACGAGGACGAAAATGTGAGCAGCGGAGCGAAGCACGAAATCAACAAAGAAAAAACAAGAAATTTAAAGGCAAAACGGAGGGGCATATATAATTATTTGCAGTGAAATGCATAAAAGATAAAGATCATTAGTTCTTGGTTAGAGATGAATAGATCAAAATAAAATGGAAGAATTATTTTAACAATTTGTTCAACGGTGATTTTAGTTAACTTTTTAGGTGATCTTGACATCCAAACAGTAGAATGCCAACTTGAGTTTACTCGCAGAATTAAAGATTTTGGGGTTAAAGAAGCTTTGAAAAAAATAAAAGCGCGAAGAGCAGTTGGTCCCAATGAAATCCCTAGTGAATTATGAAGATGCTTAGCACCGACTGTGATAAAATGGCTAACATATCTATTTAACAAGATTTGGAGGAGTAGCGAAATTCCAAATGAATGGAGAAAGAATACTCTTGTCCCCTTATCTATAAGAATAAGGGTGATATTCAGAGTTGCTCCAACTATCGTGGTATAAAACTCGTGTGTCACACAATAAAGTTCTGGGATGGGGTACTTGACTGTCGGTTAAGGAGAGAGAAGCAATCCGGGTTTATGCTAAGGCGGTCAACAACAAAAGCTATCCATTTACTTCGCCAACTTATATAGAGCTACCGTGAGAGGAGTAAATATCTGCATCTGGTTCTTATCGACTGGAGAAGGCTTATGATAAAGTGCTAAGGGAAATATTATGGCGGACTTTGATGAAGAAAAGAGTTCACATCAAGCATGTCAATGTAATCAAGGATATCTACTACGAAGTAACATCCAATGTTAGAACATGCAGTGTATGATAAATGAGTTCTCGATCACTATTGGATTGCATCAAGGGTCTGCGTTGAGTCATTTCTTGTGTGCCTTAGTAACTGATGAGATCACGAAAGACATACAAACTGAACTACCTTGGACCATGTTTTTCGCTGATGATGTTGTGTTAATCGACGATATCAGAGCATGAGTTAATGCTAAATTGGAGTTATGGAGAGACCCTTGAATCAAAGAGTTCGAGATTAAGTAGGTCTAAAATAGAATATATGGAGTACAGATTTAGTGGTCATACATCTCGGGATCCCCGTGTTGTAACACTTGATAACCAATGGGTAATGATGAGTAGCAAGTTTCGATCCTGGATTCTATTATCCAAAAGGATGGGGAGATTGATAGCAACGTTAACCACGTAATATAGGTGGACTGGTTGAAATGGAGAGACGTCGCCAGAGTTCTACGCTATCGTAATATCTAGCTGAGATTGAAATGGAGGTTTTATAGAACAATCATAAGACCTGCAATGTTGTATGTGACAAAATGCTAGGCACCCAAAAGGAATCACCGTTGGATGTGTGGTAAGACCAGAAGAGAAATAATGAAGAAGTTCGAGCTGAAGTAGGTGTGGCTTGTATAGAAGATAAGATGCAAGAAAGTATTTTATGCTGATTTGGTCACATACGACTTAAGCCCAAGTAATGCACTTGTTCATCACCCTTTCAAGAGAGCGAGAGGAAGACTGGAGAAAACATTGTTCAAAATTATATTTGGAGTCCAAGGGGATCAATGAGGATATTCTAACCGAAAGAAGCTCTTGGAGAAGACTAACATATGTGCGCGACCCAACTTGATTGATTTCTTCTATGGTTCATGTAAACTACCCAAATCTATGGGGATTAAAGACGGTGGTAGAATTTGTTACAATATGTAGAAAAAATAACTAAGAAAACTTTACCACTTTGATTTAGTAATTATCACAAACAATATTTTTTAAAAAATAAATAAATAAATTTATAATGATAAAAAAATATGCATGGGTACACTTGTCATACCCAGAAAAACTGATCAGTTGTGGTATCAAACTACATCAGCTACAAAAGAGTAATTGGGATATGGATCCTATGTAATTTTGAAATTTAACTTGGGTATCTTAACACATTTTACACTGTTTTCCCATTCCAAAAATAAAATCCACACACTAGATTTGCTATAAAACCATAGAGCAATAGCTGCAGCACCCCAAAATTTAAATATATATGATTACACAACCGATGCAAACTGGAAATGTTTCCTATACTTGAAGTGACGATTTAAATTCTTATTCCTAAACAATTATCGAGTATCACTTCTGAATAAACGAGACTAGCCCCTTGCTGAAATAAATACAGAAACTAATCAAATTCAGAAATAGATGTCAAAACCAATCATACCAGAAGAGAGTTGATGAGCACTTACTATTAAGTAGCAATTTGCCACTTTAGCCGCCTCTTGCTTTCATGATCATGCCTTTGAGATCATCGTAGCGATTCCGATGATGATCAATCCACACACACAACTGTTTTATGGCCTCTCTTTTCTCCTCAATCAAGCTTGAAATTTCCTCGTCCTTTTCATTTATTTTTCTTTGCAACTCTCCCATTTTTCCATCCCTTTCTGATATTACATTCTCGAGCTCCACCGTTTTCTCTTCATGGTGTTCCACAGTTTGAATCAAACTACTCTTTTCCTCCTCATCTTTTTGCAATTTTGCCTCTAATTCACCGATCTTTCCTTTCAACACCAACTCTTGTTCTTCCTCATCTTTTATTTGCCTAGCTAAACTTGAAATTTCCATTCTTAGCTGATTTTTCTGGATATTAGTTTCTTTGATCCAGTTTCTTGTAACTTTAAGGTCGCTCATGATTTCATAAATCCGTGTCTCTAAGTGGCCATAGTCCTCCTCAAACTTGACATTGAATGTATCAATACCCGTCAATGTGCCATTTACCTTCTCTGAAACCCCTGCTACAGTTTTTGCTTGAGCTTCTTGGTGAACAGAAATTATCGCTGACAGTGTAGCTACTTTCTCTTGAAGTAATTTTTGTTCTTCCTGTAACTTATGTTCTTTGCTCAAATGGTTCTGCTCATTCTCATTTAACAATTGTTCTGTGATACGAAGCTTCTGGCTCGTTAACCGCTGTTTAACTTCAATATTTCGCACATTCTCCACCAATGTATTGATTTCATCCGCTTTCATCTCCAGATCTCTCTTCAGATCTTCTACAGTGTCTTCCAGTTGAGTAATTTCATTACTTTTTGTATCAATTTCTTCATGTAACTGTTCTGTTATCTCTATAATCTTTTGCTCCGATGATTTGAGATTTTCCTCATGACTTCGGAGCTGCACTAGCAGTTGCTGGTGATCATCGCCCATCTTGATGAACGAGTCTTCCTTTTCTTGCAGGTTTCTCTCATTTTCAAGGATCTTGTTCACCAATTCAGTATGATGATTTTCAGCATGAGCCAAACTTTCTGTATGCTCTTGCTTAGCTCTGTCCATTTGCATTTCCAATTGGCTTTTCTCAGAATGCAGTGATTCCAGCTGCTGCTGTAAGGAGTTGACTTGTTCTGTCAAGGCACCAATCTGGGTAGATGCTTCGTTCTGCGCATCATCCAGTTTTTTCTGTGTAGCAATTATCTCATCTCCTTTCTCAACTACATTCTTTTCCAATTCGGAAATCTTGCTTTGGAGTATTCCCTTCTCGTCCCTCAACTGGTTTCCTTCATCAATTTGGCTACCTAATTGATCTTCAAGTTCGGTTTTTTGGTGACGAAGAGCCTCTAGCTCCAGTTGTAATTCATGTAGTTGTACTGCTAGACTTTCCTCCTCTTCCTTCATTCTTTCTTCATCTGCCTTTTTGCTTGCTAATCCCTCTTTTAGCTTTTCTATCTGAATTATGAATTCTGATATTTCACCACTCTTTTTCTCAAGAATGAGATCTCTGTCACTGTTTTGATCAGTTAAAGACGTCAATTGCTCTTTAAGACTGTTTACCTCTGCAGTCAATGCCAATATTCGAGCAGATGCTTCATTCTCTTCATCTTCAGATTTCTTCTGCAAAGTGGAGAGTTCAATCTCCTTTTCATTTAATGCCCTCTCCATCTCTAAATTTTTAGCTTCCAGATTTAGCTTTTCCTCTTGCAATTGACTGAGGTCCTCACCTTTTCTCTTCATCTCCAACAAAAGATTCTCTCTCTCTTCTTTTATTTTTTGTTGCTCCACAGCCCTGTTCTCCAATTCCTCATTCAAGGTCTTTATCTGAATTTGGGATTCTGATAATTCCTGACTTTTGAGTTTTAGCTGTTCCTCCAATTCAGTTTTAAGGTTGTGTGTGGTATTGAGTTCGAGATCCAGATGCTCCATCTGTAAGGCAAGAGTCTCCTTTTCGTCAATGTTCATCTTTAGCTCCAAGTTTTTGTTATCCAACTCTTGTTTCAGATTTTCAATCTGAATTAAAAACTCAGAAACTTCTTTTGCTCTTTTCTCCAATTCTGTCTCTGATTCAGTTTTTCGATAGAGTAGTGAGTCCAGTTCGATCTTCTTAGCACCGACTTGATCTGCCAATTCCTTTACCCGAGCTGCAGATTCATTACCTTCATGTGCTATCTGATCTTCAAGCTTGCCTTTATGAACCTTTAAAGATTCCATCTCGGCTTGAATATTGTTGATCTGCGCGGTTAGATCATTCATTCGTTTTAATGATTCTCTCTCTTGATCCTCAAGCTTTTTCACAAATGCAGAAAGTTCGTCATCTTTCTGTTTCTCCATTTCTCTTCTCTCAGAATGCGACAAATCAAGTTCCTGTTCAAAATTCCTCAGACGAGTTAATGTTTCTTCTTTGTAAGTTTCGTGAATCTCTAGGTGATTTGAAAGCTCTCTTTCTTTCACAGCCAGTTTTTGAATTAACTGGTTTGATTCAGAGTCATTATCTTGAATTTTGTTTTCCGCCTTTCTGATCTCATCCTCAAGCTGAAAAATCTTCGAGGAAAGCGTTGTGTTCTTCTCTTCGGCAGCCTTGTGTTCCTGACTTAGCCTAGCAATTTCGTTTTCTGCTGATTCCAGTTCCACCTTTAAAGTAGAGAATTCCCTCTTCACCGCTTCCAGTTCCAGACGTAGGGTTTCTTTATCTTGACCTAACTGATCGTGAATGGTCCTCAACTCCTCAGCAATTCTCCTCTGTTCTTCAATGTTGACGGCCGCGGCATCTTTCTCGACAATTAAGCTATCTTTCTCCCTATTAGTTTCATCCAGTTTCCGGTTCAGTTCAGCCAGTAGCTTTCGGACACTCTCCAGTTCCATATTGAGATCAGACTTCTCGGTCAACAGGCTAGATTTCTCACTGTTCCATTTTTCACTTAATTGGCTTGATTCTGTGGAAATAGCTTGATTTCTGATTTCAGCCTGTTTTACTTCATCCTCAAGTTGTAAAATATTTGAGGTAAGAGATGTATTCTTCTCTTTGGCATCCTCGTGCGCCTGACTTAGCCCAGCGACTTCATTTTCTGCTGATTCCAACTTCTCCTTTAAGGCAGAGAATTCTCCCTTCACCACTTCTAGTTCCACATGTAGAGCGTCTTTCTCAGTTTGTAACTGACCATGAGATTTTCTCAAGTTTTCAGCCTTTCTCTTCTCTTCTTCAACATTGTTGATAGCGGTATCTTTCTCAGCGAGTAAGCTTTCTCTGGTGCTCTTCACCTCTTCAAGTTTATGGTTCAGTTCAGTTATTAGTTTCTGGGCACTCTCGAGTTCTTTATTGAGATCAGCCTTTTCAGTCGAAAGACTTGATTTGTCATTATTCCATTTTTCAGCCTCAGCATTTAAATCTGTTACAATCTTCTGTGCTTCTTGCGTTTTGCTCAAAGCCCTCTGGTATTCCAGAGATAATGCCTCCTTTTCATCGATAGTGAATGCCAGCTTCCTCTTCAAGTCATCAACCTCAGAAAGTGCCATTTCAAGTTCTTGCTTGATGACGGGAGCATCTTTCTCAAATGTCTTCTCAACTTCACCATTTTTTATGCTCTTTTTCGATGGTGAATTATCCGAGTCTGAGGAATCTGAGATGGATGAAGAACTGTCCTTCCCATGTTTGCTCTGTGCTTTTTTTCTCAACTCATCAGTAAGATGAACATAACGAGCATAAAGAGACTGGTAATTATTGTTGAAATCCTCAATCAAAAGTGCAAGGGGTTCACTCTGAGCACTATCATCGCCTTGAAGAAGATTAAAAATCTTCTGCACTTTGCTGTCAATTTCTGCAGTCATGAGGCATTTTTTTATTTGAACTGCACCTAATCTTTAGCGTTGTATTTGAATGGAGTAAAGATAAAGTCGGAAACAATTGTAATTCTTGAAACAAAAGGTTTGATGGCATTATGCATTCAACTGTCCTTATGGTTTGCTCTAAATAAGAAAATTATAGCAAAAAACTATCACCTGATTTGCTTTCTTTAAGCAGCTCCTCATCTTTTTCAGTATCAAGACTCCCAAAGAAGGATTTGAATGACTCCCTCCAGCGACGCCTAGGCATTTCTTCTTTTTGTTTCTCAGCAAATGGTATGGCTTCTGAATCACAAGGCAGTCTTCATCTCGGAAAGAAGAAACCTCAAGCCCAAGAAAATGACTGATGATATTTGGTTGGGTCCTTGCAAAAGCACAATCAGCGTAAATATAAAATTGGAAAAAATAGAGCAATTATATGATGCACTGATGCATTGTGTGAAAGATTTGAAAGGCATAATTATACAATTAGCAATTTTGCCCAAGGGCCAGGAGTAGTAATGGAAAGGCTTTCAAAAGCCCAAAGAAAAAATATGTCGCCCCTCCCTAGTCATGCATTCATGATCCGACAGAGGAGAAAAAGAGTCAGACCATAGCCAAGAACTCTTCATATATTGCGGTAATTTCGGTGTTTAGTTTTAGTTATATAGTAACTCCATTGACAATAGGCAGCATGAGCTGGCAAAGAAAAATAAACGAAACCCAGACAGGCAAAGGTTAGACAGGAATTTTAATGCCCATGACAAAAATTATTATGCATTATAGAAGCCGGACAGTGAACCTTGTTCTCGACTCGCTTTGGGTGGGGCTGGAAATATGTGTCACGACAGAGTCAACATGCTATGTGATTTAAGTATACGACAGATCGGGTCCACCATTTTTATAAAACATCCAAGATACCAATTATATCAAATGCTGGATGTACGATTGACGCAAAATTAAATACTTTGTATGAGAAACAAATAAAGAAGAAATGAAAGCAAAATAAGTTTTTTTTTTTCTTTTCAAAGAATGTCTATAGTTTTTTACATAAGTCCCCGAAATAGCCAAATTCGACACCCAAAAGATCAGATGGATCAATACATGAACAACTGTTGTTGTCCCTTGTCAAAGAAGGACCATCTATTTTTTTTTGAAAACACGATATATTAATAATCAACAAAGAATTTAATGTGTGTATTCAGAAAAGTAAACAGCACATAATGCTCTCTTTTTCTTTCGTTTCTAAGAAAGTATCGTAATATTAGGATTTTCTTCTTTTGATAATCTGATCAACGAAATTCTCATCTTGTCGTCATTGAATAAAAACCTTTACTCTTTATTTACTTGAACTTTTTCCTCATATTTATTTGTCTAAGCATATTATATTTCTTTTATTTTAAACACAGATATCGGTTTAAAATCGCTTAGCTAATTGAAGAACAGGAATCAAGAACAAAACAAAAGTTGGAGATTAAAATAAAGGAAAACACATAATGAGCTGCCAAAATTTTTGAAACAATTCAAAAAAAAAGTTATTATATATAATAATAAGGATAACAATGACAATAACAACAATTTTAAAGAACACGATCAACTGAATGAATGAGGGAATAAAAGAGAGAAAACTTAATAACAAATCTAGTAGTAAACAAGAAAATCTCATCGAAATTAAGAAACTAAGTGTATCTTTCAATGGACATACAAAAAGAGAAAAATGGAACTTAAATTGAATCTAGAGTTTCTCAAATAATTACACAGCACAATTCTGATCTAAGTCAACAGATCATAATTGAGTAGCAAAATATGAAACCGAAGTACAGTAAAGCTGAATCGGGAAGGCAGAAACGGATTTCCACATCATTTCTAAACATCAGCTTACCAAACAAGCTAATTAATGGCAGAAATAAAAGTTGATTAAATTCAGCAATCAATGAGTCACCTCAAAATGAAACCTCGTAGATCCCGCCACAATCGGAGTGTACAATTCAAATCTCCAGCGCAGAGATCATAACTGAATATCATCAAAAAAATTAATCAATCCAACGAACAACTAGAAAAAGAGCGAGAACTAAAACTGAGTTCTGAAATCAATTACAAACATCAGTCAACTAGAAAAAGAGCGAGAACTAAAACTGAGTTCTGAAATCAATTACAAACATCAGTCCACAGAACAAGATGATTATATTCAGCGATCAACGAATCACCTCAGAATCAAAGCCGGCAAATCCAGTCATCCAACACATCAGCGACAGAGAAAACGCCAAACTTCTTCAAGAGAGAGAAAACCAAGTGTGGTGTGTGTGAACTCAAAAAACAGTAAAACTGCAATGAGATATATTTTTTTTCGTCAAAATTTTGTGATGAAAATTGAAGAATATTCAAAATAAAGGCCTACATAAAAAGTAGTTTTGTCTGGCTTACACATCAAATCAAAGCGACCCCCACATCAAATTTTTATTTTTTTTCAAATAAATATTTCAGGGGATGGAATCTTTGGAGTAATATTGTACTTTTTTTCACCTTTCGCGGGCATACTCGAACTCCAGCCGAGCACTGGAGCAAGCCTGGTCTTCATCGTCTTGTAATTTTGGTGCCCTTTGATGGCTATTTATTTTGGAAACGCCACTTGTAAAATTGATGCGGACAGGTAATTCCCACTCTGGCAAAATTATTGCTCAGATTATATTCATCGTGGCTTATTTTAATAAAGCACATTTTATTGCTTGGGGAAAAAAAAATCTATTTTGGGCACTTTAATAATTTATGTGATAACAAATTAATCCTTGAACTAAATATTTTTAACTTTGTTAAATAAAATAGAAAATGGAATGAAATAAAAGTATTTAGATACAATTCTTGTTCTGATTTCTGTTGTAATTTAAATTTTATTGTTTTAAATTTTTACGAGACAAAAAAAAACGATATGACTCAAAAAAACGTTGAGCAACCTATTTTACATCAAACTCTGCACTCCCTATTTCAACAATGTTTTATTTTTAACTCCCTATTCTACCCATTTCTCTCGCTATTCTTCTTCTTTAATCGTTTTATCACCATTTTTGTTTGCTAGCCCCTTCTCACATACACAAATCATCCATTTGTCCACCTTAATCTTCTTCTTTTTTTAATCAAATTTCTTTAATTTTGTGAATATTTCTTTTTTGAACCGTATATTTCTTGGAGCACTTATCACATTTTCACTCTTGCTCCCCATGTTTTCTGCAAAAATGCTTATTGATTCCTATCAAATCGCCCAAGGCCTATGTAGGATCGTGGCGGATGCAGCTCGGTTCCGTGCAAACATAAAACATTTTCTTGATTTCTTTACCTGAACTTTGTTTAAGCTTCCATGGCAAGTTATGATCCCTCATGTGATGCTGTAAATTCTGGTCTCTCTGTATGCTTTATGGGCAAATATATTTGCAATTCTGATGCATTATGGGCATGTTCCTCTTGCAATCTTGCTTTTGGATATTTTTATTTCATTGCATTTTCTAATTCAAGGTTTTTGTATAAATTTCATAGTAGAGTGGTGATTGTTTTTGCATTACTCATATTATCAGCGATTATGTCGTGATTTTTATTGTGAATTGATTCTACGAAGACTTGGCATGGTTTTTTCTACCCGATGGATTTCTACAAAGACTTGGCATTGTTTTTTCTGCTTGATGGTTTCTTACTGGAATTTCATATGAATGCACGTATAGTGTATGATAAAAAGCTTAAAGTGTCTGATACATTCCCAATGGATTACAATTTCCTACTAACTCCAAATCGAAAACTAATCAAAATAATGATTAATTCCTTCTATGTTTCTATTATGTGTTTCTTCTTGTTTCACAACAGAGTATTGTCTATCCATTGTCGAATAATATGATAAGTTTTTTTCTTTGACTACTTGTTGGGTGGTATTATGTTCTTTATCTGCCAAGACAATCACTATGTTTGTACTTATCTACCCACATGTTTTAATCTTTAGATGTTGTTGTCAAGAAGAATGACATCATGACGATATCTTCTGACAAAGGTCTTTGTGGTAGAATCAATTCTACCTCTGTCAAAATAGCAGGTGCATTCATAAGATAAATTCAGGCGTGTAACAGTTTTGCTAATGCACGGAGCTGAAACTATATGTTGTCATGTTTTCTTGTCCTCTTTATCATTAGTGAGCATGTGGGTCATTGACATCTTGATATTTTGGACCATAGGTCCTAACAAGCAATGTAAATATGTTATTTTGGGAGAAAAGGCCAAGGCTCAACTTACTTGTAGTTAGAATGTACTTATATTTTGTTTAACATGTACTCGGTTCGTGTACAAAAAGAACTAGTTTTGTGTGTTGAAAAAAGTTTATCTCAATTAGGACCAAACATGAATTGGAAAATACTTGTTTCGTATTTAGAATATACTTATGTTATATTTAACATTTACTTTGTTGTTGCTCCAAATGTACACGTTTTGTGAGTTGAAAAGAATTTGTCTCAACTTAGCCAAACATGGATGATAATTGGAAATTACTTCTTTGTATTTAGAATGTAATTATTTTATATTAACATATACTTTCATGTACCAAAAGCACTAATTTTGTGAGTGGAAAAACATTTGTCTCAATTGGAGTCAAATATGGATGATAACTGGAAAGTACTTGCCTTGTATTTAGAATGCACTTATTTTATATTTAACATATACTCGGTTCGTGTACCAAAAGCACTAGTTTTGTGAGTTGAAAAGAATTTGTGTCAATTGGGGCCAAACATGGATGATAACTGGACACTACTTGCTCAGTATTTAGAATGTACTTATTTTGTGTTTAATATATATTCAGTTCGTGTACCACAAGCACTAGTTTTGTGAGTTGAAAAATATTTTTCTCAATTGGGGTCAAACTCAAATATGGATGATAACTGCAAAGTATTTGCTTTGTATTTAGAATATAATTATTTTATGCTTTAACATATAATCGGTTTTTATACCAAAAGTATTAGATTTGTGTGTTGAAAAACATTTGTCTCAATTAGGACCAAACATGAATTGCAAAGTACTTGTTTTGTATTTATAAAGTACTTATATTATATTAAATATATACTCGATCGTTGCTCCAAAGGTATTCGTTTTGTGAGGAAAATCAGTTCTCTCAACTGAGGCCAAACATGGATGATAATTGGAAAGTATTTGCTTTGTATTTAGAATGTACTTATTTTATAGTTAACATATACTCGGTTCGTGTACCAAAAGCACTAGTTTTGTGAGTTGAACAAAAATTGTTTCAATTGGGGCCAAACATGAATGATAATTGGCAAATACTTGCTTTGTATTTAGAATGTACTTATTTGCTATTTAACATATAATCGGTTCATGTACCAAAAGTTATAGTTTTGTGTGTTGAAAAACATTTGTCTCAATTGTGGATATGGATAATACCTGGAAAGTAATGGTTTCGTATTCAAAATGTACATATTTTAGATATACTCCGTTTTGCGTTCAAAAAGTACTCGTCGTATATGTTTAAACAATTGTCTCAAATGGGTCAAAAACAATGAATGATAATTTCAACGTACTTGGTTCATATTCACAATGTACATATTTACATTTTACATGTACTCGGTTTGCAATCAACAATTATTCCTTGCGTGTTGAAAAAATAATTGTTTCAATTGGGGTTAAACAATGAATGAAAATATCAAAATATTTTGTTCGTATTCAAGATGTACATAATTAAAAAAGGTCATTACATCATTTATTAGTAATCGATGTGTGTTGACACTTCATAACTATAACTGTCAACAATTAATGTTGTACTAATATATATATTGACATCTTTTATGTCATACTCAATTGAACACTCCAATTATTTTTAAATTTCACATGCACCTCTCAACATGATATGTTAAATAAGGTGTGTGGCCCTTCCAAAATATGAAATTTCTTGGATTCTTCTGTTAACCAATATGTATTTAAAAAATACTTGGTTCTTATTTAAAATGTAACAATGTTACATTTCACATATACTCAGTTATGTTTCAAAAAGCACTCATTTGTAAAATAGATACAAAACGAGTACCTTTTGAACACAAAACGAGTATGTATGAAATATAAAATAGGTATATTTTAAATAATAACCAAGTACTTTTAAATCCATAATAAGTAACTATGATGCCTGAAAATTAATTACTTTAATTAAATTGAGTTTAAAGTGACAATAAAAAGATAATTATGAATGAGTATCGTTTTGCATTGTGCTCAGTGTTGACATAAATTGGGTGTGATTGAAAACTATGATGGAGTCATAATTATTGGATTAACATATGGTTGAGATGAAGAATGTGAATTATGATATTAATTATGCATATGTATTGGGAGGTAATTACTGGAGTTGATCAATAATCATGGAGTTTGGGAATACATAATGAATGATTATGATAGGAGGTATGACGAATCTATATGATAGATGATGAATGTTGTTGAGGATTATTGATGAGATTTTAATATTGAATTGATATTCGATTTAGATATTTCACAAGCCTTCGGGTGTCGAGGGTATCTTGATCATGTTGTCGACCATTAATGATGCAACAAACATATACATAGTAGAACATTAATGGTTGACAGTTATAGTTATGAAGTGTCAGTGCACATTCGATTAACAATAAATGATGCAACAAACATCTAATTTAAATATTTTCGCTGTAAATACCATTTTTTTAACTAGAACTAATTATAACTTTATTAATATTCCTTGTTTTGGCTAATTGAGACAACCAAACGCTTAACACAATACGAGTACTTTTTGAACCAAAACTTATTATATGTTTAATGTAAAATACGTGCATTTTGAATACGAACCATGTACTTTTGAATTATCATTCATTGTTTGGCCCCAATTGAGACAATTATTTTTTAACACACACAACAAGTACTTTCTGAACGTAAAATGAGTATATGTGAAATGTAAAATAGGTACATTTTAAATACGTTCCAAGTACTTTTGAATTATCATTCATTGTCTTGGTTAGAATTAAGACAATTGATTTTCAACACACAACGAGTACTTTCTAAACGCAAACTAAGTATATTTGCAATGTACAATATGTACATTTTGAATATGTTTCAAGTACTTTTGAATTATCATTCCTTGTATTGGCCCGAATTAAGACATTGCTTTTCAACACATAACGAGTACTTTTTAAACGCAAACTGAGTATATTTGCAGGTAAAATAGGTACATTGTGAATATGTTCCAAGTACTTTTGAATTATCATTTTTTGTCTTGGCCCGAATCGAGACAATTGATTTTCAACACATACAACTAATACTTTTGGTACACGAACCGAGTATATGCTAAACATAAAATAAGTACATTCTAAACACAAAGTAAGTACTTTTCAATTGTCATCCATATTGGGCTACAACTGAGACAAATGCTTTTCAACTCACAAAACGAGTACATTTGGAGCAACAACCGAGTATATATTTAATATAATATAAGTACATTATATATACAAAAAAGTACTTTCCTATCCATGTTTGGCCCCAATTATGTTGAATGGTGTATGTGAATTTTTTTTATTTGTTGGAGTCAATTGAATATGACAAAAAATGATGTCAACATATACATTAGTAAAATATTAATGGTTGACAATTGAAGTTATTAAGTGTCAAACAGAGTACTACTTTTCAAAGCGTAAAACGGGTATCTTTGGAACACAAAGTGATTATATGTAAAAACAACATAAATATATTTTAAATATGAACCAAGTACTTTCCAGCTATTACCTTTTTTGGCCCCAACTGAGCCAACGAACAAAACTAGTATTTTTTGAACAAAATGTGAGTATATGCTAAATACTACATAAGTACATTATAAATATGAAACAAGAACTTTCAAGCTATTATCATTGTTTGGCCCCAACTGAGACTACTACTACTTTTCAACGCATAAAACGAGTACTTTTGCAACACAAAATGAGTATCTTTTAAACACAATATACGTAAATGTTAAATACGAACTAAGTACTTTCTAATTATCAGATACTGTATAGAATTTTATCATACACTTTACGTGCACTCATATGAAATTCCAGTAAAAAAACCATCACAGAAATCCATTGGGCAGAAACAACCATGCAAAGTCTTCATAAAAACAAACGCAACTACTCAATAGATAAACATCCATTTTTTCACTCATTTCATACACTACCTAGATATCATCTCTGTTTTACAATTGTAAAGAAACCAAATCTCCAAAAGAAAATAAAGAACATCATGTTCATGATTAGAACCATTAGCTGCATCAAAAATAACCCAACAAAAGAATAGTTATACTAAATATATCAACCAAACTCGAATTACAAAGCAAATCCATTGTGACTCAAAACAAATTTACACAAAATTCATCGGACACCATAAGATTTGTCGTCCCCTCTCAATCAATGTTATTGGTTGTTTAAAAGCCACATCCACCACCTCCTTCATCGCTCCGCTTATTTCTGTAATTTTATTGGATTTCTTTTCCTTGTAAGATGCCTCCTTTTTTAGCCGCTCTTTCAAATCAATAGCAAATGCATCTTCTTCCACCTCTTCAATTATAACGTTTCTTGTCCATTAGGAAAATCTGAGTTGTTGGGTAGAGACTGGCCCTGAGGTTCCTTCGACTATTTTGCAGTATTATCCTTCGTTTTCTTCTTATTTGCTCTTCTAGATTCAGTAGGGCATTGTCCTTCTTCTCTTGACCTTCATTCAAATGATAGTCTTTTTTTTCTTTGGTGGCATCTGCATATAAATCAAGAAAAGAGAAGTTCAGTTTAAACTCCACATAATTACCAAAAGAATTTGGTGGTCTGAAAGGCTTGTAACCTTTACATCCATTAGTGAAGAATAGTGCTGGAATAATTTAGACAAAAGATTGGTGAACAAAAGAATCAAGTTTCTTTTCATTTTCTATAAAACCATGATACTATGAATAAATCTTAACCACCAAAAGTTCACAAGGCCACTGATGGAAAAAAAATTGTCATTAGAGTTTATAGTCAGACCACAGAACTAATGAATTTATCAGAAAGAAATATGACAATGATGAGACTATTAATAAATAATATTTAAAAGAATCAAGGAAACACAGTTACCAACTAGCTCAACTTCAATTTTTTCTTTTTGGTTAATTCCAAAATCAGCCAATTAAGCATCTAGATCAGCAAGCTCCTTTTTCTTCACCTCCTTCTTAGAGAGCTGCATTTCTACCTCTTTAGGAGCTGGAAAAAGTTCAACAAAATTTTTGGCCTCTGGTTCAGGCTGCGCTAGCACCTCTGCTTCAGTTTCTTGTTCATCCTTCACATCTTCATCGCCTTCAACAAGAAGTTCATCTTCGTTATCGCTTGGTTGTGTGTGTATTGCTTTGTGTTGTATGTTATTTTATCTTATCTTTGGATGTAAAATTATTGTGAATTTGTTCATGGAGGAGAGAAGAACAAGGGAGAAAAAGATGATAGGAAAGATACAAACGAGAAGAAAGATGAAATTAGTTATGTATTATAAGGTTATTTTAATTAAGGACTTAAAAGTAGGAATGACGACGGGGTGGGTATGGGACGGGTTTGGCCAATCCCAGGACCCGCCCCGCTACACATAAATCCCGGACCCGCCCCGCTTAGACCCGCGAACCCGGCGGGTTTACCCGCCCCGCCCCGTTTCCAGTTTTTTTATTTTATTTTAATTTTTTTTAAAAAAATTTAGCTAGAAATCAATTTTGAATCACAAAAGTTGAGTTTTGTGATTAAATTTCATGTGTTTTCTCTAGTAAATATTTATAATAAGCATTGTAAAACTATTTTTAAGCTATTAAATATTTATTAATTTGCTCTTATTTTCATCAAAATGTCCAACTTCTTTAACATGAACACATGAATTTTGATATAAAATTAAATAATGACACAAATCAAAGAAGTAAAATGTATAATCAATACCATATTGTTTTTTTAAAAAAATTAAAATGTATAGCGGGGCGGGTTCGGCCAATCCCATGACCCGCCCCAGCCCGCTTCCAAACCCGGTTGAAGCGGGTCCAGACCCGCCCCGACGGGGCGGGTTCATTGCGGATCTGGGTTTGGATCCGTCCCATTGCCATCCATACTTAAAAGTAATAGAATGTTTGAATTATGGACTGACTCCATAAAAAAATACAGATAGGGACTAAAATACAATTGAAACTTTGGATTGAGGATTTTATCCCAATTTACAGTTGAATCATTTTTATAACTATTAAAATAAAAATACCAAATTGTAAATTTGAAGTACTATGAACATCGATGATTCAAACTTCTTTTTGAGACAAGAAAGCAGCTTGCTGGCGGAATCGAAATAGAAATCAATTATAGGAGAATTACGAGAATCGAATGATTAAAAAAATAAAGCAACGATTCAATAAACCAAATAGGACATGATCGGATCCATTTGCCGCCGTATATCCAACCCTTTCTTATCAAGACCAGTAGAAAAGAGAGATATTTTTATCGGGGTAATATTGTTACTGTCTGGTTATTTTAACATATAGATGTTAATTACTTTGACAATATCATAACATTAAATAACATGCTAGCTCATTATCCCTCTACAATTGCTTGCTATTTGTTTTTAATAAATTTGTTTTCGGTAAAATTTGTGGACACCCAACACATTTTTTTGCACGCCAGTTAAAAAGACGAAAAAATTTAATTTCTCTTAATAATAAAAATGTTTTCAAATAAATGATTATGTAATTGACATATGGGTTTGGTGGGAAAATACATAATTTTATTATTATCTTTATTTTTTATATTATATTTATAAAATTCAATAAAAAATTATATTTTATTTTGTTAAGCTACATATGATTGCAGACAGTAATTCTATTTTAAAATAGATAAATAACATGAATTTATTGTTTTCTAAACAAATATTTGGTTAATGTGTATTAATTAATTATGTATTTTTAGGTTTCCACTTTTAGTAATCGGCCACCACCCAATCTCTTCATTGCTAAACCCCTTTCATCATCTCCCCGTGTACAAACCCTAATCCAGGCTCCGTCTCCAGCCATGGCTAGCAAGAAGGATGGGGACCCGAATTTGGGTTTCCTAACCCGCAGAGATACGGAGGTTAAGCTGCCTCGACCAACCAGAGTCAAGAACAAGACTCCTGCGCCAATCCAAATCACGGCGGAACAGATCCTCCGCGAAGCCCGTGAGAGACAGGAAGCAGAAATCCGGCCACCCAAGCAAAAAATCACCGACGTCACCGAGCTAGGAGATTACCGTCTCCGCAAACGCAAGGAATTCGAAGACCTAATCCGAAGAGTTCGATGGAATAAAAGCGTGTGGGTGAAATATGCGAAGTGGGAAGAGTCCCAGAAGGATTTCACTCGCGCTAGGTCGGTTTGGGAACGGGCGCTGGAGGTGGATTATAGGGATCATACGTTGTGGTTGAAGTATGCTGATTTCGAGATGAAGAATAAGTTTGTAAATCACGCGAGGAATGTTTGGGATCGCGCTACTCTGTTGTTGCCTAGAGTGGATCAATTGTGGTACAAGTATATTCACATGGAGGAGATGCTAGGCAATGTGGCTGGTGCAAGGCAGATTTTTGAGCGGTGGATGGAGTGGATGCCTGATCAACAGGGCTGGCTCTCGTATATTAAGTTTGAGTTGAGATATAATGAGGTCGACAGGGCGAGAACAATATTCGAACGGTTTGTTAAATGTCATCCGAAAGTAAGTTCTTGGATTAGGTTCTCAAAGTTTGAGATGAAAAATGGCGAGATTTCTCGCTCTAGGAATTGTTATGAAAGGGCTGTAGATAAGTTGGCTGATGATGAGGAGGCGGAGGAGTTGTTTGTGGCGTTTGCAGAATTCGAGGAGAAGTGTAAAGAAACTGAGAGAGCAAGGTGTATATATAAGTATGCCTTGGATCATATACCTAAGGGGCGGGCGGAGGAGCTTTACAAAAAATTTGTTGCTTTTGAGAAGCAGTATGGTGACAGGGAAGGAATCGAGGATGCCATTGTTGGCAAGAGGAGATTTCAGTATGAGGACGAGGTTCGGAAAAACCCACTTAATTATGACGCTTGGTTTGATTATGTAAGACTGGAAGAGAGTGTCGGAGATAAAAACAGGATTGAGGACGTATATGAGAGGGCCATTGCGAACATTCCACCTGCACAAGAGAAGCGTTATTGGCAAAGATACATCTACTTGTGGTAAGACTTGCTGCTGAATTGTTTTTGTTATTGTCTTCCATGATGCCGTTGAAAGGGCTTCACGGAAGAGTTATTGTTGTAAGTTAAAATCAACTGTGCTGACTAGTTGCATTTGTTTTACGTAGGATTAATTATGTATTATACGAAGAGCTTGATGCCCAGAATGTGGATCGCACAAGAGACGTGTACAAGTAAGTTACCGTATTTGCTCTTTTAAGATGTTTCTTATGTGGTTAATTGGTTCTGCTGTCATTATGTTTTATTATGGAGGGTTTTTACCTTGTGTTGTGAAGAATTTATCTAACCATAGGTTAGGATTTTAGGATTTTGTGTTGGATTATTGAATGTGGAAAGTTTCATACAAGAACAACTGCTACTAAGTCTTTAATCTCAATAGATTGTGGTAGGATACATAGAACCATAAAAGGAATCAAGTTGGGTCGCGCATATGCGACAATCTTCTCGAAGAGCTTCTTTCGGTTAAAATATCATCGCCTTTGGACTCCAAATCTTTGTATATGATTTCGATCCATGTATTCTTCGGTCGTCAATTTGCTCTCGTAGAAGGGCCAAAATCCATGGATTCTGCTCGACGCTGAAAAGTTTCATAGTAAATGAAAAAATTGAAACTATGCATCTTGATGTTAGAATGGTGACATGACCTAATAATTAATAACTACTTTGCTATTGGTGCATCTAGATGACACATTCATTCACTTGATGCAATGCACAATTTGCATCTCATGACATAGTTGAGTTTGAGCCCCAGGCTTCTTGCTTATTTGACCGTGCGCATCGAGGCGTTGCTTATTCCTGAGAATTGTGTTACTCGTTATATTTTATCAAAAAGATTTGAAAGTTCCCGTCTCTCAAAATTACAGAACAAGGCTCAAAGGTCAAGAATTTCCTTTTCCTTTCTCTTTTCGTTGTGTATGGAAGGAGGATGTGGCTAGGAGATGTCTTTGCCTAATGAAAGTTAATGTGAAAGTGGTGTCAAAGAAAGTTCAGTAATTATTTTAGACTTTGTAAGTCAGGTTGATAATCAAGTCTGGCAGCAAAAATTATTTGAGAGATATTAGCAGAATGATTTATGCACCCATTCCATGCTTCCTTTTGAAATTTGCCCTTTCATACTTGATATTATACCCATGTGGAACTATCATCCATCAAACATGTTCCTGATTGACGTTGAAATGAAACAGCTTGTGTCTCAAGATGATTCCTCATGACAAATTTTCATTTGCAAAGATTTGGTTGATGGCTGCCCAGTTTGAAATCCGTCAGTTAGATATTGATCGGGCGCGACGAATCTTGGGATCGGCGATTGGTAGGGCTCCCAAAGATAAGGTATGACAGAACTGGTTTAAAAGATTTGAGCCACTGAGATTGTTTTTTTGCTGGTTTTCTCTTGGTTTGTACTCTAAATTTCTCTATTTAATAAACAGATATTTAAGAAGTACATTGAATTGGAGCTGCAACTTGGTAACATCGAACGTTGTCGAAAATTATATGAAAAATATTTGGAATGGTCACCTGAGAATTGTTATGCCTGGAGCAAGTTTGCTGAGTTGGAAAGGTCCTTAGCTGAAACTGAACGAGCCAGAGCTCTTTTTGAGCTTGCAATTGACCAGCCTGCACTAGATATGCCAGAAGTGTTATGGAAGGTACTTGGATAATTAAGTAGCATTGTCGCATTATTATGATATCTTTGAGGTACTAGTTTCTCATGGTGATGTTCTTTTATTTATTCATCGATAGGCATACATTGACTTTGAAATATCGGAGTCTGAATATGAAAGAACTAGAGCCCTTTATGAGAGGCTTTTGAACCGCACAAAACACTTGAAGGTGTGGATTAGCTATGCCAAGTTTGAGGCATCTGCTATAGAGGACTTGCAGGACTCGGATGAGAATGAGCAGAAGAAAAAATGCCTTCAGCATGCTCGAGGTAAGAATATCACATTCTCTGCAACTCGTCTGTTTCGGTGACCTATGTGAAACTAAACTTCACATTTTTCCTTTGCTCATCAGCTGTTTATGAAAGAGCCCTTAGTTATTTTAGAACTTCTGCTCCTGAATTGAAAGAGGAAAGGGCGATGCTTTTGGAGGAGTGGTTGAACATGGAAAGCAGCTTTGGTGAGCTTGGCAATGTTGATTTGGTCCGTGTCAAGCTTCCAAAGAAACTCAAAAAGAGGAGGCATATAGAAACCGAGGATGGTCCGGCAGGGTATGCAATTGGCCTTTTATTTCTTTCATTTTCTTCTCCATTTTGTTGTGTTCCACACTCTGTATGTCATTCTTTCGTCTCTACCACTTTCGGTATTTGAATTTGTGAACCTTGCAAATATACACGCTTGCCATATTATGTTTTCTCTATCCTTGGCCTTTTTACATCAAAATTTCTACCCCTATTTTGGCAAATTTTCTGCTCCCTCTTGGTTGCTTTTACCGATTCGTCACATGTTTCAAAATTGTTCTTTACGTTAAAACGTTATTGCAACTTGTTGTACTAAGGGACCAATTTTTCTTGAATTTTGTTACTCGCTGACCTTACTCAGCTCATTGAATTTCTTTTTTGCTGACAACTGACGCTAACGCTATTATCACTTTCAGGTATGAGGAGTATATCGACTACCTTTTCCCTGAAGAAACACAGACAACAAATCTCAAGATTTTGGAAGCAGCATACAAATGGAAGAAGCAAAAGACTGTTTCAGATGATGATTGATTAGGCAACACCACGGCTCTTCCATTGTCGATTCTAATGGGTGATTTCTGTCTATGAGCGTCCATTCCTTTGTATCTGCACCACTATGTTGTCGTTTGCAAGCTATAATATCTTGAGACAGTTTTTTTGTAGTTATTATGGTTGAAATTTAAGCATGGTCGATGTATGTTACGGCAACAGATTTTCTTGAATCTGTTGTACAGGTATATCATACTTGGATTGTGTTGTTTTAATTTAGCTTTGTCCACAAGCACTTCAATCTTATGTTACACAATTATGTGGAATGAATCTAAAGTTTTAAAACAATTCATCCATGTGTTATTTTGGTCTATATGGAGTCGGTAGTTTATTATTATTTTCTAAAAGAATTTTGATTATATTATATATTAATATAATTCAAGATACTTTTAACTTTTAGATATTCATAGAATATCAAAATAAAAAATATTCATTCTATTTTTAAAAAAATTACTATTATGAAAATACAAAAGATTATACACCATCTTCTCCAATACCTCCGTTTGGTTCTGATGCAATATTTATTAATTGAAATAAGATTTCAAGAAAGAAAAAAAAAAGAACTTTCATATAAAACACCCCATTATATCGAAATTTGGTTTTTTAATCAAATCATTGTTGACTTGATCAAGAAACTACTCGATAAAACATACCATTTTACTCGATCTTTTTAGATCCAGTAAAATAACATAATATTAAAAAATATTGTTAAAAATCATAAATTTAAAAATACCAAAAAATGGCATATCTATACGATGAATCTGTGAATTTAAGATGGATCGACTAGTAATGAAATACGAATCATGAACTTCATCGAAAAACTCTATGAATGGACCATTTGTTGATGATTTAATATTATCTCTCGCGGTTATGATGCATTCATATCAAATATGTGTTATGATACTGCAATAGCAATTTTCATATTAAATTCATAAAAATTTTTCTGATAATAACATTTGTCATCAACTATACGTTGAGTTTAAGATACCAAATCGTTGACATCACATGTAGTACTATTATTTTTTTTCCATTTCAATAAAACAAACAAACAAAAAGAAATATAATTTCAACTTTTAGTATGTTTTCTCAAGGAGAATATTACAGTGGTTGATTAATTCCTTTATCAATAATGATAATTGGTTCTAAATTACATAAAAAAGAAGTAACTTCTATCCTCTTAAATGCACTATTACTTGGCCCTTAAATGCGTTCTGTTAAAACGTATATCAATATTAAAAAAAGCAGAAGATTCCACAGTATTTATTTATTTAAAAAATATATATATATTGTTTTATTTTTAATTATTAAGTAATTAAAGCAAATGCAAATACGTTTCGAGGCAAGAGTGAAAGAACAAGTTTAAAAGAAAAGCAAATCTATTTATCTTTTTACCGCACCTTATGACCATGTTTTACTACATCATATTAAATTTGCATAATCTTTTTACTCTTAGTGAAATAATTATCCCTTTGGCCCTTGTAAAATATGAATTCTTAATTTCAACCCAAACCATGCCTGAATACCACGTCGCTCTTCTCCTTACGGCAGCTTTGGGTGGTTGCTTTGTCATAAGCCATCAACACCATTGAGGAGGTATATTATTCGAAGCTGAAGACGATTGTTTGGTTTTCTGAATAAATTATATTTTTGTTTTTGTTTTAGTGATATATTTTTCTACTAAATGTAATTTGAAATGTTTCGTTTTTGGCTATGGTTAGGACATCTGATGTAGTGTGAATAGGAAGAAAGAGGTAAAAACCCAAAACCTGTAACTTAAGCACCAAAAAACAGATTAGATGGGGTGATAAATGATAAGATTAAGCATGGCTATTATCTGATAGTATGAAAATTTGATTCTATCTCAGAGTCGTTGTTCAATGAGGTGAATTAACCATTGAAATGACATATTCAAATGGAATGTCGTTTCATGGGTTTAGATGCTCTTAAATGTAAGTGCTCTTAAGGACATGATCAAATAAACTATGATAGTATCACCCGTCCACAGATTAGATGGGGTGATAATTGATAAGTTTTTTTGTTTGTTTTTTTATTTTTATTTTAAAGATTTTGGATTTATCACCTAATTCAGATCCCAATTAAAAGAATGTACAGTAAGTTAATTTTTTTGTTATATTTTTTGGATTCTTCGCAAAGAATAATTAGGTTTTATTACAAAACAAAAATATATGATTTATTTATTCGTCGGATTCGAATCTTAATCTAATAGCATAAATAAATCTAATTCGAAAGTTATATCTTATGAGGTTAATACTACTGAAGTGGGCCTTGTTAATTATCTTTCTTCAGAAGCAACAGAAAAAAGGATTAATAAATCGCAGCCCAAAAAGCTGCCAAATGGACTGCGAATGAAATAAATTTTGAGGCTTTTCACGTGAGTCAGGGGCGGCGGACGCACCTTTGACAAGGATTATATTTAGCCCTCCTAAAATTATGTTTTGATATTTTAAAATTTATTTTTTTTCTTATTTTATTTATTATTTTTTGCCCCCATTCCCAATATTCATGCATCCACCAATCATTTAAATTGTAGGAAGACAAAGGGGCAGCTCAATTTTTTTGCCAATCACATATTTGCTTTACAGAAATCCGCTAAGACAAGGCTAATTAATACATTTCTTGGATGGTATATGCAGTGGTTTCAAAATCGGACCGGACATGAAATCGGTGCCCTTACTAGTTATAAGTTCGATCGGTTCAACCGGTGATGACGTCAGCATTATGTAATATCTATTTTAAGTTTTGGCATGTATATGCGATGTAAGGTCAAAAAAATATTGGCATGTATTAAAGATAAGAACATAAAAATGGTATAAGCTTAGATTTTCTGAAAGCTTCGATAAACCCCAGTTGTTTGTCCAAATCTATGTCATGTCTGAATTCTCACAGCTCATCCTAGGACCACAATCACTGCTCCAAACTGTCATTTAAAATTTGCTATGGTGGCACAGCCTCGATAAGAGATCATAGATCTCGGGTTCGAGACCTCCTATCCCTACACCTGAAAATTAAAAAAAAAAAAAAATTCTTGTAAATATGAGCCCAGTCATAATGAGTAAAATAAAAAATAAAAAATTGACAAAGACTTCCGAACTGTCATTTAAAATTCTTCTAATAAAGCGAAACTCTCCGAATCCTTTTTTTCTTGGTAAATGGTTTCCTGATTACATGACTAAATGGAATACTAAATATAGGAAGGAGACAAGCACACGACCAATTAGCATTATCTCACCTGCAGAAAATACTGAGCCTCCATACGTTGACGATCTTTGATTTTCCATGCCCCCAAGGAAAATGTCGTCAAAGACTTCATTGCTCCCTCTTCTTTGCTAGGATATCATAGTTTATTTCCTCAATTTGATTCGAATATTAATTTGTCAAATACAGGACAGTATCGGTTAGATTAATGGAAATTTAAATTGCATTTGCTTGTGTTTATAGAATCTTAAATTGTGTTATAATTTTTGAAACAAACAACGTTTTGGAATAAGATGTAAAATGTAAATCACAGAGATGAATGTGACTATTGCTGAAACTCTAGAAGGGAAATATTATTGCAAAATAATTTTCATGTTAAATTCATGAAAATTGATTTGTCAACAATAATAATTGCTATGACAATCTCATAACACATTGTTGAAACAAGATGCAGAAGATAAATCAAAGTTGGATGAGAGACATTAAATGAGATAAAAACTAATCTTTACTATTGCAATTTTATTGCAAAATGTAAACGAACACGAGATAAATAATTTGATAATGATTTGGTCAAGTGTTGCCGGATTGACAACAGGTACGCTGGATCCAAGTAACAGGCCAGATATGCTCTTTAAATCAGAAACCTGTTGCGGCGTAGTAAACATAACATAAAACAAAACCCACAATTGTCGGGTTTTTTAATAAAATATTTGAAAAAATAAAATATATTAACAAAATAATCTATTTTGAGATACTTTATTAAAGTAACACATGACGACTTTATGACGTCTGCAATTTTGTTTTTTAAAAAATATGATTGAAGGCGCCATCTGAGATGACGTCTTTCCATATAAAAATTTTTTTATATAGAAAACGACATCCCATATAGCGTCTTCCATATAAATGTTTTTTTATATATGGCACATTCTATATAATTTTTTTTATTTATTATTTTCTTTACTTATACAATTTTTTTATCTATATACTGACATGATTTATTTTTCTTCAAATTAAAAAAATTAGATAATGTAATCTCGAATTGGTTAAAATTTATAATTTGAAACTGAATTCGTGTAGATTAGTATCAGCAAAATATATTTTACCAAAGAAATAAATTTATTTCGTAAAATACGCATAAATTTTGTTTATATGTTGATATATTAAATATTTATTTTGAAATGCAATGATTTTATTTTAATATAATTAAATTATATAAATTAATGTTATTATCTATATATCTATTTATTAATAATTAACAATCTTACGCTAAAACTTAAATCGAGTCGATAAGAATTTATTTGGAAACAAAAATCCACATTTTTATATTTTTGTATTGTATGAAAAGTAATAGAATTAAATAATAAGGCTAAAATAATATATATTAACAAAATAATCGATTTTGGGTTACTTTAATAGAGTAACCATTTTATATAGAAGACGACATCTGAGATAGCGCCTTCTATATAAGAATTTTTTTATAAGGAATGTGCCATCTCATATGACTCATTCCATATAGTTTTTTTTTATATACTGAAGGCCTTATCTCAGATGACGCCTTCTATATAATTTTTTTTATAGAAGTTGTCATTTTAGTCATCTAAGATGACACATTCTATATAAATCGTAATCATCAAGTCAATTTTACGTATGAATCATGCAATTGATTTGTACAAATTATGATTTCGTAAAATTAAACCTTACTATGATTAATCAAAATATGAAATTTCCTATTTTGATTAATCTAAGATAGCATCTTACATATATAAAAAAACTTTATATAGAAGACGACATCTAAAATAACGTATTCCATATAATATTTTATATATATAGAATGTGTGATCTCATATGTATAGTATATATATGTAAATAATTGGCTAATTAATTATCTGATAAAATATAAAGTAACCAATTATGGATTAAGAACGTGGTACAGTTTGAGGGCATCGAAATTGTGAGTACAACTTTGTTCAAAGAATAAATAAATGAAAATTTTAATGTCATTTTTAATAACAATGAGGAAAATAAATTGAAAAATGAGAAGGATGTTGTATGTAAAATATGCATAAATGCATTTTAACAAATAGATTAAAAATGATTATTTTTAAATTCACATTAAATATATTTATAAGAAAAATTATAAGTTATGAGTAACCGATGCAATATTTAACAAGCACCATTCGAATTTTAAACAGCTAATTTCAAGAGATACAAGGAACAATAGATGGGATGAAATAATTGAATATTGAGTTAGGCACCGTGTGGTACAATAGATGAGATGAAATATTTGAATATTGAGTTAATAAAAATTATGGCCGATCCCACTTTATCAATTTGTCAAGATTATTTTCTTACGTGGTATCTAGTGAAACTAGATATATGCCAAAATTATTTTCTTACATGAGATCCACTGAAAATAGATATAGGCCAAAATTACGGAGTGATGATAGTAGGGCTTCATCTCAATAGATAAATAAATATAAAAAAATTTATATGGAAGGCGTCTTCTATACATAAAAAAAAATTTATATGAAAAACGTCATATGCGATGACACTTTCTATATAAAAAAACTTTATATGGAAGGCGTCATGGAAGACGACGCCTTCTATATATAAAAAAATTTATATGAAAGGCACCATTTGAGATATAAAATTTTTTTATATGGAATGCGCCATTTTAGATGGCGCATGCTATATAAAAAAATTATATTGAAGGTGCCATTTCAAATGACGGCTTCAATAATAATTTTTTTTTCATTTGAAGTCGCTATCTCCGATGGCGACTTGGGTTACCCAAAATCGGTTATTTTGTTAATTTTTTTTCGAATAATTTATTAAAAAACCCCACAATTGTCCATATTAGATTCGTTGCAACAAAAACAAAACAAATAGATTCGTTCCCTCCACAAGGTGTTTTGAAGATCAAGCTCTTAATTTTAAAAAAAAAAAAAAAAATCCAAAAAACATCAAAATGAAGGATTATGCTGTTAATAATGGCATCATAGATTATACTTTTCACATAAATATTAAGCCAACCAATCCAATAGAATTAAATATGTAAACCGCATAATTAATTGTGCATGAAGGAAGAGGTGGTATCTGCAAAAACGTGCCACCCAACACGTTAGTGGATCATGCCGATACGACCCGGTTGGTTTTGAGGTTGGGTCAGACATGGCCTGTGGTGTAAACTTTATAGCTAATATGAAATTATCACGTAATTATGAGTGACAAATAATGCAACAGGAATTAGGTCGCTAACAAATCAGAATTATTTCAATTATTAAAAAAAAAACAAATAGGATTTAATTAAGCACGTGTTTGTCTGACAAATAGAATGTTATAGATTTGTGAACCATATAAAATAAGGCAGTACAAACAACAAACATTTTCAATAATATGATTACCAAATCATCATTATAATATTATTAGCACAAACTAATAATATTTCACTACTAATAAATTGACAATTCAAAACTGCCGAAATATCAGCCATATAATCGCTGATTTTCTAGTACCTTTCTTATTTAGAACACTAAATATATATATTAATAATTTAAAGACATTTAGAGGGCGACGAGAGGATCCGACCCGAATATATCCCCAAAGTCTTGAAAGTAATCATCCACTTGCCAAGTGGGCCATAATCCGAACTCAAGTCCGGTATCATGACTCGACCCGACAAGCATCTGATTGCAGCAGTCAAAATCCACTCCGAAAATGTCACCCGTTTGATCAAACAAATCGAGTACCGGTGCCGGGTTCTCGAACCCGGTGAACAGGTCATCCTTAGGGGGAAAAATCGGCAAGTCCTCGACGCTATCTTTAATGGAAAAGGTGCAGTTTGCTGAAGACGGCTCAGCTTTTGTTTCAGCCTCGGCTTGGGAGTCAGCCATGGAAACGAAGCGGAGGACTGATTTCGGCGTCTGCGCATTGTTGTGAGATTCCTCGCCAGAGTTGTACCCTGAGCTTGTTTTGTTGGCCAGCACTGATGGAGTGGAGAAGTTTGTCGGCGCGTCAGGTCCACGCAGCTGGATTGCCGCGTGGTCGTACACCATGGCAGCTTCCTCCGCAGTATCGTAGGTGCCTAGCCACAGGCGTACTCGTCGGAGGGGATCTCGAATCTCCGCCGCCCATTTCCCCCACGGCCTCTGCCGCACACCGCGAAATTTTCTACCATTCCTCAGCCTCGCCGCCGGTCTCTCATTTTGCCAGCTACCGCTCTTCTTCTGCTTCAGCGCAGTAGCCTCCGACCGTTTGACGTTTCCGCTTTTGTTTTCGTTCTCTCTAAAATAAGGCTGGATTCTTACCTCGTCAATGTATTTTCTTACTCTTTGGCGTTTAGCAGAGCAACACTCTTCTTCATCACTAGAGGAGTCAGTAGCGTCCGCGTCAGTAACTAAAAATCTCACGGTTGTGGGAAAAACGGCAGGCTTCCCTCTGCCGGTAATTGAATATTCCGGAGGCCTCACAACTATCGTTTGGTTTATATGCTCGCTGCACTTGATTCTACCAGACAACATGGTCTTCTCTATCTCTTTACGCATCATACTGTTGGAAGATTTCTATTTCCCAGTTTTTTTTCCCTTCTCAGATTAGCATTGAAAGGGAAAAGCAGATAGAGCTTGAACAGTTGAAAAAGGAGAGTGAGCGGAGAGATTCTTTGGGAATAAAGAAAAAGAGCAACACTTTGCGCAGCACGAGGTTGATATAATAAAACGAAACAAAAGATAAGAAACAGTAATTCCGGGCTGACGAAAAATCGAGAGAAAAAGTGAATTTTTTTTTAAGGAAAAAGAATCAAAATATCAGTGAGCAACTTTTTCTTGGATATTTTTGAGTAAAACCCAGATGGAAACTTGGATTCCTCGGGCTTTTACTTCTTGAAAACTTATCCAAGAAAGTGCAGGAAAATGGGTGAGTGGTTTTTTTAGAGAAAGAGGGGAGTGTATGTGTGTGTTTTTTCTTCCATCTTTTCTCGGTTGCGGTGGAGACCGAAAATTGGTTGCTTAATCCACTGTTTTATAGGATCTCATACATTTTAATGATAATCTTGTCTTTCTAAGAAAAATTGAAATCTTTACTTCAAAAATAATTATAACTATTTGCTGAAGCTTAGGAAATTTTCAGCTAAGCCGCCGCATTCGATTGCCGTCTACGATTTTGACACGTCCACTATAGTAGGACCCATTTTATTTCGAAAATTCTCATATGGACATTTCGTAAAAAAAAAAAATTGCTGCCGACGTGGCAATAAGATTAAGATGTATGTTTGTTTGGTTAAGTAGGTGTTTGCAATTGCTTATGAAAATTACTTTTCAGCTTTTCAGATAAAAAAATAGTTTTTGTGTGTTTTATTTGTTTGCTTCTGCTATTGCTTCTCTAAAAATAAACAGAAAAAGCAGAAGCAGAGAAGCAGGTCATGACATGCTTTTGACTGCTTTAAGTTGTTTTGTGGCAATTTCGTAATTAATTTAAGTTCATTAAGCTGTTTTTTATTTAAATAACAAACACTCAATGCTTTTGCTTAAATTCAACTTTTTCCAACTTAAACAAAAGCAACATAGAAGTGCTTTGAATAAGCAATCGCAAACACAACCTAAGTTTGTTTGAATATTTTATTAGGTCTTAAAATTTACAAAATTGATATACTGAAACGAATTCATATATTGCACAGTGCTTTTGGCCATCCACATCTATTATATTTACATTACATATACATATGCTAATTTACGAGGAAATATATTTCAATTTATACTTTTAAAACAAAAATACCTTAAAAATTATTTTGACTAATTGTACATTGAAACAGTTGAGTTCCATTTATCCAACCATATCAAATGTTAAGGTTTGGTTTTCAGTGTTAATTATATTATCAAAAAAATGGGTCAAGTAACCATGGTTAATATGTATAATATAAGGTCTATTTCAAATATTTGGATGTTCTGTTCGTCATTTGTTGCAACACTTTGAGGTTAAAGTCTCAGTCAGTGTCTACAGAAAGTTGGATTGCATTATGGTAATTCATCAACTTGAACATTTAGAATCATAGAAACAACATCATTTTCAAAGTCAGCGAGATGGACTTTGTTAAGCTAAAGAATGCATTAAAATTAGATCTTGGTTATGGCTCGAGCTCATAAAGGTGCAGATTTTCTTTTCTCCTTGACAGACTGGTTTCTTGAAACCATCGTGTATTTTGAATACTTTACTTTGTAATTTTATGGGTCTTCTTTTAGTCTTTGACATGTAGTACAAGAAAATACGTTTGAATATTTGTTAATATATCAAATATTAATATTTCATGTTGGAGTATGTGATTCTATCTCACGTGATTTTTTGAGGGGACGAGGACTAGGTACCATAAATTCGATGTGTTGAAATGACTGAAAACCCAATTCGTCACTCTATCTTTGACTATAAGATTTAACCACTGAACATATATATTTATTTATGTATTGATCTTTGTAAATACCTGATTTATATAAGATTTTTTCGATTTAACTGCATCCCTTTTAACGCCACGTGTAATGTGTCAAATTGATAAGACTCTGTTTGAATTGAATCGGTTGATTAATGGATATTTTGGATAGATAAAATTGAAATAGTCAAGTTCATTCAATTTTTTTTTGTTTTTTAAGTTTTCAAGTTCACCAATTTCAATAACAATTATTAAATACTTCCCTAATTATATTTAATTTCTCCAAATCAAATCAATCAACCAAACACAACGATATAATAATATAAAAATTAAATTTTACAGATGATATAGTCAAACGCAGAATTTGATTAGGACATTCAAAAGGGAAGTGAATTAAACTGTGAATGATGAAGATCGGGTTTTGTGTTTTTGTGATTGATTTTTGAAGGCCGAATGGAAGCTACATTTTTCATGGGTCAATTCTATACGGATTGTTTGCGAAGGTTGTTGACAAAAATCTAAATGTTGGATTGAGCTGATTTTGACAACACATTTAGAATACCTTGAAGCACATTCTGAATGGTGGAGATCGGATTTGAGTATCTCTATTGATGGTAACATATTGGGGATAGTACACATTTGGAAGAGATATTTATAATTCTCTTGTTATTCTTATCAATGAAAGATATTTCGCTGTCACTATTAGAAAATAAAGTTGCGTCTCTACTACAAGTTATAGCTTTTAGCTTAGTCGTAAATGTTTGATCCTATCAATTGGTATTAGAGCGATGTCATGGGTTCAAGCCATCCAGGAAGCACTTTTTTGGGAAGAGGGGGGTTGTTGGGGTTGTGTATGCCCGACAAATCCTTCTGTGTGTTCGTGAACGAATGTATGTTCATCCGTCGTCTATTGACTTAACAGTATTGTTCAATAGCATCTATAATGTGCATCTCTTATATCTATATATTACTTAATACGTGATTTTGTGCTGTCACTATAAAAAAAATAAAATTACATATCGGCTATCAGTTATAATTGTTAGTTCAGTGGTAAACGCATTATCCGATCAATATATGACATTTTCTTACGATAAGCTTCAAGACAAATGATTTGTGATAATGTATGAATCCATTATTGTCTCGTCACGCGCCTACCTAAATGTGCACCAATATTGGGTGGTTCCCATCAATAATCTTTAAAATGAGGTAATAATGCCTCTGGCAAAAATTGTGACACGTGTTTCTAAATGTGTAGTTTAACATTCAGATAGAGCTAGTGGTAAATAATCCCCTGATAATTTACAAAATAGATAAATTACTCTATGTAGTTTAAAAATAGGCATTTTACCCCATTGTGGTTTACAAAATGGGCAGTTTACCCCATACGATTTGAAAATAGGCATTTTACCCCCTGTGATTTGTGAAAATAGGTATTTTACCCCATTATGATTTGTGAATAGGTGTGAAATACACCCTACAAATAGGGGGTAAAGTTCTATTTTGTAAACCACATGGAGGTAAAATGCATATTGTCACAAATCATAGGGGTAAAATGCATATTTTCAAACCACAAGAGGGTAAACTGCCTATTTTGTAAACCACAAAGGAGTAAAATGCCTATTTTCAAACCACAGAGGGGTAATCCGCCTATTTGGGAAACCATAGAGGGGTAATCCGCCAAAAACCCTTTATAAATGTATCCAGTTTGGAGACCACTTATTCACTAATATAATATTAAACATAATATTTTCTAAATAAAAAATATATATAAATATATTAATTATTTTAGACCAATCATATTGTGTTGGTTCATGAGTGAGATCTAAACCCGACATTTACAAGTATTTTCCTTTAACATAGGACCAGAGTTTGAGAACTCGTGGCTCATCTGTGTGCTTCTATAAACCTCTTCAAATATTAAACAATTTTTTTTTTTACAATTTACTATAAATAATCGGAACCAAAGTGGTAGTTCTACAAATACAATAGAACATAAACAAAAAACTTCATGTATTTACTCTGCATTAGTTTTGGTTAATAATATGTACGTAATGTTGGATATTAACTTATAATATATATATATATATATATATATATATATTTGAGGATTAAAATATAATATATTTTAAGATTTAATAATGTATCATAAAATATCCTTCACTAACATCTCCCCCGACAATAACAAGCTTTTGAGGAAAGACAAATACCAGAGGCAAGAACTTATAATTATGACTCCCATTTTTTCCCCTTGAGTAGGTCGAATGGAGTGGCTGGCAATTGAGCTACCAATACCATACATTAAAGAGAAAAGGTCACAGTGTAACTGCAACTTTAGTTCCCTTGGATTTAGTTGTTCAAATAGAAAGCACCGTTTAAATGAGGAACTTGTGTTCGAAATTTACCTAACAGACTTCGATATCAAAAAATAAGTTTTTTTTGGATTCGAGTATGGTTTGACCTAGTGGTGGATGCATGATTTTTTGGAGGGGGGCCAAAATTTTAAAATCAAAATTTTAAACAAAAAAAATTTTTAGGGATCAAAATGTAAATTAAAGGGTAGCAAAATGTACTTAAAAACGGCCAAACTACAATTTTCTTGGGGTAAAATTAGAATTTTTTTTTTTAAAAAATTCTTTTTTAAGGTTAATATTTTTTTTAGGCAACCGCCCTTGCCCATGAGTGTGTCCGCCTTTGGTTTGACCTGCAACAAATATAAGATGAATTGTTCGTTTCAAGCATATTTTGTTGGAATAACCTTATAGATGAAAACGATTATATTAATCCAGGATTTTCGCTTAGATCATTCAGAAATATAGATAAATATGCGGAAGCGTACCTGAATCCATAATATTTGAGATTCATGTAGATCCAGGGGCGGACGCAAAATTTTCGGGAAGAGGAGGCAAAAGAATGTTAACATAGGGGTCAAAATATAATTTAAGGGGACAAAAGTAATTTTTGAGAGATAAAATACAATTGCTGTAGGATAAAACCGTAATTTTTTTTTTAAAAAAGGTTAAGGTTTTGGGCAAGTGCCCTTGTCCATATGTAGGTATGCCTACGATCTTTCATGTTCTACGATTGGTCTTGAGAGTTCTTTATTTTCTCACGCTCTCTAACTGTTATTGATATACAGTATAGATTGACCAGTCATATGAATTGGAGACCACGATCACATATATGTAATTTTTGTTCTCTATTTAAGCCCATCATATAAATAGAAAAAGTTTATTAGTATTTATACATTAAAAGTCTCATTATATTAGATGCTTATCGCCAACTTTATTAACCTTATAAGATCATTTTATTTGGGCTAAATATTAAGATAATCGACAATATATTAAGGAAACACCTAAACCAGCTCCACAAATCACGTGATGATATCTTTGTAATTTTAGTAATAATTATTGTGATTCTTTTCTGTAATTAGATTGATTTACCGTAACATTATATAAGGCCAATTAAGCTTCTCAATAAAATAACCGAGAATTTCCTAAGAATTACTTGCTCTCACATCCTATCAGAGCATGTCCGCAGTGGTAACTCAACACGTTTTCAAAAAAGTAAGAATAATTCTTTTGTATATTTCATTTAAATTATTGTTTAATTCATCTGATATTTTAAATGTAATACAAAATACATACTGTTACCCCCCAAAAATTGGTAACAAAGCACTAATTAATAAATACACATAAAATAAATAGGACACGATATTTTTTTACGTGAAAAAACCTAAAATGATTGGGAAAAAACAACGGGACCTAATCCAATATAATTTTCACTATCATTATTGAGAAATTACAGTGCTTTGATGTAATACAAGAGCAAACAAAATGAAAGGGGAAACACGAGATGGGGAGAAGATGTTGGAGCCTTGAAGAATGAAGACCATTGAGAGGAAAAATACCATCTTTTCTTCGTCCAGAGAGATGAGAGGAGGGAAGTCTCTAGTGTGTGAGTATCAAAAATTCCCCTAGTGGTAATACAAAATATGGTATTTATAGACAAATGCTTTGGGGCTAGTTCGGTGGGTAAAGAGGGGCATCTTCCATACTTTGACCTAGGGTTCTTACCTAAGGGTATAAGATCTGACTAGATCTTATCAAATGGACCCCAGATTCTTATCCAGAGGGCAGATAATCTAGTCAAATCATATCAAATCCCGTCAGCCTTTGATTTAATGAGACAATAACCCATGACCTAATAAAATGACAGTGATGATAATCAGCATCCTTAAATCAAAGGAATCCAAGGTCACCCCGATCTAACCCTGAAAAAGAAGATGGTCATATATTCTCCGTAGCTCATTTATTTCCGGAGGTTGTCCCGAGCTCTATCCTGTGTGGCCGGGTCCTCTCCAGGCCTCCTCCACCCGAGGTCCAGCTCATTCACCGAAGCTCCAGCTCGTCCCTGATAGATCCTTTGGTCAATTTGTGGGCTCGAGTCATCTGTTCCGCCTCAACTAGTCAACTATGGCCAGGGTCAGGCCTTGCATAACAGGTCTTCCAAGTGGCCAGGCCTTGCAAGCCAAGTCTTCCCACAGGTCAAGTCTTCCAAATGGCCACGGATTCCAGGCTAGGGTTCCAAGTGGCAAGGTCTTCCCGACCGATCTTAAGTTCCAAGCAGTCCAAATTCTATACCAAAGTATCAAACAAAAACGCCACCTATGCTGTTTCTATTTGCAATTATTTCATTAAATAATAATAATAGATTTGCATTAAATAAATAAACAGTACAGTGAATCATGCAGCGTGGGAACCATGCAAAAGTATTTAAATTGATTAACCTGTAACTAAAATTAGTATGCGTCCTAATATCATATATACATATATGTAAAACATCTGGGTTTTTTTTAATATCATATCCTAATTTCTGAAAATTATTATTCACTATATGTATTATCTTATATCCATGCATCCATAGGCAGACGTATGTGCCCCCTTGCCCAAAACAATTTGCAGTTTTACCTTTTAAAAATAGCATTTTACCCCTCAAAAATTATTTTTTTGCCCCCACCGCAAATTAAATTTTGACCACAAAAATATTTTTTGGCCTCCATTTTTATGTTTAATATTTGTTTTGCCCCCCTTCCCTGAAATTCTGTGTCCACTCCTACATGTATACGAGGAATATGCAAAAATTGTCATGCAATTTGGCCTATTTTTTTGTTAATTCAGAAAAAAATCAAACATAAACTTCATTCCCTTATATATTTATGAAAAAAATTCTTTTTCTCGAAATAAACTTTCGAAAACAAGGGAACCAAAGCAAAATATACCCTTCATTGCACAAATTTATAATGCATCAACACTGCACGCGTGGATGTTTTCATTTGATATGTAGTAAAATTAAGGATAATTGAGATTGCGTTGCGAGTTTTCGGTGGGTCCAATGCCATTTTGGATTCAAAATATTGTGGAAAAAAAATTAAAAGAAAATTTATTCGGACTCTCGGATCTCAAATAAAGAACATCTATTTTGTATACAATTTGTAAAAAAAATTAATTTTAAATTCAAAGACTACATCAAATTCCTTCCAAAAAGTACTAAGATCATGTCACTTAATATAATTATTGCAATTTGTATATTTGGAATTCAATCACATAAAAGTGGAAGTCAATATGGGATATTATGGATAGGATCTGAACTCAATAATACGTAAAAGTATTGAATTCAATACTGGAAAATCAATCTGAAATCTGTATTTAATCAAGAATCTGAATATAATACAATATGTTCTTGAGTATAAAGCAAGAGGAAACCCATTCAAACTGAAGAAGTTTTCAGATAAGAATTATTCCAGAAAAAGTATTTTGTGAACACAATAGTTTAAAGCTATAGTATCTGATATCCCTAGTTTTGGAGGCCCAGTAGGTCTTGAGGGTCCGAACTTTATTTGGGCCGGGTCAGTGAGGGGCCCATTTAGTCAACAAGGGAAGTCGTCACTGCCGACCCCGGGCTGTCCTCATCACCACTGTCTAGCTCTCCGCCCGACCCGAGTTTATTACGGGCACGATCACCTCTGTCTAGCTGCCACTATAGTTCCCGAGCCGGGGCGGCGAGGAAGTACATCAAGAGGTCGGGGAGGTCCTCCATGGGACATGCCACCCAAGCTGAGGCACTGTCTCCTCAGCAGATCAGGACGAGCTATATTTAGCAAGATAGCCGGGCTGAGGCGCGGTTTCCTCAATAGGTCAGGACGGGAAGTCATGGGACAGGATATGCGAGCTGGGGCCACCTAGGGTGGTCCTGCATACCGAGACTAGGGTGGCAGGAGTCGGACACCTATTAAAGCAAAAGCTAGGCCTGCTAACCAATCAAAGGGTGGTCAGGCACTGTGAGTAAGAAAAGCATATTCCCGGACGCAGAGAATCACCAGAGCAAAAGGATCGTACGAAGTAGGTAGCAGATGCAGATGGTCCCCCATCTGTGGTCCCCCCTCAGTTTCAGACATTGTCCCCAGAATCCCCGGCAGACCGGAACCATGGGCATCCCTCCCCCTATAAAAGGGAGAGTAAGTTAACAAGACAGGGATCCCCGAAGAGCCCTCTAAAGAAAAAAAAGGACCAATATTGATCGGAGGAGATCCAAAAAAAAAAACCAGAGAGGATCCTCCCGGACTCCGGCCTAAACCGCGACTTCGCGAAACAACACATCTTCCCTTATAAATTCATTTGTTATCAACGCGAACCAAAAGGAGAGGTAACAAATTGGCGCCGTCTGTGGGAAGATTTGAGCAAAAGACGTTGATACGATGGTAAGAACAAGGAGAACGGAAGTAGAGGAAAATCGAGAGCACCACGCCTCCACCAATGGCGAGGAGCAGCCACTGCCCGGGGTAAACATGACAGTGGGCGCTTTAACACTGGAGCAGCTCACAAGACTGATTGCAGTTACGGTGGAGCAGACCATGAGGAAAAAGGAAGGTCCGTCCGAGGGCGTGCACGGGGAAAGCTCCCAGCAGATGAAGGATCCCGAACAAGGAGCAACTTCCCGTCCTAAAGTGACTGCTGTTCCGGATCTGGAGGGCCAGGTGGAGGAGCTGAAGGACGAGGTCCAGAGGATGAAGAGAGGGATGGGGGGTACCTCTGTCAGGAGGGGAACCCCTTTCTCGAGTGAAATAGTAAACGAGGAACTCCCAAATAACTTCAAACCCCCCAATGCTGGGGAATACGACGGGAGCACGGACCCGGAAGAACACCTGGGCAGGTTCGAAAATGCTGCCATGCTACATTGTTACTCGGATCGCCTTAAGTGCAAAGTGTTCCTAACCACTTTGGTGAGGTCGGCCCAGAAGTGGTTCAATCAGTTGGAGCCGGGTTCCATTACTTCCTTCGCCGGATTTAGCTCCGCGTTCTTGCACCAGTATGCCAGCAGCAAGCGGTATAAGAAGACCTCTCTGAGCTTGTTCGAGATGAGGCAGGCCGAGGATGAGTCGTTGCGGGAGTATATCAAAAACTTCAACACTGTGATACTCGAAATACCTGCCTGCCCGGCGAAAATTCTGATCAGCGCCTTCACCCAAGGCCTGAGAGGAGGAGACTTCTTCCGATCCTTGGTAAAGAAGCCTCCTGTTACCTATGATGATCTGCTCACCCGAGCGGAGAAGTACATCAACGTGGAGGAGGCCCAGCAACTGAGGAGGAAGGAAGTGCGGAGGACTGGGGAAAAACGGATCAGCCAGGGCGAGAAGAGGCCAGTGGAAGGGGCACAGCTCGGTCGATTTTCCCAGTATACGCCGTTGAAGGTCTCCAAGGAGGAGGCCGTCCGCATATGTGAAGACAAACAGGTGTTGCAAAAGCCGGCACCAGCTAGTGTGGAGCCGAGCAAGGAGGCCCCGGAGAAATACTGTATCTTCCACCAAGCGACTGGGCACACCACACAAGATTGCCATCGTTTGGATGAGGAGCTTGAGAAGGCAATACAGAACAGTTCCCAGTTCAAGCAGTTGTTGTCCCGACCCGTCCCACCAGGGGATAATCTTCCTCGGGGAAGGGGTCGAGGACCGTCGTGGACAAGAGGGAGAGGGGGACGGACCAACTTCCGTCCTCCGTTCCGTGGTAGAGGACGTGCTCGAGGACCCCCAAGGAGCTTAAATGACGTCAACCCTACCCGTGCTGACTCCCCAAAGCGGGGAGTCATAAACATGATCTCGGGCGGGACAACGGATGGGGATTCCAACAGGGCTAGGAAGGCTGTCGGCAGGAGAGAGACCCTGAGTGTAGGAGGGATTTGTGGTGCCGAGGAGGAGGTGGTTGTCAGTTTTGGGCCGCGAGATCTGGAAAATATTTGCACACCCCATAATGATGCCTTGGTCATACGAGCCACTGTTGCCAATTATGAAGTCGGGAGGGTGTTTGTAGACACAGGTAGTTCCGTGAACGTGTTGTTTGATGAAGCTTTTCGGCAGATGGACTTAGGAGGGTATCACCTCGAACCAATCAACACCCCACTATTTGGCTTCGCTGGGCACACCGTGTACCCCCTCGGTCAGATTTCCCTGCCCCTTTCCCTGGGAGGGTAACGAAGATCGGAAAACAAGGCTGGTCACATTCACCATTGTGGCGGCCTCGTCTTCGTACAACATCATTCTGGGAAGACCAGCTATGAACGAGTTCAGGGCTGTGGCCTCCACCTTCCACCAAAAGATAAAGTTCCCTGTAGGAAAAAGAGTGGGGGAAGTTAGGGGAGACCAGCCCTCATCCAAGAAATGCTACGCGGAAACTGTGAAGTTAGAGGTGAAAAGATCTCAAAGGGGCGGTGATGAAGGACAGGAGGATAGGGGGGTACAGATGGTGCAGGAGGTGCAGGCGATGCGGGACGGGGAAGAGGAAATTATATTAGTCCCAGGACAGCCCGATAAAACCACAAGAGTAGCGGCTGACCTAGACAGCGTCCTGAAGCACGACTTATCGAAATGTCTGTCCAAGCATGCCAGAATATTCGTCTGGTCTCCGACCGAGCTGACAGGGGTGTTGCCCTCTGTAGCCCAGCACAGGTTAAATGTCAATCCAGAAGTCAAAGTAACCCGGCAAAAGAAGAGGCATTTTGGACCAGATAAAGACACAATTATCCGAGCCGAGGTTCAAACCTTGCTGAGGGCCGGACAGATAAGGGAGGTACAATTCCCCACCTGGTTGTCAAACGTGGTTTTGGTTCCAAAGTCGGCGGGAAAATGGAGGATGTGCATCGACTTTCGTAATTTGAACAAAGCCTGTCCCAAGGACTGTTATCCCCTACCTCGGATCGATCAGCTGGTAGACTCCACCTCGGGGTACGAGCTGTTAAGTTTCATGGACGCGTAACAGGGATATCACCAAATACCCTTGGCGAAAGAGGACCAAGATAAGGTCAGTTTTATCACGTCGGATGGAACGTTCTGCTATGTGGTCATGCCCTTTGGCCTCAAGAACGCCGGGGCCACATACCAGAGGTTGATGGACAAAGTGTTTGAAAACCAGGCGGGAAGGAACATTGAGGTTTATGTGGATGACATCTTGGTAAAATCTAAAGGCCAGGCAGACCTATTGCCCGACTTAGAGGAAACTTTTGCCACACTAAGCAGGTTTGCTCTGAAATTAAATCCGGCTAAGTGCGTATTTGGTGTGAAGAGCGGTAAATTCTTGGGTTTCATGGTAACAGAGAGGGGGATCGAGGTCAACCCGAAAAAAGTTAGAGCAATTCAAGAGATGACCTCACCTCGCAGCATAAAAGAGGTGCAAAAACTGACAGGGCGGATTGCGTCCTTAGCTCGTTTTATTTCCAGGTCAGCTCATAGGAGTTACCCTTTCTTCCGAGTGCTAAGAAAGGCGAAAAAGTTCGCTTGGGACGACGAGTGCGAGGAAGCGTTCTCTGACCGGAAGAAGCACTTGGCCGAGCTACCAGTCCTGGTAAAGCCAGAGCCCGGCGAGCGATTATGGATCTACTTGTCTGCTACAGAAAGCGCTGTTAGCTCGGTACTGATAAAACAAGACGGTACGGACTAGAGGCCGGTGTACTATGTCAGCCATGCACTGAGAGGGGCGGAACTCAGATACCCAGAGGTCGAAAAATTGGCATTAGCTTTGGTCCTAACCGCAAGGAGGCTGAGACCCTACTTTTTGTCACACCCCATCTCAGTGCTAACCAACAGCCCCATGGGGAGGATAATGACCCAGCCTGATGTATCGGGGAGATTGGTGAAATGGACAATCGAGCTCGGCGAGTACGACGTAACCTACCAACCTCGGTCATCCATCAAAGCCCATGCTTTATCAGATTTCCTCGCGGAGATGATAGAGGTTGAAGCTGAGGAGCTCTGGAAGGTATACGTGGATGGAGCAGCTAACAGTGAAGGCAGTGGAGTGGGGATTGTTCTGATATCCCCCGCGGGTGAGAAGATGAAGGTCATTATCAGATTAGATTTCCGGGCTTCTAATAATGAAGCAGAGTACGAGGCTATACTGATCGGGCTGAGGTTGGCAAAAGAGGTCGGTGCCAGCCGAGTGATCCTTCACTCGGACTCCCAGCTGGCCACTCAGCAGGTGAAAGGGAATTACGAAGCCAAAAGCGAGAAGATGATAGAATACTTGAAGGCTATACAGGAGATGTCAGAAAGTTTCGTGGAGTGGAGCATAGTGCAGATCCCTAGGGAGGATAATCAGGAGGCCGATGAGCTCTCCAAGTGGTCAACATCCCTGGTTCCTTTGTCACAGAGGGAGTACATATTTCAGACAGAGTTGATTCCGTCAGCTCGGCCCGTCACTGAGGCCCCCGAGGTGTTGGGTTGGATGGCCCCGATTTTGAACTACTTGAGAAAGCTTGAAGTACCCGCTGATAAGAACCAAGCCCGACGGTTGAAGAGGCATGCATTCCGTTTTGTTCTGATAGAGGATGTGTTATATAAGAGGTCATTTGCCGGACCCCTCCTCCGATGTCTCAACGCGGAAGAGGCAGAATATGTGCTCAGAGAAATTCACGAGGGATGCTGTGGAGACCATCTCGGGGGGTTGGCTCTGGCCAGAAAGACTCTCCTTGCTGGATATTTCTGGCCGACCCTGAGGAATGACGCGATCAGGACTGTAGTCACTTGTGAGGGTTGTCAGAGGAACAGTAAGTTCCAGTCAAGGCCAGCAAGTCTCATGAAAGCAGTAACATCGGCCTGCCCTTTCGATAAATGGGGCTTGGATATCGTGGGACCTTTCCCGGTGGCCCCGAAGCAAAAGAAATTTCTGTTGGTGGCTGTAGATTATTTCTCGAAGTGGGTCGAGGCCGAGCCTTTAGCCAAGATCGCCGAGGAGAATGTGCTGGACTTTCTGTGGAAGAATATAGTTTGCCGTTTTGGAGTACCCAGGAAATTAATATCAGACAATGGGAGGCAGTTCCAGGGGCAGAGGTTAATGGCTTGGTGCAAGGAAATGAAGATCGAACAAGCCTTTACATCAGTAGGTTATCTGCAGAGCAACGGGCAGACAGAGGTCACCAACCGATCAATTGTGCAAGCTTTGAAGGCCAGACTGTACGGGGTTGGCAAGGACTGGGTGGACGAGTTACCAAGTGTGTTGTGGGCTTACAGAACGACAGCTCGCGTCCCAACTGGAGAAACGCCTTTCAGCATGGTATATAGAACGGAGGCCGTGCTACCAGCTGAGGTCGGAAAGACCTCTGCCAGGGTCCAAGCATATGATGGCGACAATGAGGAAAACCGGGCTCTGGACTTGGATCTGATCTATGAGAAACAGGAAAGGGCGGCTATAAGGATGGAGGCTTACCGCAGCAAGATAGTCAGAGCCTACAACAAAAGGGTGGTACCCCGAAATTTTCAGGTGGGGGACCTCGTCCTCAAAAAGGTCAACCCAGCAGGGGAGGTAAGAAAGCTTGACCCCCGATGGGAGGGACCATACAAAGTAGTCCAGAAGCTGAGTTCTGGGTCGTACTACTTAGAGGAGGACGGAGGCTGACGCCTAAAAAGACCTTGGAATGCATATCACCTCAGAAAATAGTATCCTAGGCATTTTGTTGTTATTTCAATTCAATGTACGAACGCTGTTATTTAATGAATTTTTCCTTTAAATCTCTTGTCCGAAATTAAAAATGCAGGTCCGCCCTGCATGCTAATGCCCAGGTGTATGAGGCCCTGGCACCAATTAAAAGTGCAGGTCATCCCTGTCACTAAAGCCCAGGTGTATGAGGCCCTGGCAACAATTAAAAGTGCAGGTCATCCCTGTCACTAAAGCCCAGGTGTATGAGGCCCTGGCAACAATTAAAAGCACAGGTCCGCCCTGCATGCTAAAGCCCAGGTGTATGAGGCCCTGACAACAATTAAAAGTGCAGGTCATCCATGTCACTAAAGCCCAGGTGTATGAGGCCCTGGCAACAATGAAAAGCACAGGTCCGCCCTGCATGCTAAAGCCCAGGTGTATGAGGCCCTGGCACCAATTAAAAGTGCAGGTCATCCCTGTCACTAAAGCCCAGGTGTATGAGGCCCTGGCAACAATTAAAAGTGCAGGTCATCCCTGTCACTAAAGCCCAGGTGTATGAGGCCCTGACAACAATTAAAAGCACAGGTCCGCCCTGCATGCTAAAGCCCAGGTGTATGAGGCCCTGGCACCAATTAAAAGTGCAGGTCATCCCTGTCACTAAAGCCCAGGTGTATGAGGCCCTGGCAACAATTAAAAGTGCAGGTCATCCCTGTCACTAAAGCCCAGGTGTATGAGGCCCTGGCAACAATTAAAAGCACAGGTCCGCCCTGCATGCTAAAGCCCAGGTGTATGAGGCCCTGGCACCAATTAAAAGTGCAGGTCATCCCTGTCACTAAAGCCCAGGTGTATGAGGCCCTGGCAACAATTAAAAGTGCAGGTCATCCCTGTCACTAAAGCCCAGGTGTATGAGGCCCTGGCAACAATTAAAAGTGCAGGTCCGCCCTGCATGCTAAAGCCCAGGTGTATGAGGCCCTGACAACAATTAAAAGTGTAGGTCATCTCTGCATCATAAAGCCCGGGTGTAGGAGCGCAGGTCAAGAGGACATCATCTGCTTGCAAAAATTATTTCTTAAGATCGGGTCGGATAGAGCCTTTTTGCATGGTTGACTCTGTGGAGATTAACAGGTTAGCCCTGTTTTAAGATTTAATTTTCTTAGAATTATTCTAGTCGTTATTACACGAGGGCCCTATGCGGCATTCAGTTCTACGCGGGGGGTTATTTATAAGTTGTATTTTTTGGATCAATCCAATGTAAAATCACGGGTTGGCTCGGCTGGTATAAGGGGTCGGGACGTTCGTAAAGTTGCGAGGGAAACCAATTCCTAACAAGTGATCAATTGCTTCAGATAAGACAAATAAAATTCAAAATGACCTCGTTACAGGGGGGGTGCCTCCGAGGCGCAGCACAAAAAAAAAAAAAAAAAAAAAGAAGAAGAGAATTTACTAAGGATAAATTAAGAGCAGGTCAGACTACTTGATGAAGTCGGGAGGGATGCTGGCAATGATGGCGTAAAGGTCCAGGAAGTCGTCAGGGTCCTGGTCACTGGGCGGGAAGCCCTGGGCTTTGAACTGGCCCTTACACCCCTCGAAGCCGAGGTCCAGAAACTTAAAAGCCTTGGAGGCCAGCATGCGCGTAAACTCCTCCGACTTGATGAAGGTTTCGCGTCGGGCTGATTCACCTGCTACATAGGACTCCAACTCGGACTTAACCTTTTCGAGCTCAGCCCCGACATGGGAAAGTTCTCGCTCCTTCTCGGCCAGAGCAACACGGAGCTGTTCGGCATCCGCTCGAAGTCGGGTCATCGAGGCCCTGTAAGACTCCAGTTCGGCAGCGTCCGCCTCGGATTTAGCTGTAGCATTCTCAGCTTTTGACTTGGCCTCCCGCGCTGCTTTCTTCGCGTCTCTGGCTGATTGGCCGTAATTTGCACCCCGACGAAGGCTCTCGCACATCATCACTAGGCCCTGCAGAGAAAAGGGGGAGAGGGACTCAGAAAAAAAAAAAAAAAAAACTTACTGATAGGGCCCGGGATACCCCTTCCTCTGCTAGGGGTTTCCACCTCAGCTCGGACAAGACTTGCTGATCAGCGGAGGAGGTCAGACACTCGACAATCCGGGCGGACAGACCTGAGGGGGCAGAGTTGATAAGGCTGACTTCTCGGGTATAGCCTACTGGTACCCCTGGTGAACCCGGGTCAGCGGGAGCGACGGATAGATGACTTGGGGGGGAAGCAGGTGGGGTGTCGATCTCATGAATAACCGGGGAGGTAGCCACCTCTTCCCAAGTCGGGATCCTAGCTGCGCCCCCGTCCCTTTTTCTTTTCCTCAAGCCTGTCTCCAACCCAACCTCTTCGGCGCGAGGAGGGCTGGCCACTGGAAATGGGGGGTTTGGGGGAGCGACGGGCGCACTGGGATGTTGGCTCGAAGGGCCCGCCCCGACCGCCCCTTTTCCCGCTTTTTTCTGAGACGCCATGGTAGATAGCAGCTGCTGAAGAGACATGTTATCTACAAGACAAAGGATTCAGCTCAGACAAAAAAAAAAAATAAAAATTAATAATATAAATGTATATATTTGAATATCAAAAGCGGGGCCGGGTAGGAAGAACGTACCACCAGGGACGTCTGGATAGGAGCTCAGCCCAAAACGCCTGAGTACGTCCTCCCTGATTAGGGCAGCTGAATCAAAACGCCGACCCCAAGGGTTGAGATAACCGTTTGGAAGAACACGTCATCTTTATACTTTTTGGGCAGAGGTCGGGGGGTAGGTAGGGTATCTCGCCAGGCCATGGGGCAAGCCCAACGTCGAGGGGGTTTGACAAAAAAGTAGCTTTGTTTCCATCCCTTACGGGAGCTCGGGATGTTGTTTAGAAATTTATAAAAGGTCCGGGCACCAAAGTAAAACGCCCCGGGAGAGGGGGTTTTCTTAACTTGAAAAAAATAATTAAGAAGGGTAGGGGAGAAAGGCAGACCCAAGGATCGGAAGAAGGCAATGACAGATACTAGGCTCTGGTAGGAATTGGGGGTAAGCTGGCTCAGAGAGACACAATGATAGTGGGAGAACTCCTGGAAAGGAAGGGGGATAGGAAAGCGAAGTCCGCTTTTAAGCTGCTCGAGGAAGAAGGGAAAGTACTCGGGCGGGGGGAGGTGCGGACGCTCACCAGCCCTAGGAACCCGGACGTCGTGATCCGGCGGGATAAACCAAGTACGGAGAAGGTGCTCGGCCTCAGGGGAAACACACGAGTCGAGGATCTCGTACCAAGGAAGTACAGCCTGGGCCAGGCTCCTCGGGTCGAGAACCTCGAAGGTGGGGAGAGAAGGGTCAAATACCCTAGGAGGGACTTGTCGGAGGGGCGCCACCTCGGGAATGTCTCCCTCGGGAGCATCCGACCTCCGACCCGAGGGACTGGGGAGATCAGACCCCTCGGCCTCCTCGTCCCCCCCTCGAAAGAGGGCGCCAGAAGTGGAAGAAGTGGAGTGCGACATTAACAGAAAGGGAGGCAGAGCTGACTTACAGGGTTTTTTGGAGAGGCGATTGATCCGACCTAGAGCGCAAATGGAGGAAAATAACTCGAGAGCCTCAATTTATAGAAGATGTGGCTCGTGGGCCGAGGAAAGCCTGGCCCAAACCAACGACGCAGATGAAGGGAGCTGAACAGTCGGAGCGCCAGATAAGGGCACGTGGCCTGACAACCCGCTAGGGTTTGGTACGGGACACCTGTCACCCCGAGACCAGGAGTTGTCCAATCAAAGGACCGGGGGCCAGGAACCAATAAAGTTCGCCACAAGCCCATTAGTCGAGGCAGCGCTACACTAGCTCGACTAGAGGGGGATACTGATGATATCCCTAGTTCTGGAGGCCCAGTAGGTCTTGAGGGTCCGAACTTTATTTGGGCCCGGTCAGTGAGGGGCCCATTTAGTCAACAAGGGAAGTCGTCACTGCCGACCCCGGGCTGTCCTCATCACCACTGTCTAGCTCTCCGCCCGACCCGAGTTTATTACGGGCACGATCACCTCTGTCTAGCTGCCACTATAGTTCCCGAGCCGGGGCGGCGAGGAAGTACATCAAGAGGTCGGGGAGGTCCTCCATGGGACATGCCACCCAAGCTGAGGCACTGTCTCCTCAGCAGATCAGGACGGGCTATATTTAGCAAGATAGCCGGGCTGAGGCGCGGTTTCCTCAATAGGTCAGGACGGGAAGTCATGGGACAGGATAGGCGAGCTGGGGCCACCTAGGGTGGTCCTGTATACTGAGACTAGGGTGGCAGGAGTCGGACACCTATTAAAGCAAAAGCTAGGCCTGCTAACCAATCAAAGGGTGGTCAGGCACTGTGAGTAAGAAAAGCATATTCCCGGACGCAGAGAATCACCAGAGCAAAAGGATCGTACGAAGTAGGTAGCAGATGCAGATGGTCCCCCATCTGTGGTCCCCCCTCAGTTTCAGATATTGTCCCCAGAATCCCCGGCAGACCGGAACCATGGGCATCCCCCCCTATAAAAGGGAGAGTAAGTTAACAAGACAGGGATCCCCGAAGAACCCTCTAAAGAAAAAAAAGGACCAATATTGATCGGAGGAGATCCAAAAAAAAAACCAGAGAGGATCCTCCCGGACTCCGGCCTAAACCGCGACTTCGCGAAACAACACATCTTCCCTTATAAATTCATTTGTTATCAACGCGAACCAAAAGGAGAGGTAACAGTATCGTTCAATACTCCCATCAGCCTTGAACTTAATTTTATATACCCACTTGCATCCAATGCAATGTTAAATCTGTTAAGACCGATGTATTGGTCTTTTCCAAAGCACAAGTTCTGTGTCCATGGCAGCCTGCCATTTAGGATCTTGGGAAGCTTGTTTGTAAGTCTTTGGTTCGGATATTTTGGTTGTAGAGGCTGTGAACGCCTCATGTGATGAAGATAAACTACTGGAAGAAATATGACAGCCAATGGGATATTGTTTACCCGAGTGAACTAGATTAGTGGATGATTCGGCTAATGAGTTTGGAAGATGGCAGTCATAAATCTGGAGATAAGCTGGGGGATTTCTTGTTCTGGAAGATTTCCGAAGTTTAACTAAATCCTCTTGTTGCATAGGAAGGGGATTTGGAATATCAGAGGGAGTGTCAATAATGACAGGAAAAGTGGAGTTATCAGTGTAGGTAATTGTAGCCTCTTTTGTAGGTGAATGGTGATAAACTTCTCCCTGTTGCAAAACATGATGATCTGCAGAACAAGTGTTTCTAACAGAGCTAGGACAAACAAAGTAATCAGTAAAAGAATCTGGAATTGGAAATAGATTATCAGTAGCATTAGAACACTGAGGCAAAGAAGATATATCTTTAAAGGGATAGACATCGTCATAGAATTGCACATTGCTAGAAATAAAAAACTTGTTTAGTGTGAACATTGTATAACTAATATCCTTTATAACCTAACGGATAGCCTAGAAAAACACAGTTAGTTGCTCTAGGATCAAATTTAGTCCTGTTGGTTGATAATGTTGATGCAAAACAGAGGCATCCCATAACTTGCAGATGTGAGTATGTTGGTGGTTTATTATGCAATAATTCAAAAGGAGATTTTTTGCCTAAATTTTTGAAGGAACTCTATTGATTAAGTGAGCCACTGTCAAGTCACAGTCAGACCAGAAAATAAGAGGAAGATGAGCATGAAACAACAAAGCTCTCGCAACTTGTCAAATATGTTGATGCTTTCCGTTAACTTTGCCATTTTGTTGCGGATTTTTAACACAACTACATTGGTGAATAATGTCATACATATGATAAAAATATTTAAATATGAATTCGGAACCATTATCAGATCTAAGAATCTTAATTTTCCTGTCAAATAAGTAAGAACCAAATTATAAAAATGTTGCAGGTGATTACGAGTTTCAGATCTATTTCGCATGACATATATCTATGTGCATCTAGAATAGCCATCAATAATGGTCAGAAAGAACTTATAACCATCATAAGAAGGAGTCAAATAAAGACCCCAGATGTCGCAATGTATTATTTCAAAAGGGTGAGAAGCAACATACGTACTAACATGATAGGGCAACTTCTTTTGTTTTGAAAAATGGCAAATGTCACATGGAATAACACTTCGATCAGTACAATGTATATTCAAGTCTAGAATCAATGTCAACCTATTTACAGACAAGTTCCCTAATATAAAATGCCATATATTTATTGCATCAAACTTTGGTAAAGAAGGAGATACTACTGCAGAACAATTTATAAACAAATTGAGATGATACAATCCACCATGTGCCTCAGCAGAAAATGAAGAATTTGTTGGCAGCGCCATTGAAAAGAGGGAAAAAAAATTCAGAATAAAGAGATTGTTGTGCGGAAGAGTGATGTAGGATTGATTATCCGTATGTCTCTGATGCCATGTAAAAGTATTGAATTCAATACTGGAAAATCAATCTGAAATCTGTATTTAATCAAGAATCTGAATATAATACAATATGTTCTTGAGTATAAAGCTAGATGAAACCCATTCAAACTGAAGAAGTTTTCAGATAAGAATTATTCCAGAAAAAGTATTTTTTGAACACAATAGTTTAAAGCCATATACTAACACTTCACGGGTGAAAGTGCAGTATATGCAAATTTAAACGGTAATATAGTTTGTAACGACAAGCAGCATCTTGATTCTTTTGTGATGAAGATGGCTTATTTTGACAATATATATAAGACTTTTATTATGAACATTACGAATCAATATCCAGAATTTTTCTTGTTTCAGTGGAATAAAACAAGAAATTTTCACAATATTACGCTTAAGTTAAATACCTGGAGGATCTTATTGATATTCCAAAACAGTGAACGTGTTGATAGAAGATAATTTCGTTCGAAAAGATATAAAAATATGATTTTATATATTCTAACTCAATTATAAAGTGAAATATACACATATAGCATCTCTTTGGGTATAATTGTATTTGATTTTGTTGGAAAAATGTGCTAAATGAATTGAAATTAAGTATGATAAAATCCAATACTTGATAAAGATCAAAATGAGCGAAAAAATGGACGAGAAAAAGCTGTCCCGGAAACCCGGGCAGTCCGGGCGGCACCCAAGCGCCGCCCAAAATTTTGGGCAGAATATTTTGTGGATGTTTTTCTCGAAATGGTTTGTCCTTTCACGACCGGGTGCGTTGAGGAACAGGTACCAAATGATACTCTTGGTGATGTCTCTTGATCACGTATAAATATAACAACCCTTAAGTGAATTTAACACACTTTTTATGCAAGATCAAAGTCATTTTTGAGAGAAAAATCTGCATACACATTGTTCTTCCATTGTTCTTGTTGAAGTGCCTTTAAACCTTTGTGGTGAGGACTTGTGATATGGAGTGCTCCTATTACAAGTCATAGTCATTGTATCTTGGGAAACAGTTGCCTCTAACGTAAGCACCATAGCGGGACAATATCGTTTTAAGAACAGATATTCCAAATATCGCATCGACAAACATTCATAAAGTCATTATTACTTTGCTTGCTATTATTTATAAGATACATATCAATACTAAGATAACTACAATCTTGACACGGTATTTGTAACAAATGGCTTCATCGAGTGGAACAACGACTACCGTTCATTATGGAGAAACGCCTAAAAAGTTCAACGGAACCGACTTCAAGAGATGGCAACAAAAGATGTTATTTTATTGACCACTTTGAGTTTGACAAGGTTCTTAAGGATGCTCATATGGTTGAAGAAGGAGAACCGACTCCGAAAATATGGCGGCAATTGATGCTTGATAAACAAACTTAATGTTAGCATTGTTCAAAATAAATGTGATGACGATTATTTGTCAATCGTTGAAGCAATAAAATTTATATCATTATTTTTTGATTGAGTTTATAGTTATGACGTGACCGGTTGGTCATGTAAATTATAATTCAATATACAAATTTGTAAAGTTAAATTTATTGCTTTAAGTGAATGTTAAACATAAGTGTGTGCTTGTGTGAGGAATAAGTTAACAAAACTGTCATTCATTCGGTTGAAAGAAAGAGACACCTATATAATCAATCACATTGATGTTTGTGATTTAAAGTTTGTGCAAACTAGAGGTGTGAGAAAAATATTCGTTGCTTTATCAATTGTTGTACAAGATATTGATATGACTATTTGCTATGAAGCAAAGACTATGTCAATAGAAGTGTTGCACACTACGAGAATGAGGTTGAAAAAAAAACTAAGAAAATGAATTTTGCAATGAAGAATTGTGAGTTGATTCTATTTGTGTTGTCTAAGTATTTTACGTTTAAGACTTGAATTTGCAAGCTCTAAAATCTTGAATTCAAGTTTGTAAGATTTGTATGCTTAAAATACAAATGATGAATCGAATACTCAAGCTTAAGGCTCGAATTTGCAAGACATAAAATCTTGAATTTGAGTTTTGTAAGTTTTGACACTGAAAATGTAAGTAGTGAATTTTATTTGAGAGATGGTCAAAGTTTCAAAATTTGTAAGCAAGCGCGCTTAAATCAAAAGTTTGTAAGATATAAATTTTGAAGTTTGATTTATAAATTTATAAGCTTAGAATTTGAAACTTGAAAGTTAAATGCAATATAATCTTGATAAGTTCGAGATTACCCAAACTATGGGGGAAACAATTCTATCGGTCAACCATATTCTAGGTACCACACTTAGGAATGTCGGAAATCCTTATAAGTTAAGGACAAGGTTTCCTATAAATATTGAGAGTGGGGGGGTGTCTGACTGAAGTAAGTTATAACAAGTGTCAAGTAATGACATAAGAAATTTGACAAAACTATGTTGTCAAAACAAGGTGTGTCTAAAGTGGCACACATGAAGCATGTGTAAGTATGCTTGTAAGTTGATGATTTGATCATTATGAGAAACACTATTGACATGATGAATGTTGATGCAGCAATATCAAAATTGAAATTGAAATATCCAAGATAAATTCTCGTGTTTAATCCTAGTTTCAAATTTGGAAGCTTTACGCTTAAAATTCTAGTTTGTAAGAAAGAAATTTTTGAACTTGGATTTTCTACGATTGCGTGAATTAAAACCTAGAAGTTATTATAGTTTAAAATTTTGTAAGCTATAATGCTTAGAATTTGAAACTCGAGATCCTGATACAAAACTGGATATTTGACACAAATAATTTTGTGTTAACCGTTGATAATGCTGTTGTGTCGTGGAAAAGGAAACGAAGGAAATTCTCTAAACAAAAAATGTATAGCTCAATCCACTATGAATTCAGTATTCATATCGCTGGATAAAGCTGAGAAGAAGCCAGAGGGCTTCACTGTTGTTATGAGAAAATTTCTTGTTGACAAAGTAATAACAAAACCGATATAACGAAGGACTAAAAATTCAAAAGGTGTGTAGACTCGTTAAGTCATTGTATGAGCTTAAGCAAGCGCCAAAATAATGACACGAAAAATTTGACAAAACTATCTTGTCAAATGGTTTAATAATTAACGAGTGCCATAAATGTCGATATAAGAAAAATACATCTAAAGCATATGTGAGAGTATGCGTGTATGATGATGATATGCTCATAGTGGGAAGCAATGTGATGATGATCTCTATAGACATAATCTAAATGGTTATGTGAGAAAACTGCGGGTCCGCTTATGATTGGTTAAACAAGAGATCAGGGCGGACAAAGCAGGGGACCGGGGAAGACTATATAGTCCCTTCAAATGATCAAATCTAAAGATTTATATATAACTTGTAATATTTTTTATCTTATGAATCAAAGACAATTTTGAAAATTATTTTTTGTAATAAACAATCGAGTATCTTACAAATTTTCAATTATTAATCTTATTTATTTATTATTACAAATCATTTAATCCATTTTCTTATTTTCTTTATTGCACATAAATCCTAAAACTGCCTAATTCATTAATCATATTCATTCAAGGTGGAAATAATTTTCCCGATCTTATATTGGCTTTTAAGAGTTAATAAGCGGATAGCTTGGTCAATAGAAGAGTGGTTGGGTTGGTAAAGAATTGACATGGATTGGCATAACCAATCCATATGTGTGTAACAAATATCAGGCAATTAAAAGAAATTTGAGATTTGACGTGGTTCGATTTAGGGATGGCAAGCCAAATTTGCAACCCGCCCCGTTAATAAAAAGCCAGACTCGTCCAGCCATGCCCCGCGGATTCGGCGGGTTTAACCCGCCCTGCACCAGAAACTTTTTTTCTTTATAAAAAAAATTAGCTAGAAATCAATTATGTAACATAAAAACCGAGTGTGCTTGAATTTCATGTTTTTCTATAGTAAATATTTTTAATAAGCCTTGTAAAAATATCTTTAAACAATCAAATCTTTATTAATTTGCTCTAATTCCCTTGAAAATGTCCAACTTCTGTAATATGAACACATGAGTTTTGATATAAAATTAAATAATGACACTTTATTATTCAACCAAAGAAGTAAAATGTATATTCAATATTAAATTTCAAAAAAAAAAATTAATATATGTATAGCGGGGCAGGTCCGGGGCAGGTCTAGCAAAAACCGGGACCCGCTCCGCCCCGATTCAAAATTCGGTTGAAGCAGGTCCAGGCCCGTCACGATGGGGTGGGTTCAATACGGGTCCGGGTCTAGACCTGCCCCATCATCATCCCTAGTTCGGCTAAGACTTTTGTTCCAATCTTTTGAAGAAAATGAGTTACATGTTTGAACAACATATATTCAAAAATATTGTAAGATACACTTAAACGAATTATTATACTCTAAATATGAGATGAAACGTAACTGTATAATATAAATTGTCCCAATATTGTGTGATCTTTAAAGTAAAATGAGATAAATTTGGCTAACAGTTAAATTCAAGGATATTCAATTCGATAACTTTCAAATCCGATGGATACATGTTGAAAAAAGTATAAAAGCCGCTGAGAGGAAACAAATGGCACAGATTTGTTGAATACTATAAGTTGTAGTAAGTAGCATCGGGTTGCATAGTTGTTGCCTATGGGGATAGCAAACATTGGATTAGAATATTATCATCCAATTATTAATCTATCGTTAAGAATAGTATTCTTACGAGCATCATCAACCTGTATCAACAGGTACTATCAAATGTTTATTAGTGATAGACGTGTCACATCAAGAGAGCTAGTATGTTCCATTCTGAATCTATGGTCGTTGCTAGGTCAAATTTTTATCATCATATTTTAACTTTTGAACTAATTTGAAGCAACCACCTTAAAATCAGATTAAGAACAGTTAGTGGATTTGGTCACCTAATCAATCATATGCAGCAAAAATGGAATGCAATGATGGAGTAATAATTCTTAACTACAAGATTTGTAAAACATAGTTCCGTATCAAAAAATAATCATGATTCTTAACCTTTTCAAGCACGCAAGTCATCCTTAGTTGCCTTAAAAGTCAAGCAAGTCTAGTTACACATTTTCATAACTATTACATAAAAAAAAACTTTTGTGCAAATAGAAATTTGGCCAACTATATAACCATCCTACTTTAAGCCAATCTATATTCATATCTTACTATCCTCTCAGTTTGTACCATGGCTGAGTTTGTACAAAGAAACCTAATTCCCATGGCCATTTTCTTCCTCCTCCTCCTCCTCAGTTTCTCAGCCACAAACAGCCGGCCAACCACCCATCGGCACCACCGCCAACCATGTAAGAACCTTGTTTTCTACTTCCACGACATAATCTACAACGGACAAAACTTCAAGAATGCAACAGCAGCCATTGTTGGGGAACCAGCTTGGGGGAACAACACCATTTTAGCAGGCCAGAATCACTTTGGAAATGTGGTTGTTTTTGACGATCCGATCACATTAGATAATAATCTCCACTCGCCTCCGGTTGGTCGGGCTCAGGGCTTTTACTTTTACGATAAGAAAGATATATTCACTGCATGGCTGGGGTTTTCTTTCGTTTTCAACTCGACTGAACACAAGGGTACCATAAATTTTGCCGGTGCCGATCCGTTGATGAACAAGACAAGGGACATTTCGGTCATTGGGGGGACCGGTGATTTCTTCATGACGAGAGGGGTGGCGACACTGAGTACCGACGCGTTTGAAGGAGAAGTGTATTTCAGGCTTCGTGTTGATATTAATCTGTATGAATGTTGGTAAAAAGATGATCAGAAAAATTTACAAGGATTTGACCGAGCTGGTTAGCCCGACGTGCATTTTATCCAAGGCGATAAGAGTATCCACCACATCATGTTGTTTCTCAAATATTTTTAAAAATTATATGTCAACGTGTTGTACCTTATTCTATAAAATTAGTCCATTTTGCACGTTTTGCGTTGTAACGTCCATTATTTATTTTTGTTTTAGTTTTTTAAATTTAAATTATGAAATGATTATACAATATTTTTCATAATTAATGTTTGTATTTTGGATTTTAATAAATTTTTTAAGGTAATATGGTAATTTGTATGGTAGGTGTGATGATAATAATTGAGAATGACATAACGTAAATTGATGGACACATAGATGACATGTGTGATGATAATATTTTAGATTCGTAAGGGTACGAGTGTAGTTAGACATTTGTATAAATGGGATCACTAATCTCCTTACGCATTATACATAATATAGATAATAATATCTTTTTTTATCGCTATTACAACTACAATTCTTTTTCCTTTTAATTAAGCACTTGTTTTGAAATTTTTGGGGGTGAATTTCATCATATTAAATTTTAATGTTAAAAATTAAATTACTGTTATAAATTCATTGATTAGAGATTTCCGTGAAATACATTATCCGGTCGTTAGCTCTAAAGCTATCACTATGCTCTTGGTGCAGTAAATGTGTATCAGCTATGATGCACGAATATTGACACGACGATATTGACTTGACACGACACGGACACGGCTACACAGTGCTGTTAGTTGCGCCATCTCTGGCGCAGAAGCTTTTAATTTTTTTTTAAAATTTTTTTGGTTTATTTTGTAAATACTTAAATTATTTATTATAGTATTTTTATTTTTTAATATTTTTTAATAGTTTTCATTATATAATTTTTGAAAATTTTAATTTTATTAATATTTATAATTAATATTTTTAAACATTAAATTTATTTTTAATTATTATAAACAAAATTAAAACATGCTAAAAAATTACAAAATTAAATTAATCATGATGTTTAAACACACAATTAATTTAGAAATTACTTAACTTAATAATACACGCAAAATAAATCGAATAATTGTGTTTATGTTATGTTTTATTATCAAGTGTAGTTTGTAATACTTGACGTTAAGTTTCTAAGTTATTTATGTATAATTTAATTTATGTTCATATTTCGTTATTACAAAGTAAATAAAAATGATTAATTGCACTAATTAATTAAATTGAATTATTGATTAAATTTTAACGATTTAATTATTAAATTTAAAATTTAATTATGTTACTAAATATATAAATATATTGTAATAGATAATTGATTGAAAAAAATTATAAATGAAATTAAAAGGAATATTATAAGGAATATTCTTTTTGAAGTAAAGTTTGATGTAGATGGATTTGGAGATGAGTTTTGTGTTTGGTGCAGAAATTACACGATTTTAGTGCAAACCTGCGCTAAAATGAATTTTCAGAAGTAGAAATTTGGAATGCAGTGGAATCTTGTGACAATTCTAAGAGTCCAAGGCCTGATGGACTAAATTTCAAGTTCATAAAATCGATGTGGCAATTGCATTAAAGGTGACTTCCACCATTTTCTAGAGGAGTTCCACGGGCATGGGAAATTAGTCAAGGATCCAATCCTTCATTCATGGTACTTATTCCAAAGACTGAAAATCCACAAAGAATTGAAGAGTATAGGCCTATTTCACTAATTGGGTGTATGTATAAGATCTTGGCAAAAAATTGGCAGCTCGAATCAGTAAAGTGTTGGACAAGATCATTTCAGTTTGCCAATCGGCTTTTGTGGGTAATAGACATTTGTTAGATGGGGTCTTAATTGTAAACGAGATTGTGGATGATTTCAAGAGAAACTTGAAATCCTGAGTCATTTTTAAAGTGGATTTCGAAATGGAAGTTTCCCATTTGCAATTCGCTGATAACACGATATTTTGACATAGGGAAAACATTAGAATGAATATGACTTCAGCTTTTATGAACCAATTCCACCCCCACACATTCACAAGTCATTCATATTCTACGATATGTGTAACAAGAAAAAGAAGTAACGAAGAGCTCTAAGAACACAAAGTTGAACAAAGAAAACTAAATGGTCTGATCAATCATCTATTCTTAGTGTGTGTGGTTATTATTATATTTGGATCTCAAGTGCTTTTGACATGTGTTTATATTCATATCCAACAGTTCCATAATTAACAAATTAATATATGGTTTTATTTATTTTTGTAATATAGAACATATATTTTCCGCATGCTAAGATTTATTTTGATATTTTACGAGTATGGAGTTTATGATGAAATTTTCAAAATCTTGTTTTCATTCTAATTTATAAATTTAATTAATCAGAATTTATTAGAAAATCATCAGAAATGGTTACAATCCAAGTCCATATATATGGCCCGATGTCCGTATGGAATAAAAAATTTTAAATAAAAAAAATGTGCCTAAGTAGTCAAAATATTCATATTCTCAAGGAAGAGTGACACGATGGAACGAATGTTTGACTGGTCATATTAATTATTGAATCTTCATTTTTATTTTCGGAACAAATATACAATATGAATTTTATTTTTTTTAATTATGTTTTTGAAGGTGGACTTTTCAACTCAACTGGGCATATTTCCGCTTCAAAGATCCCGGCAGACACTTTGGAAGTATTTCTTATTGACCCATATGCACGACTTTTTGTTTATATTTATTTGTTTGTGACATTTTACATACGAAGGAGACACAACTATTACTAAAAAGGAACTCGATGATTGGGTAAACTCGGTGTACGAATCTCCTGTTATGTGTCGAGTCCAGAAAGGCGCCTAATATATACAACTTTTTCCTCGGATCCATGATCTCCAGGTCATATGATATCAAAGGTATGGAAATCACAACCCCATTAATTTACAGTGAAATCACAAGCTCAGTAAATTTGATGCAAATATAGATTTAATTTTTTCCAACTTAAACAATTACGTTTTTGCTGCAGTATGTGTAAAATTGTTAATTTATTTGGTTAATCACCGCATTAATATTTTTTGCAAAATATTATTTTCAAAATTCAAAATTTACTTTGACTTCAAAATGATTCAATGTTTAGCGTTCAATTTTATTAGACAATAATCAAAAACATACTTTATGACTATAAAGTAAATTCAAAGCCGCCAAAAAATTTTCCAGTCAGGTTATCTAATTCTCCATTTAAGGGAGATTTGAATATCTAATTCTCCATTTAAGGGAGATTTGAATATGTAATGTGTTCTTCATAGGAAGCTTCAGTCACATTCGAAGAACAAATTATGATACAAATACTATAAATATGCACCCATTACACAACCTTAAAAACATATTACCCAAAGAACTTAGTAACAATTCGATTCATTCTTTAGTCTTTATTTCATTTGTGTAACTTTTCCCAACCTAGAAGTTGAAGTTTTTGGAACTGCAGACAATGGAAAATAACTTGAAAAATAAAGAAAACATATTATCCAAGATTGCGACCAACGACGGACATGGTGAAAACTCGGCGTATTTCGACGGTTGGAAGGCTTATGACATGAATCCTTATCATTCCACCAAGAATCCAAATGGGGTTATTCAAATGGGATTAGCAGAAAACCAGGTAAACTTTTAAAAAATATATATATGATAATCTATCTCCTTCTGCATTATCTTCAAGAATGGTATGTTTTCTTATATTTGTAACATGATTTCTCTGTTATTTTTCTTGTAGCTTTCATTTGATTTGATCCAAGAATGGGTTAAGAACAATCCAAGGGCCTCAATTTGCACTGCAGAAGGTGTAGACGAATTTAAGGATATTGCAATATTTCAAGATTATCATGGCTTACCAGAATTCAGAAATGTAAAACAAGCAAGCTCTTTGTTATTTGATTTTTTGATAGATTATCATTAAATTCTTGGATTTTTATAAATTTTGAATGGATGGATTTGCAGGCTGTGGCAAGATTTATGGAGAAAACGAGAGGAAATCGAGTCCGATTCGATCCGGATCGTATAGTGATGAGTGGAGGTGCAACAGGAGCTCAAGAAACATTGGCATTCTGCTTGGCTGATCCTGGTGATGCATTATTGGTCCCAACACCTTATTATCCAGGGTACGAACTTTGGCTATTAAAGCTCGACAATTTAGTATATTTTAAGGATAATTTTATATTACTTAAAAAAGTAATGGATAAACTTTAATAAAACAGTTGTCATAAGAGTCAGCATTGCACATTTATGGGCCAAATTAAATTATTGGAGGAAGCATTGATAGCTACTCAATGTTTTTATAATATAGACCCTCGACTTTACTTTCCAAGAAAAGACAAGCACAACAATATCCATGACATAAGGATGTAATTTAATTTTCAATTTCAGTACAATTGATTGCCACTCCCCATTAATTTTTTTAGCCTTCCAACATATGTAGAGATGGTTTCCTGCAAATATTCAAAATCTTGAAATATAAACTGAACTTAAATGTTCTTTGTGTATAGTCCTACAGATAATACATTTACACTATTCTTGACAAATTCATCACCATCATGCAGAAACGATCGAGATCTAACATGGCGAACACGAATACAACTAGTTCCTGTCGTCTGCAACAGCTCCAACAATTTCAAGATCACACGAAATGCCTTGGAAACTGCGTACCAGAAGGCTCAAGAATCAAACATCAAAATAAAGGGTCTACTTCTAAACAATCCATCAAACCCTTTAGGCACAGTACTAGACAGACAAACCTTAACAGACTCCTTAAACTTCACCAACGAGAAGAAAATACACTTAATTTGCGACGAAATTTACTCCGCAACAGTCTTCAGCCAGCCTGGTTTCATCAGCATTGCTGAAATAGTCCAAGAAAACATAGCAAAGTGCAACCTGGATTTTATCCATATTGTCTATAGTTTGTCTAAGGATCTCGGTTTCCCTGGATTCAGAGTCGGTATCATATACTCGTACAATGATATCATCACAAATTGTGCAAGGAAAATGTCAAGTTTTGGGCTCGTTTCGACTCAGACACAGCACCTGATAGCTTCTATGCTGTCGGATGATGTTTTTGTGGACAGATTCCTCGATAGAAACTCAAAGAGATTAGCCACGAGGCATGGTTTGTTATGCGGAAAACTAGCTAAAGTAGGGATCAGAAGTTTGAGAGGAAATTCTGGACTATTTTGCTGGATGGACTTAAGAAGGATGCTTAAAGAACAGACATTTGAAGCAGAAATGGAGCTTTGGAGGATGATAATCGATGAGGTTAAGATCAACGTCTCGCCTGGTGCATCGTTCCATTGCTCCGAGCCAGGCTGGTTTCGAGTTTGTTTTGCAAACATGGATGACGAAACCATGATGGTTGCAATGAACAGGATACGTAAATTTGTGCTACAAAGCAAGGGGATTGAGGCAAATAATACAAGGAGCCAATGTTGGGGAAGTAAACTTGAAATTAGCCTATCTTTTAGGAGATTGGATGAAATTTTGATGGCTCCTCACAAGATGTCTCCTCACTCGCCTATGTCTTCGCCCCTCGTTCGAGCCAGGACTTGAGCAGCTTAAATCTTCTGCTATATTATTTGGATATTTTTCTTCGGCTCACCAACGAAACATAGCGAATTAATATCCAATCAGTTCAGTACATAATCTAACTTCTACTGTTACGAAAGAGTTGGACTATGGTCAAGTAACATAGGCATACAGTAAAGCAGGGGAGTTTAGGCATTTTTTCCCTGAAAAAAATTAATTTTTTTTCCAATTTTGCACATGCTAAAATTGGGTAGGAATTACTATTGTTTTTGCCATTCTTTTTTTCTTTCATTTATTTTTCCTTTTCTTTCACTGGATAGGAATTACTATTGTTGTAATGTGATCTGATAATGCCTTGATCTGAAATTTAAAAGAGTGTTTCATCATATTAGTAGCATCCTTAAATGTCTTAAATTCTCTCTAATGAAAAAACAAATAAAGCTTATAAACTAATGATCCCTTAGCATAGAAAGTCCATTGGCTGCCATTCTTATGGCAAAATTGGACAATCCCCTTGTGACAAAAGTCATCACAGGCACAATATTGAAATCTTCCCAAAGCACAAGTGTAAACTGGTGCCATGATAACTGACCACAAAAATATTTTTCAATGCATGATTCATAGATTTACCGATGTTTCGTAGGCGTAAACAACAAACACTTGAGGTCGGGTGAAAACCCTTGAAATGTGGAAGTATGAGCTCTTAAATTGTCCATTCCTCTCAAAAGTTCTAAATAAATATGTGAATACTTCATATATATTTGGGCTTTTTAGACCTCTATGTTATTTCATTTTTCGCCTCTAATAGGTGTACACCATTTTCTTCTATCTTATTCTTCTTTCCCTCAACGTTAACAGAGAAACTTCCCAAACAGAATGTTATTGTTCTATTTGATGAAGTAATTAATTGTGATCATGATCGATCAAGATATTATTTTCAATGGGGCAAAATCACTTTTTAGTCTAATGCTTCTTCACTTCTCATTGCAATAGTTTTATGCTCTACTCGAATTCCAACTGAATCGATATCGAATTTTTCTGAGAGTGGTATAATGTAACCGGTCTTGTGACATTGTATTGCGCGTGAACATTAAGGTTGTATTTGCTTAGGCTTTTACCGAATTTTTCTCCTCAAAAGCCCAACATCTAGTTTGGGCTTTTTAAAAGTCGTATACTATTTTTTTCTTGGGCAAAGTTCAGGCCGGTACCTTTTACTGAATCTTTATTCATCCTAGTCCAGGAAAAAAACTTGCAATCATTTAAGTACACCTTAGGTTAAAATGACAAAAGTGTCCTTAATAAGAAAAGGCGGCAATTTCAGAAAATTTCAATATCTTCCTTTCAGCACTACGTTCCAGCTCTTCCCTTCACCACTGCGATTCAAATCGCTTCGTAAATCTCTCTTGCCAGTTACGATTTCTTACAGTTGATTTTTCTCTTCATCTCTTCGATTTTCCGTTCCATCACTTTTTTCCAGATTTTTTTTCAATTCTGGTATGTGTGTGTATGTGTGTTTGTGTGTGTATATGTGTGTATATATACTGTTTGTTGCCTTTTAAGGGTTTTTAGTTATTATGCATTGATGTCTATGCTTCTTTGCTCATTTTTCAGAATTTACAGTCTGAAACTTGCAACTAAGAAGATGACCCAGTGAAAAATTAATTGGTGCACGAAAATTATAAAAAATAACTGGTGCACGAAATTTTTTAAAAAGTAACTGGTGTACGAAAAGATTGAAAATCAGTAACTGATGCACGAAAAATCAGTAACTGATGCACGAAAATTAAAACACCTACTGATGCACGAAAATTTACACAAAGTTAGTGCACCAGTGTTGTATTTTCGTGCATCAGTGTTATATTTTAGTGCACCAAGGTTATTTTTCGTGCACCAGTGTTGTATTTTCGTACATAAGTGTTATATTTTAGTGCACCAAGGTTATTTTTCGTGCACCGGTGTTGTATTTTCGTGCATCAGTGTTATATTTTAGTGCACCAAGGTTATTTTTCGTGCACCAGTGTTGTATTTTCGTGCATCAGTGTTATATTTTCGTGCATCAGTGTTATATTTTAGTGCACCAAGGTTATATTTTCGTGCACCAGTGTCATGTTTTCGTGCACCAAGGTTATATTTTCGTGCACCATTTACTTTCTATAATTTCCGTGCACCAGTTACTTTTTATCATTTTCGTGCACCAGTTATTGTTTTATAATTTTCGTGCACCAGTTACTTTTTTATCATTTTCGTGCACCAGTTATTTTTTATGATTTTCGTGCACCAAGGTTATATTTTCGTGCACCAGTTACATTTTATGATTTTCGTGCACCAATTACTTTTTATGATTTTCGTGCACCAATGTTATATTTTCGTGCACCAGTTACTTTTTATAATATTCGTGCACCAGTTATTTTTTCTCTGGGTCATCTTCTTCTTTGCAACATCTTGCTGTCAAACTGTAAATTTAGCATCGGTGTTCAAATTTATAATTCACATACACACACAGTATACACACACACACACACGATGAAATGCGCATAGCAGATCCGAAAATTATATTGCAGACTAGTCCGAGATCTTGTTCGATTCAAAAAGATTCCAAATGCTACGAAAATTTAGATGATTCGATTCAAACATATTTCATGTACAGAACATTTTAGCAAATACTTTTTAGGGATGAAGCGACTAGATGAGGTGACGAGATGATGAAGAAAATAATGATCTGAGAATCGCTGGAAAATTTCAGCAGAAAATTTAAGGTGTGGGGCGACGGGATGAGGAAGAAAATTAAGATCTGAAATTAGGTTTAGGATGTTTTCAACTGAAGGGTATTTTGGTAACTAAAAAATACCTTTTCAAACCAATAGTTAAAAAATTGGACTTATGTGAATATAATTTTCTCATAAATGTATTTTTTGGTAAGAAGTTTTTTTTTGCAGATTTATTTGTAATAAGTTTCTGTAAACAGCACATATTTGCAATTTCCCCTTTTTTCTTTTCAAAATGCTTATCCAGTACATTTTTTCACTTTCCAAATTAATCATAAGCATTATTATAACCATTCTCTTTGTTAGGATCACATCTTTACCATTAGGCCAAAAGATATAGCTCTTCACAAAGGCATAACCTTATTTCCTTATACAATGGCAATGCAAAACCCCATATTAAACGATAATGAGCTCTTCTCCTTGAGATTCCTAAATGGGTCATGGACAGCTTCTCTTCTTCGGTTTCTTAGTTTGGGTTAGATCCTAACTTTTTTCTGCAACAATACATCCCCCGTCATTTTAGCCTTGTCCTCAAGGCCGAGTCGTGAAACTTGAACTCCAATGAATCATCATCTTCCTGACCAACATCAAAGATAATTATCTCAAATTCAAGAAAGTCGTTCCTCCCCAAACTTGTTTCCAAGAAAAAAATGTTGTCGGCTGCTCGGCCCTCATCCATATTCCCTACAACATGCGCTTCTCTTTCATTCTTAGTAAACTCATAAACAAAGCATTCAGTTATACAATTCTCTCCCAAGTACTCGGCAGAAAAAAAATACAATTGCTATTAAAACACAAAAATCCCATAGTCCCGCCACCGAACATAGCACTACTCTGAGCTCCAACAAGTTTATTATTATGTGCTTCAATGACTATCCGTAGCCACTTGAACCAGCAATTCCATGTCGCTTTATCCCAGAATTTGAAGACCTTGGAAGTCACGCGATGTTGTCCTGCCATTCCTCCCTCATCGTCGTGGACCCTGTGAAATAAAAAATGGGGCACTTAGTCAATAATAATTCAATTTAGTCTACCAAAAAAAAATCAATTCGCTTAGGTTCATTTACTGTCGCAATGACATTAATAACCCTCGCGCGGTTACTGTAGCACGTGCATACACAGACCAAAAAAATCGTGCATCACAAGCAAAAATAATCGTGCACCCATAGGCAAAAAATGATTGTGCACCCACATGCCAAAAAAGTCGTGCATCAATGTATAAAAATCGTGTATCAATGTCCAAAAATTATGCACCAATGTAGAAAAAATGGTGCATAAATGTCCAATTTTAGTACATCCATGTCAATTTTAGTGCATCCAATGTTTATGCACCTCATGTCCAATTTTTGTGCATTTAATGTCCAATTTTAAGTTGATGCACGCACATGGTTAAGAAAATTGTGCACCAAATGTATGAAATTTTCAGAATTTCACGTGCAACAATGTAGAAAAATCCTGCATCAATGTCCAAAAATCGTGCATCAATATCCAAAAACCATCGAAGCCATCAATTTCAAGGAGAGTTTATCAAACGAAGACATCATTTTCAAAGTAATTGATTCACTGCTGTAGTACGTGCACACACAGACCAAAAAAATCGTGCATCACAAGCCAAAATAATCGTGCACCCGTAGGCCAAAAAAATCGTGCATCAATGTAGAAAAAATCGTGCATCAATGTCCAAAAATCGTGTATCAATGTCCAAAAATTGTAAGGACCTCCATGCCCTTAACCCATTATTAGTGTATTAATCCATGTCATTAGTGCATACAATCATACATGTAGGGGAGAAACCACTTATCATCATAGCCAATCATGCATATAATAAAATTTCTTTACATTATTCAATATAATGTCCAGTTTCCCCAATCATGACCACTTAAATCTCATGCACCAATATAATACACTAACATGTCCTCAATTCAATTAGCAATTCAATGGATAATTGCATGCTATTCATAATGAAGAGAAGGCCCTCGCCTTTTTATACATACCATATACATATAATAGTGCTCGCATGCGATCATCGAATAAGTCTATGTGTATCAAATGTATAAAACGCCGTGCTCAATACCGTCTCTGGTACTACGAACTCTGGAATCACCTCAAATCCAAAGCTTGAGCTCAACTCCAAGCCATCGATGTACCTAATAACCTGCCCCAACAGAGACAGCACCCACACGGGATGAGCATACCAATATCCCAAATCCAACAATCATAATAATACAATTCATAATTTACAACAACGTAAATGCTATGAAATACAAAATATACTCCTTGGATGGTACCATTCTCATCCGGGATTCTCTGTACTGTCCCTGTTCTCAAAACAACTGAAATCATCAAATTCCCAAATGCCAGTTAATCATTACATTGATTAACGAATCCATATGCTATATACCGATATCATAACCATAATATCAAATCATTAAACAATGATTACAATTATCCCATTTATCTCATTTATGGTTCCATTGTTCTATCTCATTGCTCGCACTACAATAGCGGCATTTCATTCTCACGCATGCTCAACAGCAGTGGCGTCATAACTGATGTTCGCTCGAAAGCGACGACATCCCAATCATTGCTCGCTCAAAAGCGGCACCACATAATTCCCAATATATATATGTCCATTCATAGTGATTACCATAAACCATGCAATCCAATATACATTTATTGCAATATAGCGTACCATGCACTCACAATTGCAATTATAATAAAGGGTTATGCTCGTACGTCATACGTACCTTAAGTTTCCGCAGTCCAAGCCAAACCTTGCTTGAGTTCCATGCCTCGAGAAATATGTGCTAAAACACATAAACAACTCACAATCAAGTATAAGCATGCAATCACGTGCCCACGCACGTTTGCAACCTTAAAACCCATCGTCAAACCATGACGATTACCAAAATAAAAGCCCCCGGCTAGGCATGCATAATACCCAAGAATAATCCATTTAAAACGTTTAAAAGATAGTCAAAAACTCAACCGAGAGTTCCGTTTAAATTAACTTGGTTCCAACCAAACCATTTTAAAAGTCTAGCATTCCCATTGGAATGTGAACATTGCCCCGAGAGTTGACCATTTAAGTCGCAAATCCAAAATCCCACGAAAAAGCCAAGAAAAACAAAAATCACCTGCTGGCGATCGATCGCTATATCGAGCGATCGATCGATCGCTACCTCGATGAAAAGCCTACTGCTCGCATGCGATCGATCGCCTGCTTCGGGCGATCGATCGCCATGCCCTGCAACTCGAAAAACTCCATTTTTGAAAGCTTAAAACCTCCACAAATCACACCCCAACTTCTCCCAACTCAAATCCACAACAAAACCACACACAAGAACCCCCAACAAGGGTGTTAAACTCAATTTAAAACAAACCCAAAAGAGTATATGATTTTCACCAAAATCACCTAAACCAACCCAAACCCAAAACTCAACCAAAATCAACCAAAACACAATCAAAACGAAGATAAAAGTGAGGGGGAGGAGATTACCAACTTATCTTCGAAGAATCCGGCTCCTAAACCGAGCCTCCGGTCATTTTTCTCCAAAGAGAAAGGATAAGGGTTAGGGGAAAGAGGGGTTGGCTCGATAGAAGGGGAGAGGAGAGGGAGAGGAGTGATTCCGTGCCAAATGACGGAAATCTCGAGTCCAACTGGTATAAATAGCAAAAATGCCCCAACATACCAATACCTCCACAAATACATCATGATTCATTAAAAATCATCTGTTTTTAAAAACTCTCTCTCCAACATCAAATCTCTATACCAGCCCCAACATAAAGTATCCCGGACTCCAAGTCCCACCAAAAACCCAACTCATAGGTTTTCCACCAAAATGAGAATACAATCTCAACCTTTGGATCCAACGATCCCAAATGCCCGATTCAACAACCTCGGGAGACCCAAAACCGCAATTAATTCCTAATTGCCACAATTAAAAATCCATTAAGAAGTATCACTACACCGGGATTAACACCAGTAATTCCCGGACATCACAAAAATCGTGCACCAAAATAGAAAATCATGCACCAATGCACAAAAATCATGCCCAATGCACAAAAAAATTGTGCATCAATGTCCAATTTTAGTGCACCAATGTCCGATTTTAGTCCATCCATATCCAATTTTAGTTCATCCAATGTCCAATTTTTTTGCACCCATGTCCAATTTTAGGTTGATGCACGCACATGGTTAAAAAATCGTGCACCAAATGTGTGAATTTTTAGAATTTCACGTGCATCAATGTAGAAAAATCGTGCATCAATATCCAAAAATCATGCATCAATGTCCAAAAATCACCGAAGCCATCAATTTCAAGGAGAGTTTATCAAACGAAGACATCATTTCAAAAGCAATTGATTCACTATGGTGATAATATCAATTTCAAAATCAATTTCAACAACACTTTCATTCTAAACATGAGCAAAATCTTTTGATGGATTTATGGCTTCACTGTGCTGAACAATTTCATTCATCGTCGTTCCACCAGTAAGCTGTTTTAAAAAGGAAAATAAAAGACCGGAGTTTTTTGAAGGAGATGCACATGCGGCACGGGTGAACGAGATGCACAGGCTGCGACGGGCGAAGTAGGTGCACATGCGACGACGACTCATGTTTTTGAAACCCTAATTTGGTTGGAAATGATGTATTTTAGTAAACAAATGGGTTGCCCTAACTTTTGAATTTCAAGGTATTTTGGTAAAGAAAAAATACCTTTTTGGAAACAAGCTCATAAAATTGGACTTATTTGAATAAAATTTTCTGAAAAATAGATTGTTAAGAAATGTTGTTTTTAGCATGAATTTAGTTGAACAAAAGTTTTTTAAATGGGTCATTTCTGTAATTCCCTCATAAAAAATTGATGCCAATTGTTCGGGCCCCTGAAATACAATTCAACTGAGCCCAATCCACAAAATCCCAATTGACCCAATAATTCAGTCGGTTCCTCACCCCACTCCACAATTTCAGCTTTTGGACCCTAAATCTTCAACGATCCACGTCTCCCACCTCTGGCCAACCTTTCCGCCAACCACCAGTTACCCGTGGCCGTGGGTCCTGCTGACGACCTTCGGTGACCCACCGGCCCTCCGCTGGTGAACGATTCCCGGGCTCCATCGTCATAACAAGTCGTCTTCCCCTTCCCAATTTCTGAATTTCGACGTCGCGTAGCACAAAAATGGTGGTTTTGTTTGATTTTCTTGGGTCCCAAGTTTGATTCCTTTTAATTTCATGGATCCACTCGTCTTTTCTCTGAACGTAAACCACACTCCACCATTTCCATCCACAATGGTCGATTACATTGAACCCAATGAGATTTTCTTGTCTTCTAATCAATTTCACCACATTATTTCTCCCGACGCCCAAATGATTTGGTTCTTCTATATCTCTGCTTACAAGCTGCTCCTTCATCCCTTCCCCCTCATTCGTGAAATCCAAGGAGTTTGCCATCTCGTGAAGCTTCTCGTCATCGAAGTGCAACTTTTCCTTTGAGAGCTCAAATTTGATCTCTATTTGTTCGAAGCTTGGGTGTTTAACGCCTTGCAATTCAACCTCGGGTTGCTTGCACTTACTACTTCCAACTCGTTCATAGAGAAATATTCCGTCTCTCCCAGCTCTTCGAGGCCCGATGTCTGAACTAGAAACTCAATGATTTTCTCCACTTTCTCCTTTCCTCACCAAATTCTTCATCAGTTCCTTGGTGAAACAATCTCAAGACAGATCGAGATTGCCGTGTATTAGCTGATAAAACCAAATTTTCGCCACTCCACCCGTACTCATAAATGCAATTTACATTCGGTCTTGCCATCGCGTCGAATTGGTATAAAAATAGAGCTCCACGGTTAGGTTAGAAGCTATAGCTTAGGATCCCCGTCATGTTAGCATCGCTGCATAGCCAAAACATCTGAAAAAAGTAGTTCTCTATCTCCTCAAGGATCGTGGCAAGTCGGACCAATTGGTAGGAACAAAAGATCAACACAACAATCTCATGAAATATACAGAAGCAATACGCGACACTTTCTGAAAATAAATTGCTATATTGATTGTTTAATTGAAAATGGAACTTCGATGGAAAAGTAGACTATATACCTATTGTTACTCAAGGGGAAATCTTATTTGCCCAAGCAACTGCTCGATACTCACTCATAAAATTAGGTATATCCCTCACTCTCACACCCGTCTCCCTTTTAATATATTATCTTGTTCTCTCCCCTCTAACTGATTCATCCTGACTTTTTCCCCCATCAGTATGCTTTTAAATTTGGAGTAGCTTATCTTACCACTCGAAAGACAAATTCTACTGGATGTTATGCTTGTCTGCGATATTCAAGATCAATAATAACATTTTGATCTAGTGATGTTTCTGTTCGATGTTTCAGAAATTGGCAACGATCAAGGCATCGAGAATGGTGATGGCTTTAGTTGTCTGCGCACATTGTGTTCAACTTCTTCGAGAATTTCGGTTCTCAGAGAATAATGGGCCGACTTAAGAAATACTTCGCGTTGAAATCAGATAACCAACACTTTTGAGTAAAACATGCTGGATTGCAATTTTTAGAATCTGTTTTATAAAATATGCCGTGTTTAGACCAATTTCGGCTTTAGAGAACATTACTTCGGCCTTGGCAAGAAATTATTCAACTTCATCATCCGAGACCATAGATATTATCCAGCACTGTACATGATCAAGTGATACACAATAAGTTCGATCTAATGATTCCAAGAATTGAAATAAACTGTGAACTTATGAACACGAAAAGGCCACAGAGAAAAAAAATCAATCTTCATCTTCCTCCTTGTCATCTTGAAGTTCCACATTGTCTCCAATTCCATCCAGAAATTTATCTACATCCTCCCCCAATTCTAGGAGGCGTGCACTAAGCTTCTCCACTTTGCTCTGCTCTTGCCCAAGGCAGACGAGCAAGTCATTCAGTTCAGCTTCGCTCTCCTTTTGAGCTTCGTCCCTTGCTTCTGCCTTTATCGCCTCAACATCTGGGATAGGGACTGCCCCACCACTCTTCAGTGCTTTTACTTCGCGTTCAAGTTGAAAGTTTGCCTGCTCCAGGCTGTTGTAAGCATCAGACAAGCTTTTAAGATCAGATTCCATTCTACCTGCCAAACTACGGTGTTGCGAGGCCTCGGCTTCAATTCTGGCTTTCTCTGCTTTGAGGGTTTCTATTCGTTGAGAGGACTCGTGAAGATCCCTGCGGAGAGTATCAACTTGGATTCTTTCTAAGCCACTACTCGTTTTACTATCAAGCTGGGATGAAACGTTCCCACCTGTCTTTGCCACGTCCTCAGCCAGAGTAGAATTCCGACTCAAAAGATCCTTCAAATAGGCGAAACATAACCAAATAAGAAAGGTAGGGCATCAGGAAATAAGGGACTCTGTTACCTTCTCAAGCGGGGAGACAAGATTTAACTGAGCAGACTGTCGTCTTAAGCGTACAAAGATTTTGGTGAATAAAACAGCAAGGCGAAAGTACCTGTATCTCGAGGCACTGTTTCTCCATAAATCTTTTTAGGCGTTGGATGTAGTCGCTGTCACTTTCTCCATTACTCTGTTCCAGTTCTGCTGGTATCACTGCCACCTGATTCTTCGGGTGACTGTAGATTTCTACAATTTGTTGTCTAATATTTGCCTCCAATTCCTTCACAAAGGAAACAAACTGAGAATCAAGCACCATCCCAAGCATGGGATGGTCCTCATTTTCCTGATCAGTGGCCTCATTTTCGTCAGCATCTTCAAAATCAGACATACTGGCAGCAGTAGATCTTGTCAGTGGTTTACGGGGTAGAGCTGGCTTTGCGGATGTAAAAAGCAAGCTCTTCTGCATTTCATCAAACTTCAGAAAGAAAGATTTAAGCCCATTTTTCTGGCTGATGGTATCAACAACACTGAAAGCATCCCTTCCACTGTCCGTGATTTTGTTGTATATAACACACTCTCCTATAAGCACAGCAGCCAATCCCTTTACACATATAGTCGCTGTTGGATTCAAAATTAACTCAAGCAAGTATGTGAGATGCGGTCGAGAATCAAGGAAACATTGAACGGCACATTGACAATCAGACAGCCAAATAACCAGAAGTTTTAATAGTATTGGCTGGACATAGATGGATCCAGATGTGCTAGCTTTTCCATCTTTACTCTTCATGGAAGAGGCAAGTGCCAGGTACTTCACCAGACGGTGCATCAAAGGCTCTGGGCCTCCCAGTGAAGGCATAGGTGCCTCGAGGTCAATTTGAAGGACCTGCAGCAACTTCCACGTCATCATATAAGTAAAAGAACATCTTCGAGACTCCAGCTACAAGGTGGAATGCTCAACAAATATTTTGAATGAATTTCCCAGGTAAGTATTCTGCTAAGCTTGCATTTGAGCAGTGGTTTGCTTACCAGGAAGAATAAATTCATCAAAAAAACCTAGACATTGAAACGAATTGCATACCCTCTCCTTGCATTGGATATTATCCTTCAAAATATGTGAAAGGACACTGGCTGCCCTACAGCAAGTCTGCACAAAAAAAAAAACAAATTAAGCACATTTGGACCAGAAAATAGTTCGACATCATCAAGATGGTGAAGGTAGAGGAGCCAACACAATATTCTTGGGCCTCATGTATAAACATAAATGGGCCAAAACCCAGAATCAGAATTTTCTGGAATTTCAAGAGTATAAAGTTCCACAGCACAGCTTCATCCGCTCGTTTTTCAGATTCATCTACAATTTAACAACCCCAAAATATCCGACGAAATTGGATATTTCCAATTCAAAAAATTAATTAAAAACTGACAATAAAAGTCGGAAGAGGCCTAATCCTGCCTAAATAGACAAACTTCTTTCGGACTTCTGGAGACAAAAATTTCTCAAAAACTGAAATTTACATTCATTCATGACATTACCTCAAGATCGCCGTCATCCTCGCTCAATTTCAGACCACGGAGCAGCATGCTGCATAGAAACAAAATTTCGAAAGCATTTACATTCTGATTGCTGTGGTGGGAATGATTAAAAAATCTGAAAACCAAATCACCTCCCAAATGACATATTTACATCCTCCTCTAGTGGAGCATGGATCATTGAGTGAGGTTGAGGAATTAAAGTGGAAACCAACATTGTTTGACCATCGGGATTTTTCTGTTCCAAAGTCGCAGATTATGGAACAGAAAGAATTGCAAGGAACATCAGAGGATATAGTAAAACAAAATGAATTATTCCAATATTGTTGTATCAAAGAATGTAAATTACAAGTTAACAAAAAACCCAAAAAATGAGAAATGCAGACATGTGCATACTACAGCACATGCACACAGTTTATTCGCAACACAAAATTTCAATCGGCAATATGGACCAATCCAGAGAATACTTATCGCACTTGCTCACAAATAGAATAGTCCAGTTCAAGGTAAGGCTATTTATACGAACCTCAAAAAAGCTCTTAAAAACAGAATCAGCCGCGATATACTCTTGCATGCTAGAAGTTCTCAAAATAATCCGGAGAATAGAATTTAGGGCAGGCTCAACTTGTGGCTCTTCCCCAAGTACTGTACTTGCAAGGACATCACGATTCTTTGGGTGATTGACAACTAGGTCACCAATACATCTGAGTGCCTGAAATAGTTGCGGTGTCAACTGAGAACATCAGAAACTTCTACAGCAAATAATACATGATAATCTTGACAATACTTTTTGAAGGAAAACCGTGTTTCACTCTGAAAATGAAAATGCTCTGGTAATTTGACCAATTAGTGACACTTTCTCTACAAGTTGACCAAATCACCAAACGCTCTGGTAATTTGACCAATTAGTGACACTTTCTCTACAAGTTGACCAAATCACCAAACGCTATCACGTAAGCTCTAAGTCCTTATTTTATCTTGGCAAGTTAACAGCTTTATTAATTGAGGCAGATCCAACATGTTGATAAAAACATCCTAAAAGTATAATATGATATATTTTACAAACTTATCCAAACACAAGCATGGTTTTCTACAAACAGAATTTACATCAAGGGAGTTTCCACTATTTTCATCGACAGAATATAACTTATTTTCCTAAAGTATTTTGGAGAGACGGGAATGAGAATAATCAGAAGTGTATGAATAAAATATGAGAAAGTAAGACATTATTATGGAACAGTTATCTCACCATACAACGAACAGCAACAGGGGCCCATTGACTCTCAACTCCCAACATTAAAAGATCGTCCAACACCTTCTTCTACAGTTATTAAAGTTGTTTGTAAGAAAACAGTAGAATAGGATAGTGTAGAAATTTTTTACATAAACTTTGAAGTTAAAATGAACCTGAACCAAGACTGTTTTATTTGCCATCCCGTTGGAGTCTTTTCCAGGATCAGCTTCTGGATTTCCATGTAGGAGTAAATTAATAGTGTCCAACACACTGACTAGATTTATTCTCTACTCCAACCATTTGTTCAAAAAAGGAAAAAAGTTAAAACAAGGTCGCATGTTAGAGAAAAACTCAATCCTAATATTGCACAACCAAAAGAACTTCAAGCGTGTTTTTGTTTACCTTCTGCTGTGTGAACTTATAGGTGCTTCCTCTGAGCTTCAAAATCGAGATCAAAGATTCAAAGCCCATTGTCTCCCTAAGTAACACCTATGCCACATTCCAATCCGCTTTGAAACATTTAGGACACTAATATAACATTTTGTATTTATCTAGAAACAAGTATTAATAAGCCCAACCTGATTTGAGGCATTATTTCGAAGGAGATTCTTTAACAATTCGAGACAGTCCTGTTTGTCGTCAAAATGCAGAAATATCAAAGAAAAATCTTCATTCAAATATTTTAACATGAAAAGTATATAACATAGAATCGATATTAGCTACTATCCAGTAGAATTATGTGAGCCAATCATGTAAAGTAGGAGGGTGACAGATGAATACACGTTGTTCAAATAAAATCAAATACACAAGTATGGAATACAGTATACAACAGGCATAACATCCAGAGATCATTAAAATGCTAACACGATCAAAGTCTTAATTCATGCATCACCTGTACAACAACACCACCTTCAGAACCTCCTTCCTCTTTGATGATGCTAAAAATCTTCTCAAATGCACCTTCAAAGACCACAATTTTTTGAATTTCCTGAATAGTAAAAATATTGATAAATAGCCAGAAAAATCGAATTATCTGTTGATCTTTCACCCACTTACCTTTTCTATCTCAGAAATAGAGTATAAATTTATTTATTTCATTTTATCCAGGTATCTTATACAAAATGTGAACACGTGATTTATTTGATCTCATGGCACACTACCTTTGTGTTTTATATATAAATATATTCGAGATATTATTTCAAATGGCAAGTTCCTTGACATGGTAGGCGACCGACTGGGACATTAGCATCATCTGTTGCAACTCAAATAAAAATATTCAGTTGTATTGCAGCATTAAAGTGGCTTTTTTTTCTTTGACTGAACTTTTCCAATAACAAACTCTTTAAAGCAACGGTAATATTTGTCACAAAATTATGTTTTTATGTTCTGTCACAAAAGTCAACCCAGAAATCCTTCGTAAAATGGAGATACAAGTATGTGAAAAAGATTTCCAATGGCTTCATAAAGGGACAATCACCTCTGCTTCACGAGTCAAATATGTGAGAAGTACTAATGCTTCATTCCGTATAACCTAAAAATAAATATTATTTGTCAATTGGAAAACAATACGAAAAATGAGAAGTACAAAATCTAACTCAGTTTAGATAGATACCTCACGATCCATGAGCATATCCATAAGCCGGGTTACACCACGTGGAATTGTGAGAATAGCTTCCTGAAGCCTGAAAAAAACTCCAATGACATACTTCAAAATTTTCTTAAGACGGGTATATATAATATCTAAACAATAAAAACACATTTACCTGTTTGGAGAATTCATTAGAAGCGCTGTCAATAATTGCAGTGTATAATATCGTATGTAGAAATCCTCTTCCGACTGCAAGGTACTAAATTAGGAAAACAAAGAAATATGTGATCCAAGAACATGCATTTTTTTTAAAATCTTACCAATAGACTCAGAAGAAGAGAAATGCTTTCTACTTCTCTAGAAAGCAGATCACTATTCATTAAAGCAGGTTCAACCTCATTCTTCGATACTCTTGCATGTTCGATACGAGTTAAGGCACTTACAAGAGTTTCTAGAGCCCCTCGGACCTGAACGTGCACAATGAAAAAATTCAGTGTCAAAATAGTGAGGGATCATTCATAAGCAACAACACTATATTGGTCAGTCTATTCTATGGTAATAGCTGGAGTCTGTAGCAATTGATGTTGTGCACGTGTCACGAAATAAAACTTTTCAGTTCAAATGATATGTGGGCCAGTAGCTACTTTGTGAAACTCTTGCTCACGAGGCATGAGGCACAAAAAACACATGTAATCATTTTAGGTCAATATCATAACAATGCTACCTAAGAACATGATACCAATTTGACCACAATGAAAACTATTTCTGTATCAAAAATATAAGATTGCAACCTGGTCTTGGGAAGTGTAATATCCACACAAAAGCAACTTATAATTGATAGCAATCCTAGACCTAGGAAATTTCTCTTAAAGTTGAAACAACAATAACTGCACTCAAGAACTTGTAGATCCCAAACAATTGAAATTTCTTCCACTATAAATTACTGACTACAACAATCTAGCAGCCACAATGCCCAGATGAACAGTACAAATGAAACTTGTCACAAGAATATCAGAACTTAGAATGATAATATTAAATTTAGGAAACCAATGAAAATTGAGATGACAGAAGCTTCCAACCATTTCTAGATCATCGTGCTCCTCCTTTAAAACACTCAACATTACTGGAAAGCCTGCAACAGAATTGAGCCAAAGGAATAAGTCACATCACACTTAATGAAATCACAAGTAGAAAAACAAGATATTCCGATGATAATAAATGAACCCACCCATTGCCCCAAAAGCTAACTGTGCAGCACGATTTTCAGCCACAACTGATTGAAGTTCAGCCATGGCAGTCCTTCTGTCCTCAGCAAGGACACCATTGCTAATGCGGTCAAGCAAGCTCTCAACAAAACTATCAATAGGGTCCATGAATAAGATTCAAGAAAGTCAAAGCACCTTTTCAAACGGCATAATAGTCAAAATGCTTAATAAGAGGAATATTTAACTACAGAGATTTGATAAACTTGACAGGATCTAACTTAATACAGAACCGGTGCAACTCAAGTTCTTTCATTTTCCCCTAGTTCCCCAACAAAACGAAACTAGTCAGATTTAGCCAAAAGCAGAAAAATTGAAAGAGAAAACCAAGGAACTTACAGAATGGGAAAAATAAAGGGGGAAGGGTGGAGAACTTCCACCCTCTCGGATAAATATAACAAAAAAAATACAAGATGAATAGAATCTAACAAGATAATCGTGTTAAATAATACAGGTAGAATAGAAATGCAGCTCCATCCAAGGTCATAAAATAGAAAGACTCGGTGGATAATTCTTTAAAAAAAAGGCCTCAAGCAATTAAAAACCAAAACCTCCGGACAGTAATCATCGCTGAAAATTGCTTTAGTAATTACACCACTGCATTTTAAGAAACTTAAAACTCCATTAAAACCAGAATCTGTCAAGGAGCCATTCCTTCATTTCTCTCTTTCGTTAAGAAAACGAATATGAACAGGTGCAACCATTCAGCTCATCATAGAGGTCACATAGCACAAACAATTATGTCAGAGGCACTCAGATAAAAACAGAAGCATGACATATTACCTATCGTCATTTGATCTCGAACTGTCATTTCCAAAAACCCGCCCAACAACACCCTGAATTGAAATTAATTCGAATCAGTTATACTCTTAATACACAATACTCATGTACCAGAGAAGAAAACAAAAACACAAACTAAAAAGACGAATTCAAAATGTCAAGAAATCATGGACATGCATTCCAACTGGACTCCGCCAAATAATAGCTTCTAAGCTGTAACTGACATTAAAAACTTGTGATCTAATAAAAAAAAGCTACGCCAAATAAATTGGCAAAGCTGAAAATTACCTGGTACTTGGATACTAAATCCATCCTTTTGTACCAAAACAATCAGACAACTCGAATTACTGCAATGCACTAATAACAACAGAGTATCGGATTATGTAGCCAAAATTCCAAGCTTCCGATTTTCAAATTCGAACGTAACCTATCCTTATAGCAACAAAGGCAGTAATGGATTGAAGAAACACAAAGATTTAGGGTTGAATCAAATCCCTAAACAGAGTATTTGTCATCGTTACCTGGAAAGAGATCGACGAAAGTCAGTCAGGTTGATTTGAACTAAAAGGATCCGGTCAAGATTTTGGATTTGTAATGTTAATATGCGTTTGGCACCTTTATTTTGTTATTAATATCAAATCAGTACCTTAAGTTTGATTATTTATTTGTTTTGTGATATGTGATAAGCTATTATTGTAAATAAATGAAGCATTTTATTAGTAAATCAAAATGGATAATGCATTTAGATTCTAGGATTTAAAACCACGAATTTCAAATCTATTTAATTGTTTTGATGAATTTATATTAGGTGTATTTCAAATCAAACTCTTTATTAATTTATAGTAAATATAATGATAATTCTGATAGATTTCAAATACACATAATATAATATATGTGTGTCATTTTAAATCCAAGTTTCATATCATTTCCCAAATTATATCCATTTATTTAAATGAAATACATTCATCCAAACATAACAATAGTTCCTCAATTTGAAGTGCGTGTTTGGGATGCAGATATCACATATTTTAAGAAAAAATCAAATTTATACAAAAAAAAAATTAATTATTTAATATTATTATCCAAGTTTCCACAACAAATCGGAAGCAAATTATGATGATTAATAACACCACTTTTTCTACAAAACACAGCTATATGATTGTTATATATTTAACACAAACATTTTGATCAATGCAAGAAACTTAAGCAGATTAAATTCCTATATACCCAACACCAAATTGCACATAAAAATATGATTAACCTTTCCCAATGTTTTATGTATATACCACATATATAAGGTTTTCTAGTGTCATCACCAAACCATTTTCCCTGAGACTCCAGGCAAAATTAACCTCACCGACAAAATACAAACTTTCTTGATTCCTTTATTATTTATGTTTTATCCCTTCTCTAAAACTTTCGTGAAAAAGAAAAATTATCCAGCCAAATCATGCAGCAACTGTGCACCCATCAAATTCCTGTATGGCAACGTCTGGTTTTCGCTATCCACAAGTGAATACTGAACTGTTTGGCAATCTTCCATGTGATCTCTAGGGTAAAAGATCGAATTTTGGGATGTTGGAGAGAATGCTAAACTCACCCCACCGTGTTGCTGCAATCCCAATGTCAAGTACACTCCGCCACCTCCACCAGCTGCAACTGAGTAGCTGTGAGCACCGGAGTTTTCGATATAAGAGTCGGTGGCGCTGCCCCCAGTTGCTGTATGGTGAGTGTATGATGATGAGAAGTCAAGTTCCATCGCACCATATGAGTCTCCCACTACTCTGCCAAAAGCCTGGTTTGGCAGTTCATTTTGGAGGGTTTTGTTCTTCTTGCCATTGTTTTTCTCTGGATTGCTTATTATGGAAGATAGACATTCGGAATCGATCTGTATTAATTGATCGTGGGTTGGCTTTTGATCTTCGTTTACGGAAAGATTTTGATTCTGCAGGCTTTCGTTTTCATCAAGATTTGCGGCGTCCATTGCTCCCACTCCATCTTGCTCTTTCAGCTCTTCTAAGTACATTTCCTCCACCATGGGTTTCCATAGCCTCACTCTTGCATTAATGAACCAATTTGAAACCTTAAGAAAGACAAAAGCTGCAATTCATAAAAATTTGAAAAATTTCTACGGAAGTTATTCGTCTTATTGCCTTAATATTTATCACTTATCTCAAAACTAAATATTTAGTAAGTGTTTGATAACATGGTTCGCGGTCGCTGCCATGGAATTTATACTTTTTTTAATTATTTTTCCATTAAATACTTTTTTCCAAATTTCTAATTTTTTTATTTTACTTTTAAAAAAAATATATCTGCGACTATCCCGTAGAAGTGGAACAGTAGCTCCACGACCGTTTCGATAAATCCATGCTTGATAATAAAACATCTGGAGAAAAACTGATTAGCATAGAGGAGAATGTAGCGGCTATATCTTTCCGGTCGCTTCGTGATTATTTGAAAGCTAAGGTTTGTATTAAGTGCTAGTTAAATGACAAAAAAATAATGAAATAAAATAACCTTCATTGAATTATTTAAACTTGGGTGTTTATTTAATGAAGATACGGTTCGTTGATTGCATAATAATAATTCATAAACTTATTAAAAGAACTTTAGGCTAAAAGGGGCTTGCCTGGCCTCTTGAAAGACCTGCTTGGCGGGATAAAATGTGTTTATCTACATCACTTGGATACCTGCAAAATTTCAAGGAAAATCAGCTTAACAATCATAAAATTTCGATATATAGTTCATTAAATGACATTCGTTTTCTTCTCATGTGAGTTTGTGCTTGTTTACTCCTGCTGAGCAGAAAGATACGAAAAACTTGAATGGATGAGAGAGAACAAGAGATGGGGTCCAATGGAGGTTGAGACAGAACCAAATCCACACGAAATATAACAGAAAGATCCAAGAAAATTCCATAAAAACAAAGAAGAAATACATGGACATCGGAGCTACCTATGTATACTAATACAAAAATTATGTAATAGAATATTCTTCATGATGGTGGACAGAAACTAACAAACCATGCACGGCTTGCGTTTGCAAACTAAAGATTTGAAACAAGAAACAAGAACCTGAGAATACTAAAACAGCAAGTGGGATGTTTTCTTTCGGTTCGAGAATCTGAATGGAACATTTATGTATATATTATAGGATTAATCATAGTACTAAAAAATTTACGATTCACGATCATATATATGAGTAAATTAAAGGATAGTAAATTACGGGTTAAGGAAGTGCTCGAAAAGCCAAGCACGGAGAACGGAGACCGATCTTTCGGGTAGGCCTCGTAGAGGCCTCCATGGATGACTTTCCATCATGCTCATTTGTTGGAAGTGTCGATGCTGCCTTAGGGATTGATCAATAAGTCGTAATCTTGGCGTTTCTCCTTTGCTTGTTCCTGGAGAGGCCATATCTTTGTCTCCCATTGCCTTTTTTGTGGCCTTAATTTGGCACACAATTCCATCTCTTAAGCATCTAAAGTGCCTCGACATAGCCCTTGAGGCTAAGGCCGAGTACACCATTGCAGCGCCATTTCCGGCTACCGATTCAAAAGATGATACCACAGCCTTCATCTGATCACAGTAGTGCTTATACCTTCTATCCACCTGCATAAAACAGTCAAAAGGGTAAGAAAACAACCATAGCAAAAAGGTAAAAACTGCAACTTTTCATGAAGCTCCAGGTTAATTTACAACACAGATAAAGACCGGAAAACTGAACAAGAATGGATGGTTCTAAAATTAAATGGAACTCCTGGTTTGTCATGTGGGCATTAATGAAAGAGAGTCCCCATTCACTTAGTTAGTTCAGATTTAACTATCAGTAATCAAAGATGCAAAAAATATTTTTAAAAATATGATCTTTAAAGAAAGATATACACAAATATACCTCTTCCAGCATATGAAGCAACTTGGCTTTACTTCTCTGCAACTCCAAAAGGTCAAGAGAGTAAAGTGATTGGTTTTTAATGGCACTTTCATCATCATGAAATTCGCCATTTTTCTGCAACTTTTTCTTTGAATTTTCGTCATCTTGTTTTGTTCCAAGATTACAAAACTCATTCAGAAGCTCCTGAGCAGGCCCCAAGAACTTCGAATTCCCAAAATAGAAGTACCCTGGCATCAAATTTGGATGGTTCTGAACGTTAACAGACCTAGAACTTGATGGACCAAATCTCAGATCATCTTGTTGTCTAAGTTCAAAAGATTGAAGCCCAATAGTAGAAGGATTAGATGAACTCAAAGAAAGTGAAAGACCTTGGCTTGGCCTTTCAATACCTTCACAAGGAAACACACATCTCAAATTTGAATCATATACCACTGATCTCTTTTGATTGTAAACTTCTGGTGAAATATTCATTGTCACATTAGAAATCCCAGCTAAATCATGCTGGTAAAATTCACTTGAGCTGGGCTCGTTTATCACTTTCGAAGAAGATGAACTGGTATGGTTTCCAGGCTTGTTGAAGAACCCTTTCCACAAAACTGAGCTGCTATATTCCTGGTGCAGATTCTTCGAAGGAAACCCTATCATCTCCATTCCTGCAGTTAAACTGTAGATCTCTGAATTGGGCTCAAAAGTCTGCAACTGGTTGATCAAATGAGGAGTCGGCATATTTGGATTTCCACTTGAAGATGAATCAGAATAGCAATATCCCGTTGATGAACCAGCCATACGAAACTATACTAAATCATATGCAGATCTCTCTCTCTCTCTCTCTCTCTCTCTCTCTCTCTCTCTCTCCCCCCCCCCTTCAAAATTCTTGATTCAGACCCTGAAAAACTTCACTTGAATCATCTGAAAACCAATCAAGATCCAACCCATTAATCAATAAACAATAATCTAACCAAAAGATCAAGAAAGTTTGTACACGCATACTTTTTGTGTTTGGAAACAGTAAGATTTCTGTAAATGGAAGAGCATACTATGTTCATATGTTTAGGGTAACCATATATGGAGGTGGCGGGGTGAATCTTGGGTGGTGTAACAATAATAAACTACTTTAAAGAAGAGAGAAAAATATAAAGATAATGGTGGGTGAGAAGCGAAACAAAGCATTAGCAAGCAAACGAGCGTTGATTTTGTTCTTCTTTATCAGATATGTACTCTTAATAACCCAACAAGAAAGGCCAAATCTTGAAACCAAACATAAGAAGAAAAAACATACACATCTCTGAATACTTCATATGCAAAAAGAACTCAATACTTAGATTAATTATTCTTCTCATATGATTTATTTGCCTCTCTCTTAAAGAAAATAGATGTGGGTCAATATATATATATATAGATATAAATCTATAATACATACAAAATATACTTCCCACGAGTTTAATTAATAAATTAATTACCCCTAATCCACCCCCCTTCAATTATTTACAGTTTTAAACCCTCCAAGATTTTTATATTTCTTTTATCATACCCCCGTTTTTCAGAGTAAATACTCAAGAAAATCTCATAAAACACACACAAGAATTAGGCTTCACCAGAACCCACTGTTCATGAGGTCAAATTTTCAGGTAAAAAACGTTTTCATGCATGATAGCTGGCTGCAAACAAGTTCTTTGAAAGGGGTGATACAAATCCCCAGAACTGAAGCTAAACAAGATAGAGGCAGCAGGCTTTTTCAGATATGGGTTATTACTGTGAAAGGTGTGGTGGGGCTAACAATCTGATCAAACCTCAATACAACAGTGAAGAAAAATTAAGCGCCAGAGCGGGGAGAAAATTACATAATGATAATAACAATAATAACGGGAATTAGATGCCAATATTGTGTCGCGCAAAATGTTCCATGTAATAGGGCCTGTGAGGGGCATGGTGGATGAGTGGTCCATGTACCCCAACTAATTCTAATTAAAACCATTCCATTAAACCATCCACCAATCTTTTCTCCTTTTTTTCCTTTTTCTCATCCTCTTAATTGGGACCATCTTTCTTTCTTTTTTATTATTTTTTTATTTCTCCATTTCTACAATTATTTTGTTCTAACTTGACAAAATTATCTATAACCTTCATTTTGTTTTTTAACAAATTGTTAATACAAATGCTACCCAAGGTCATTATAATAGTTCGAGATAGTATAAAGTAATTATCAGACCGTTTTTCGGTCTAAAGAACTTCGAGATCAATTAAAACGATTTTAGTTAAGATCAATTGATATATTAAATAGCATATATTTATAGTCCATCAATAAAGAAAAACTATTTGTAGATAATTGCAATGAAACTTTTTTTATAAAATAATAAGGGTTAGGTTGATGAAACCCTTAAGGGCAATAACATTAAGGATTCATCAATCTTTTGGATGTGAATATTCGGATTCAAGTGTATTGCAACCTCGTCACTATCCCTAGGAGTAGCATTAAGCTGCAAGCGTGCACCTTCAAACCATGCATGGTCGATATTAAAATCCAATAATTAACATGCAATTAGGGTTTGGTGATGGCTCAACATTTTCAATAGAAATGATGAGTGAGTTTAATTAGATAGAGTTCGAGTTAAAACTAGCTAGTGTGCCTAAATTCATTTATATATACAAATATATTTTTTTTAAAATTTATATGTACTCTAGAAAATTAATTCTAAAAATAAAAGAATGAATTTCGAAATATATATTGAAGAGAATCTCTCCTAGGGAGAGAATTAGTGGTGGTGCGATCACGCGCAAGTCACGTGGACCTCTTTAGTCGTTGAATTTATACATAACTTTTTGATTTTTGTCTTGTAAAGGAGAGGTGGTCCTGCAACCAAAGCTTTCTCCGTCCGCTTACCATTTCTCTCCTCTCCTATATACCCTACCACACACACATACACACCTCTCTCTGTGTGTATATAAAATTAATACGTCATTGGAGATCAAAGATAGTATAAAAGTCTCAACTTTTATGATATAGTATATGTACAAAGCAAAATTAATATTCGATAGATTAAAGATGCTCTAAATTCATGGAGATACACACACTCTTATACCTAAATTAATTGGCTTTGCAACTAAATAGATCCGAGAAAATTCTGGATAATGTTATGGCAATGCAAGTGCGGTCTATTTGAAACAAAGAATTGTATGATTTTTTCAAGGACGGACATCAGAAATCAAAAAGGTAGTGGAAAATGTTAGGATCGGGGTAGTGTTTAGAAGGCGGTTGAATCAACACTAGGTTCAATTTCTCGATTCTTCAAAATACAGTAGAGTGTTAAGTATAAGATCTCAATTGATTGCAACTGACAACTAAAATATAGTGCGGAAGATGTCTACTGGACTTGTGAGTTAAGAACTGATCGGTAAAAGCGAAGAGACGGTAAGGTAAGGTGCAGAAAGTAAACGACACAAGAATTATTTCTGGAAGTTCGAAGCACAAACGCTTCTACGCCACCCTTTCTTCCTTTGCACGAAGGTTACATTAAAGTTTTGATTTACACTTTTCAGTATACAACCTACTTAAGCACCCGCACAGATTTGCCTAAACTCCTAGCAACACAATAATAACAAGGATTACAAACAACACTCTCACAAGATATAAACCTCTGTTTTTCCTTGAGTGTTCTTAAGCCGTAGACTAGAATGCTTAGATCTTCTTGATCTCAATAATGCTTAGATACTGCTCTGTAAAACTTCAGAATATCTCAGTAAGTGTTTGAATGAATATTTTGCTTGTTTTCGAATGAAGTAGATTCAAGATTTGGAGAGTTGAGAGCTTTATTCATTTATTTATAGACTTTGAAAGTATAACTGCAATTATTCTTCAAATGGAAAGAACCTCGCAAAATCAGCTTCCTGATTTTCATCCAAATTCAATTTGTCTTCTTTCCAAATCCGTTCATCAACGGCTAGTTCATTCTGACGAGATTTGTGGCGCTAATATGGCAATGCGACATTCTATAGTACTAATGTCTGTGTGACTCTGTCGAGTTTTGTCGTGTTACCTTTTTATGTCTGTTGACTTCTCCTTAGTGATTTAGTCTGCTATACTAAAATCACATGATGTCTTGTAATGTATGCTGATATCTTTCAGTGTACTTTGCAGTCAGCTATGATACTCTGATCCAGTAGACTTCTACAGTAGAAACTCTATAAATTAATACTCGATTATTTAATAAACTCTTTAAGATAATATTTTTGGTCGGTCCCGACTCGGGGGTAGGGTGCTAAATTAATAATTCACTAAAATTATAAGATAATACATTTTTGATGATTTCTATAGACCCTATATAAAATATAAATTAATAATTCCTTTATACTACATATTACATGAATGCTTTATGAAAGTTTCTTTAAAAATGACTCAATTGTCTTTTGCTTTTTGTTGAAATCAATTTCACCTTGAATCTCGTCTCTAATTTTCCTTATCATTGTAAGAACTTCTGGTGTTGTTTTCTCATAGCTCAACAAGAAATTATTCAATGTGATTAATAGCCTCGTTTCGCGAAAGGGGCTCCATGGTAGAACTTTCATCATCATCTTTATCAGTTCCAATAACGCTCTCAATAAGTTCTTCATCAGTCAACAACTGTGCAACTACATTTTCTTCTGGGTGGTTCAGGACATCTTCGACATCTATTGCATTGCGATAACCCAACTCTTAGATCAAATTTCGGAGTTCTTGAGTGTTTTCACCACCTACGATAATGCATCTTAAAAGCTCGTATAATCCCCACGTCACAAGGTTGAATTTTTGAAGTTATATTTGGTGGCAAAAAAAATAATTCAACATTTTGCAATCCTTCAATAATTTTTGGATGAGCAGGGCAATTATCCACAATCAAGAGAATTTTTCTTCCAACCATTTTTTTTATCAAGTTGGCGAACATATCCTTCAAATAACACCCCAATCATCCAAGCTCGTTTGTTAGCACGGTACTCACAGTTCAAACTGTTCAAGTTTACATTCTTGAAGCACCTTGGTTTAGCATATTTCCCAATAATCCATAAAGGAATTTTCTCTGAACCGTCATCATTACAGCAAATAACAACAGTTAGTCTTTCCTTGTCTTGTTTTTTCCCTTCAAGTTGCATTGTTGCAAGGGAATGATCCGGTTGAAGTCTAAAAAACAAACCTGTTTAAGATCAAAACATGTAAATAATTACATCACTAAAGTACAAAATAAAAAATAATAAAATAATAAAAAACAAACATGTTTCATCCATATTAAAGATGTCTTTCATTTCAAACTGATCCACTTTGTCTCTTATGGTTCTTAATTTGTCTTTCATGCCCTCCATTTCAACTGATCAACTCTCTCCAAAACGTCGGAAATTTTTAATTCCATATCTTGCTTTGAACTTTCCAAGCCAACCAATAGAAAAAGTAAAGTCTGGAGTATCCACAAGATACATATACTTCATGAACTTTTTCGCCTTCTCGATGATTAGTTCGCATGTCATATTTACATGTTCTTGATATTGAAGAATCCATTCATAGAGAGATTTTTCTAAGTCAGGAAATTTCGCCGGTTTGCATCGCTTAACATCACCTCTTTCGGGAGCAAGTGAGAGATACTCTGAAGACCGCTTAACTGTATTCGATACTGTCCCTTGACTCACCTGCAAACCATAGTTACTAAGAACCCATTTTTGCAATTGCTTTTGAGTGAGACTTGGATTATCCTTGTTGTGCTTGCATAATACTCTTCGAATCTCGTCGGTCATTGTTGTTTTTTCACCCCTTTAAGATGGGACGCCATATTGTGTGTATGATTTGTTTGTGTTAGCATATTTTGATCTTGTATTTATTTGTATAGAAAATATTTTTTAATGTCCATGAAGTGATACTTGGGAGATTGAAGAGTTCTTTCAAATTGGGCTCTTCATTTGATATACGTACATGCATTGTACAATAATTAAGTAGAAGTTTGAAAGGTGTTTGTAAATTGAGTATTCATTATAAATTAATAAAATATTAATTAATATATAAATCATTAATTATTAATTTATCGATTAATTAATAACTCTTTTAATTAATAAATTTTGGTGGTCCCATGAGTATTAATTTATAGAGTTTCTACTGTATTTATGCATCTAGTAGACGATGACTTCAACTCTTAGCACCAATAGACTCTATTTTCCAGTAGACCTTTGTAGAGTCAGTCAACAGACTTCTTCATTAGTAGTAAGCTTTTTCGATGCAGTAGAATCTTCAAGCAGTAGACATTTGTTATCACAAAAATTTAAAAATATTTTCCCAACAGAAAATATCAAAAGGATTTGTGATCATGGATTAAATCGATGTATCTCGAATCTGATACCTACTGGCTCTCGTTAGAGAGCGATGCCACTTGGCTAAATACCCTCAGGTAGGATATCAAGTTATTTGTGCATCAAACCTCCGCAACCTTATAATAAAAGTTCAATTCAATCCGTTATTTGACTAATTATTTGAAGTTTAAATCAAATTAAATTGTCCATGTGAAGATAATAACTAGATACTTTGGATCATTAACTTGTTCAGTTGATCAAGTCCTCGAAGATAATTTAAAATATGTTTTAGTTAAACCACATTATCAAGTTTAATTCCGAAATTCGATCATTTTCAATAAATTGGGTTAAACTATATATTTAAAATATCACTTATATATCAATACGTATTTCAAAATCAGATGAGCAATTTGTAAAACAACCGCATGACCAAATTCTTTAATGAACGAATTAACAAGGGAAAAAAACCGTGAATTGTCAAATGGAAACTTACATTTTGAGCTATTCATCGAAACTTGCATATGCGTAGCCAGTTTGGCTAAACAGATGCCTACTGCCTTCAAGTATACCATAGAGTGGTCCTCTATTTCTTTTTATTTATATATATTTTTTCAATTAATTTACAAAAGGTGGCGCCCATTCTACATGCCTATGTAAAAAAAAATAGATTCGAGACATCCCTTATGGAGTGGTCGAGTTGATAGAGCAGGTAAGCGTATAGGTCTTTGGTTACAAATTTGATTCTCCCTACTAACACCTGGCTGGTGTGGTTTGCACGATGTTTTACCCAGTGCATATCAAAGGATAGCGGTAGCTGATCCTCTATCATAAAAAAAGCAAAATTTAATTCGAGACTATGGTATATAAATAACCCTCAAATAAGTGTGGCCAATGGTAAATACACTCAGCTTTTTGCAAGTGTAATAAAGATAAAATGGACAAACGGGAATCAAATAATGAATTCCAATTATTGCTATTACGAAATATCAAATTGCGATCAATTTGAGGTTACGTAGAGCATGTGGATGGTCCATATTTGGAAGTCTAGATTTGGACAACATTAAGGCAATGTTTGAAACTATGTAATGTTGAAATAAACGAGAAATGTGTAACTAAAAATTATGGTTCATCTCATATTCATCAAGTATATCAAACGATAACTGAGAGATTAAGTTCGATAAGAGTTTTTTTGAAATAACTTAAGTTCATAGCTCAATGAAATTGATTTTTCGAGCAACAATCAAGCTTTAATTCGAATGATGATTTTGCATTAATGAGAATACCATTTAATCTTTTGATAAGATTTTGTTAAAATATGTGTTATTAACATATTAAGATTAAATTGTGGTTTTAATAAATAATTTTAACAATCTGTCATCTTTTAAACATAAACAGGTTCCAAAAACCAATCATTTATGAATAGCTAAAAGATTTTTTTGTTCCAAGCTTTGAACCACGTCCAACTTTTTTGCTTGATACTTTCCACCACCACACAAGTAAAATCTACCGTCTTTACTTCGAAAATTCTTTTATTTCTTTTATTCAAGCCTATTACTAACTAGGCATTTTTATTCACTTAAATGGATTTTTGGCTATAAAGATTAAGTGGAGTGGATGGTTTGAGGTAAAACTTTTATTTCAAGGGTTTTTTATAAGAAGTTTCTAAAGTTGGTTTTGTGGTAGTTTTTCCTCTCTTGTCTAAAATACAAACTATTATTTTCAGGGTCTTTGATTTTGTTATTACACCACCCAGTACTACTTCATTCTGGCTCTTTAAACTTTTAATAAAAAGAAAAAAATTTGGATTTCATCGAATTTGTGACACTCAGATACAATACATAATTGTGTCCGACATTGATGATTTTGATGCGAGTATGTGACATAGTTGTGTTTAATGTGTTAATTTATCCCCGGTTTATTTTTGAGTTTTGATGATCAACAAAACTTGTGTTTGTTATACTAGTGTGTGTACTTAGTGTGCAGATTGAGTGATTAAAAGTGGATTGGAATGAAGAAAATCATGTGTGCATGTTCTGGCACAGATCGCCCCAGGTGATGGTGAACATCGCCTCAGGCGATGGCAGCCAGGGAGACTTCGCCACGGCCATCGACTGAAGCGATGGTCAGGACCGCGCGCAGGGGAAGAACGCTCGAGGCGATGGGCTGATCGCCCGAGGCGATGCGATGAACGCCTGAGGCGATGTGGACTTCGCCCGAGGCGATGAAAGATTTTGAGGTGCTGAGGCTACGACCTTGATTTTTGCAATTGATCGCCTGAGGCGATCTGTGGAATTTGGTGACCGTTGAGGCGCGGCGATGGAGATCGTTTGAGGCGATGGCTGAGGCGATGCAGGAGTGATTTCAGCCTTATGTGTAGCAACGGCTAGTAGGAGCCTAGGGGGCCTCCTACACTATAAATATTGATACTTTGGAGCATTTTGAAGCTAAGAAACAAGTCTACAAACTTCTACAAAGTCTTGATCATTATAATTTCAAATTGAATTGCAATCTCCATACATTATTGTTGTATTGGAGTTTGTAATTCTCTTTTTGTTAGAGTATTGTTGTCTTCGTGTGAGTACACCGTGAAGGTGTTTTGTTGAGTTTATTGTAAAGGTCATCCAACACCAAAGCAAGTTGGAAATTGTAAAGTCGCCAACAAGTAAAGTTGGTGCATGTGTTGTGGCTATCCTTGGAGCCCTGAAGGCCAAGAAGACTCGTGAAGAGTGTTGGTAGCTCGTGAAGAGCTTTGTGTACTCGTGAAGAGTAGTGTGCTCGGGAAGGGCTTTGTAAACTCGGGAAGAGTTGTTGTGTGGCTAACTTGGAGCCCTCAAGGCCAAGATCTATTGTTCTAGTGGAACCTCGGTTGGAGGTTATCTAACCGGGAAGAGGAGACGTAGGCGATTCATCGCCGAACTTCTATAACAAATCTTTGTGTCTTTTATCGCTTTAATTTCATTACGCATTTATTTACTTATTCTTTTTTATTTATCGATTGACGTAAGCCTTCCGCAAGCGCAAACTATTTTTATTTTACAAACTCATTTTAAAAAGCTAAAGTAGCCAAGGAATCTCATTCACCCCCCTCTTCGATTCCAACATAACTTGTGCATGAAATCATAACTGATGCATGTAATTTTGTAATTACACATGGTGCATGTAATTACAACTAGTGCATGTAATTATAATTTGTGCATGTAAATTATAACTGGTGCATGTAACTATAACTGTTGCATCCTAATCATAACATGCAAATGTAAATTATAACTGCTGCATGTAATTATAACTGGTGCATGTATATGTAATTATAAATGGTGCATCGTAATTATAACTGGTGCATGTAATTATAACTTGTGCATCAAATTATAACTGGTGCATCGTAATTACACCTAATGCGTGTATATTATAACTGGTGCATGTCATTATAACTGGTGCATGTCATTATAACTGGTGCATGTCATTATAATTGGTGCATACAATTATAACTGGTGCATCATAATCATAACTGATGTATGAAATCATAACTGGTGCATGTAATTACAACTGGTGCATGTAGTTATAACTGATGCATCAAATTATAACTTGTGCATCGTAATTACACCTGGTGCATGTATATTATAACTGGTGCATGTCATTATTCCTGGTGTATTTAATTATAACTGGTGCATGTAAATTATAACCGGTGCATACAATTATAATTGATGCATCATAATTATAACTATGGTGCATGTAATTATAATTGTTGCACCATAATCCTAACTAGTGTATGTAATTTATAACTGTTGCATGTAATTATAACTGATGTAAAGGAAGAGAGATTACAAAAGTGAGTGAGAGAATGCAAAAAGTATGAGAGAGAATCCGAAAGGGAAGAGGGGGGATCCGAAAAGGAAGGGGGAGAATGACAAAAGGAAGAGAGAGAAGTCAAAAAGGGAGAGAGAGAATACAAAAAGTAATGGTACATTTGTCTTTTTGGTCCGAAGTTGACCTAAGTGATTTAATATATTTTTTCCTTATTAGGTTGAACAATTTTTCACCATATGGGAGCGGCCAAAATTTTTCCCAAAAAATATTACTTGAATAGTATGAAAATAGAATTTATTTCGGGCCATGCTCTTACCCACCCAGCCCATGTAGACTCCTTTGTCCAACTACTTTAACTTAAGCTTCTTGGAGTGGATTTAAAAGTGCCTTATTTTTATTTTTATTTTGATAAAGGGGAGGGGTAAAGATTTGCGCGGACTCGATCTTGAATTCTCGCCAAAGTGCGGGTGAGACTTATCAAACTGGCTATGCCAGGGGTCTCAATGTGCCTTATTTATTTGTATTATTGTTTGCTTTTTCTTGATTAAAAATCAGCTACAAATATTTTAGCAATGAACATATAAAGGATAAGGCCTCCACAAATAATGTATGTGTCATTGCTTTTTAAAATGAATGCTATCATGGATTTTTCGCGCAATTTCGGAGAAGGAAATTATGTGGGGGATTGGATAGACAATTATGCTTTATCGAGCTCGCGATCATCTTGTTTTCATGAGGAAGCTCCACAAGTTCTTTCGAGTATTTTATGTAGTGACTTCCACACGGAGCTTCTTTTCCTCTGGAATGTTAATTTCGAAAATCGGCCAATAATAATAATAAAATAATAATTAATATTGTTGTGGTGGACTTTCGTCCTGCATGATTTATACATTATCATTAAGCCCAAAGTACTAACAAACCCCAAACTATATGTAGGTACGCTTATGGAAAAGGGGTTAGATAAGAATCAAGATTTTATTTTAAGGCCCAAAATGAAAAGCCCCATGAGTGCACGGCCCAAACAATCATGGAATAATAACTAAAAAAAGAGAGGAAACTAAGGGAACATTTTGGATTACTTTTTAAAAAGTATTTATCTGTTTTTCATATTGAAAAAATTAGATTTTATGTATTTGATTTCCTTGCTTATATTATTGCTTCTCTACAGTGAGGTTATTAACAAATATCGAATATCCCCTTATCAAGAAAAGATTGTATTATTTAATTATAAAAAAAATAGATATTAAGATGAATTTTATCAATTTCTAAATATCATAGTACTTAATTGTTATATATGATACAGTACATATTCGAAATTATAATTTAATAATAAAACTAAAGAACGGCTCGCAAGTTGGCTGAATAAATTTTCAAATAAATATGTACCAATTCAAACTTAACTTTTGAGGTAAACGACCCATCCTAGGCACCTAGTAGGCTAGTTACAGCATCAGGCATTGTACTGTGAGCGCAATTTCTTTAAATAATGGGGACTGTAAATAAATCACTTGATATTTGGAGGGTCTAAATGAAATTCTCGTTGTCTTTTTATACCATAAGATCTTACGGTTTAACTTGCTCTGTTGTCTGAGCTGTCAAAGCTCACTAGCGGAACAATTATCTTCTCATGTCTGCACACCTACTGTGTTTTCTTTCTATTTCAGGAAAGTAATTATAAAGAAAAAAGAAATAGAGAATACAAAAAAAGATTCTTGTCATCTTGCTCATAAATTGACAAGAAATCTGATTGAACATACAATCAGTTTCAACTGTCGTCTCCGAATAAAGAACATATTTTTCTTAAGAGTCCAGTCTGAAATTTAAATTTTCAATGTCTTCTGAGATGTTTGTATTCGAAAACTCTATTCTCGCCGATCCATTCTTCCCATTCACTGATTCCTCCGCCATTGATACCCACATTCATCTCCCCTCAGAAGTTTTTCAAGAAACTCAAGAATATAAAGTCACTGATTCGATCCCAGAAAACGAGAGCAGAAACCCAGTTGATGAAACAAACATTTTAAACGAAATCGCGTCTATTTTGCTCTCATCTCCCCAACCAAGTTTCAAGGTTGAAAATTTATCTCTGACCCAGTTGAGAAATGAGGGCCGGAACTTTGTTTTGGGTCTCAAAACAGAGAAATGTGGATTAAAATTTGATTCAAACCCTTTTTTGCCACAGAATATTGATGAATCTGCGGTGAAGTTCATGCAAAGGAGTTACAGCAGCGATTCTTTCGTAAATAATGACCAGAATTCATCGTTTCGAGCTCGATTCGACAGTGTTTTGGAGACTCAGAATTTGCAAAATCAAATCCTGTGTCCACCTGAAAGCAGCATCTTCGCCTCCTGTCAAATGAGAAGGGTTTGCAGCACTGGGGATTTACCGGTTAGCCATGTATCTGTCGCTCACACAAGACTCTTCTATGTCTATATATGTATAATCGAATTCTATATGGTTTTTCATCTGATTATTTTTTGAATTTTTTTGTGACAGAATGTGAAAATGCCGAAAACAAATATTTTGAGTTCAAGTCCTTTATCGGCAGAAAAGTCATTAATGGAGGAAGCAAATTCCAAAGTAGGACGATACAGTGCAGAAGAAAGGAAGGAGAGAATTGATAGGTACAAAGCCAAAAAGACTCAGAGAAATTTCAATAAAACAATCAAGGTAATGGGAAAACAATTATTTTAAAATATATCGTAATAAATAATATTAAATGTGTTTTTTCTCATGAATATAATAAAAGTATGCATGCCGGAAAACGTTAGCGGACAATCGATTAAGGATACGAGGAAGGTTTGCTCGGAACGGTGAAGGTGGAGAGATTCCGAAAGCGTCAATGTTTCACAGATATGAAGATGGAGATTATTTTTGGGTAATTTTCTATTTTTCCCCATATTTTTATTGTATTTAATGGTCTAGTGTCTTCTTATCAAGCTCTTTTTAGAGGAAGTGGTAATTTATGTACCTTAATCTCGCTAACATGTATTTTACTCATATAATTTGTAAATAAACATTATATCTTATATCTTGTCGCTGATAGGATGTGGTCAGTAAATAAGCATTTTATCATCGTAGTTTGTAAAACATAACATACAGTCTCTTCATACTCATACACGGATCGGGTGTTTTGCACATATTCACAAATAATAGAATGTAAACTATCTATTTTAACAATTCTATTTTGAAAACCACATGAGCGTAAAATGTATATATTCAAACTAAATAGGTGTAAACTACCTAGTTGGAAAACCACTGGGAGTTCGTAGCGAAAAACCGCTCTTTTTAATGTAATAACATGCTCGTAATTGTTGTATCCGGTTCCCCAATACATCTATTTTAAACTACGGTTTAGGAATGTGGTTAATCGAGTTATGATATTTCCAAGTTCTATAATGACCCAAACATTTCACGATGCACAACGGTTTTTAGTTTGATTTTGCTAAACATGGTTGGCCATGAGGAGACCACCATCCTCTAAAGTTAAAAAATTTCACTCACATATATATTTTTATATAAATATAAAATAAATATATATTTTTTGGCCAATTACCTCTCCTCCAATATAATTTTTTGCCCTACTACTATTTTTTCATGTTTAATATCATGGCATGATCCAAAATGCAGTTGCAGAACGATGGATTTCACCAAGAAGACGATGAAGGTGTCGAACGAGTTGGGTCGCCATCGTCCTTCGACCGTTTGGATGCAAGTCAGGTTGGGAACTATAATTACCGATTGAATACAAGTTGTAGGGAGCAGCTGCCAAGATCAGTTCAGTTCAAATGAGGGCTTAAATTAAGTTTTTAAGGGCGATTTTTATGTTTTTTTGAAGAATTTGTCTATATTTTTCTTAATATTAATAACCTCTTTTAACTGGAAAGTTGAGATCAGTAAGTATCCTTTCCATGAGATGGGAATATTGCATTTGCTTTGTTGGCATTACTCAAAAAGTAGGGGTTAATCGATTTTTATTTTTATCAAACCGAACCGACCGAATTATTTATTAAAATCGAAATAACCGATTTATTTATTAAAATCGAAATAACCGAATTAAATCGGTTATTTCGGTCGGTAACCGAATTAACCGATATTTTTTTTAAAAAAATAAGATAATTTGATTTTAATAACTAAACAAATCAGTTAAATCGGTTAATTCGGCTAACAAATATTTTTAAAATGAAAATCGAAACCGAACCGAATTAACCAATGTTTTAAAAAATCAAAACCGAATTAACCGAACCAATTTCCCAATTAATTCAGTTTGGTCGGTTAATTCGATTTAACTAATCTTTTGCTCACCCCTACTCAAAAGTAATTTAGTCTGAGTTTCGATAGACTGATCTGGATTCGAGAATGAGACTGATAGCTAGATTTTAATTATTTTATATTTATTAGAATTTGAAATATATTATATCATGTTATTAATTACTAAGTTTAAAATGAATTTGTATATATTGGTCTTAATATTAACAATCTCTCTCTCTCTCTCTCTTAATTTATTTTTTTTAAATTTTATTAAGGTTGTTCATTCGGTTCTGTTTGAACCGAACCGACCGAAATTTCGGTTAACCGAAATTTTGGTTTTGAAATTTCAAAACCAAAATCGAACCGAAATTGTTGGGTTTGGTTTTGGTTTTAACCGAACGTCTTCGGTTCGGTTCGATTCGAACCATAGGTTTTTTCTCTTTTTTTTTTTTTTGAATTTTTCAAATTTTTTTTTTGAATTTTTCAATTTTTTTTTAAAATTGTATGATTAATTCATAAAAAATCAACGTAAATACAAACATTAATACATCATTCATTGATTCAAATGAATTCTGAACATTTAACCTTTTAATTTTAAACTTCTAATATTATTTTGAAGTTATTTAATAAAAAATCGAGTGTAAATGAGATAACAAAATATATTATATTATGCTTGAAACACGTTGTTAATTTACGAGTTCTTATTAATACAATCAGGAGCGAAATCATTAAAAAAATGTTTAAACCAAAAAAATAAAAGTTCCAAAAAAAATTTGATTTTAGGTTTTGTTAACCAGACCTTGTAACCGAAAATCAAATTTTTTTAAAAAAACCAAAAACGAACCGAAAGTTTTCGGTTCGGTTCAGTTCGGTTTAAACCAAAATTTTTTGATTCGGCCCGGTTCGGACGGTTAACCGAACCGGTTAACACCCCTATATTTTATTACATATCTTCTTACATTTATATCAAATAATAATAAATTTTTTAATCAATCACAATATCTCATGAAAGAAATATAGTTACTAACACAATTGTTATTTTAAAATAAAATATTATTTATCTAATTTATTGTGATTATTTTGTTCATAGAAACATTTTTCAAAATGAAAACATAACAGGCATAAAAATATTTAGTCTATATCTACGTAAAATAAATACAATTCAAAATAATATTTTTTATTATAAAATTATAAAGTTAATCATTGATTATTTATTAATTTTTTGTAAAAATTAATATAAAATAATAGAAAAATCTTATTTTTAATCTCAAATTTAATTATGTTTCGTATTTTATCCCAAACTTTAACAAAATTTGTATACCCCAGTATTTTTGAGTATTTTATAAAACAAATCAATCAATATTTGTATATTCCTACTAAATATTGGGATAAAATATTAAAATAAATAAATTTTAAGATTAAAATCTAGATGTTTTGTTATTTCATATTAAAGATTCTTTTAAAAAAATCCTTTAATGTTAAAGACAAACTTTTAAATCTTAGAATCTTTCTGAAAATAACATCACGCCAACTAATTTCTAAAATTACATTACTTTTAAATAATCAAATTATCCCAATAAATGTCAATGTATAGAAAAGTATTCAATAATCTATTTTCTCTTATTATTTTACTTTTCTCTTCTCTTTCTAATTTTTCTTTTTCCAGAGAATTAAGGCAAAATAAAATAAAAGTATATGGTAACAACCAAAATAAAAAACAAAAATAAAGGCCAATTGCCCTCAATGGGGTATCCGAGTTGGTGAAACAGGGTGAGTTCGGGATCGTAAGGTCAAAAGTTCGATTCCTCATACCAACATTTTATTGGTAAGAGTCTGTCGCACGAGCTTGCCTAGTGTGATTTATCTGGTTAGCGTGATTTACAGGCTAGCCTGGAGGTTTACCCAGTACATACCATAGGAATAACGGATACGGGTTCTCTTATCGTAAAAAGAAGAAGAAAAAAAGAAACAAAGGCCAATTTTGATACTTGCACATTATTAACTTTAGAGAATTTACTAATAATACCAATGAGGCAGTGCTGTACTAAAATAATAGCATAATTTACTTCTTCATCATGATTATGTTTTCATTAAAAAAGCCATAAATCAAAACAAAGTTTCTTCACATGATTCGACATCTTGGAACCAAATTTACTAAATAAATCGACAAGAATCGCGACTATATTTTTATAAATTCTTGTTAGTCAAAGATTTTCAAGACTAGGAATCTAGGGTATGATTAAAATATACTTTTATCTCTCTATATATATATATATATATATATATATATATCTTGAAATTAAAGACTTAGTCGTTATTGGGATTAAAGACTTAGTTGTTGTTGATGTATTTTCTTAGTTGTTATTGGGATTAAAGTCTTAGTTATTGTTGTATTTTCAAGAAAATCTGAACCAAATTTTCATTGACAAACACTGATCAAGTAGGTAATATATGACAAACAATGGCACATGAATCCGTGCATATAATTGAGTGTGCAATTTTAACCAATGATTAAGGTTAAACTGCAATATTGATTGTTATATGAATAAGAAATGATTCAACCCCTTAACGATTTGTTGCGCCTTAAAACGCTACAACTCTCATTCCTCTATTTTAAATAAAATTATCGTTTTTGTTTTGATGATTACAAAACCTATACATTTTGTACTAATGGTTTTTATTGAGTATGCAGCTTAAATTATGATCAAATTTGAAGATTATAATAGTATTGAAATGCCAAAGAAATTGTCTTTTGGAAGACACGGATCGCCCCAGGCGATGGGTGCCATCGCCCCAGGCGATGGGTGCCAGGCGAGGATCGCCACGCCCATCGACAGAGGCGATGGCTAGGCGAGCATGCGGGGCAGATCGCCCCAGGCGATGGTGACCATCGCCTGAGGCGATGGCAGCCACAGGGACTTCGCCCCCGCACATCGACTGAAGCGACGCCGAGGCAATGCGCGGGCACGCGCGCGGGGAGTTCGCCCGAGGCGATGGCACGAACGCCTGAGGCGATGGGCTGGAACGCCTGAGGCGATGTGGACTTCGCCCGAGGCGATGCAAATTTTGGACATGCTGAAGCTACGGCCTTGATTTTAGCCACTGATCGCCTGAGGCGATCCAGCGATCGCCTGAGGCGATCTGTGCATTTTTGACCGTTGGAACGAGGCGATGGGTGATCGCCTGAGGCGATGGCTGAGGCGATCCAGGAGTGATTTCAGCCTTTTGAAGTGCAACGGCTAGTAGGAGCCTTGGAGGCCTTCTACACTATAAATATGGATGCTTTGGAGCATTTTGAAGCTAAGGAATAAGCCTACAACTTATACCAAAGTCTTGATCATTATTATTTGTAATTGCATTGCAATCTCCATACATTGTTGTTGTATTGGAGCTTGTAATTCTTTACTTTGTTGAGTCTTGCTTTCTTCGTGTGAGTACACCGTGAAGGTGTTTCTGGTTTGATTTCTTGTAAAGGTCCTCCAACACCAAAGCAAGTTGGAAAATTGTAAAGTCATCAACTAGTCTAGTTGGTGCAAGTGTGTGGCTATCCTTGGAGCCCTTAAGCCAAGAAGACTCGTGAAGAGTGTTGGTAGCTCGGGAAGAGCTTTGTATACTCGTGAAGGGTATTGTGCTCGGGAAGAGCGTTGTGTACTCGTGAAGAGTAGTGTGCTCGGGAAGAGCGTTGTAAACTCGGGAAGAGTTGTTGTGTGGCTAACTTGGAGCCCTCAAGGCCAAGATCTATTGTTTTAGTGGAACCTCGGTTGGAGGTTATCTAACCGGGAAGAGGAGACGTAGGCGATTCATCGCCGAACTTCTATAACAAATCCTTTTGTTATTTACCGCATTATTTCCTTTACGCACTTATTTATTTCGTTCTTTTATTTATCGATTGACTCAAGGCTTCCGCAAAGCGCAAAATATTTTTTATTTTTCAAACTCATTTTAAAAAGCTAAAGTAGCCAAGGAATCTCATTCACCCCCCCTCTTCGATTCCAACAAGTGGTATCAGAGCCATTTGATTTTTGTTTTAAATCAAAAATTTTATATGGCTAATCTAGCAAATGAGTTTGCTCAAGGTCAATCGACGAATCGCCCTCCGCTTTTCACGGGTGATAACTACGGTTATTGGAAGAATAGAATTTCTCTATACATCCAATCCGTAGATTATGATCTATGGAAAATCATAGTGAAAGGTCCACATATTCCTTTAAAGGAAGTTGGGGGAATTAGTGTTCCCAAAGATATGGACGATTTCACTAGAGCGGATATGATATTAATTTCACAAAATGCTAAAGCGATTAATATTTTGCATTGTGCTTTAGATATGAAGGAGTACAACCGGATCTCAATGTGCTCAACGGCAAAGGAAATTTGGGACAAATTGCAAATTTGTCATGAGGGCACTAATCAAGTAAAGGAGACCAAGATTGATCTATTGCAACTCAAGTATGAAACATTTGAGATGAACTCCGGAGAAGATGTGGATTCCATGTTTAGGAGGCTCACTCAAATCATAAATGAGCTTGCCCAACTTGGAGAGAAGTATCCTCCAAAGCAAATATGGAGGAGAGCACTAAGAGCCTTACCAAAGGAATGGGATGCCAAGAGGACGGCCATCATCGAGTCCAACAAAGGAGAAAGTGCTTCCTATGATCTTGATGAGCTCCATGGCACATTGGTGACTCATGAGCTTGAAGTTGCCACAAGGAGAGAAGTAAAGGAGGAGGATAGATCCAAGAGAAATGGGATTGCCTTGGTTGGAAGGAAAGACCACTCCGATGATGAAGAAGATGATGATGATGAGGAGATGGCATTGTTCACAAGAAAGTTCAAGAAGTTCTTCAACAAACATGGCAAGTCAAAGACCTCAAGTGCAACCAAACATGAATCCAAAAATGAGGTAACTTGCTATAATTGTCAAGAAAAAGGCCACTATGCTAACAAATGTCCTAGGAAGAAGAATGAGGACAAAGGCAAGAAGAAGGCTTTTATAGCTACATGGAGTGATAGCGACTCCGATGAAGAAGAAGCCACCAATCTTTGTTTAATGGCTCTTGGAGATGAAGGAAATGAAAGCGATGATGAGGTACCTTCTTTTGATGAACTTTTAGAATCTTATAATGATCTTATTGATGCTCTTGGCAAAACCAAGATGAGTAATAAACTACTCAAACTTGAGATTGCTAAGAAAGATGAAGAAAATAATTCATTGAAAAATGAATTAGATTCTTTAAAGATATCATTTTGCAAATATAGTGAAAGTAGTCAAAAGATGAGTGAATTGCTTGGATTACAACGATGTAGCTTTGACAAAGCCGGGTTAGGCTTTTCAAACAAATCAAAATCTTTTTCAAGCTTGTTGGCCAAAGCAAAGCACAACTCTCCTACTTGTAACTATTGTTGTAAAAGTGGTCATACCAAAAACAAGTGTAGGTTTGCTAGAATCCAATACCAACCTAATAAAAGGTGGAAATGGATTCCAAAAGTGCCATTGAAAGTTAACCCCCTAGGACCCAAAAATCAAATGGGTACCAAAGTTCCTCCAATTGTAAATTTGTCTTGTAGGGACAAGAATGGAATGAAGGATGAAGGACCAAGCAACTCAAAGGAGGAGTTTGTATTATTCACCACTATAGAAGAGGCTCGAGGCGTTGGACCAATGACAAGAACGAACTCTTGTCATCGAGGGTAACATTTTTTTTCATATTAAATGAGCAATTCAAAATTAATTGGCACAAATTAATTGTGACCAATAAATAATGAAGCTCAATATTGATTGGAGTAAAATGCATAACCCCTTAGCATGTGCACATATAAATTGTTTGATTGCATGATGTATGCCTATCCTTTTATAGTAAGTGCAATGAATTCTAATTTGAATATGTTATATGATATTATGTGATTAAGCATGCTATATTTGTTTAGATGCTCTATCTTGGAAATAATGCTATCATGATCTAAATAAATTTATCAAATGATGATTTGAGTATTCTAATGTTTATTGGGCACAAATGCATGAAATTTTGGTAGAACATATGCACATTTTGCACATTTTGAATTCATTATTGATCGCCTTAAAACGCATGTTTGTATTCCTCAAAATGAATTAATCTTATGCTTATTTGGGCTATTATATGCTTGATGAGGAACATGTATAAAATATGGCTATGTGTCAACATATATTTGTGATTTGTCTATTTAATTTTTGTACTTTTTGATTATCACAAAAAGGGGGTTAATTGTGTGATAATCTTGAAGTTTACTTCATGCATAGTTTAAGGGGGAGAGCTTGTGTATGCATGGTTTGAGGGGGAGAGTTGTTTACTTTATGCTTTACTTGATTATTTTATATGTGCTATGCAATTGTTAAGGAGGAATCAAGTTTACTCACATTTAATTTCAAAAATGCATTTTGAAATCACCTTTTAAAAGTCACAAATTGTGAATTATTGTGTTTTTGAGATTATGTGATTAATTTTTTGTTGTTAGATGGTTTAATGTTAGTTAGAATTATCAAAGAAATTTTTTTGGTCCAAAAATTAGCTCAAAATGTTGCCAAACCATCGCCTCAGCATTCTGTGCGAAGTGCTCGTCCGTGGCTCGCATCGCCTCAAACGATCGCAAGCATCGCCTCGGGCGTGGCTCGCATCGCCTCAGGCGATCGCAAGCATCGCCTCAGGCGTTCTCGATCGCCTCAGGCGTTCTCCAGATCGCCTCAGGCGATCTCGATTTTTAAAGTCTGAAGGCTACGGCTTTTGCTCATTTTTTTCAGCAACAATTCGTGTTTTTCACCCATAATTCGAGCTTTCTTCATCATTGTTATAATCGATCATCCTAAGCCTTTCCAAACCATCAATTTCACTTTCCAAACACCAAATCTTCCAATTCGAAATTTTTGCAAACCCTAACCCCATTTCTCAAAATCGAAACTTTACCTCAATTCCCTTAAATTTCTTGCAATATGTCTCGAAGCAACCGAGAAGAAGGAGAATCAAGCCGGAGGAGACGCTCTAATCGCTCCAATAGGAATTATACGGGTCCTCCACTTGATGGTAAGCCAATTCCGGAAGACTATCTTACTCGCAAATTAATTCCGGGTTATATCTTTGATTTCGATTTCCTTAGGACTTCCCAGCTCCCAATTCTTGATTGGATTCAATTCCAACAATGGGAAAATTTTTTCAAACCCCCTAGAAAGAACGATTTTTTGTATCCATCCATGATTCATTCTTTCTATGCCAATCTTGAACTGTTTGAGGGTGATGGTGAGTTAACTATCAAAACCATCGTTTGTAATCGCCCAATTGAATTCAATAGCACTGATTTAGGAAATATTCTTCGCATTCCTTCGGAGGGTCCGGCTAAATTTGCTCTAGCTACTTGGCCCAATGATGGGGTATGTGATCCTGCCCAAGCCTTGTATCTCATATTTGGCGGAACCCCTCAATGTCCAAACCAATCTTTTCTTGTGAATTCCATTCCTACAAACTACCAAATCCTTCACAAGATTGTGATCACCTCGATGATCCCTCGGGATGGTGATCGTCTTAGGTTGAAATTCTCTGATGTATACTTGATGTATTACATCATTACAATGACCCCCTTCAACCTACCTAGATTCATTGTTCAAATCTTTAGGAACACCGCCCATAATCCTAAAAAGGTTATTCTTCCATTCGGCCGTGTCCTAACAAAGATTTTTCTTCATTTCAACCTTCCTTTTGATGACAATGAGAAACTCCCTATCAAGTCCAAGGACACCTTCAATCTAAGGTGTTTTTTGTTTAACAAAATTTCTTGGAATCCTTTCACTTCATGTTGGGTTAATGATCCGGGGAACCTACTTTCTGCTTTCAATCCTAAAGATCACCCCTCATTACCCATTGATAGGATGACTAGTGCCCAAAGGGTTCATTTTCCTTTCTTGATTGAACCAAATCTCGATGAGCCACCCATTCAGCATCAATCCCCATCTACCTTTGATGACATGATGAATATTGGGGCGGATATTCCAGCTCCTGACAGTCATCAACCTTCATCTTCTTTTGAATTCAATCAAGACGCCTTTGCGTTCTTTACTTCGCAATTCCAAAGCCTTCGTGAGGATATGAACTCACAATTTCAATCCTTGAGAGTCGATATGAATTCTCAATTCCATTCCCTTCGAGATGATGTTGCGTCTCTTCGAGCTTACCAAGACTCCTCGAGAGAAGATTTGTCGTATTTACGACATGAAGTGGACGCTCTTCGTTCTCAGTTTTCCAGTACTCACATGGACGAGGATACTACTCACGGGAATGATGGTGATGGTGATGGTGATGGCGGCTTGGATTGAGTTGTCTTTGTTTTAGTTTTTTTTGATTTTATCATTTTGTAATTATTTGTAAGGATTAAATGGTTAAATGATGTTGGAAGGAATTTATTGTGTATGTTGATAGATTTTTAAGATGTTGATTGGATTTTGAGTTGATTGTGTATTACTTGGATGAATTTATGGTTTATTAAATTTTTAAAGGGAACTATGTCCAATTTTCTTTAAAAATCCTTTACCCTTTTTTATTCTCACAAAAATGGGGAGAATGTATGTGTAAACTTGGTGCAAACTTGATTGATGCAAACTTGATTGATGAAATGCTATTTGCAACCTAATTGTTTTTACAACTTGTGACACATTTTGTAAAGGTGATAAAAATGCACATTGAAACATTGTTTATCATTGCATTCATTAAGGGGGAGTTTAAACTCTCTATGCATTGCATTGCTTTAAGTTATATTTTCTTTCAAGTTTACCGGGTTTTGTGATCATCAAAAAGGGGGAGATTGTTGCGCCTTAAAACGCTACAACTCTCATTCCTCTATTTTAAATAAAATTATCGTTTTTGTTTTGATGATTACAAAACCTATACATTTTGTACTAATGGTTTTTATTGAGTATGCAGCTTAAATTATGATCAAATTTGAAGATTATAATAGTATTGAAATGCCAAAGAAATTGTCTTTTGGAAGACACGGATCGCCCCAGGCGATGGGTGCCATCGCCCCAGGCGATGGGTGCCAGGCGAGGATCGCCACGCCCATCGACAGAGGCGATGGCTAGGCGAGCATGCGGGGCAGATCGCCCCAGGCGATGGTGACCATCGCCTGAGGCGATGGCAGCCACAGGGACTTCGCCCCCGCACATCGACTGAAGCGACGCCGAGGCAATGCGCGGGCACGCGCGCGGGGAGTTCGCCCGAGGCGATGGCACGAACGCCTGAGGCGATGGGCTGGAACGCCTGAGGCGATGTGGACTTCGCCCGAGGCGATGCAAATTTTGGACATGCTGAAGCTACGGCCTTGATTTTAGCCACTGATCGCCTGAGGCGATCCAGCGATCGCCTGAGGCGATCTGTGCATTTTTGACCGTTGGAACGAGGCGATGGGTGATCGCCTGAGGCGATGGCTGAGGCGATCCAGGAGTGATTTCAGCCTTTTGAAGTGCAACGGCTAGTAGGAGCCTTGGAGGCCTTCTACACTATAAATATGGATGCTTTGGAGCATTTTGAAGCTAAGGAACAAGCCTACAACTTATACCAAAGTCTTGATCATTATTATTTGTAATTGCATTGCAATCTCCATACATTGTTGTTGTATTGGAGCTTGTAATTCTTTACTTTGTTGAGTCTTGCTTTCTTCGTGTGAGTACACCGTGAAGGTGTTTCTGGTTTGATTTCTTGTAAAGGTCCTCCAACACCAAAGCAAGTTGGAAAATTGTAAAGTCATCAACTAGTCTAGTTGGTGCAAGTGTGTGGCTATCCTTGGAGCCCTTAAGGCCAAGAAGACTCGTGAAGAGTGTTGGTAGCTCGGGAAGAGCTTTGTATACTCGTGAAGGGTATTGTGCTCGGGAAGAGCGTTGTGTACTCGTGAAGAGTAGTGTGCTCGGGAAGAGCGTTGTAAACTCGGGAAGAGTTGTTGTGTGGCTAACTTGGAGCCCTCAAGGCCAAGATCTATTGTTCTAGTGGAACCTCGGTTGGAGGTTATCTAACCGGGAAGAGGAGACGTAGGCGATTCATCGCCGAACTTCTATAACAAATCCTTTTGTTATTTACCGCATTATTTCCTTTACGCACTTATTTATTTCGTTCTTTTATTTATCGATTGACTCAAGGCTTCCGCAAAGCGCAAAATATTTTTTATTTTTCAAACTCATTTTAAAAAGCTAAAGTAGCCAAGAAATCTCATTCACCCCCCCTCTTCGATTCCAACACGATTCACTGTATTCGGGAGCGGATTTAGAATTTAGGTTGAAAGTATCAAAAAACATTAAAAATAGGGAGGAAAATATTTTATGAGTGAGTAAAATAATATTTTAAAGGGGAAAATTTATAATTTGGGGGACAAAATGCAATTTTATGGAAGTAATACAAGAAAACTTTTTATGAAGAAGGACACTTGCCATCACGTGTATCCGCCCCTGATTGTGTTGTATATTTGTCTGCTTTGTAAGAACAACGGGTATATGAATACTCAAGATGAAAGTTGTATATTATTTACAGCAGTACACTCATATAAATACAATGATTTTGATGAATATTTATGGCAAATACGTGGCACTAGCCTAAACACAGCACTACAATTATGGGTAGAAGATTTCTTCAATCATTCACTTGATTTCAGCGGTGATGATATTTTATTTATACTAGCAGACGATGCACAGCATCATATCACAATTTTTTAAAACCGATGAGGAGATTTCTTTTTTTTTTTTATAAACTGAAGCAGTTTTGGAACATGGAGGGAGAGATGTGATGTTTTTTTTGGTTTACTTTTTTGCCCCTTAATAATAAAAAGCCAAGTAATTTGTTTGGATATATAAGTAATTTGACATTGGTTTATTTAGGACGGACAAAAGTAGTTATTATAAGGGGTTTACACTTTATAATATAGTATAGATGATAAGGCATGATTTGCTAAATTATGCTCTACGTACATATACATATCATTAATTAACTGTGATTCTCAGTTTATAATGAGTTAAAACAAATTCTTGTTAGAGAAGCCTTTAAAAACTCAAAGCATCTTCGAATTGCTTTATTACTAGTTTAGCCCATTGATGATGAAATGGCTCGTTTCTTATTATTCTCGACTAAATTCTTTCAACCCTTGTTCTAAAATATTATGATTATTTTGATCTTTGAGACCACCCTAGAAAAACCTTTTTTTAGCTCCATTAATTGACACCTACTAAAAAGCACTTAATTTTAATATAATGTATATGAAACCCATAGAATCTCCAAGAGTGGAGAATGAAAGATTGTAAGAAAGTAAGAATCTCATAATACTTTCATTCATTTTAATTTAATCAACACCCCCTCCCCCTACACATTTTGTTTATGTTACACATACAAACAACTTTGTGGTTGTTAGTATTAACTAAGCGTAAGTCTTGCCGCAACGTTTAAAGTTGCTAACATGTGATTTTGGAGGTCAGGGGTTCGAGTCGTGGAAACAACATCTTGCATTGCAAGGAAATGCTGCGTATATTAGGCACAAAATGGCCGGACCCCTTTCCGACCCCGCACATAACGGGAGTTTCGTGCACCGAGGTTTACAAAGTAGTATTTAGGTATGAACCGATCTCATAATAAAATTCAATGAGAATTGGACAAGATTTCTTATTTAGATTTCAGACCAATTTTGTAAAGTTTTACAATTTTCATGTTTTATGGAGGGGAAAAAATGACAAGCAAAATATAAAGAATGTTTGTTTAATTTGTCATTTGCAATCCACAGCCACCATTAATATTCCACGAAATCACTTTTGACCAGACCTATAATGGAGACATTCATAATATTGTAAGTACTTCAACATTCTATAATTGCAGCCTACAGAATATATATAATGAGTGGCACATTAACTAAATTACTATATGCTGGTTGGAAAATCCTTCTCTAGCTAGCAACCATATGAAGAAGTTGAAGTTAAAGCGAGTGAAAAATTTGATGTTATCCCCTAACAGTAGTGTCATGGGGATGTATATATCAACTATTGAAATGACATTCCATTTAAATATTTCATTTTAATGTTAAGATGTCTTTAAGGGCATCATTAAATAAACGCGAAGCGAGAGTGAGACAAGGGAAAGTTCTCTCCTCGCAAACCTAAAAAAAGGCCCAACTGGTCAAATTTATTTTATCTTTTATGTCTAAATATTCGTTGTCGCTTGGAAAGTTGAATTTTTGCTATAAAAAATTCCATTTTAATTGTTTCGATAGTCTCAATAACAGGATTGTGAATGAAGAAAACAGATGCAATGAGAAGTTTTCTACAGTAAGTCCGACTCAAAGCCTATACGGAGTGTTGGAAATAAAGCCACTGTTTTTTCTTCCTGGGGAAGTCCGACTCGAATTAACTCTATATTAGGCTGGATTTAATGTAATTTCAGATATTGGAGAGCCTAGACAAAACTTCATTCTTCCCAAATGCAAAAATGGAATCTCAAAAAGGGAATCTAGATCTCATCATAAGCGTGAAACGCTAAAGGTTGATCCAAGGACTCAAAATGATTAGAGGTAGTGGCCCCGACACAAAAAAAAAAGTGGGACCCACCACCTCAAATCATTTTGGGCCTTTGATACTATCACCTTGATCGTAACATCAAAATTTCATTGCAAAAGCTATAATGTGTGGATACAGACCCAAAAACATGAATTCTATTTTTTTTTTTAAAAATAAGTGAGTTTCCTTGTGGGATGATAAGACTTTACACAAATATATAAACATGCACTTATGAATAATACAAAAAAATATTATTCTTGGGTTTTCAGAACCTGGATAATTTTAACTTCGATGTTAACAAAACTTGTTATTGTATTGCTAACATATTTCATCAATTGTGCATAATGATATTTTGGAGCTTGATGAATTGTTGAGAAATGGCTTTGAGTTTGGTTGCTGAAATGAGGAATTCAACCAAACTGGACCCCAAGCGCAGCAGACTAAATCGATCATATCTCATCGCTCAAATATTGAAACGACATGCTTCTAAATAGGTTGAACAGCTAACTCAAAATACTAAGAGTCATATTTCATAACAGATTGGCTAGTTCGAATGTTACAAGGAGAAAGAGCACCTGGTAGATCGAGCTGGACTGCGAAAAAACAACAAGCTGTTACAGCAGGCGAGTATCGGTCTGTTGGTCATAACTCTTAACTCGCTTATGAAATGGAACGATTCAGTATGGGTTGCAAAGCTAAGAAGAATACCTACAAGTCATCTTCAAGAGTATAGAGCTAAATCAGAGTTAAGAAGGCCAAAAGTCATCTACAAGTTTATGGTCCTGCTGCTGAAACATGAAATATTTCAGCAGTCTCATGGTCTGGTATGTCGAGCAGCCCGATCTCATACATACTCGGAATCGAGTGATTCTTGATTCTCTGGAACACCAAGAAAAGGGTTACAACTTTCAAGTTGATCACTTTTGCCCAAATATCAATTAATCAAGAATTACAAGCAACAGATCAGACTACAGTTTATCAAACTGGTTTGAAAATACCAAGCTGGTCTGTCCAAGCTGATCCGACCAGACTGAAATTAAGTCGAGCTGATCTGCCCAAGAAAATCAATCCAGTCTGAAATACGAAAGATAACCCAGAAACCAGAATATGGTCATTGCAAGCTTGAGAATCGTGCATAACCTTTTCCAACCGGCATATTCTCGTGTCTAACGTATATATCATTATTGGAGGCTATAAATACAAGTCTTGGCCCCATGTCGGCACACGGGGCACATGGTGATGTAACAAAGGGGATCCTATCAACTTGTTCCAACCTAGGATAATAAGCTCATGAGCTTAGTCTTACTTCACCGTCGAGAAACGAAAGAAGACTTCCGAGCCCAAATCAGTAGATTGAATATCGATCCAAGTGAGATCAAAGAGAACCCATTCCAGGATTCAATATGGGCAGCCTACAAAGAAGAACAGCTTAGATGAGAGCAAGCCCATATTTTAGGCACCACTTACCTTCTTATATCAAATTCATTATGGAATCATTGTGCATTTATATTCATTCTATCCTTTGTATTTGAGAGCTTAAATGAGAGTGGAATCATTGTAACGGTTGGTGATTTATCACAATCGATTGAGAGATCTTTGTATGTGAGACATTAAAGAACACACATATATGAATTTCTAGGAGTTCTAGTTCGATGTGAAATACCCAACTGGATCGGTTTGTACAAATGGTTGTATAAACAAAGTCTTATAGTGAAATCCTTCCATGAGATGGAAGAATGGGAGACGTAGAAGGATTACACCACCTTCGAACTTCCATGAATAAATGCTTGCCTATTTACTTTACTTTCATAACTTTAAAATGATTTTCAAATTGTTAATCGGTTTAGAGTGTGTTATGTCGAGTGTCTTTCGCTAGTTTAGAAACGAAACTCGATATAATCTTTCGGTGTAATCATTTCAGAACACAAGCTATTGAAGTTCAAGTTAGTTGAACTAGGATGTGGATTAGCCACCCACTCCCGATCGATCTTGACAATTATGATACATCAAAATTTAAAATCAAGAAAAATTCATGCAACCTGTTAACCTGTTAATCTGAAGAAAAAGTCATACAACCTGGCAATCTGAGTTTACTATAAAAATAGTCTACTAATCACAAACAAATATAAAAATTGCAATCTAATTTTATCCATAATTTCATATTATATTTTATCATCTTTTAAAGTTTCAGTTTCTTTTATGAAACCCTAAACTTTTTAAAATTTGCAAAATGTTCCTTGCAAATAGCCCCTATGACCTATCATATCCTTTTAAAATTGTTGAATAATACCTGCTTAAATTTATATTTAGATGCAAATATTTTAAATTATATTTTCCAAAGATATCTATGTATCATAGCACATTAGTGAGTAATCTGCCCCCACATAACGACAAAAGGTATATCATAAAATATATTAAATTAATTAAAGTTTTCTCTAATACATTAATATATAGTAATTAATTAATTAATTATATTAGGGATAATCATAACATAAATATTGTGCACGAATGGTGCATGACTTTACAAATATTCAACAGTAATCAACACTACACCCAGCAGGCAGGAGATCATGCATTTGTCTCTTAATCATCAAACTTTTGATTAACTATGCAACAAAATACATTGAATGTTAACTGCTCCTAGGGCCATATCATAAAAAATTCCGGGGTCAAAATATAACTTAAAAGAAAATTGGTAAGGGGGCACTTACCCACCCTTGTCACAATGTATATTCGCCAGTGACTGCTCCTATAAAATATTATTCGATTTAATGTTATTATGCTAATAATATATAGTAGTTCACGATAAACGAGCATGGAAAATTAAGAATTAAAGATGAAATAAAGTGGTAGTTTAGGGCAATCTCTCTATCTTAAAATAAATATGTTTATAATTTTATATATAATTTTTTGAAAAATCTAAATATTAATATTTCCAATAAAATGTTTGATTGAAATTTTGAGTCCTTTTGACTCTTCATAGGAACTTAAAGCCCTAAACGAATAAAATATTTTGTCATTAGGAATCTATATCTCGACCCAATAATACATCCAAGTGCTGTGGAATTAAAAATACATATAAAGTTTAAAAGTTTTTTTTTTTTGAGCATAAAGTATTTTATTTTATTTTTATTTTTTTAAAAAAAAATTCTAAGATAAAGGTTCCAATCATCTTAGCATAGCATGTCTTAGTCATATTTAGTGTGGACGCACGTAAAGATAATTGTCATCTCTCAATTTTTTTATACTAGCCCTAAAATTATATTCCCTCAAGTTACAGATTGTTTTCTTAAAATTGTATTTTGTCCCCACCAAAATATTTTCTAACGTTTTATTGTCTCCCTCGACCTAAATTATAGATGTGACGCTGGTCATATTCTATTCTTACCCTCCTTTATTTCTTATTATTATTTTTGTATTTACCTTATTCAGTCTATGGATACAAATTATACATAAAATTGAATCAGATTGTTTTGTAAACGTTTCAAGCTACTTCAAATATTAAATTATAATTCATGCTAAAAAAATATATATTCAAATAAAAACCCTGGAACACTACACTAGTAAGGGTAAGGCCTATTCCATTATATAGAAAATATATAAATATAATAATAATAATAATAATAATAATAATAATAAATTCGTCGCGTACAGAGTATAAATGGTTAAGTGTATCCAATGATCACAATTATGGAATAGGGAATGTGCCCAAAGCAGTCAAATGCTGGAAAGCTCCACTATATATATATATATATATATATATATATATATATATATATAGGCGAAGATGAAAATTCCCTTTCGTTTAGTGAGGAAAAGTGAATTCCATGTAGATTGTTTTGTAGGGACTTCTACTAACTTCACATAAAGTGGCACAACTCTATTTTTATCAATCCGCCGTTGGCGGTTAAAATTCACGTGCCCTTTATTTGGATTGAATGATTTGATGAATTTAAATTTCAAATTCTTAATACAAATCTATTCAAATTATAGCTAATTTTGAATCCATGTATTTTAATTCCATCATATTCAATTTTAAGGTATTTTTTTAAAAATACCAAAAGTATTTTAAATTGAAGTTATGTCTTTCAGATCCATTGTTGAAAGAAAATCATTACATCGAAATACAACCTTGGCTTATGGGGGCAAAGAGATGATATAATTAGGTTTGAATCTCACCAGTCAAAATATTTGTCCACCATAGATACAAGTTTGAGTTTGAATTTGTTTCCTATGTGAACTCGCATTACCAGAGTGTGGTGTTGAGTGTGGGAAAAGCAAAAAAGGTGTATGATTTCACATTCGGATTTTATTTGATTAATTGTGAATTTTTTTTTCCCTGACGCAGCAAATGGATCACACCTTTTATGCTAATAAAGCTTTTTTTCATTTCAAATACAACAACAAGAACTAAGCATTTAATATAAATTGATTGTGGTATGCTACAAGAATCATATAAAAAATTAAGTCGGGTCGCACACATATGTTGGTCTTCTACAAGAGTTTCTTTCGATAAGAATATCTTTATTAATGTCATTTGAATAAATTAAATTTGATGATCCATTGAACTTTGAAAGTAACACGAACAAATAAAATTTTAACCTGTCGAAAATAATATATAAGAATAAATTGAGAAAAGGTCCAAATTTTGACAACAAGGTCTTAGCCTTGTAGTTGTCATCTATTTCACAATGTAAGAGGTCTAGGTTCGATTCCTCCCCCCTCCCCCAAAAATATTTATAAAAAAAATACATAAAAAGTGTCTTTGTCCAACTTCACTGGCAATCGATAGCCCAAAGGCCAAGGTCGAACATAGCAAAGAAGATTAATTGGTGCCAAAGGATGTCATGATTTCTTGATTATGGGTTTCGCTAAAAAGGGCAATAATTGTTCATGTTTCAAGAGCGGTGTAAGCATGATGTTTGGCCTGTTATACAGTTTAAAGATTAGAATTACATTATTACCACCAGCTATAGCTTTTGGTAAAGCGACAAGCTCATGATCGTATCAGAGCCAAAGTCATATGTTCGATTTCCATGAGTTGGAAGGTAATGCAACTATTGGAAGAGAGATTGTTGGAGTGCAATAATTGATGCTTGAGCTGATATACGGTTTAATAATTAGAGTTGCACTGTACTATCAACTATAGATTTTGGTAAAACGACAAGACACTGCTACTACAAAGGCTTTTCATTGCATAATAGTTGTTGATATTTCTGGAGAGTGGAGAGAGATACTTTATCGAGTAAAATAATATTTTCCCAGAGTAATTGATTCAATTTCGTTCAGCAAGAGTTTCAAAGTTGGCGACTGGAACCAAAATCAAGCAAAACCTTGAACAATCAATTCATCACTGAATCGCGTTCTACCAAAACCCAAGTCCACTGCACTTAAAAAGGTTACTTCAAACACACCTATATTCATCTCTTTACTCACAAATTGAATGTATGAATTCATCATCCCACACTAATAAGTTACTCATTTTTTCCATTCACATCCAACATGGTACATGGGATGATAATGTATCGCAATTATACTTAACTTATACCAAAATGTTTCCAACAAATACAAAAGATGAATGTTTTCCCAGATGGTCGCAGTTATTTACACAGAACCTAAGTATCACTAAAACGTTTCTTGAATAAGTGGTGTCTCTTAGCCGGATCCTTAGGCTTGCTCTTTGTCTGCCCATGTAGCTTTTTATGCCCGGTACTGCAAGGCAATCAACAGACAAACGGGGCAATCGAATATATTACAGTGGGGAGGGAGAGCCACAAAAGTATCATTTCTCGACAAGAAAAATGGGTTTTATTAGAAGGATCCATAGCAGGTGATGAATCCTTACCTAAATTCCATGTAAACCATTCCACTAGATCCAGACATGGCGCTCATGGACCCAACTGAGCGAAGAGCATTTTCAAGAGCAGTGTCATCTGCATCTTCTTCTAGTTGCTCTAAACTGACTACATCATCCCCAGCACTTAGCACCTTCTGTGAAATATAAAGAGGAGTCATCAGTATTCATGAGAAATATAGAAAAGGGATGATATTTCAAGCCACAAAACAAGGACACGAAATAAAGAAGGCCTTTCCAAGAAGTTCTAGCTGATCATCAAGATGATTGTAATTCAATTCAGGTCCCGAGTAGGTGGGTGGTAAGCTCATGATAACCTGCAAAACCCAGTTAGAACATTAAAAAGCATGACCAGAATGCAATTAAACATTTATTTGTAAACGAAACGTATTTCAAGAAGCGAGCATGTGGCTTTGAAGGGATAATATTGTCGGAGTCGATGTAATGTAAGAAAGCTAAAGTGCATCAACTTTTGAAACTGTTATGTACCTTAAAACTATAACCATGATCAATCAAAAACTGCTGTCTTTTGGTTGAGTATTACCTCTCCTACATTAAAATAAATCAATATTGCGATTTCTGGTCAACTGAAGAATCACTTGTAAATGCGAAGGAGAAGACTACCATAACTGGGTGTCTGTAGATAAAAGTGAATAGAAAAATTCATTGTACTCTTCCTCGCCTCCGGCCATCCTCTCTTGAGGCTTACCTTGTTAAATCAATAAATTCAGAGACGAAGAGAAACTCAGGCCAAGGGAAACACACAAACAGAGATATATGTGAATAATAGCAAACTCACCCTGAATACCACATTGCTTATCGCCAGGAAATAAAGGTAACCAGCACAAAAACCACTGAATAAAATATTAGAAGATCCCAGATACACTAACAACAATGCAGAACTTTACTTTTCTTCTTGAGCACAAGCTTCACTTTGCCATAATTAGCCGTGGAATTATGTGTAAAATCAATCATCTAATTTGGAGGCTTGGTCTTCAATTATGTATTTAGAACAGAGATAATAATCTCTGTTTCAAGTCCAACTGACACCGCAACATACAGGGAATGTGAAGTCAAGTTGTACTCATGCATTGATTCTGGCCTTTTGAGTGGAACAAGCATCAAAACAACTGCAAGAACATTTTAAACCACCGAAAGGAAAACCCAGGCACATGCACACAAGTGTAATAACTCAAAATAAGTACCTAATGAAAAGATATTGCCACACACAATGGAGATTGCATATAGGTCCAGTAACAGAAGAGGTTTGAGTTCATTGCCCCAATTATAAATTTCTCGAACCATACTACTACTACGAATAGCAATATTCTGTTAACTCGTGTGGATCAAACACAGTCATATATAACCAATATAGAAATGGATAAAAATGTTGGGCACACAAAATTTGCAATGGACTTGACCCAAATTGCATTTCAGACTAATAAACGCACTGTAAGTTAACAACTGGATGATGGTTGTAGGATGTTAGAAGAATGTTTCACATAACATATTTCCATGAGATCAGGCATAGAGAAAAAGTTAAAATATCTTAGTTCTCAAAGATCATATTGGAACTGATGAAATATGCCAGTAAAGTTCGATCTCAATCATAGGTGTGTGTCATCATAATTTAAGTGCAGATAACAACAAACTGGCAGCATATATTAGAACACAAACAAGCATAATAGCATCAATCAACAATAAAAATTTCCTTGGCGCACATTTGGAACTAAAGTGTCAAAATTACCTGCAAACTGGTTGACCAATGGCAATAAGAAAATCATACCTGTTTATACAGCGGAGAGAAAGTCTCCAAGAAAATTCGACCATCGGCACAATCCCACAATGGCCGATTTTCATGATCAGGTTTAAAATCCAATCTTGAAAAATCTCTCTTTTTCCCTTCACCTGAAAGAACAAATTAAATAGATCGATCAACGGAACTCCACACAAACGCAAAACCACCATAAGTTGGCGAAAGTTTTATCGCTAATGCCATCTCGAAGATCTTCCTCCATATCTTCATCAGCACCTATACTCCTATTCTCCTCCTTCAATATAAATAACATAAAATGCATAAATTCCACGATATTTCCGTTTTAAAACGTCAGGGAACTAAGCATACAAAAAGATTTGAAATAGAAAAATTATATGAACCTTGAAGTACTTGATTTTTTTGATGGGTCGACCTTTATCGCCTGGAACTCAAACGTTATTCTAATCAATTTGAGCATCGAAACTTTAAAAATTTCCATTCAGTATCAATCTACAATTACTGCCTGTGTGCTCGTGAAAATATGAATTAATTCGATCTAATTCCGATAATCAGTAGTTGTAAAAGAAATACCATTTCCACTTCTCACAATTCGAGATTCGCTGTGTTTTAGGTGTGTTAAATTTCCGCGGTTAATCAAACTAACAATAGAAACAAATTATTTCGGAAATTATATTTAGGGTGTGTTTGCGATTGCTTATTCAAAGCACTACTATGTTGCTTTTGCTTAAAGTTGAAAAAAATTGATTTTAAGCAAAAGCATTGAGTGTTTGTTATTTAAATAAAAAAGCAGCTTAATAAACTTAAATTAATTACGAAATTGCCACAAAACAACTTAAAGCAGTCAAAAGCATGTCATGATCTGCTTTTTTCTGCTTATTTTTAGAGAAGCAATAGCAGAAGCGAACAAATAAAACACCCAAAAACTGTTTTTTTATCTGAAAAGCAGATAAACAGTTTTCATAAGCAATTGCAAACACCTACTTAGTTAGTATCGATTTGATTATTCGTTTTCATTTCAAAAACGTTGGTTAATCGATTTAATTTTTATTGTTACTTTTTCTAAAAAACAAATTATTTTATGTATTTTTTTAAAAAATATTGGTTAATTCGATAGCGGACCGAATTAATCGATATTTTAATTGGTTCGATAAAATTGGTTATTAAAAATTTGATTCGATTATAAAAAATTAATCTCAAGTTATCGGTTAAAAAAGTTTGGTTCAATTTTTAATCGAACAGACGATTGCACATTCCTATCCATGGTATGTTAGTGGAAGTGGTGAGCTATTTGCAAAAAGACCCCTCAATGATACATTATTTATTTGTTTTTAAGTTAAAGAAAATTATCGTTTTATTTATAGAAAAAATTTAAGAAAAAAAATAAAATCCAAGAAATTAGTTCAAAATATAATTGAAAACAAGATAAAAATAAAATAGACTATATTAAAATTCCATCAAATTGACAATTCTATCCTACCTGCTTCATCTTCCATTGTCTTGATTTTACATTAAACTTCTTTTAATTTAATTATAATTATTCGTGGCAATCCCCTCTTTTTCCTAGCTTCTAATTGTCTGCACACGCCGGAAGCAGAGCTCTGCATATCGAAGAGCGATGAGCGGGCACGATTCAAAGTACTTCTCCACCACCAAAAAGGGTGAAATCCCCGAGCTAAAAGAAGAACTCAATTCTCAGTACAAGGTGCCTGTTTCTCCCGTTCACTCTTTATGTTTCTGGGGTGTGTTTTAGATGTATTAAATTCGCGCATTGGTGAATCTGCGGGGATCTTCGTGGATGTAGTGTGAACTAGAATCGGATCTAACATTTTTTGGTCTAATTGACGAGAAATGTTTTTAGAGTTATCGTCATTATGTCTGATTTGCGGGGTCTTATCTTCTATTCGTGTCATGGTTTGATCTCGTGAGTGAAATTGTGGCCTTTCCTCCGTTGACATGGGAAATATTTTGGACTGGGTGGGATATTCTTTAATTTGATCGTGTGCCATTTTTTACACGTGCACTTTGTGGATTCAGGACAAGAGAAAAGATGCAGTTAAGAAGGTTATTGCTGCAATGACAGTGGGGAAGGACGTATCATCCCTCTTTACGGATGTTGTGAATTGTATGCAAACTGAAAATTTGGAGCTCAAAAAGCTTGTATATTTGTATCTCATCAACTATGCAAAGAGCCAGCCCGATCTTGCTATATTAGCAGTGAATACGTTTGTTAAGGTAAAGAGCTGAGTTTATTTGCATGAGCTGGATATTCATAGTTTGTATGCTCAGAGGTCAACATATGGGTCCCCTTTGTTACTTTGCTGATTGAGATATATATTTGCAATACGCGATGTACAAAATTCAATTAATTTTTGCCATTTTGTTTTAATTAATGCCTTCTGTACTTTGTTGTTCGTAGAAAAGAAACTATCTCCCTTGGAGGTCCACAAATTAATATAGAAGGAGGGAGTTCTTATGTTACATGTGAAAACTAAGTCATACCCTAAACAGCGGATAATGAAAGTGCTTTCGCCCTTCCATTCTTTTTTTATGTTAACAATCTTTGATCATCTGATGTCCACAATCCACCCATCAATAATAGTTAGTTTTCGTTTGCATGATTGAAGAGTGGATGACTGTAGTGAATAAATGGGATTGGTTGTGCTAGCTAAGGTGTTGTATGAAATAAAATTTTAATAGGCACCTTAAAATATTTGCATCTGTTGTTTTGAAGACATGATGACAAGATGGTGGTTGTTAAGTCATGTTTGGGGTAAATGATATCTTAACTATCCTTTGCAAGAGAATGGGCATCTTTGTAAAATGTTGTACCAATGTGTTTCTAATGAATGACTACCAAAGGTTGATTGTATATTAAAAACATTTCGTAAATGGCCATAGTGAGGGGTAAAGTTTCACGACATCGTGTTTTTTCAGGATTCCCAAGATCCAAATCCCTTGATCCGAGCTTTGGCTGTGAGGACAATGGGATGCATTCGCGTTGATAAAATTACAGAGTATTTATGTGATCCCTTGCAGCGGTGCCTCAAGGTATCTTTACCAATCTTTCTTATGCAATATACTCTCCGTTTGCTTTCATTTTACTATGGCAAGGACATGAGTGAAATGCGGTGAGTGATGAACTAAGCGATGTCATTTTTTCTGCTCTCTTCATATCAGGATGATGACCCATATGTTCGCAAGACGGCAGCTATATGTGTTGCTAAACTTTACGACATAAATGCAGAGTTAGTGGAGGATAGAGGTTTCTTAGATGCTCTGATTGATTTAATTTCGGACAACAATCCCATGGTTGTTGCAAATGCTGTTGCTGCACTTGCCGAAATTCAAGAGCACAGTAGCAGACCCATCTTTGAAATCACTAGTAACACGCTTTCAAAGCTTCTTACTGCTCTGAATGAATGCACCGAGTGAGTAGAAATTGCATGACTGGTTCACCGTTATTGCATGACTGGTTCACCGTTATTAACTTATTCGGAGGAAAACTCAAATTCATGTTTCACATTAGCCACCTGTTATGCACTCAAGTCACCCATAATTGTAAGTTTTATATGCATGCTATAAGTTGGCAGTCAATCACATCTAGTTTAGATATGTTAATTTTCTATGCTTCCCTTTGTTAATGGGAGTATGAAGTTATGGCTTTCTCGTTATCGTTACCATGGAATAGTTTGACCAGATTTATCAAAAAATAGAAGAATGTAGGTGAATTTTCCATGTCAAGGTTTTCTTTCCTTTTTCTTTTTTTATTTATGATGTGCGGTAGAAACTGGGTAATATTTAGTAGTGCTAGGATGAGAAAGAAGTGTAAGGTGTTTGGACTATTCATTATTAAATTTGAACTTGGTGCTTCACACAGAACTAATATTTGGTGGAACCTTTATGTCCTTTTCTGTTTGATTTGTAAAAGATGCAGCCTTTTTTCCATGATCTATAGTGTTGTAACAATAATATACCACCTTCAGGTGGGGTCAAGTTTTCATTTTGGATGCTCTTTCCAAGTATAAGGCAGCTGATGCTCGTGAAGCCGAAAATATAGTGGAGAGAGTTACGCCGCGATTACAACACGCGAACTGTGCAGTTGTTCTTTCAGCTGTCAAGGTTATAGTCATTTGCCTCTAGAATATTTTGAATGAGTTTAACTGTGATTAGTTTTTTATCAGCTTCTTCTTTCCTTTCCTTGTTTACTTTTGCCATTCATCACTGTCTTGACAATCAAAGCTCACTGGCTATGATGTAATCTTTTGGGACAATATTGCAGATGATCCTTTTACAGATGGAACTAATTACTAGCACTGATGTAGTCCGGAACCTCTGCAAGAAGATGGCCCCTCCTCTTGTGACATTGCTGTCTGCGGAGCCTGAGATTCAATATGTTGCTTTGAGAAACATAAACCTTATTGTGCAGAAGAGACCCACTATTCTTGCCCATGAAATCAAGGTAATCACATTCAGTCTTATACACAGTTGCATTGGGCTTAGAGGCTCAAACATGTAGGTGAATTTACTAATGATTTTCCGGTCTTTACCATTTAGGTGTTCTTTTGCAAGTACAATGATCCAATTTATGTGAAGATGGAAAAGTTGGAAATCATGATAAAGCTTGCATCAGACAGAAATGTTGACCAAGTAAGTTGACATTGGTTGCAGTAGATTGCATATTTTACCTTGTTTTTGAATTGATTATGTTCCATTATAATCCTCCTAAACTGATGCTTGCAGGTTTTATTGGAGTTCAAAGAGTATGCTACAGAAGTAGATGTAGAGTTTGTCAGAAAAGCTGTTCGTGCCATTGGACGATGTGCGATCAAGTTAGAAAGAGCAGCCGAACGATGTATCAGTGTGTTGCTTGAGTTGATCAAGATCAAAGTAAACTATGTTGTTCAAGAAGCTATTATAGTGATTAAGGATATCTTTAGGAGATACCCTAACACGTATGTCAATGCTTCTATCTTTGAGTCTGATTAGTAGTGTGGGACTTGTTCTAATAAGTATTGGCTTTCTAAACTTAAATAAATTCATTCTCTGTTTCAGTTATGAGTCCATCATTGCCACACTTTGTGAGAACTTGGACACCTTGGACGAGCCAGAAGCAAAGGTACTTTGAGGGACGAGATCGTTTGGCCTCTATTCAAAATGTTTCTTTTTGGCCATTTTGAGCTTGTTTTCCTCCATCTTTCTTTACAGGCATCAATGATTTGGATCATTGGTGAATATGCTGAAAGAATTGATAATGCTGATGAGCTCTTGGAGAGCTTTTTGGAAACATTTCCCGAGGAACCTCAACAGGTTCAGTTACAGCTGTTGACAGCGACTGTCAAACTTTTCCTCAAGAAGCCAACCGAAGGCCCACAACAGATGATCCAGGTTTCCGTTTTAGCTTATCCTTCATCTCATCATGATCTTCAACTTGTCTATCTCGTTTTTGATTGACACAATTATTTATCATTCATTTGAACATAGTTTCCATAGCTGCGTGTAACAGTTATTGGCAAGGTTTCATGTCTAACAAAAACTATTAGAATTTCGATGTTGCAAGTAAATATTTTAGGACCTTATACAACTAGATCTGTCTGAGCTCTCCTTTTCAGCATGTTTTGTCTTGGAAGTGTTGTTTTCTTTGATGGGAGAAAGAGGCCCATATATTTTGTTTTATCATCCTCAGTGTAAGCCTTAGAAACAACACCTGAGGTGCAAGGTTGGAGTTCTGTACCACCTCTCTGAATGTAGCTCCAGGCTTGCTGCTGCTGCATCTTGCACCTGGGTGTACCCCTCGTGTGGTCATGTGCCTTTAACATGTGTGTCTGTGTGCAGTTTTTGTTAACTCTTGTTATAAAGAATGTGTTTATGATGATTTAAAAGTCTTTCCTTAATCTGTTTTCCCATGTAAGAATTGGAGCTAATTCAAAATTTCCCTTATTTCATACCTGAGTTTTGAATTAAGATTTTCTTGATCAAATGTGGCTTTCATCATAATCTTACGAACAGGTTGTTTTGAATAATGCCACTGTCGAAACTGACAACCCAGATCTGAGAGATCGTGCTTACATATATTGGCGACTCCTCTCAACCGATCCTGAGGTATGCATTTTTGTTGTTAAAATTATAATATGCTGCTTTATTGCTTCATGATATTCTGTTTCGTCACTCATTTTGGGTGTTGATATACTAGCATTTTGCTAAGAATTCGTATGTGATTGTCAGCACATGTTACACCTGGAAAATTTGAGCATTGCTAGTGCCATCTTAGGTCTAGGTGTTTTTGCTTGCGTGAGACTTGAGTTTACCATGTTGGGCATGTGGAAAAGCTCTGGTTGTGCGTGCTGGTTTGGTAGTGGTTGGTTTGTCAGTATTTCTAGTTGATAGATCCTAACTCTTTCCATTATTTTTGTCTTAGCTTCTCACTCCATCTAGGCAAGGGAACCTTTTGTTTTACACATATATCTCTTTATAGTTTATTAATACGATTTTTTGAATTTTCAGGCAGCAAAAGATGTCGTTTTAGCTGAAAAACCTGTGATAAGTGATGATTCAAATCAACTCGATCCTTCTCTCCTGGACGAGCTTCTTGCTAACATTGCTACATTGTCCTCTGTCTACCATAAGCCCCCTGATGCATTTGTAACACGTGTGAAGACCATCCAGAAAACTGAGGAAGAAGAGTATCCTGATGGAAGCGAAGGAGGGTATTCTGAATCATCTGCTCAAGCCGCTGATGCAGGTGCATCATCGCCAGCTGCCACGGGTAATGCTCAGTATGCAGCTGGAAGGCAACCAGATGCTGCAGCAGCCGCTCCTGCGGCCATACCTGATTTACTTGATCTGATCGGCTTAGATAATAACAGTGCATCAGAGGATCAGCCTACAACCATTTCTGGGTATGTTTGTTGGAATTCAATTGTGGTTATTATGTGTTTTATTTTCTTGTTTAAATATGTTTATTTTGAGTTTCAGACCTCCTTTACCAGTTGTATTACCTGCACCTACTGGTCAAGGTCTACAAATCCGTGCTCAGCTGATTCGAAAAGATGGCCAAATATTTTACAGCATGTTATTTGAGAACAATTCACAGATTCCACTCGATGGGTTTATGATTCAGTTCAACAAGAACACATTTGGTCTGGCAGCAGGTGGACCGCTTCAGGTAATTATTATTGGCAATTTTCTGGGATGTTGGCTTTCACCCTTTGTTTCCAGTTAACGTTCTTCTTCAATCAGGTTCCTCAATTGCTACCTGGGACATCTGCAAGCACTCTTCTGCCTATGGTTTTATTCCAGAACGTTTCTCCTGGTCCACCAAGTACACTTCTGCAGATTGCTGTGAAAAATAATCAGCAACCAGTATGGTATTTTAATGATAGCATTTCATTGCTTGTATTTTTTGCTGAGGATGGGAAAATGGATCGATCAGCGTTTCTTGAGGTACAGAATTTTTCCCTTAACTAATTGGTTAAAGTGATGAGGTAATTCGTTTGTTGAATCCTCATGTGCTTTCTTCTGCTTTTGAGACACCTGAGCATATTATATATGCTGCCAAACTTTTAGCATCGTTCACCACAATACTACCATTAGAGATTATATGTATGTTGATAACCTCATGGGCGAACAAACAATACCATTATTTGCCTCACTTCTCCTGAAATTGCACTGAAGGTGCTACTGTGGTAGCTTTTGACGAAAATGTTTGCTGTCAAATATAATGTATAGATATATGCAAGTTCGGGAAATTGTGGTTTGTACTTGGAATGTATGTTCGATTCGCGAAGCTACTAGAAAACCAACCAATGCATAGATAAAACACATCATGAGCAATTTAGTTTTATGTTTCTGGAAATTGATTTTGATCCTCTGTGCATTGCAGACATGGAAATCGTTACCCGATTCTAATGAGATCTCCAAGGACTTCCCAGCAATTGTGGTGAATAGTTTCGAATCGATCATAGACCGGTTGGCTGCATCCAACTTGTTCTTTATCGCCAAGCGCAAGCACACAAATCAAGAAGTTTTGTATCTATCTGCCAAGATTCCTCGAGGGATCCCTTTCTTAATCGAACTTACTGCAGCTATCGGTATCCCTGGCCTCAAATGTGCCGTAAAAACGCCAAGCCCTGAAGTGGCCCCACTTTTCTTTGAAGCCATAGAAGCTCTTCTCAAGGATTAATATGGTTGTATCCTCTCTCTTGATCCCAGTTTCGCCTATCCACTGTGTTTTGGTTTTTTATATGGGTTGTGTTACGGCTTTATATCTTTTGAACACTGCTTATGCTTATTACTCATCATTATTTCGATCATATCGACAACCTTTTTTGGTAGCTATGTTTTTGTGGCTGATGCTTGAGTGGTTGAATATGTTGATTTAGCAAGGGTTAGATCGTAGTCTCCTCGTAGAAATCATTTTGTTTGTACTGACAAGTTTGTCCACTTTACTAGAAATTTTGTAGAGTGATACTTTTTTTTTCTTAAATTCTTTAGATATGTCGTTTTTGTAATAATGTTATAGATTGTGGCCTCGGGGAAAGTCACATATCTAAAAATTTCCAAAAATAAAACCATTTTCCAAATTGTCTAATATAGTATGAACCTGAAAGCATCGGGCTACTAGTTTTTAGGCGAAATGGTGGTTCAGCTCGACAAGCTGAATCCTCAGGTCAGATCATACTTAAAACTGTTGACGCTCATATTTTGGTTTTCTGCGATGTTTTCTGAAAAAAATCGTGTAATACCCACTGTAGGGGGCTTCACGAATGGTATCGGCCTTCTCTAGATTGGAAGCGTTATGACGAAACTCGGCAAGTTCTTGCTAAGGTAAATACAGTCTATTTTTCACCAACATTGGATAATTAGCCATAGGGGTGTTGACACCGGTCTCATTTTTATACACCCGATCTTACAAACATCCACACATACAAATATATATATATATATATATATATATATATATATATATATATTGGTCTTTACAAACACTCGATCTTTATAAGTATTATCTATGTTGAAACTCAAATTTTGGGTTTCTTTTCGTGTCCTTGTAACATCAAGTCATACTTTATGCTTAATCGCGTCAAATCATCTGTACTATGTGGTGCGCTCCGAGGCCTACTAATAATTTATCATCATAAATTTTTGAGAAACCAAACAAAATGAACGATTCATATTGGTCAACAGAATATTTGGTTAAAGTTAAATACTTCTGACAATTTTTAATATTTAGTTGACGGGATGATATAAGTAATGTAACGATTAAAATCATGATCAATAGAATATTTGGTTAAATTAAAAACTTTTGACAATTTTTAATATTTAGTTTACAGGATGACATAAATAATGTAATTATTAAAATCATAAGATAATGATAAATAGTATAGTATGATATGTTATATGGTTTTTGGTTTGAAAAAGAAGATGGTTAATTATTTTTAGTTTTTGATAGAATGGCTAAAATACCAGCAAAAATTTATAGGAAATTTCAAATTTTTGGGATTAAGTTATATGAAATCAGTTGAAAAAATTTTAAGCGGGAAAAAATCAAAATTTAAAATAGTAAAACAAGGTGAGATATGATATATAATTTTTCAATCATCCAAACCAAATATGGACTAAAAATTAAAACATAAGATTATTAATCATTATCACTCAATCTAAACATGGCCTAAATAATTGGTGAAATGATAAGAACGAGAACCTTTTACATTTAAATTAAATATTAGAGTCTACAATATTCAAAAGATTATTAAATTAGCTCATTAATCTCACATGAAGTATTGTTAAATATACATTTTTTTCATGTGGATAGGACCCCTCTATTGTCTTATTCCTTCAAAATATTATGAAATGTTGAATAATTTATCAATACTCAAATACGAGCTTTAATAGTGATTTCAGGCTCCATTTTTCCCAAACTCAACAAATAAAAAAAACCTAATCTCACCTCGTCTTCTTGAAATATTTTGAAGAATTAAAAACAAGAATGTGAAAAAAGTACGTATATTTTCCAGGAAAATGGGACCTTGTTATTAATTGTGTTGAAAACATGTGCACTATGAAATTTTCATGTGGCATCCAACAGGGACGGAGCCAGAAAAATAGATTAGGGAGCAAAAAATCATTTGAAGCCGGAATATTTTTTGAGTATCTTAACCAACCCTGAAGTTTATATGTTATTTGAGTATTTTCGATTTTCACAACAAATATAAATATATAATTTCTTATTAAAGAAAAGGTTTTTATAAAATAGAGTTTTAAAGTCAATATTCAAAAATAAAGTCAATTTTCGATGACATTCTCTTAAATAAGAGCAAAGACTCCTAAAAACCAATCACCGGCCAAATGAATGAATATGAAAAAATGTAAATGAATATACAAGTTGGACTTCTCACTACTACACTACAATGGATGTTGTCAATTAGCATTGTACATAGTATTTATATAAACACTTTTTTCTGGGGGTGCGACTGCCCCTTGCCCACCTCTTGGTTCCGCCACTAGCTTACAGTGGATGCACTTGACTACCTAAGCATTCTTCAAAATATATTCTAAAATTAGTTTTTTTTAAATAAATAAATTCCAAAATGAAGTAATATATTGGTGTGTTTGTATATGTTTTTGGCATTTTTTTTAAGAATATTTATTTTTTAAAATATATCTTTGAAAAAAGCTACATATTAATTAATTCAAATGTTGTAAAAGGTTCAATTTATAGCAACAAATGAGGGTGCCCCCACATTTAATCCTCTGGCTTATTCGTATGCTTTTCTTGAAGCAATAAACGCGATATGATGACCACGAAATAATGTCCATACAAAATATGAATCATTCAATTATACATCATTACATGAATCTTCAATATTGTGAAGAATAGAGACTCTGGTCTTAGTCGGATGGTAAAGCCTCATATGATGACTCGAATTCGAGTCTGGGCGGTGGTCCAAAAATCTTGTTTAAAAAATGTGTTCCCCTATATCAAAAATATAATAATAATTATGAAGAACAAGGAAAAGAAAACAATAAGCGTATGTTTGGACTTCGAAAACAATAATAATTTAATTTTAGATTTAATTTCATAACAACCACACTAAAAATATATCATGTTATTAACAATAATTTAGATTCTAAAAATAACTCAAATGTTATTAAAAAATAAATATATGTGATGCGAATAACTCCAATATATTTTTAATATAGCATGACTTCTACAGCTAAAAGATTTTCTTCATAAAATATAATACATATAACATTCTACAAACACATTTTCAGATATCAAATCTCGAAAATGCCCAAAAAATTTTGTATTTGTAGCAAAAATATTCTATCAAAATGTCTGAAACTAAAAGCCAAAAATATGGCTTTTAAACTTTAATTTGCTCAGCTTTTCTTCTAAAAAGGGCAACATCCAAACATAAATGGCTTCTACTCTCTTTTTTTTCCTGGGAAAAAGCACTTAAATAATGATTTTTCATATATCCAGTTTGCCCGAAGTCATGAATAGTCTAAATCTTTTGGGAAAAAAATAAATAAATCGATGGTTTCTCAAGATAAAACTCAAAATTGTGGCACCATCTATGGCTATCATAGGGTGACAAAATTGTATATTTATCGAAGGTTTACGCATAAACTATTCTACCATAAAAAAAGGTTTAAGATTAAGAGGACTACCTGTGCTAGCCTTCATGGAGCTTATGGGCTGGTTCCGGACCGGATCCAACCAGTCCCGGAGCGAAACGGATTGAAACCGGATCAATCCGATTCCTACCGGTTTGGTTCCGTTCCAGATCCGATTAATCGGTCTGATAAGCACCATGAGCTAGCCTCCATCTTGCCACGGGCTAATCTTATAATTCATGTGATTGCAAGAGTGGTGATTTCTAAATTTATAAATTGTACATAAACAGTTCTCACATTCACATATACAGACGCAAAAAAAAAAATATTAGAACATATATACAGGCAACATATGAATCATGATATTAGTTTTGAGCCGAAGACATATTAAATATCGAGTCAAATTGATTTAAAATAGCCGATGGCTTATAGCTCATCTGATATCGATCATAATTATAACTTTGAGATCTAGTGTTCAAGCATACATTTCCTCAATTAGTACATCTCCTCCTCAATTAGTTGTAACCGTTGCTCGAAAAAAAATGATTTAAAATATTTATTAAAACCCCCACACAGTGACACACACTAACATTGATAGTACTTTGTTGTTGGTTAAAATCCTTTGACAAAAGCAGCATTCCTAGACAGATCCGTCCTTTTGTGTCGGACCCCACTTGTATCGCTCTGCGTATCCAATCCTACTCTTCTCCACTTTTCATTATTTTCCCTACCCCTTTTTTTCTTAGTTTTACACACACATACACACACACATCTTATTTCTAGTATATCTACATTTATTACATATACGTGCATTTCCGTGTGAATGGATCGAATGATAGGGATTACTGGTTTTGTTAGGAGTCAAAGAACAGAAGCGAGAGTGAGGGCGAGCTCCAAAATAACAAAGAACAGAGGGGGAAACAAAAGATTGCGTTTTTTTAATATATACTTAAGTATATCTGGAGGGGTTTAATGGGTTCTGTGTTTTTTTGTGGAGAAGGTAAAGAAGTGCGAACCCTTTAGGTTTTATTGTCGAAAAAGGTAACTCAATCTCCCTATATCTCTTTCCAAATGTATTTTTGATCAAAAATCTTTATTGCCCTTTTCTCCCGATTTTCAAGAGCAAGTCTGTCTCATGAATAGTAAAAGCTTTTCTTCATGAATAGTAAAACTTTCCTTACTTCACGCTCCTTTGACAAAATACTCCCTTTTCTTCATGAATAGTAAATCATTCTTGAAAGTATTTAACAGTTCCATAAAGATCTTTTTGAGATGTTGCTTGTGGGCTCTACTCTGAGGATTTAAATCGAATTTTGAAGCTTTAGTCCAGGTATAAATGAAATTGAAAGCGTCTTTTTCGCTTAAGATTTTGTTTTTTGTTTTTTTTTTAAATTTTTACTTTCATTCGATTATTTAACTGGTTGATGCTTGCATATGGTAAAAGGGAATTAGAACCAATGATTGTGGGTTCCTGGATTTGAGGTGAAACAGGAAAAAAAATAAGGTTGAAACATTGAGATTGATTCTTGTTTTGATTTAAGTTCTTCAGATCTGAATTATGATCACTGGGTTTGTCTTAGAAGTATGATTGAGCATATTTTGTTTTAGCTGTTTTTATTTCGTTTGGAGTTTTAAGTTCTTTAGATCTACAATGCTTCAAGTTTGAAGCTCTTCAATGCTTCTGTTGATTGTCAGTGATAATGCTTCATGATTCGAGATGGATCGCAGACGATTAAATGTGAAAATTTATCATGCTGCATATGTGTAGTAACTAACGACTAAATTTGCCTGCTCTTGCAATGTTTGATTTGTATTTTAAAAAAAAAAAGACATTTTAATTGTATGTAGCTCTATGGTTCTTTTGTTAACATTTTCTTTCATTACAATATGCAAGGAATTTTTGTTTTGATTTCCTCTGCTTGCTGCACTTTTAGTTTTTCCTTGTGTAATGTATTGATATTATTCTCTTTTTGGCCAATATTTCAAGTTCTGATGCTATTTTTCATTTTGAAGTTCTGGATCCTTGTTCTCTATTTCAGGCATTGGTTTCCTTTTCGAGAATGCATAAAATTTCAGCTGACGTCCTATCAAGGGACCGTAGAAATGGATACTCGAGAAGATAGTTGTGGATTCGGACCATTACCTTATTCATCTTTGATGAATCTCTCATCATCCTCATCTGCATTTTTTTCGGCGAATCAATCACCCTTCTTTTCTCCGAGCGCGTGTACAGGTCTCATATCTACACGTTCTGATAATCCATATCAGGCTACTGTCACAAACTTGGATTCATTAGATTTGAATAAGACTGTGGAATCAGAATATTTAACAAGCGCAAGATTCGCCTCAACTAACGTATATCCTGGTGCAACCGCGCCTACATTGAATGATCTCAGGAAGTTTGAAAATGTATCTTCATCATTGGGAGTATCTGACAGCCCCTTGTCAGGTTACAACATAGGTCATAAGAATGATTGTTCTAAGCAAAATATCAAAACGAAAAGGCCTGGTAAATTTCTAGAAATCACAGTTCCGCCAACTTCCTTTTCTTTGAATAAACTGAGGAGTTGTGACGTGTACATAGGTTTTCATGGACGAAAGCCTTCACTGCTCAGGTTCGCTAATTGGCTTCGTGCCGAATTAGAAGTTCAAGGTTTGAGTTGTTTTGTAACAGACAGGGCTAGGTGTCGAAATTCTCACAAACATTGTATTGTTGAGAAAGCTATGGATGGTTGTACATTTGGAGTCGTTATCTTGACCAGAAAGTCATTCAGGAACCCATACACCATCGAAGAGCTGCGATTATTCTCCGGGAAGAAGAACTTGGTTCCGGTGTACTTTGATTTGGGTCCTGATGATTGCCTCGTGAGAGATATTATCGAGAAAAGAGGAGATCTTTGGGAAAAATACGGGGGTGAGCTCTGGCTACTCTATGGCGGGCTAGAGGAGGAATGGAAAGATTCTGTCAACGCCCTTTCGCATGCTGATGAGTGGAAACTAGGGGCTCAGGATGGTAAATGGAGAGATTGTATATTAAGAGCTGTAACCCTGCTAGCATTGAGGTTGGGGAGGAGAAGTATTGTGGATAGACTGACCAAGTGGAGAGAAAAAGTGGAGAAAGAAGAGTTCCCTTTTCTTCGAAATGAGAATTTCATTGGTCGGAGAAAGGAGTTGTCCGAGCTTGAACTCCTACTTTTTGGAGACATCAGTGGAGATGCCGAGAGAGACTATTTCAAACTCAAGGCCAGACCAATGAAAAGGAACTTGCCAGTTGGCTGGGCGAGGACTAATTCAACAGACGAACACAGAAGTGATCGATTAAGTGAGAGTAGCAAGAGGAAAGGGAAACGACCAATTGTGTGGAAGGAATCCGAAAAGGAAATTGAACTGCAGAACACCGAGTTTTCTCAACCCCAGCACAGACAAAAATCGAAGAGCAGTAGGAAGCATGGCATGAGAAGGAGATCTATGAAAGTCATCTATGGAAAAGGCATTGCTTGTGTGTCGGGAAACTCGGGTATTGGGAAAACCGAGTTGCTTTTAGAGTTTGCTTACCGCTTCCATCAAAGATATAAGATGGTATTATGGTTAGGAGGAGAAAACCGATACATTCGACAGAATTACTTGAACTTGTGGTCGTTCTTAGAAATCGATGTAGGGGTGGAAAGCTGCACAGAAAAAAGTCGAACCAAGAGCTTTGAAGAGCAAGAGGAAGCTGCAATAGCCAGGGTCCGAAAGGAGCTCATGCGAAACATTCCTTTTCTATTAATAATCGACAATTTGGAGAGTGAAAAGGACTGGTGGGATCACAAACTTGTAATGGATCTACTGCCACGTTTAGGTGGTGAAACTCATGTTATCATTTCCACACGCTTATCTAGTGTGATGAATCTTGAGCCCTTGAAACTTTCTTACCTATCAGGGGTTGAGGCAATGTCTTTAATGCTCGGAAGCATTAATGAACAATCAGTCACAGAAATCGATGCATTACGAGCTATTGAGGAAAAACTCGGAAGGTTAACTCTAGGCCTTGCTATCGTAGGGTCTATTCTATCTGAGCTGCCTATTAGTCCCAGTAGACTTTTGGATACCATTAATAGGATGCCGTTGAGGGATGCAACATGGAGTGGTCGTGAAAACAATTCATTGAGTCGCAACTCTTTCCTTTTGCAGCTTTTTGAGGTGTGCTTTTCCATATTTGATCATGCTGATGGACCGAGGAGTTTGGCAACTAGAATGGCTCTTGCAAGTGGTTGGTTTGCACCGGCACTGGTCCCTGTATCCATTTTAGCTCTGGCTGCTCATAAAATACCCGAGAAACACCAGAATCGACAGGTCTTGAAAAAGATATTACGCTCCATAACATGTGGTTTCACATCATCATATGCACGGAGAGCAGAAGCAGAAGCTTCCTCGTTACTTTTGAGATTCAATATAGCGAGAGGCTGTACCAAGGACGGTTTCATTCAGTTCAACCAGCTCATAAAACTCTATGCTCGAAAGAGAGGTGTCACCAGAGTTGTACAAGCAATGGTACAAGCTGTCATTAGCCGTGGCTTCATATCCAATCACTCTGATCACATATGGGCCGCGTGTTTCTTGCTCCTAGGATTTGGAAAAGACCCTGTAGTTGTTGAGCTCAAGGCATCAGAATTGCTTTTTGTCGTGAAAGAAGTGATATTGCCCCTTGCAATTCATACGTTTATGGCGTTCTCTCGGTGCAGTGCTGCTCTCGAGCTGCTTCGTCTCTGCACAGATGCATTAGAAGCAACTGATCATACATTTGCCACCCCGGTTGAAAACTGGTTGGATAAGTCCTTTTGCTGGAAACCTGTTCAGACTAACGCTCAGTTAAATCCATTGCTATGGCAAGAACTCGCATTGGCAAGAGCTACTGTTCTAGAAGTCAGAGCCAAGTTGATGGTACGAGGTGGACAGTTCGATATAGGGGATGATTTAATCAGGAAAGCCATTTTCATTAGAACTTCGATATCCGGTGAAAATCATCCGGAAACAGTATCCGCTCGTGAGACGCTTAGCAAACTCACTAGTCTCGTTTCCGGTGTTCAAAACCATACTTCACCTGAGATATGATAGAGTCGTAATGCAAAATTTTGAAATAAGTTTCTTACAAATTCAGAGAAATTCTGTATCATATTCATTTGAAAATTATGACATGAATTCTTTTTGCATTTCTCATTGTTTTGTAAATAACATTTAATTCTATTACTAAATTTTCTTGATTTACTATTGTTCTCCATTTTACCTATCCATCAGCAAGGTCTCCTAAAGGGCAAAGGGCAAAGGGCAAACCCCGGTGCACGAAGTTCTCGCTATGCATGGGGTCCGGAAAAGGGTCGGGTCACTTTGTGCCTAAAATATGCAGTCTTCCTTTACAGTGTAAAAGGCTATTAGCCCGACTCGAACACGTGACCTTCAAGGTCCCATAACAACAATTTTCAATCGTTGCACTAATGTTCACCATTTTGTTAGACATATATTGAGAAATTGAAGACGACTGATAAACTTCCATAGGCCAACACGTGAGATTCTTTTATCTGTGTGCAATAAATAATTCAAATCAGAGTTTCCAAGCATTAGATTTCTTTGATCAGTATCTTTCTCATCTAGTGCTAACCAAAGTACTCAGTTCTGGGGAAAAAGGAGATTTAAATGCTTTAATCTGAATTTTTTCCAGTTCAAACTGAATCCAACCAGACTTGTAACTGACCACACAGGTTTTACCACAAAACTATGTCATTTCCTCTCCATCTATATAATGTATATGGACTTATATCAATTTATTAGATTTATTTGTTTTTGTCATTGTAAATAAGGACTATATATTGTGAACGTGATAATTGATATTTTTTTTTCTTATAAGAACATATTGATTGTTTATACATCAACCAAATATTAAAATACAATATATTTAAATAAAATAACGGGATAATATATTATATGGTCCTTTTTGTTTGCACTTATTCCTGATTTAGTCTTATTGTTTGCACTGGCCCGATTTAGTCCCTTTAGTTTTCAAATTTGTCCCAAATCAGTTCTAAACGTTAAATGCATCGTCAAACTAACGGAGATGGACTGAATCAGGTCACTTAAAACTTCAGCGACTGAATCGGGAATTGAAGCAAATATTATAGACTGATTCGGGCAGTTTAAAAAAATTGAGTGACTTAATTCTTTAAATTTTAATTATAATAGTAATTAATATGATTACTTTATTTATAATTTTGGCAATTTTTGTAAAATTATTTTATTTAAATAATGATATAATATATAAATTCTGCATAAAACTATTTTTTCACTCAAACAAAACAAAAGAAAAATCAATATCATATTGATATAAAAATATATTTCGATGGTTGGTTTACTTATTAAACGATATATATTTTCGATTTCATTAAATTATGCATGTCAGATGTGTCATCAATCTATAAAATAATTATTTTATTTTTGATAAATTAAATAAAATTTTGATAAATTAAATAATTTTTTTTGCTAAATTAAATGCTTGAATAAATAATTATCAGTAAATTAAATAAAAATCAGACGTTAGAAGCTAAAAATGCATCCAGTTAATAACAACTTAAGAATAAAATTAAAGTAGCTAGTGAAATTTGTTAACTAAATCTATAAAATATAAATTCGAAGATATTCCAGATAAATGTAGCCAAAAACAGTAGAAATTTTACAAAAAATTTAATTTATCAAAAAAAAATTATATCAATATCAAATTACCCGAATCAGTCCCTAATATTTGCGTCAATTCCCGATTCAGTGCCTGAAGTTTTAAGTGACCACAATCAGTCCCTCTCCGTTAATTTTGACGGTGCATTTAACGTTTATGACTGATTTGGGATAAATTAGAAAAGTAAAAAGACTAAATCGGGTCAGTGCAAACAATAGAGACTAAATCAAAATGAGTACAAACAAGATGATCATATCATATATTATCCCTAAAATAACATACCAATAATTTTAAACTAATTGAATTAGTCCTGTCAGTGTTAATCACCTAGACTATGGGTGACTGACATCAATTTCAATGTCAACTCGTCGCTATCAACCGAACTAAAACCTAAACTTGATCAAAAAATCATATCCTTATTCGTTGTATCTTATCTAAATGAAAAATTATTAATATAAAAAGTTGGGGGAATTGCAAGGAAGTGTCATATTGAAAAATATATTGCAAATAAATTTGAAAAAAAATATTTGCATCAATATATAAGGAGGTAAAAACTTTATTCACATAGGTACACTTTTTGAACTTTTGTTTTATTTAAATCTTTTTTGCTTACTAAAATACTCATGATTTAATATTTAATCTAATTAAGGTTTCAAACCCATGAAATATCTCACCTCACTCTCTTTCCTCTCCACCTCCACCACTTCTACTCACTTCATCAGTCTGACGCCGACTTCTTCACAAGTCGTCACCGCCGTCTTCACTGGTCGCACAACCTTTGTGTGTGTGTATACTGTGTGTGTACACACACTATATTTGTTGTTTTTTTAGTTGTACTTCATTTGTTTCTGCGTTTGTTTGCTCATTTCCAAAATTTACTGCATGACAGCAAGATACTGCAACAAAGAAGATGACCCAGAGAATAAGTAACTGGTGCACGAAAATTATAAAAAGTAACTGGTACACGAAATTATAAAAAGTAATTGGTGCACGAAAATATAACTTTGGTGCACAAAAATATAGCACGGATGATTGAAAATACAACACGGGTGCACGAACTTTGTGTTAATTAACTGATGCACAAAATTTACAAAAAAACAACTGGTGCACGAAATACAATAACTGGTGCACGAAATTAAATGAGGCATGCATCACCCACTTGCGCTTATGGTTCGTGCATCACCCACTTGTGATTATAGTTCGTGCATCACATATTTTTCTGTGTTTTGTGCATCAATTACTTATTTTAATTTTCATGCATCAATTAATGATTTTCAATTTTCGTGCATCAGTTACTGGTTTTAATTTTCGTGCATCAGTTACTGATTTTCATTTTTCGTGCATCAGTTACTGATTTTCAATTTTCGCGCATCACTTACTGATTTCAAATGTTCACAAAATCGCAAACATACACTGAAGGTGCGAAAACACGCACTGGACCACCACGCAGAAAATTGTTCCGTTCGTTGCCGTCCAACCTCCGTTCAACAAGCCCAATATACGAAAATGTTCACAATTCAATTGCCACCATGAGTCACCGGAATTTGATCTGGAAGGGGAAGGTTTTCAACGCTTGGGTTCGATTTCTTCTATTCATCCATGATTTGGTCTGAGCTCATACATTGTTAACTGCCCCTCACTGTGAGACAGGCCACCGTCCATCTCGTCGTTGGGAGTCTGAAACCCTAGGTCATGCGATTTGGTGGCTGTTGGGTTTTGAAACAAGAGTGAAAGCTGAAAATGTGCGTGTGATAGATTAAGAGTACTACTATCATTTTAACTTCAAATGGACTTAAGTTGTTTAAGAATTTTTTCCCAAACTAACATGAATTACGTTTTATGAAAGTGTACCGCCTTGATTTTTCCCTAAAAAGCTGTCATTGTGGATCCAAAATCTTCAACCTCGTGACACCGGGTTGATCATAACTTTCCTCTTCATTTCCCCGTAGTTACATGATTATCATATATTTCAAAGTCTCCAAGAATCATAGAAACAAAAGGAAATGGATATTCGCGCGAGGTATTTCTTCTTGTTTTGGGATGTAATTAGCTTCACTTTCTTGGCGGTGTTCAATTCGGTTTATTCCCGTTGGAAAGAAAATTAATGAACAAATGGTTACAGTATACGCGACCTATAACTGATTCTTCAAGGAATAAATGGCTAATGCTGCCTATAACGGATCCCATAGAGGACATTTTTTAAGCTTCAATGAAGTAAGATGAAAATGTGGGTTGAATTTGCAGTTGGGCTGGTGGGCACCATCCTTTTCAGAATTTCTTCAGATTGACGTCATTCGATCAAGTGGTGATGTTCCTATACTTTGCGGTGCCGTGGCTGGCTGACATTATGCCAGTTTCAGCTTCTCATGATTTCAGAGTTTTCAATTTTCTGCTGGGGAATGTGATTGTTGCATGATGAGTGAGTACGGGCTTCGAGATACTACTTGGATTGCAATGGGGCTACTGTAGTTCTTTTCGGACGGAGAGTCAAACTCGAGTATGTGGTGTTAGTGAATAGAGAACGACAAGAAACCCAAGTTGTGATTTGGTAAAATAGAACCAATCAGAGAGTGTCGGTTTAAAGCATGGTCTGACACTTAGTTCCTCTGAATTGTCATTTTGGTTGTGATTGGATGTTGATTAAATCGGTTTGCACCTCAACAAAAGGGTTCAAACTCAAAAAAAGTAGCTTACAAGGAGAGATCATTTAAAGTTTATAAACCGATGCATAATTATTTACCGAAAACCGGCATAAGATGATTACACAAACAAGATGCTTGTTAAAGAAAGCTAAAAACAAAGAAATGCTTAGTCCAAGCATCACACTAAAATTACGAATTAGCAAAACCAAACTAGTTTTCCTTGCAAAATGTGTGTTTCCTATTCTGAAATCCACCAGTTACCAGACAACAGATATAAACTAACCTTGAAGATCGGGAAAAACGACCTATCAAGATGATATGATCGTGTCATCTTTCCCATAAATGCGTTGAAGCTCCCGGGTTGCAGCTTGATATGATGCTGGCAATAAAATATCAAGAAAAACATAATTTCCTAGTGGAGAAGATATATAATTGAATGAGATAATATTAGGACCTACCTAGACGAACAATCATCCGTCTCCGGATCCAGGGATAAGAGAGAAATGGGCTCACCTTTCCAATTATGGAAATTTTTCTGATTGATAGGGGACCCCGTCACATTTTGAATTGCTTCAAACAGCATTTCCTGAGGGGTACTCCTCAGTTCTTGAACCACTGCATAGATAGTCTTCCCATTCTCAAAGTAAATGTGGTTATTAGGGTGTTTCGTTTTGCAATCAGCATGGCGCTCAAACTCATAAGCATTGATTGCCTGCAAAGTGCAAGGACACAAACTTAGCACGAGAGCTAATTCTAGCTTCAACATTATAAGAAAACCATCTTCGCAATAAGAGATGTTACCTTCGAATGCTTACAATCCTGGCAGCTACACAAGTAACCCGTCCCTTTTACCACTCCTCGAAGATTCTTCTGCATGCATACATACCATAGCTCAGGTCAAGAGAAAGGCCATGAAAAGATATGAAAACCAAATAATATCTGATTTTACCTCTCTTGACCACGATATATACTTCACTGGAATCCCATCAAGTATGCCAGTTGATAATAAGCTTTTAACATTTGCAGGGAAGTTGTTTGAAGTTCCTTTTTTTGTCTTTGGTTCTAAATTCTTGAGTGTGCCATCTATTCCTTGAAGCGGCTACCGAAGCAACATTTGCAGTTATCTGATCCACAGAATTTCTGTGTCCCAATGCTGCAGAAGATTGAGCAGACAATTGATTTAACAAAATATCATGGCTGCATATGAGATTGCCAGACGTGTCACTATCATCAGGAACATCCTGAAAGCGGCCAAAAGATATAGTAGTCTGTTCATCATTCTCATGATTTTCACCCAATGATAGCATCATAGAATTTTCTTTGCTGTGGAACGTTCTTTGTGGCATAAAGCTAGCATCTTGCTGACTATGAACATATGTTAGTGATGTAAAATCTGTGCCCCCCTTATTATAAGTAGAACTCGCAGACATATTGAATGTTTCATTGGCTTTATTGTAGAAAGGGTCCATTGCAAAGAAATTCTCCTGGCCCTGGCAAGTAGAAGTAATTGACATGAAATTGCCACTACTTTTTTCATACTGCTCCACAACTGAACCAGTATCATAATTCCTTCTATTGAAAGCTTGGCCAATAGAGAGCATATTGTCATCTATCCCACTAAAGAACTGATTCTTAACCATACCATCTCTCTTGCTGCAGGCCTGTTCAACTGAAATAAAATTTTCATACATGTCATTAAACATGGAAGCCACTGAAATAGCAGTATTATAAGTAGATCCAAGTAACAAGATATTACCATTCTGAAAAATGGTGCATACTTTTTCATTTTTCTTTCCAGGGTTAGAGTTCTGAACAAATTCAGGCAAGCAATTCCGCAAGATCCTTATTTCATTAACCATTACTTTTCTAACTCCTGAATTCAGACATAAAGGATCTTCCACAGTTTGAGACATGGAAAAACAGGTTGATGAGTCAATTCCAAATTGATCCTCAGAACCCCCTGTTTCCATATGGGGCTCAGCTGAAACAGTAGAGAAGACATTCTTTTCAGAAAGATTTGAACTCTGAACAGTCTTGGGGTTGACGAGGTAGTCACCTATATGACCTCCTGACCGTGAACTGGAAATATCACTCCATAAAGGATAACTCATTACTGTAGCTCCTGGACTTGTTCCTTTATTTTCAGATTCTATTGCTTGCTTCTTGTTGAAGAATAGCTCTTGCTCATGTGAACCAACAAACCACTGATAACCACGCTTGTGCTCATTTCTAGTAGAAGCATCAGCCACCTCTCCATTATCCTGAGAACCAGATCCAATAGGCATCCAAATGCCATTGTTTGGGTAAGACTGCAAATAAGCAAATAAGAATCACAAGACTTAAATAACAACACCATGAAACCTAGGGTAAAGTAACCATTATTCGCATAGGTCAGTTCTTAGTGGTGTTCTTCAGGTTGGATGATTGATAAAGATTTTAAATACCAGATAACCATATAATCATCCATGAATACAGAGTAGATGAATTTTTAGAACAAATTAGGAATCAAAGGTTGGGGGGAAGGCGCACAAAAAGAAAATAAATAATAGCTCAAAATATTGTAAAGCAAGCAGGAAATCTAAAATTTTATTAACTACCAACAGCTCAAAATATTGTAAAGCAAGCAGGAAATATAGAATTGTATTAACTATCATACAATCTTTCGGAGGGACGAGAAAACAGATCCATATTGGATCTTTATTTATTTCGAAAAAAAAGATTCACACTTCATCAACATCAAGGCATACCTGTTACAGCAAATGAAGAAAATTCAAAGCTAGGGCCCAGGAGGAATAGGATGAGAAAGCCAGCAACGAGGAAAATAATTATTTCAATGATAACTTGATATATGAGTGTTGTTTAAAGTATGGAACCCACAAATGCCAAGAGATACCCAATATTTCAGTATCGTACACTAATATATGTGTGAATGTGTGTGTGTGTGTGTGTGTGTGTGTGACAACATAGGTTGCACTGGTCCTTGATCAATGTTTATGCATGTCTCGTGTGGAATTTTTATGTGTTCTAGTTACAAATTCATGGAATCACAATAAATGACTCATGAAAGAGAGTGTTTCTTCCTTAAAAAGCATGTGCAATCTTGTAGCCTTTTACAGGAAAACAAAGAAGGTGCTTGAGATAAGGAACTCAAAGTTAAATTCAACCATATAGCTTTGTCTACGAGCTGCGCTGCAGGAAGAGGACATGAAACTAACTATTTTCACTTGAAACAACAGTCAGCATGTCAATAGGTTCTGTATGGGAGATCTATCAACAGTCGGCAGTGTTTACATCAGATGTAGTTATAATAAAAAAATCCAATTATTGCACTAAAAATCGGCAAGGTACATGAATTTTTTTCAGTCAAAAGTCTTAGCAAACCTGCCTCATTTAAAAGTTCAGTTAAATTTCCACACCCCTAACCCATTGGCAGATTGATTAAAATCACATTACCCATGCATTTGTATTGGACGTAAACATCATAAATTTCACATTATGGTAATAATGATAATTAATCACATGCATAAAACAGACAAGCCTCGAGACATGGATGAAGAGTTTTACATTTTTGAAGACATGTATGACATTAGATAGAAATCATCAGAGCTCTTCAGAATTTCCTCTTTCTATTTTCTGCTACATATGAATACATCAAGAGAATCAATATTTCTGTCTTTATATTTCAGGTTGCCATAGTTGGCTCTTAACCAACATAACATCATGAACTTGACATACAATCCATAGGTAAGCAAACACATTTCTGAATAACACATCAGCACCAATTCATTTTCTTAAAAGCCAAGTATCAGCACTGAACGGGCATGGGAGACTTACACACCTCAAAAATGCAAAAAACCTACATGCAGATCATACATTGTTCAATTACTCAAAAAATCTAAGGCACACCATTGTTATATCAAATCATCAACATGTTCAGTAAGCCAAACTGATATAAACTAAAATAACAAATCTTGATCCAATACCATGAATTAAAATTTATTTTACGAATCAATGCAAAGAAAATCGGAAGACATGATTCGAACTAGGTACATGGTAGAAAACAACTACCAGAGAAACGAAGCCATGAAAAATATTACAATATTTTTGCTGAATACATTAGTGGATATATACCATTTTTCGCTTCAACTTGGAAAGAAAGAAACTCAGCTCATTCGATCAACTCCCCTGCTTCAATAGTGCAAATTAATGCGTCAAGCAACTGATGCATAAATAAAAATTGAACGTAAAAAAAATGAACAGAAAATCGAAGAAACTTTTCATCAATTAAAAAAAATCGATTTTCATTTATAAAAAAAAAAAAACAAAGTTTCATCAACCTAGTAGTGAACAGTCAATAAAATTCTTAAACACTCGATATATTATTCTGACAAAAAATGTAAAAACACAATCCAGTAGCATACATCGATAAACTCGAAGACATTGAACGCTCAAACGAGTCTGAAAATCAGATACATTTCATCAAAATGAAATTTACCCGTAACCCTAAGCAGTACTCGACAGTCAGATGCAATATTCTACTACTTTTTAGTTGAAAAAAGTTATACCTTCGCCGGACTAAGAAGAGGATATCGATTTAAGATTCCGGCAATGCTGCGACGAAGGAAATGGAAGGTTTTTTTAGTTGTCCGCGTTGGTCTAATTAAAAATACAATAAAATATTATTAATATGTTTTGTGAAAAGTGCAGAAAGGCCACGCTGTACTTCGAGAAAGTGACGGATCGACTCGTTAAATTGTGACATACAAAGGGCTCAGAGTCTCAGAACGTATCAATAATTTTTTGAGTTGGTTAGTGATTTATTATCAATTTTTTTTTAAACCAAATTCGAGTCAAAATTATTTTTTAATAACTTCTGACTCTAATTCTTGAGATTGAATAATTTTAAGTATATTTATAAAATATAAATAAAATTATAAAGTATTTAGACATTCGAGTTCAGATTAAAAACAATCAAAAATGTTTTAGTCAAATTCAAGCATATATTATTTTGTTTAATATGAGTTTGAGTGATTTTCAATATGTTCACAAAGGACTATATCAAAACTTGTAAGCGTTCCCCAGTTTTAATATTTTATGACAAGTCCTTAAAAATTTGCAGAAGTTCAAAAATTCCGGTCTAAATTCTAGAATTTGCATGATAGATCTACATAATTAGATACAAAGCCTAAATAAACCGAGTTCGAATTTGAATTTTAAATCGAGACGAAATTGAGCAAATTAACGTGGAATCTAGTTTTGATTGAGAGTTTTGGAAGTTTTATGAATCTATAGATTTCAGCTCTACAAATTAATGTTTTTCATCATAAATCCTCTGGGGTTTGTAACAGAGTGTCACAAATTTCATCGAATTATAAAAAAAAAATAGTAAAGAATGATAAAATTCCGCATTTTCTACTGTTCTGTCAAGAATTAAAGAATAAACTTCTTCTGTAAGAAGTATTATCAGAAGCAAGAGTTATACTCATAAAAAGTAAGGATTAAAGAAAATGCGTTCACAACGTATAGATCTTAACCTTATTAAAAACCAATTAAAGCAAGCAACCAAATTCATAGATTATGCAGAAGCATAAAGAAGTTCAAAATAAAGGGAAGCTTTTACATAAACACAAAATAGGATTATTTTCAGTTAGCAAACCTGTATAAAGGGACAAAAAAACAGAATTTTTTTGGGTACATGAATATCTACACGGATAAAATATGAACGTATTGAAGAGTAACATTGGTTGGGGAGATTGTTGTAACCTAAGTCATATAATCTTTCTACCCCTATGAATGCATTGGTGCTCTGCCCACCATCTAGCATCAGGGATGAACTTACGTGTACTTGAGGTGGGGCAGCTGCCCCTCCTCAAAAAAATGTTTTTATTATATATATTGTTATTATCGGCTTTGCCAAACACTGTCATACGGTGCAGTGGTGATGACATTGTATTGAATTCAAAGCAACGCGGGTTCGAAACCTCTTGGAACTTTTCCTCTTTTTTAAAAAAAATTTCCTATTGTAAAGATAGGATCACATTGTCTTCCTTTCATGATCGAAGGAATGCAAAACCTGAACTATCCGAGGTTTAAGCCATACCATAAGTCGTGAAAGACAAAATCACGTAGAAATAGGAGGATTAATCTATTTTGGAGACTGCTTGTATGTCGTTTTTATCTTTATTCTTGATGATTTTCTTGATGGATCAATATTCGAGAAATGGGTATAGGATGCCTTATAATTATTGTCGAAATTGTCAATGGATTGTGTTTTTATACGAGAATTAATTAATTTGATGGGTAGGTAATAATAAATTTTATTCAATTATATTCGGGAAATTGGTTTCCAAACTCTCGTGGGCCCTCTGTCACGACCAAGGCAAAAACTTATGCCTCAAATTACTTCATAGTAAATACATTGGGAACTGGAATTTTATGGAATCCCCTAAATCTTTATCTGGTTGTTCCTAGGATCATGCGTGATATTCTTAAATGTCGGGATCTCATTGTCAAAGGTGTTTGCTTCAAAATTGGAATCAATTCTAACGTTCGGACTTGGGATGATCCTTGGATTCCATTACCCCCAATTTCAAACCCCCTTACATGCATCTGAGCGTTTGAGCCGTAATACAGTGGTCAAATAGTGCCAGAGTCACTTCTTTATTGGTTCCAGACCTGCCAATTTGGAACACTGATACTCTGAACTCTCTCTTTGACATTGAGGTTTGTAATGCTATCCTATGTTCCTATTCTTCCTTCTGAAGAACATAATGCTTTGTGTGGACTCCCTCGAGTAAAATGAGTCTTTTCCACCAAAAGCAGTCTACTTAACTGATTTGCATACCTGAGGGTATGGCTAGAAAAGCTGCGATTTGGAAACTCAAAATTCATGAGCGTCACAAGTTCTTCCTTTGGAACCTAGCTACTGATGCTTTACCTACTCGTGTCTGCCTGCTAAATTATTTCCTATTGAGGACTGTTGTTGTCTCCTGTGCGGGCATCCCGATGAATCTAATGAACATTTGTTTATCCAATGCCCTCTTGCGCAACAGATGTGGTTCTTGTCTAATTGGAGTTTTGAATTGACTGCTTTTGGTGTGAGACCCATTTTCGATTGGTTGGATTTCTAAATTGATGGGAAGGATTCCCCTTTTAAGGATCTTTGTTTCCTTGAATTCTGGATTTTTTCAGTCTGTGCTATGGAGGAAATTTGAAAGTTTTTTAATGAGATCCGGATCAACAATAGACAAATAGATTTTCAAAAGATCCTTAGTAAGACCGGTGATAAAGCCGCTGAGCACTTTAGAATCCAAGCTCAAAGTTTCAAGCAAAAGATCAACCCGCATCCCGTGTGGTCTCCCCCTGAATTTGGTTATCCTAAAATTCTTCTTTTTATGCAGGGTTGTCGGTGGCGGCTTGGATTGCTCGGGGTCACCTAGAAGCTTTGTGAAGGTTGAAAGAGCCCAAACTTGGTCGTCCGATGTGCTGGCAGCGGAAACCAAAACTATGATTGGTGCTCATTCGCTTAATCAACAGAACACCATCTTCGAGTGTGATTCGGAGGAGACTGTGAATCAAATCCTCAAGAAGGATCCAGTTCCTAGTTGGTCAGCTCTAACAGAGATAATTGTTGCTCAGAAGATTCTATCTCGTAACGGTCTTGGTCTTTTACGAATATTCCTAAAGGTAGTAATATTGTTGTGCACAACTTAGCAAAGTGGTCGCACAAAACTGGTGTTTTTGGAGGTGTTCCTACTACATCACATGCGTGGGATAGATTTATTTTTTTGCCGCCTTAATCGCTATACTGTCTTTCGCATTTTCGCATTGTTGACTCTCTGTATTTTATTTATTTCTTTGCTTTTGTTTTCGGTTTGTTGGTGTGCGGTGCCTATCCGCTTTGTTGAACATGTTGTAATGGTTGTGATTTAATCTATTGCAGGCTTTTATCGAAGAAAAAAAAAGATTAATACTTTTAGGGTTTGTTTGGATTAAGTGAAAGGATTATTAATCTTTAGACAATTTATTTATCACATGTTTACTCTGTTGTATAAAAAAATTTATTCCACTATATTTATCACATTCTAATCCCACTTTACAATAAAAAGACATAAAAACCCCTTCCTACCTTTTCTTACGATTTCAAAACTTGAAATTTCGGCCAAAATGTATAATTTATTTCCTACAACATTATTATTATTTATTGTATTATTATAATTTATTATATTATTATATATATATATTTGTATATATATAGTATATAAATAATAAAATTAATCAAATTATTATTATATATAATATATATATATATTTGTATACATATAAAATATAAATAATAATATTAATCGATATATATAATAATCATAAATATATATATATATATATATATTATATTATGGTTATTATATTATTTTATAATAAAAATAATAATAATAATTATATATATATCTATATATGTATATTATTATTATTATTATATATATATCACATAATAATATACATATTATTTATGTTATTATTTATATTATTGTTATTATATATATATATAATATTATATATATTGTTTATGTTATTATTTATATATTAAATATATACTATTATTATATTCTATATACGCATATATAATAATATAATAATAATAATACTATATATAATAATCTATATATATACATATTATAATTATTTTATTATTAATATTTTATAATATAATAATAATAAAATAATTATTATTAGTATTATTTTATCATAATATATAATAAGAATAATTAATAATTTGTATCGTAATAATAATATATATATATATATAATAATCTACATATATATATAATCATTGTTATTTTATCATAATTATATAATAAGAATAATTAAAATTCATATCGTAATAATATTCTATACATATATATAATTATTATTTTATTATAATTGTATAATAAAAAATTATATATATTATTAATATTATTATAATACGAAGGTTATTTTAATCATCATATCAAATAATAAATTTTATCAACCATCTTTTTCTCAAACCAAATATTATATAATTTATTATACATTATTTTTATAATTATTTTATACTTTTTAATCTTTACATTATTTATTACATTGTCAAACCAAACGATATCTAAATTCAAAATTTGTTATTTAATGGATTAAATTTTAAACCGAATTTTAAAAAATGTAAGATAGAAGATATTCAGATTCAATTAAATTTGCGAACTTGCCCGGTACAATGGCAAAAGTGTTAATAATATAAAACCTGACGGCTATTTCCATAACCGGTTTCATCCACCCCTCTATAAATTCATAGTCCACTTTCGTCATTGGCGCGTTAAATTCCCGTAAGCGAAAATTCTCAAATTCTCGTCTTTTCCGACACATACATACTTAATTGAGAGAGAAAAAATGCGCAGCCGCCGTTTTGCGCACGTGCCTACCAGCGATGACGAGGACGACGCGCCGTCGAAACAGCCTCTTGACTCACCGGGGGATGAAAACCAAAGCCAAAGGAAGCGTAAAAGGGTGCACCTATCGGACGAGGAGGAAGAGGAGAATGAAAGAGAAGTAAAATCAAAGGAGAGGAATAAAAAGGAGGAGAAAGAAGAGCCTGAGCCGGAAGATGAGGTCCAAGATGATTCAGAGGCTCAGCCGATGGGCGAGGTAGTTAGGGTTTCTGGGAAAGGGAGAGGAAGGAGGAATCATTATGAGTCATTTGAGCTCGATGGTTTTCAATATCATCTTGTGAGTTATTTTATGCATTGTGTTGATAAGTTGAATGATTCAAGACCTTACTTGCTTATTGTTATCTTTTTTTGATTGTTTCTTTGTGTTGTGAGTGAATGTGATGGGGGCTGGGGAGTTTAAACTTTAAACCTTTGATTATTGTGATTTAGAGGTATGAATATTTTCAGTTAAGGTTTAACCTTCGGGACTTTGATGCTGTGTCGTTGAAGATTTGATTATTATTATTTTATTTTGTCTCGGCGGAGGGTAAAAAACTTTATTTGTCCATCTGTATTTTTATGGCCAGAATTTTTTATTTTTTTTTTATTTTTGCCAGAAGAAAATAGATAAGGAAGACTTTTACGCTTACCATTTCTCTCTTGAATCAAAATACTAAAAATAAAGGCATGTTATATGGTGGAGTGTTGTAAAATTTGAAGAAAAGAAAGCGATCTTTGTCAACCTCGCCCCTCTTTTTATTTTTCCATTTTGATTGTGTTTTCGAGATTTTATGGCTCTATAATCTATAGTGTATCACAGAAGTTAACCGAATGGACATTTGTTTAGGCTGGTGTAGTTAATTTTATAATGAGGGGAGGTGCCTGGGAACCAAATACGATTACACGGTCAAACACCTGGACTTGCAATATGTTAAACGGGTCTGAACAGCTATCTGTATATATGTGGATCCTTAAATAATAGTTGGATTTTCTCTTTTTTCAGTAGTTGATAACTTGATATCGGGCTCTAAATGTACTGCTGTAAGCAATATCATAACAGTCTAGGCCATTGAACAACATTTCTTCTAAGCAGTGTCATAATAACGCGTATTGGCATGGCAGATTTGTAATGCAAGCTTATGGCCTTTATTTTCTTGTTTAGTTTTCACTTTTAGGGTTTCTGATTATATAAAAGAAATCCTGCGGATTGTATAATTATGGATCTCCATGATTTACAAGCATGTCCAGTGTTTCTTCTTTCTCAGCTTTGTTACTCAAATTCAGGATACCTAAGTGAATGAGTACTATGTGCTATGTGTTTATTCAAAGCTCTAATTGCTCGTTTACATTTGCTATTAACAATATTATTATGTGTCTAGTTATTTTTTTAGCTAATTTTTATTGTACTAACTTAAAAAATATTTATGTATATTACGAAATTGTGTTTTTTCCCAGAATACTTGGTTGTTTTTCTGGTAAATTGCTTCAACTATCTACTAATTTGATTAATTTGTAGGAGGATCCTGTGCTTTTAGCTCCTGAGAGAAAAGATCAGAAGCCCTATGTGGCCATAATTAAGGTAGCTGTTTCTTAAGTTTGAGTTCCTCTGAAAGACAAGGTGATGTGATGAATGCAGGTTTCTTTGTAGACAACTACCACTTTGAGAACTTGAAGTCACATTGGTATCCATCTAGTGTAAATGAGAACTTAGTTATTTGATAGTTTTCATGGATATTGTGTTTGTGTAAAGAATATGTCTTGTTAACATATTAACATATTCTCAAGCTTCTGAGTTGGTTTTTGGTTTATATTGTGTGTTCCGTGTTGCAAAATTTTGCAGCAATGATGATATGCAAGTAGAATAGATTAATTGAAACACAGATATCATCTTCAGTTGTGAAATAGGTGGTCATGGGCATCCAGTTCTATGTAAGTCTGTATTTGTTTCTGCTGATTGATGACAAAGTTTCACGATCTTAGTTGTTTCTCATGGTATAAAACGTTCTGGGGTTTCAGTTAATGCCCTCTGTCCATAAAAGTTAGTGCCACTGTTGTGGTAACTTTAATTAATTTTTTTTAAATTAAGCTGTTTTCGAATGTCATCTCTTGCATCTTGAGGAGGAAGTAAATTGATGCAACTGATTTCTGATTTTTATGAAATCTGCTACTTGCAACATCAAATATCCTAGCTATTTCCATGGTATCATTTGTTGGTTCCTTTGATTTATGGTTTTTATGGCGAAACTTGGTTGATTGTTAATATGTAAGATATGATACTACTTGGAACGAAAAATGGATTTTGTATGATTTGGTTCTGATTGATGCTAGATTTTACTGTATATTTCTCGTGTAAAATGATTCCATTTTATGATGCAATTTACTGACTTTGTTGTAATTGGCATTGAAATTCTCTTTTGTGTATAGGACATTACTCAAACTTGGAACGGTGACATGATGGTAAATGGGCAATGGTTCTACCGTCCAGAGGAGGCAGAAAAAAGAACCGGTGGAAATTGGGAATCACGTGATACAAGGGAGCTGTTTTATAGTTTCCACAGAGATGAAGTACCTGCAGAATCTGTCTTGCACAAGTGTGTGGTGCACTTCATACCGCTACATAAGCAGATTCCTCATCGTAAACAACACCCAGGTTTCATTGTTCAAAAAGTATATGATACTGAACAGAGGAAGCTTTTTAAGCTAACAGATAAAGATTATGAAGACAGTAAACAACAGGAACTGGATGATCTTGTTCAAAAGACTCTTAAACGGCTTGGTGATGTTCCAGATCTTGAACCTGAGGATATGGTTGTGGATCGTGAAGATCAAATGAAGAGTAAACGACTTATAAAGAAAAAGAACATGACACCTTTGGATGTTTCAAGGGATACCGAATGTTTTAGTAAATCACAATTACTTAAAGCAGAAACTCCAGGAAGCATTGGTGTAGGTACATCTGAATATAATACTATTCTTTCAAACTTTATGCTGTTGACTGGGGAAACACAGCGTGACAAATGGTTGGAAAAGCTTCTGCAATCAGTTCAATTCATATGCTCTCCAGTGGACAGTGAGCAGAACGATGGGGGAAAAAGGGGTGATTCGGATGTGGGAAATAAGGTTCGCAATTGGTAAACGTGCTGATGATTGTGCCGTTCATAAAAAAACTTTGCTGATATGTTGTTATTTTATTTTATTTTTTTCTATTTACATTTCATAGGTAGATGAGTCATTTGGCTGGCCAGATGCAGCTGTCCACGCCATAGTTGCTCTTGAGAAAGCCGCACATGACTCACTTTCTTCAGATTTCCAGAAGTATAACCAAAAGATGCGGCAGCTGTCATTTAATCTTAAGGTAGCCATTATTGGAGTTTATGTTGATCCTATGCAAAAGTGTCCCTGATACGGTTCCTGTGCAACACTCTGAAAAATGTACTGCTTTGTTTTCAGACACTACATTCGCTGAAGTTTAGAGAAGCTTTAGATCTTTTCATGTCATCTTTGCAGCATCTATTCCTTTATATCAAGTTCTTGTTATGATTTAGATACAACTAATGGCTTCTGCTTTTTTTTTTTTCCAAAAACAAATTCTAATTCCTGACAGAGCAATGTTGTATTAGCACGACGTCTTCTGAAAAGGGAGTTGGATTGTGCGCAGATACTGAATATGTCACCTAATGAGTTAAAGGTACTGACTTCTACTTTCTTTGAATTAATCTTTCTTAACATTGTTTTCTCCTCTATAGTCTGTTGGCATGTTTTCATTTGGTATTTTGTTGGCGTTTTTGGAAAGTGAACTTGAAATTTGACTTCAATATGTGTTCTATTATTTTTTTCCACGATTGACAGTCTTCTGTTGGCAATCCATTTTTGTGTAGATGTTATTAGCAGTATTTTTCAACAAACCTTTTCTTTCTACATCCATGGCTATGTTTTACCAAAAAATTATGTAGCAGATAATGATTTTTGTCTATTCATGCTTTGTTTTTTGCAGGAAGGTTTAACATCTGAAGAAATTTTAAGCAGGGAGCCAGAGGAATCTGGCCGCATGCAGGTTATTTATGCTGTTTCTATCTGATGATAATTAATAATTCAACCTTCGGAAGTTTTTCAATAATAGCAACTGTTCTGATGAGTTTTCATTGTTGGACCCAGATGACTGATGCTCGTTGCAAAAGATGCATGGAGAAACAGGTGGGATTGAGAGAAATTATTCAGACTGGACATGGTGATCGCTATCAGGTTTCTTGCATTTATTTTTTTATTGAGTTCTTTAACAATAGCCTTCCTTAATGTGGGTATTAAAAACATGAGATATTATCAGTTTGATGTTTGAACTCTTAGTTACTCTCTTTACCATCTTGTGCTTTGAATTGCATTGTTTTGCCCCTTTTACGTTTCAAAATGCTTCAATAGCTTCATTATGTTTAAACTAATTATTTATATTATTTAGTTTCATTTTAAGTAATATATTAACTAAATTGCCCAATAGGATCATAACTTCAACCTTTATTAGTATTTTGTTTGTATATGTCACCTCCGGCAACCCCTACACTTACAGAAATGTTCGAAAATAAATGAATTTCCAATAGCGTCCATTAAACAAATTGTTACACTGACAAATAATTTTTATTGGCAATTTGAAACTTAAGTTTATATAATTAATTAATTACAGTGATGCATGTAAGGAGAAAATTTGGTAAGTTTATATAGATAACTAACATTCAAATGAATTAATATGAAAACTACAAGGCAAAACATAATGTCCCTATTGAAGTTTTTGGAAAAGTACAGGGGGAGGTGAACTCCAAGATTTCAAGGGACAAAATTGTTTTTCTTCACAAATATGGACAGCAATTTATAACAATCAGATGTTATAGGTTCATTAGATCAGTAACTCACAATCAAATGTTATAGGTTTATTAGATCAGTAACTCACAATCAGATGTTATAGGTTCATTAGATCAGTAACTCACAATCAGATGTTATAGGTTCATTAGATCAGTAACTCACAATCAAATTGTTGAAATTTGACATTACGATATTCTAAGTTCTGAAATTTGTAGCTTCCTACGATGAGTTGAATTTGGTCATGGAGTTATAGTTAATGTGTATGGATATCATGGCAATGGAAGTAGGTTGATTAGATCAGTAACTCACAATCAAATTGTTGAAATTGACATTACGATATTCTAAGTTCTGAAATTTGTAGCTTCCTACGATGAGTTGAAATTTGGTCATGGAGTTATAGTTAATGTGTATGGATATCATGGCAATGGAAGTACCACTTGAATGGATATCTATGAAGTATGTTCTTATGTGGGGTAGGGAATTTCAAGAAAAAGGACGGGGCGACAAAACCTCGCATCATTATTTCATATTTCCCTTGTTTTTTTCAACTGCAGTTTAGTTATTAATTGATTAGTTATTCTTGAAATTTATATTGTTTTATGCCTCCTGTGTTTGTTTCCAAAGATCATTTAGTTACATGGTACTGCAATTTTTTTTTGTGTCGTGTTCCCAGTTGGAGTGTAATGCTTGTGGGAACACCTGGTATGCTTCCAGGGACGATGCTTCAACTCTGACTATAGAAGTTCCAAATTCTGCAAAAACGGTTGGCATTGTACCATTGGCTACTGCCAAGTTTGAAGATGTTGAGAAGAATTTGGTTAGTCCACGTGGAGTTGAGAGGGGGGCTAATGATGTGTTGAAGAAGGCGACGGAAGCATATGTACCGGTATTAGATAACCAACAATTGAGGTGAGAAAAATAAGCGGCGGTGACATCTTCAGTGACTGGTTTGTTTGTGAGCTTTGTTGATGCCACTATTGTAAATAAGAACAATAGTTCCTACATCCAAATGTCTTCTCAGGAAAAAGATTCATTCGGTCCCTACATCCAAATTTTATTTTTCAAAATATCCCTTTGGTATCGTTATTTTCAATATTTTATAGATAATAATATACATACCACATTATCAAAAAATATTCTTCTTAAAATACATTACATACACAATTCAAACAAATCGGTTACTTAAAGTTTTTAATATATATATATATATATATATATATATATATATGTATATATATATATATAACAAGAAGGTTTAAGATGAGAACCTATTTCCTTGGCATAAGATATACGCATGTATATTGAATTTTAATATAAAATTAAATTTTTTAAGTATATTAGATCGTTATAAATTGTAGTTATATTGGTAAATTTTTTAAATATTATTTTTTAGTTTGATGTTATTATATATTATTTTTTTTCTGGGTAAAATAATAAATTTATGTTTATCATTATTAGAGGATGTTAAGAATAAGAAATCGACTTTTGTTGACCATGATTGTCACTAATTCTTCATATGGAGTATATATATATATATATATAAATTAAAGTTGATTTTTTCCTATAAAATTTTGTTAAACTTGGAATTTAATTTGACTTTTGAGAGACTGAGAGAGACATTATTAAACAATCCGAGAAATGCCACTAAAAATTAAGCGGTCAGCATAATAAAATAGAGAGTGAATAAACCGAATAAAAGATTGTTTGAGCCCGGGTTCGAACCGGGGACCTCTAGTTGACCATGATTGTCACTAATTCTTCATATGGAGTATATATATATATATATAAATTAAAGTTGATTTTTTCCTATAAAATTTTGTTAAACTTGGAATTTAATTTGACTTTTGAGAGACTGAGAGAGACATTATTAAACTATCCGAGAAATGCCACTAAAAATTAACGGGTCAGCATAATAAAATAGAGAGTGAATAAACCGAATAAAAGATTGTCTGAGCCCGGGTTCGAACCGGGGACCTCTAGTGTGTGAGACTAGCGTGATAACCAACTACACCACCCAGACCACTTCTTCAGATATTAACAAATCGGATAAATAATATATAAATAATAATATACGATTCTTGTGCCCATTCTGACGTGCGATATCATCGGAAGCAAAATTTGAAAGGAGTGGTATTCTGAAGTGAAAAATTTGTGGATATTTTGGCGTTTGTCACGAATCATGCTTCATTAAAAAAATTCGATAAACATTTCTCAACCAAAAAATGAGATAATATAGCAATAATGGGAAAATTACACAAAAAAACCAATATGGTTCGGTTTACATTTTACTTTACAATCAATATTTGAAAATTGTAGTGTACATCCTCAACTATAATAAATTGTAACGCTTTTCATACTTTTGACTCGATTTTGTATATTTATCGAGCATTCATTGTCACATTTCATCATTGTCTTACATATTCAAACTTAGAGCTTTTTAAGCTTTTCAAGCTTAGAGCTTCTTAAGTCAGTTATTGCAAAAAATTTTAAAAAATCAAAATAGATTCCCCCGATGTCAAAATTTCATTTTCAAAAATCAAACAACTAGAGAATTTTGATACCGAAAAAAAATAAAAAAAAATTGCAATAGATAGCCTAAGTGGATCTAAATTTGAATATGCAATGCGATGGTGGAATACAGCGATGAATCTTTGATAAAGATACAAAATCGAGTAAATATGATGCAACGTATTACAATTCATGAAAGTTGATATATGAAATTTTTTTCCCCCCTTAAAATTAAACATTTCCTGTTCTAATTTGGTATTGTTCGCTTTTTGTCTGCATCAAGTCGGCTTCCGATCAGTTTTTTTCGATTTTAACGGCAAAAAGATATTGTTACATTTACATTTAATCCAAACTGGAAACCAAATCCCTTCGTTTGGATTTAAAACGAACTGAGAATTTTATATTTTTAGGATTTTGGATCAGTTTCTTGATTTTCAGTTTATCAAAACATCTCCACTTGTGGCTATTAACTTCGAAAATCATCATCCAAAACGCCTTTGAGCGGTATTATCAACGAAAATCTTTCATACACTCCAGATTCTCTCTTTCAAAACCGAATTTTATTTTATTTTCCATGTCGATAGATATTTGAAACATAGAAGATCTGCAGTCAAATTCGTTCATTCAAAATGAAACCACCATCACATATAGCTCAGGAGTCTGAAAATCCTTGGAGTAGCAGAACGAAATCATGTCATTTACTTGTGCATCACCAAGATGAGGATGCCATCTTAAAGATTTTCACTACAACCTAAGCTTAGAGGTTTCTACAAAATTAGCTTACATCAATTTTCATACATAAAGAGCCAAGGATAGGTAGACAGATGTTCTGAATTATACAGGAAGGTTCAATCTAATGAAAGTTCTTCTTTTTGGTTGTCGACATGCCGGTGACTTGTGACTTGCTGCTGCCATCTTTTGGGAGGCTAAGTCCTGCGAAGATGCTGGTTGTGGCTCTTTTAGAATCTGAGGAGCACAGAAAAAATAACAATTGAATGAAAGTAGAGAAAAATGGTATAGCTGGAACCCGCCACACATCACAAAAATTTGGGAAGAATAAGGAAAACAAAACAATACTTGGAAATTTTGAGGAGCTTTTGTTCAACGAGAACTGGGAAGGTTCAGCCTGACCCTGCTGTGTTTGGGGCATGGGAAGTTTATAGGGCCCATTAAACCTGCAGTCAACCGATGAATCAAAACACGATTTCGAGCAAATCTCATAAATGGCATACTTACATGATCAAACCTCGCTAGCACGATATGTTCTCCAACAAACAAATATTAGAACATAATCAATAGCAGTTTTAAGTTTGTGTTGAGGGTAATAGATATGCTTTACTGACGCATGAGAACACAAGGGATAAGAATTACTAACTTTCCATTTGTCTCTGAAGTTTGTTTTCCAGTCTCAGAGAAAAGGGTATTGTCCACAAAACTATTAATTGAAGCATCACTCTCCGTTTCCACAGGAAAGATGCCACCAGATTCATCACTAAGCTTCTCTTCAGAATAAGCATCTTCAAATCCCAAGAGCTCAAAATTAGCATTAGAATTTCTACTACCATTTGTTGAATCGAGTTTTGATCCTATTTCATCCGGAAAGTTTTCCCCACCACCTATAACAGCACGCCTTGAATGTACTTCTTTGTGGTGCTTAAACTCATTCGTGAATTGCTGAAAACCAGTCTCAGAATGCTTGTCACTGTACTCTGAGCTATTGTCCAAATCAGAAACAGCTTTTTCAATAGAGATTTTCTTTCTGTGTGCTTCGCATGTAGAATGCCTTGTTGGAGACTCAGATGCACGCCTAGGTAAGCAACCACTGTTTTCACCACTGCCAACAGTTTTGAGCAATTGTAACTGACGTATCTCCTCATCCTTCTTTGCAACTAAATCCTTTAAAGAAGATACCTGAAAGTTCATTGCCAGTTTCATTAGCTTTAGCGCTTTTCACAATTTATTAATGCACAAGCATTTGACAAATGAGCAAATCAGAAGAATATTTCAAGCACCTAGTTGAATCGGGACAAGATTTACATGCAAAGGTAAAAAATGTGTAAAAAAATCCATGGCATCAGCATCGTTTGGATAGAGGAAACGACAAAATATTAAGCATGACTTAAAATTTAAATGCAGCATAGTGATACTGAGAGTAACTAAAACTAAATTCTGCTCCCCAAATTTCATTTTTCCAAGAATATACTGAGGTCTCTAGCGTCCAATGTAGCTTTCTTTATGTTTGCTGTTGCGATTTACTTGCATGCTGGATAGCAAGTTTTTAGCAAGCAGGTAGGGTAGAGAAAGAATCAGGAACTATTTTTTTGTGATACGTGTAGCCATTTTACTTCAGAAGCATTGATAAAGGATGATATCTCACTCAACTAATTTAGTAGACTTAATTTTAATTGCATGATTTAATTGTCAGATTTAAAAAGGGCAGTTGAGCATATTATATCGATCAACTGGCATCTTCACACACATACACAAAAAGTTATACTAATGACGTTCCATAACCAGATTGGTCTACAAAGGAGCCTTGACTTTTGAAGAAACAATAACATTTCACATTTGCTGCATAAACAAGGACCAAAGCACAGTAGAGTTTCTACGAAAGATTGTGAGAATATTTGAAATCTTCAGAATTCCCTCATTTACCCCCTTCTGTTATCCCTCGATGTCTCTTGATAAAAACAGATACTTCTTAGACGTGTGATTTTGGGTCCCGGATTTAAAGACAGCTTTAATGGCCTGGTCAAATGTTCAATTACAAGGGCAAAAGTAACGAGCATGTTGGATACAAAACATCAAGCGTATACCCTTGCCTACAGCTCAAATCTGAGACTTAAAATTTGATCAAAATAATTTGAGAAGATAACAGTGTCCAAGCTCAACTCAATATCACATGCTTGAGTAAATGATATGAAAACCATCCACAAAGTAAATCTTGATGAATTAATGCAACCACTAAGTCAAGAATTTTATAAAACATAAATTTTGGGAATACAAAACACCAAACCATAACCTGTTCCATCAGTTCTCTGACACTCCTACCCTCCTTATTACTCTGTGCAGCACCCAACTCAACACCAGAAGCCCTCTCAGCAAACTTCAGCGTACTTACAGTCTCTGAGTAGGACTTTACATCAGGGTTGAGTTGTACAAACATAAGAGTCTTTGCTTGGCCACCTGGAATAAAACCCAAGAGAAGAGTCTAGGAGATTTGCATGCGAGGGTGACATAGAAACATGAAGAAAGTGTTAAAGAATTTGGCGTTTATCACAAAAAGTAAGAAGCTTAAAAAACTTCAACCTCCAACAACACTATGTCAGAGTGATATCAATGAAGCACAGTAAAATTACATAGAGATGGACTTGGCAAAAAAATTACCTAGAGAGGTTTGAAGTACTTGAGTTAATTTGCTATTTCTGAAAGGCACGTGAGGACTTTTTTGTGCCAGAGCAAAGATCACGTCTCCCAAAGCCGAGAGAGACTTGTTTATATTTTGTGCTTCACGCAGTCTATCACCTGAGGATTCAGAGCGTTCCACTCTTTCACTGCCAGCAAGATCAACCAAATGCAGGCAGCCACGCAAAATGACATTGGTTTCCAAGTCAATCCCACGAACATGAACTGTTAGGATACTGCAACATATAAGGTTAAAAATCAAGGTCTTGCTCTCCCAATAACTGATTGCAGTAAGAAACTGACAACAAACATTGCTGACCTGTGGGACCTGCTGCTTCGTTCATTCAGGGCAGTAGCACCAACAGCTCTATTCATCAAGCCAGTATTCATCAGCTCTAAGACATCAGTAGTTGATTTAACAGAGTGCATGCTAGCATCAGGCACAGCTAACCCATTTGGTTGAGCGGTATTCCAAATCCCAAGTGTGCATAGCGCAAGTTAAAGGAAACCATGATAAACATAGCAATGAGAAAATAAAACACAAGTCATCAAGTACTTCAGTCTTACAAGTCTAATGACAAAAATCAATTCTCAAGAAAGAAGTTTACTGCTGACAGCTAAATATTTCAAAAAACAAGGGGACAAGATTGACTTGCAAAACAGCAAATCATAACGTAACTTTTGAAGGATATCTCTTACGAGAACTGTCATTGCATAGTAAATCACGCACTTGCTCATTATATATTTCAACCATTTGGACACTAACTTCATATGCAATGGCGCTATGTCTTTGCTGAGAGATGTTGAAGAGATCATTCAAAGCTCTATAGTTGACCCCCCCAATCCACCACTGACATCACATTAGGTCCAATCTGCCAAAAAAAAAATTGAATAGCATGAGCAAAAGGAACCTTAAATGCTAACAGATCTTTTCTCATATTTGAAGCTATTGAGCTTACCATTGTGTGAGTTTTTCCCGAACCAGTTTGACCGTAAGCAAATATGCAAACATTATACCCATCAAGGACAGACCTTATTAACGGTTGAGTGTCATGAAATACCTCCTCTGGAAACAAGAGGGGTTCAAGGATAAACAAACACAAAACATGGCCACAATAATACACATCAGGAGAGAGAGAGAGAGAGAGAGAGGAGAGAGAGAGAGAGAGAGAGAGAGAGAGAGAGAGAGAGAGAGAGAGAGTTAGTAGCCAGTGTATAAGCATTTTTTAATGAAGTACAAAAGAATGTGAACCTTGAGTCGATGTAGGACCAAAGACCTTGTTGAATTTGAAAACCCGATGACTGTCTTTTCCTGGTTTTAAGGGGTTTACAACGACCAATTCCCCATTCTCACCAATGTACTGTATGGTGGTTTGCTTCTCACTTTGACCCGGAAGGAATGGTCTTATACGACAATAAACTCTTATGTTTCCTAGCCAAACGAGCTTCGATAAATGAGAAAATTTATTTTATTGTAACCAATTGCCACCAGAAAAGTTACTACCTTTCAGATCTTGAACCTCGTTATACAATTTTCGATTTTCTTCAAGCACCTTGTTATAATTCTGAGCAGCATCTATCAGCCCTCTGAGATTTACACCTGATCAAAGCAATTGAATTAAGATGTTAGATACAAAAAGTTAATTGCAATTTCAAAAGTTTGAATGCTACGAAATTCAGGTATTTCTTACCAAAATGATGAAATTCTTCAGCATGGATATTCTTGATCTTTACAACCTCTTGCTTTATGGACTCGGATGTCAACCTCAGTTCCTGCTCAATTTCATCAATATTACGTGATAATTTTGAAGCTTATGCCATATGATTTGCATTAGGTTTGTCACACCTGTAGGGATCGAAATTGAGAATCCATGAAATGCCTGTATCCACTTTCTTTTCTTTTCCATAGCAAAAATTTTGATTCAGAAAAATCCTCAAGGTCTCGTACTTTTTTCATTGAATTAGCCAGAAGATAGTCAAGTTCAAGTATTTTCTTCTGTAGCTTTTCTTTAGTTTCCTTGGCTTCTGCTTCTAATTGAAAGCGACTTTCGTCAAAGGCCTTTTGGGTTGATATCAGTTCTTCCTTTAGTGTCAAAATCTCACCCTCGCAAATGTTCTTTTCTTTCCGCAATATGATTAAATCCTGCTCTTCAAGTTTTTTTTTCTCCTCGGTTCTGTTTTTCTCAATCTGTGACAAGGATATAAACACTGAAGGACAAGGAAAAAAAACTACCAGAACCTCAGACTGAACAAATTTATGGACAAAGTTCAACATAAGCTATTCACCAATGATATAATCAAAGGGGAATACTAATCCAATGTAAGCCATCTTCTGAATCATACTTAAAAAGTAAATCCATCTATCAGACATGGACATCATGGCCTACTTGTAAGAGCATTTTTTCATGATTGAGAAATTATATAACATTTTGGTGACTAACGAATGAGTTTTATACTGCTTAATGATCATTATGCATATCTAAGCTATTTTGTGTACCGTTTACTAGCTTTTCGTCAATAATTCACAGGTTTTGCAACATGAAGAAGCAGGGATAATGATCACTATGACCATTGGCCAAAGGATGACTAAATAGCAAAGATTTTCAATGAAGTTTACAGTGTACACTCAAGCGAATGAGAACATAGGCCGCAGAGGACAAGGCCAAGAAGACAGAGCCAAATTTCCAGTGAGCTACGTCAGTGCCCATAATCATGTGCCGCAGTCCATGGGAAGAAAAAAATTATTTCCTTTGTTTGGTAAATCACGCTCCACTGTGTGGTAATCCTGCTACTATGTGATAAATTAGATCCAAACAAAACCTAGAGGGATGGATACTTGAAAAACGTAAACAAAGTTTGACTGTAAAAAATAAATTTAGTCAATATTATGAACTTAATCATTAGCAAATGCATATCAAGGTAACAAATCTAACATTTAGATTTGCTAATAGGTTGTGTTTCAATTATGGCACAAACTGCAACGAATACATAAAGGAAATAAATCACAAAAAAGCAAGAGCGGCAAAAATGTCCATAGTCATGAGAAAAAACTTCTTGTATAGATTAATTAAGTTGAGAAAGATGTCATAATTAACTGGCAAATTAAAAGACAAGTAGATTCAAATTCAAAAATTGCTTGATTAAATTGTCAAACCGCATGCCAGTTTAAGGTTATTTGTTTCCTTCAGTAAGACACGCACCTTCAACTGTTCAAGATTTTTCTTGACTACCTGCACAACGTAAGACATCGTGAGATGAAGAAAAGTAACAAGATTCCAGTTTCCATGCTTGCAACCAATATTACCACACCTCATTTTCTTCAAAAGTTCCACTTGCAAGGGTTTCTAATGCTCTAACTCTTGATTTATATCTGTCTTCACGTGACTTGTACAGATTGCTTTGCTAAAATAATATAATAATGTAAAGTCATAAAACCATGGCTGAGGAAAAGAAAATGACATTCAACTGCTTATAAGGTCACCTTCCTCGTATTCTTTGCTTGTTTTGAAACCCGTTGCTCAATTTCTTGCAAAACTAATTTCAACACGGATGCGACATGCTAACAAAACAAAATTAACATTGGTAAACAATCATGATGCAGTTGAAGAGAAGTTATCTGAGATGGTAAGAAGCAATGACTTTCATCAGTAACTGAATGGTAATATATAAACATGATTTACTGTTCCATACCTGAGGGATGTCTTGATTCGTTTTCTGAATGCTTTCATCCAAGCCCCTACTCACAACACTGAATAGTGTGCGTACTGAAATGCTCTGCATACATTACGAGGCATTTAACACAATAACATGTCAACTGCAAGAATATTCTTAATTAAAAAGAAATTTTCCTTTCCATCTTCTGTTATTATTTTCTTTATTGTATTTTATTTTTTGTGGATTTCTTTTTACCTCTAAACTGCCCAATTTTGTCAATTCTGACATCCTAAAAGCCAAAAGATTCCCATAGTGTCCAGGATTTGATTGTCGTACATCAGAAAAAGTATGCCCTATAAAAACACTAGCTTTAATGAGTGGCAATTGGCAAAAACATAACAAAATGCTAACGAGATGAACATGCCTAGAATAAGAAAACATATTTTACAGAAATAAGCCAATCTAGAACAACCTATGAATCACTTTTAAATTTGATTTTTAGGACAAATTTTGTAAATTAACATCCTCACATTTCTCCTTACTCGAGGAATATTTATTTCATAAGTTTACTCCAAAGTTTCTAGACACTAATCATCAAGAAACGACAAAAAAGAGATCAAAAAGTTATGATTATATTTTTTTAAAAGCTAATAAGACGTGTGGCCTGATTCAAGGTGTAGTATGATAAGTAGGCTTTCTTCGAGGCAGCCAACCTCCAGATTGAGAGAATATTCCAAAAGAACAAACAATTACAGCTTACAATTGAATCTGTTTTGCTTTCCTGCTTAGCTTTTATATCTAAGCAACTGACTTTAGTTATAAGCCTAACTAACTAACAGCCGCCTTCTCTTTTGCTGCTCTTCTTATATTTACTCATCATGTAACTGCTTTATAGTCGCATCATAGTACGACTCAACCTTGACGTCTAGACACAAGCCAAAGCCCTTTGCCTTGGTGCAATTTAAAGGTTCAAAACTCCCATTAAGTGTGCCATGAATGTAAGAATTGAAATCCAAATTTTACATCATATTATGCATTAGTGCACCTTGCTTCAATTATAAACATGTTTTGCCCTATGTTTTGTGCCTAAGCTTTGCAATACCTATGCGACTTGGTATGCCGTATGCGTATGCCTTGTGCTTCTAATAACAATGGTTATAATACTTCTCAACCTACATCAACTTTGGTAAATAACCAACTTAACATCATCTCTCAAATGAACAGAGATGGCATCTTGGTGCTAACTGATTTTGGAAATTCAAATTTTATGAATGCTCGAAATTAGGCTGCAGCAACTAAGTGCAGCAGCGATAGCTCAATTTTGGCAAAAGCACAAAAGGTAGATTTGCATACTCGCTTAAGCAAGATTTTTAGCCATCCGATGAAATCAGCTATTTGATTTCCAAAGATCACCCCATAGCATGTTGACAAGGAAAATATTAGGAAAAGAATAAACCATTCATCGATAAAGGAACATATATAGAATATCTTGTCTTCATCTAGGCTATTAAAAACCTCTGTTCTACCTGAAACATCATCGCAGCAGACTTTAGTTAAGCTACCCTGCAACCTATTTTCATTCGGATGAACATCTGACAATAGATCCATAATAAACTCTACAATTGCTTGTCCACTCTAACGATGGACAAGGTGCTAACAGCTGAAAAAGAAAGAAAAATGTATTATTTCATCAGTAGTTGGGTTCAAAGAAATATAGAAAAAAGAAGAAAAGATTCACCAACTATTTTATGAAGGAAACAGCTTCAGGAAATCAAAATCCCACTACATTATTTGGGCAACTATTTTAATATTTTCTCTAACCAAATATAATATACAATATATCGTGGGTGAGTGTGTTCGAAGTATGTTTAGCTGAGCAAATGCAACTAAAAAGCATCTATGCAAGAATATCAAAACAAGGCCGTCTCCAATTTTCAAAATAAATTTTCAAGAACCTAAACTTCGAGCAACGGTAATTATTAAGACCATAATATACAAACACATAAACCAAATCACGGACTAAAATCACAGATTGGTCAGCTTGAAACGCTACATTATGCCAAAAAACCACAATTTCATCATCTGCTTCGGCAAAAACAAAACCAAAAATCATTAAGTAGTACAGAAGAAATGATAAAGCAGATCGAAGCATAATCATCACCACAGAAAAACTCGCTAATCTGGAAAACAGTTCAACCTGAGGAAAGCTAAGTATATCCAGCTGTTTCCTTGGATAAATACAGGAATGCAGCTATCTGTACTTCTTGCTATGGATTTTTGGGTAATAATCTCTGGGTTTTAGTTTTTTATTTTCTGCAAATTTCTTGAGTTTGGTATTTCAAAAGTGGCATAGTCTTGAACTTTAAAATTAAACTTTAGATTTGAAAATATTTGTGAAGGATTGCAGTTTTGGCCCACTACTCTTTTGGAATTGTGTACCCGCCTTTTATCATTGTATACATTTTTTTCTCTCTTTAACTTACTTAAATCCTTATTTTTTTATTTAAAAAATCACTTTTCTTAGTTTAATATTATTATGTACTCCACAATCTTGATTAGTATTAGGGCAACTTACGCTAAAAACTTTATACCTATTTTCAACTTTAAGATTCCTCTATATCTAAAATAAGTTTAAGATTGCTCCCTAGTTTTGTCTTCTTCCCTCTTTTTTTTCATACCATTCTACGGTTATTTAAATTGCTTACAATCATAACAGATCCAACTCGCTTCCGTATTACAATAAAATTTTGACAAACGGGAATATACATTTCTGACCAAACTATTGTCGTCTATCCCACCATGTTGTATAATGGCTCATCACCATCAACTACATGATTGCAATCGATGATTCTGCAGTGGAGCCTTCACACTAGGCAGCACAGCTCTAATTCGTTTCCTACATTAGAGCGTAGACTATAACCAAATATAAAAAGATTTTAAAGAAATCTGAGAGATAGATGGGCAATAGCCTTCGTTTTATTCTGGAAATACTTATAAGATTTATTACATTAATACATCACCTCCTGGAAGGAGACTAACTTGTTTAGCCTCTCATTTAATGAGGCTGGAATCGAAACACATTAACAAACATATTGAAAAACTGAAATATTACAAATAAAGAAATTATTACCAAGCTATGAAAGTTGATAAGTTTACAGCTTGGAGACTACAATATTTATTTGTGAAAAAACTATGGAGAATTTCTGATTTTCTTAGCTTCCTCAATGACTGGCCTTATATAGGCATGAATCCAGACTTCAAATGCGGATTCCAAACTCTTTGTTTAATGTTAAGTGTGCTCGTGAGTGCGTCTTTATCTCGTGGTCTGGCATATTTGTCTGAGTCCGACAGATTGTTCTCGTGAGTGATCCTACCATTTTGGTTTCTTTTGATAATGGCAGTGGTCCTCGTTAGAGTCACATGACTCATGTCTCCCTGTGGTCCTTAGAAATTTTGCTTTTGCGGTCCGCGTGATAATCTTCCATGTTTTTCTGGTCCCGCTCTGTCATCTTTCTTCTGGTCCCTTTTGACAGGGAATCCGTTCTCGAACAGTGGCTCTTTTTGCTCTTGACAGCTTGGGCAGATGTGGTCCGGCTCGATTTCTCGAAAGGTTGGTTCTCCCATCCTATTCATCTGGTCCGGACTCTGTTGGATCGTTGGGGTCTGGAGTAACGCCATCATGTTCAGGATGATCGTCTTCCTGAAATTCGGCTAACTGGAACTGTAGTTTGAGGTTCACTTGATGAAGCCTCTTAGCCATCATCTCCAGTTGGTTTATGCCAGGTAGGCATAGACCTATTCATCGTAATTATTTTCACTTATGGTTAAATCGTTGAGCTTTTGTGATATGCATTTGATTTAGTTGAAATACCACCTGCATGAGTGATACCTCGAACATTTGTTCGGATCCAAATTCTCGTGTATTGTCTTCTTCATTTGGGATAATATTAATATTCAAAATATTATTTTAATATTTTCAGAATAAACCTAAGCTCTGATACTGTTTTAAGGATTGCGCTTAAAATACGTAAAACATATTTAGAATAAGCAAAATATCCAAAATCTTAAACATAAGTGTAAGTTGATATTATTTTAAAAAAAATCTCTCTTTAAGAAGTAATTATAAATGTAAAGTTAAAAATTTGAAGAAATTTTAAGTGTGGGGTAAAAAAAATATTAACTTATGTTTAGAGATTTATTTTTAATTTTCCCTTAATATTACTATGTATTTTGACTAAAAAAATTCAAATAGACAACAATGATTAAATTTTTTCCAATAGATTTTAGATTATAATCTGGTCATGACTAAACTTCTGATCCGATTGTACGTGGGTAATTTTTACATCAATGGCAGACCCAGACACCACCAATATCAGCGAGGCTTCAACCAAAACGCGTACACCACGTCAGCTTGAGGGTGATTCAGGCCGGGACGATCCATACGACAACGATTCCGGTGACACGGTGCCGTTGGTTAGCAGGAAGGAGATTCTGAAAGCTCTAGAAACGGTGGAGAGAGATTCCGCTGCGATAGCCGATAGCTTCTCCAGTCTCTTCTCTTCTTTACGCTTATCCCTTTCTCAGGTTGGCTAATGATTCTCTATTATGCTTTATTTCGATTTTTTTGATTTAATCTCTTATACATATTCAATACTTAATAGATAAAATTCTTATCAGAAAAATGTAATTTTTAGGCTACGAGCAGTACGGCTGAGCATATGAGCTGCTTTAGTGATGCTGCCGGACGCCTTCAAGAAACTGGTGATAATTTAATTTTTGTTGTAGTTATTAAATAAAATACGAAATTTCATTCACTGAAATGGAGTTAATAGTATATATCATGTTTACATTCCTCTTTTTCCCCGTCGATGCGGTTGGTGGAAGCGATTCAAATCCCAAGCTTCTCGGTTGGAGAAGTCTTATTTTGAATCTGATTAAAGAATCATTTTATCACGTTCTTCACCACCGTGGATGCTCTGTACTCTATAGTCAGCGCTCATTAAAAATATATGTATTGAATTAATAGTTTAGCCGCCAGCTATGGATGTTATACATATTGTTCATTCGCTGTGTTAATTTTGCAGTGCTTGATGCATCCACAAAAGGAAATCGTTATATAAATTCTTGCCTCAGGTCCGTATTTGCACTTCTTATATCTGTGATATTGAGAGAAGATGAGTTAACTCATCAATTTCATGCTCAGTATTATAAGAGTTATGCTTGATTAAGTAGTTCTTTTCTGATATGAATCTTAACTCAATATTTATTTCCCCACATTGGTTTGAAATTTGAATAGTACTTTGTTGGAGAAGTTGTAAGAAATATAGCTGCCGTGATTTTAAAAAAAAAAACTATCATATCTACTATACAATCTACTTATGCCATTTTGGAGATACGCAATTTTTCTTATGTTTTACTGGTCTTTATTAAAATTCTTTTTTGTTGTTTCTCTTCTCATGTTGTGAAAGCCAAGCTACTCTTTTCCTAGTGTTTGAGCATGGGTTTGGGAGGTATAGACTTCTGAAATGAGGTCTGAATCGTATCTGTGGAGTATTGGCAGTAAGTAATGAATATACCAATTCTGAGAGTTAAGGGTCATTCAATGAGTGCGTTATGGTCAACTGCATTTGAAGGGCTAGCAATTTTAGTACACTTAAAACAGTATTCTAGGCTATGAGACATCAAAATGTGCTATATGAAGAGAACTGTCACTGTCTAGGAAACTGCAAATTCATGAATAAATTACAACACCAGTGTACCATCTAACTCCATGTCTGGAGGAAAAAAAATTCCATGCCATTGTATGTCCAGATAACACAATTTCCAGGCCGATAATCCAATTTAGGGAGTGAAGGTTGCAGTATATGCCACTTTGATATATAAACGCCATTTGTAAAAACTTACAGATGTGAGGTAGTTGGGAGGTGCATGTTTCAGAGCGATGACCTTTGAGGCCTGAAGTTTTTTTTGGTCATTTTTGTTAGTATGTGTTTCTGCGAGGTTTGAGTAACCAGGGTGGAGAGTGTTATTCTTTTTTTGGCATATTTTATCCTCCTCTCTTTCAATGAGCTCGTGGTTTTGTTGGTATCGTCCGACTTTTCATCTTTCCTTATATTTTCTTGTACAGATTAAATGAAGAAATGAAAGGGATGGACACACTTGCCGCACAACTGTATCCATTATTAACTTTCACTCTCTGTTGTACAAATTTAAAAATGTTAGAATGTTGAACGGGAAGTATCAACACATGTTCACCTCTAGTTATACTCTCTTACCAGGTAAAGTACGTCATAGCATCATGCTTTTCACTTTCCTCCCTACTTTATATTTTCTTTTGAGATGGGAAGTATCGAATGTTAGTTTGCTCCCTTGACAAAATATCAGAAAAATGGTCCGAAGGCATGTCGACGCACTGGAGACCGCCGTGAATAGAAGCATTCGTTTCCCTTGATACTCGAACTAATGATGTATGACTCACACTCTTTGAAGTTGTGTTCTTTTGTGTAAAGCTTGAAGGTGCTGTTCTGAGTGTAATCTGATGCCAACTTCCCTTGAGATGGGTCCTTTTCCACTTGTTATTGACTTATTTCTTTATGTACTCCGTCCCTCTTCATGATAATAATGAAAAGGATGTAAAGTGCACTTGAACCGGCACCATCTCTTGAAACTAAGGACAGGTACTCGATTTTCTTTTTCATGAACATTTTTAAACCTGTGGAAATGAAAATGCGGTTTCATCTTGATTTCGGCTTCTTTACACATTCATTCAATTATCAGGATTCTCTTATTTAATTACTGTATTTTTTTCAATTCATTATCTCCGCTTTCAAGAATTATTTATTATTTCAAATGGGGTTAACTGTCTATTTCAAATCATATGTGTATAACTATTTAAAAATCACATGATGTTCATTGTCTATTAGCGATACCACATGATAAATTGCCAGTTACTCTTAGTTGGAATATGATACTCAATTATACTAGGCAAAGTCCTATAGTCGCTATAAATTAGATACACGACCATTGAACTTCTATTATTGTTGTCATAATATGATATTTAACTAAGGGTTATATGATATAAATTTACGACAAAAAAATTGAAGAAAGTCTTTAAAAATTCTTATCAGAACAATTTGCTGCTAAACTTTTCAGATTCTTCTTAAACTTATTAATTAATATAGTATAAACAAAAAATTTCATTACAGTCAACCATTTGAATATACAATCAGGTAGAATAACAATTTTGCTTAGGTATAGGAAATTTTAATCGTAATTTCTTCGAAGGCCACTTTTACGTTACTCGGAATGTATGTATGTTCTGAGAAATTTTAGAGTTCCGCCTCTAATTAGGACATAAATATGAGAACTCACAATTAGTGAAATTCAATCTTTGTAAAACTTTTAAAAATATATATAATTATATGCTCAATGTATGCATGATTATAAATTATTTTAGCTGGTTTCATACAGTTTTTTCTTCTATTTCGGTCTAACCTTAACAAAAAAAATGGTACTACAGTAGAACTTTCATAAATTAATAATGTTGGGATCGTAAAATGCAAATCAGTAAAAATTTGAGGTCAAACAATGTTGATCAACTACAAAAATAATTATTCAATTACCTCAATACTACAGTCCAATATAATCAAAACTAAGAAATCATTTCTGATACTACACCAAATACAACTAGTTTCTGATACCAATAAATAATCTCCATATAAATCCCACCAAAAATACGAACCATGTAGCACTGTACACAAATCACATTACAGCAAATCTCTTCAAGAACCCAACTTTTTCAAAAAAAATTATAAACTTATACCTTTCAATGACTCTGAACTATCATGTGTTCTTTGAAAAGTTTAGTCCACAGGCATTCTGCGCTTCACGAAATAAGTCCTCCTCAAAACCAAGATAAGAAAACCTTAGCCAGGGTTGGTAACAAAAAGTACTGGTATTTGTTGCTATTCGAGTTGAAGAGAGAGACTTCGATCTTTTTGACATGAAATGCAGAAATCCCGTGAATTACTCAGGACGGTTTGGTCCATTTTTCTTCAAGAATTGAACCCTCCTTAAGTGCAATCTGTGCCTCATTCTCCCTTCCTAATGCAAAAAGAGCAGACGCTTGTAAATACGATGCTATATGCCAAACAGGAGATATAACTTGTGCCTGCACTGCATCATCGAGGGCCTCCTCTGGCATATCACTCATAAGATGTGAGAGACTACGACGAGCAGAAACAGTAGGCGATACCATGGTTCCAACATCGATAAACTGCAAAAACATGATAGAGACACATTATTTCCATTCAGAAAACTGTAGGAAGATGCATACTGTGATGTTTTTATGTGTAGGGTTAGGGGGGAGGATTATCAAAGTTCCAACCTGTGTATAACACTCGATTGCAACTCGGAAATCTTTTTGACGGAAGGCCATATCACCTTTCTTCTTCGAGTTTAAACTTTCCTGCATTTGATTTGTCCACATATGGAATGAAAGCTGCATAAAGATAAATAATCATTTATTAGCAAGATAGACGAGGGAAAAGAATTTTATGGTAAGATCAGTTGAGAAACATACCTCAGTTGCCGCCCCTTCATCATCTTTGTAGCCGAGTTTTTCCAATATTTCATGTATGGCCGTTAAATCCATTCTTAAGCATGCTTCACCAAGGGCCGACATAGGTATAGTCTCTTCACCATGAGGGATACCCATCAATACATGAGAAGGAACCTGCAAAAGATTACTCAGTGTCGTCCCCCTAAAGTACATTCACACAAATGACACCAATACATATTTATGCCCATTTTCCGACCCAGTTGGATCTGAAAATGAAACCAAACATTACACTTTTCTTCCCTCAAAACATATTTTCCCATTTAGATGATTACATCTACCAACATAATCATTACTTTTAGTTCAACTTCTCAAAACTCCATAAAAATACTATATTATTATATTATTATTAATCTATTAATATTATAATTAATCCAATCGATAATATTTTAACATTTTCAAAATAACCAGTACCATTAAGACATTTCATATCTCTTGTCATATCGAGAACACAATACATGCTCACATGGTACGCCATCAACCATAAAAAAGATCTCATCTGGGAAAAAAACCAAACATCAATCACGTTCTTCAATAAATTTCTCAAAAAAGATTTTCAGGAAACGAAAAGAAATCCAAACATAGGCACACAGCTAAAGTATTTCTTGTGAAAGCTAGAAATCATCACATGTGGGGCAAACATTGATTGCAATCATTAATTCAAATGAAAAGTTAATTACTTCTTCTATCAATAGGCCCTACACTGTTACTTTTGTCCTATATCCGATTATCTATGAACAGAATACATTTGAAGCAAACAGTGAAGGAAATATGGAAAATTAAACAGGGGACATGCTATTAATGGTTAACCTAATACTCGATTTTTTATTGAACAAAGGGCAGTTGCACTTTATAAGAAAACTAACCTCGGTTTCCTTTTGAAGAGGGACTAATGCTGGTAACTAACGATTTAGGATTAGGCCTCTCGCGGGGTTCATACTGTAAACATCTTGATGCTAAACGAACCAACTCAATTCCATCATCATTGGATAGCTCACCTTCTAAGCAAGAATCAGTCAACATCTGGAGATTTCCGTCCTTTATTAAATCAAGGGCCTGACAACACATGAATGAAGTGAGGCTAGAACTGATTGCAATTTGCAAGGCTAGTTAGAAGTCGAACATTGAAGGATAAATTGGAGAAAATTCAGATCCATAGACAACTTGTGAAAATATCTATCAGATAGACTGTCTCCATTCACAGGCAGAGGCTTTGCAAAAGAAAATGCACAGAACAGGAGGAAAAAAATACACAAATCCACTGGTAAAATACTAATCTTTGAACTCAAAACTCAACAAGAAACTAATAAATGCTGCCAATATATGACTAATGGGGATAATCATTCCAATGTACACAGAAGCAATCATGTGAATGCATGTGAGTTTTTGAGGGTACGTCCCTGCTATTTTGGGTGGTAAAAATTTGAAAAAAGTGACATTACAAGTGTTATCAAAGTCATGAGAGAGAGAATTATACTCCTATGGTTATTAATAAATTTAATTTGCCTGATAAAAAAAAATGAGAGATAGAATTATCACGGAGTGGGGGCAGGGCAGTTACTGGCTTATTAAGAGGTAGATCAGCATACAAAATAAGGGCTTTCAATCCATGGGTGAAAAGATCTCAAATACAAAAACATAACAGTATAAACTAGTAAGACAGTTCTTCCAGGTGACAGACAACTAGCATATTTTTTCATGAGCTGGTAACTGTGATATTACCAACAAAAGCTATCTTGTAACATTAAGAAAAACAGAGAGTGAAGAGACTTACATGACTTGGTGGAATGTGTTTACCACTGAGGAGATCAAGCAAAAGTGTGCCAAAGCTATACATTACACTCTCCGGAGTAACTCTTCCTAAAAATTCAGAGAGCCAATATAAATCAATCAACAATCTCAAAATACAAAAGCTTATAGTGCATTCATTGAACTCTGACAGGAGTTAACAGCATTGATGATACCAAACATTGAAAAGTGTCGTACATCATAGAGGTTAATTTGAACATTACAGATTTAACTAGTTTGCATTGATGCAATTATCTATCTAATGAACTAAAAAAATGAAGGTTAGTTTCAGCCAATCAAGGATGAATTAAGAGGAAGTACATAAGTTATACTAAACACAGTTCCTGCTTAAAAGAAAACTAAGATAGCAATTAAGGTTCACGTAAGGCACAAATAGGTAAGTAATTCATGCACCAAAGGAATATCAAAGAATATTTTAAGCACTTGACACTAGTTTTAAGAGACAAGTGGAGGTTTCAAAATCATCACCCAGTGCAATCAGACATTAGCAGCACATCACACTAAATGATCATCAGCCGATTCATTTGTTTCTTTCAATAAGCATGAAAACTTAGTAGTATAGATATGTTGTTAACCAATGAAGTACATAAATTATGTCTGTGCCTCTGATTATGTTGATGAGAGATCGGCAAAAGGGTGTGGAAACATTCATATAGTCCTTAATGGGCAACAGACGACTGTGAGAAAACAAAAATGAAATTCACTGAACCTGAGGTTCTTATATTTACGAGACCAGAAAATTGTTAAACAGGTCTCAAAATCAAGTGTAAACCATAATATATGCATAAAACTAAGAAGAGCATCCTCTGGTAATACTACATCATGCAGTTACGATAGTGGATCGCCTTTTGCAACAATAAGCAAGTTACTTTTTCTAAAGGAGACATGATACCAGTTCTTAGGTACTCTGGAGGAGTAAACGCCAAGTTTGTGCTGTAACTTTTTCCATCTCTACTGTTCTTCATTAAACCGAAACATGAGAGTCTGGGATTGCCATCCTGTAGCATATAAAATAAACGATGAGAAGTACGGAATTACCAGTATACTTATGTCAATACTTGTTAAAATTTTAATCTACGGAAAAAATGGACAACTGAGATGAAAGAACTTCAGACTAACATCATCAAAGACTATTCTGTAGGCGTTAAGATCATGGTAAAGGGCCCGTCCTTTACTAGTGCAATATTCTAATGCGACAGCAAGATATAAAGCAACCCTTAGCCGCATTGCCCACTTCATAGGTTGTGTTTCCCCTGAAGTCACGTAGAAATGAAGCTTATTAATATGAAAACAGGCATATATCGAAGTCTAAGTGAGATACCAGATAATATGTTTTGGAGGTCTAGACTAGTGCATAAAATGGACAGTTTCAGACATGGCTGGCGTTGGTCAAATGGATTATAGTAGAATAGAAAAATTGTCTAAAGAATGAGAGCCTGTAATTTACATTAACGAGACAGTTGATTATGAGAGTATTATTATTTATTTGTGTTGGGTTTTTTGGCCCAATACCACACTAAGCCCCATGACCCCTTGCATACCCACTTGACCCTTTGTATACCCACTTGACCTTCAATCTACCATCATTATTCCTTCCTCTTGGGACTTGCCCCCTTTATTCTCTTATTATAGCTTCTCGTTCCAGATTGTTGTGGGGAAGAGAGGAAAAAGCCGTGTGCTTTGTACAGTGAGGAGAAATATTTGGCCGTGAGGTTTTCGAAGGAGGAAAGAGAGATTTTGGCCGTGTGCTTTGCTCCTTGAATCTTGGCCGTGTGCTTTGCTCCTTGGGTGTGTTGTGTTGCACTGTGTGTGCTCATTTCCCTTCGTGTGTTGCACTGTGTGTGCTTCGGGTGCTTTGTGCTCCTCCTTCGTGTGTTGCACTGTGTTTGTGTTGCACTGTGTGTGCTTCGGTGCTTTGTGCTCCTTCTTCGTGTATTGCACTATGTGTGCTTCGATGCTTTGTGCTCCTTTGTTCAGGGTGAGGTGTGCTGTGTGCAGTGAGCTTTGTGCTCTCCTTCTCCGTGCGTGGCTTGTGTCTGGTGGTTGTGGTGTGTCCTCCATCTTCCGGTGCATTACCTTGGTTTCTCAGTGACAACTTAGGGGAAAACACTTGGACCTGAGCCTATTGATCCGATCCAAGTCCTGTTTGATTTCTGTTACTAATTCTTTTGTGAGTTGCTGTTTTGTCTCTTGTCTCTTGTTAACAGGTGAAACAGGAGACTAGAAGGCGGGCGAAATCCTAACAATTTGAAAGAAGACCACTCATATGAATACAGAAAGGGTTGCAAGATAACATAACATGTCATGCAAAGGGAAATTTCAACTGAGCATAGTAGATACCATTCAAACACACAATAGTTATCCATAACGAGCAGTTTTCCAGAGTAACTAGTGCTCGCACAATGGTATGAATAATGACAACGTAATTATCAAACTAAATGCACTCACAGTGAAACAGATGTTTTGCAAGTGTTTCATTAGGCATAAATTCAGCAACAAGCAGCCTCTCGTCACCTTCAGCACAGCAACCAAGTAAATTAGCCATTCTATTATTCCGGAGTTGACCAACAGCTCTTGCTTCTTCCTAATGTTCCAATCAGCACTATGAGTCAAAGAAGACATATAAACTGTTGTCCATAAAGCTAAAAGAGTATTTTATATTTATTTTTTAGATATAAGTAACATCATGACATATTGCAAAAATTATGAAAAAAATCACAATACACATCTCACAACCAAAAACTTGAAACAGTAAAGAGAAATATCAGCTCGCATCGTCATTCTACATAAACAATTTCTCGATAAACAAAAAGGCAAAGATTCACATAGTTCCTGCTTACCAGGAATTGCCGGGAATCAGGCCAAGCAGACCTATTAAAGCGTTTGACAGCTATCCGCCTCTGATTCTCCAATTTCCCTTTATAAACCACATTTGGAGCTTTCTCCCCATGTTCTGAAACTATGTTTGCAACTGCAAATCCAGATGTAGCTATCCTGAGTTGTTCGATTGAGTATTCACGAAATGCAGGCAAACTGCTAATTTCACCTTTCTCCTCTTTTTCTGCAACAAACATAAGCAGTCAAATTCGACTTCTTGACAACTTAAAATGAGCAACTGATTTTCTACAAACCAGCATTCTTGGCCTCCTGAATTGATCCATTATAATCCCAGATAAAACAACATGAGGTGATCTTTGAACAGTGGCAGCCCATCCAATCCAAATACTTTTTGGAGTGACCAGAAATAAACTTCAGACTTCCAACCAAACCCACAGTTTATAGCTTAAAGTCCATCCATCTGAGTTCAGACAAAGGTTATATGTTGAAGTTATACTTCTATATTATCATGCCTAAAGACTCAACACAGAATAAATCTGTTCAAATTCAAAACAATGTAAACACCAAGTGAACAAAAAACCTTAGATTCCGGGGAACCTCTAAAAGAATCTTCTATCAATCCCAAACTTAAACTTGCAATTAGAATAAGTTAATTTTATTGAGGAGATCCCTTAGACAAAGTCATGATTCCCTGTGATCTTGTATTCTAGGCAATGTTCTATGTAATTAAGTTATTACCTTATTTATAGATTGTTTACCACTGTTTAGCAGATTGTACATTAATACATTTGTCAATATATATATCAAGATCACCCATCACAATTGTGTGGGTGCCCATAATCTTTATTCTTATCTACATGGTATCACGAGCCAAATAAGACCTACGTCAAAAATTTTTTTCTTCTTTCTTTTCCCATGGCCACCACCGCCGGTGATGACAGCTCCGTCACGAGCAACCACAAAGCGCCGCCAGCTCCTGTCTCCCCGGCCCCCTCGGTAGTTCTTAACTACAACATACTATTTCCCTTAAATTAACCCGTCAAAATTATCTTCTATGGAAGACCCAGATGATTCCATACCTGAGAAACATGAGAGGAAATCCTTCCCCATATTGTTGGTGTATCTACATCTCGCGCAATCTAGGAGAAACATGAGAGGAGTTTTGCGGTTAACTCCTATGCCAATATTACTCAATCCAAACTAAAATTGGCCTATCTAAAAAAGGGTAGCCTCTCAATTGATGTAAAGTCAAGGCGCTTGGCACTAATTTAGCCGAGATCGGCGAGCCACAGAGTGATATGGATCTTATCACCTACTTATTGACTGGCTTGGATTCGTCGTACGATGCGATAGTGACATCAATCACTACCAATCCCGGATTACTGACTCTTGATGATGTATATGCACACCTCACTTATATGGAAGGCCACATTGAGCGTAACCTCGCCCCTGTTGATGCCTCGCCCATCTCCGCTCACACCGCCACATATGGGGCGCCGCCAACCAACTCACCACACCCGCTGCCGGGCCGTTTCCAGCACTCAACACCCAGTCAGCAAACTAACCGCGGGGGGCACAATAATCGTGGCAACCACAACTGCGGACGACAGCGCGGCAACACGTGCCTCCATACTTGTCAACTCTGTCGTGACTTAGGCCACTATGCTCCGGCCTGTCCACGAGTTTTGAGAAATCCTATCCTGGTGCTTATGCTCAATCTATGGCGAATTCCTTCCAGGGGCGTCTCCTCACCTCACTGGCTCTCATCCTAGTGGTGCGAAACCGTACTCTGCCCATGCTGCTAACTTCATGCCACCACATACAGACACTTGGTATCATGACTCTGGGGCTACTAACCATATCACTGGTAATATCAACAATCTCACTTTAGGTGCTACACCATACCATGGCCCAGAACAATTTCATATCGGTGACGGTTCAGGTTTATCTATTGCACATACAAACTCTTCGACCTTATCTTTCCCCCATGCCTCTTTTACCTTGTCAAATATTTTGCATGTCCCTCATGTTGACAAAAACCTATTCTCTATTAGCCAATTCACAAAAGATAATAATGTTTTTGTTGAGTTTCATTCGGACTGTTTTTTGGTGAAGGACGTGGCTACGGGGGCAATTCTACACCAAGGACGATGTGAAGCTGCTCTATATCCATTCCGACCCAACCCTCCCACAGCTGCTTTTGGTACTGTTCGTGTCCCCTTAGATATCTGGCATTCTCGCTTCGGTCATGCTGCGTACCCCACCATTTAGTCTATTATTTCTCGTTTTCGTTTAGGCAGTCTTAATAAGAGTACTCATAGTGTTTGTGACGCATGTCAAAGGGCTTAGAGTCATCAGCTTCCCTTTATTTCTTCCGAGTCTGTCTCTGTTTCCCCTTTTGATTTACTGTTTATGGATGTTTGGGGCCCCTCTCCCTATTTATCAATTAAAGGTTTTCGTTATGTGTTAACAATTGTTGATCACTATTTACGTTTTACATGGATTTTTCCTATGAGCATGAAATCGTAAGTTTATAGTATTTTTACGCGCTTCAATGCGCATGTCGAACGACAGTCAATCACAAAATCAAAATTATTTAGACAGATTGGAGTGGTGAGTTTCGTAGTTTCACCCCTACGTTCCACAAATTGGGTATTTTTCATCGTCACCCTTGCCCCTATATTCACCAACAAAACGGGATTGTTGAACGCAAACATCGACATTTAGTAGAAACCGGCCTTGCCCTTTTAGCTGACGCCCACTTATCCATAAAATATTGGGCGGATGCTTTTGACACGGCATGTTTTTTACTCAATCGTCTTCCCTCCCCAGTTCTTGGTAATCTCTCCCCTTATGAGAAACTTTCTCTAAACCACCATATTACTCTTTCTTACGAATCCTTTGGGTGTGCCTGTTGGCCTTATCTTCGACCCTATAACAATCACAAAATAGACTTCCGTTCCAAAATGTGTGTTCATAGGTTATAGTCCACATCATAAAGGGTACCGGTGTCTCGACATTAATTCTGGTCGTGAATATATTTCTCGTCACGTTATTTTTGACGAAAATCGTTTTCTATTTTTCTGAATTCACAACCTTTCTCTCTAGCTCCCGTGCCGATGCCCACCAAACCACACTCCCCTCACACCTTAATATTGTCTCTGATTCTACCACTCCACAACCACCCGCTCTCCCTATTGCCAGCCATGTCCCGCCAGCACCATCACCTATTAGTACCTCCCTAACCAACCCACCTGCACCCGATCCAGACCAGCCCACTTCGTCCTCGGATGCTATGCCGATGCCTACCAAACCACACTCCCCTCACACCTTAATATTGCCTCTGATTCTACCACTCCACAACCACCCGCTCTCCCTATCGCCAGCCATGTCCTGCGTGCGCCATCAATTGTTAGTACCTACCTAACCGACCCACCTGCACCCGATCCAGACCAGCCCACTTCGTCCTCGGATGCTACGCCTCTGCATGCCCCCACATCAAATCATCCGATGCACACTCGTTCCAAGAGCAATGTGCTTCGACCCAAGGTTTTAACTGATGGTACCATTCGATATCCTCTCCATCGTGCTCTTATTGCTACGTTATTACCTATTGAGCCTACGTGTTACACACATGCACTAAAGGACGAAAATTGGCGAAAGGCTATGAATTCTGAGTTTGATGCGCTTAGGGCAAATGGTACTTGGACACTGGTGCCTTGTCCTCCCAACAAAAATCTAGTGGGTTGCAAATGGGTTTTTAAATTAAACAAAAGGCTGATGGGACTCTTGATCGATATAAGGCCGACTGGTGGCGAAGGGGTTTCATTAGCAACCTGGGCTTGACTACGACGAGAGCTTTAGTCCAGTGGTGAAATTCACTACTATCCGTCTTATTTTATCTTTGGCTATTTCATCTAAGTGGTTGGTTCAACAAATTGATGTTTCTAATGCTTTTCTGCATGGACTTTTGTCTGAAGAGGTTTTACAGAAATTGCCATTATATTACTGACGCGGACGTGCCGTCCAACAAGCACTAGCTATTACCATTCAATGACTCGCAGCTGATCAAAGAATCCCAAAAGATAATATTACATCTGCATTTGCTTCTGTTATGTATCCCACATTTGGCTCCACGATAAAATCAGGAAGGACTAATAAGTTTGAGGGGCTATCCCAACCAGAAGGCTGGCTATGAAGTTTTTGGATCTCCTATGGCGATTTATGGCCAAAATCCTCTCATTTAAGAGTGTACACAACACAGTGAGAGGAGACGGCCTAAAAAAGGATACTATCAGATCAGTATCGATAATGTAGTCCGTGCAAGCATTACATTAGACTGGATTAAGGTGTATGCATCAAATGCTAATAGGCTAATGGGAGCACATAACAGATTGGATTAAAGTGAAGGCATAAAATAATGATAGGTCAATGAAATCTGGACCGGTTGGAGTGTCTTCTCGAGGGCTAAGCAAAATTACATATTCCATATAGAGTGATAAATTTGAGAAACAAGTTAGTCTATTGATTGGGTCCGGGTTCTCTCCACTTAGACCAGGCATAGCAGATTCGTTCACGCATAGTAAGAGCTCAGGTCATCAATTCAATCACAGTCCGCAAGTTCCGAGAGAGACAGACAGGTTAAATACAGAGAGAGTTACTTCTAGCAAAAATACATCTGGAAAACTCACAATCACCAAACCAAATTTTTTCATTCAAAAGCTTCCAACTTTCGTTAACACATCCCAAAAGACCTCTCTTTTGCTATGTTAACTCAGCTATTTTCCTAACACACGTGAAACATACATACTCGATCAATCTAAATCAATATTACAAACCCAGAAAACTAAAATCCTAAAAACCCAGTTTCCTAAAAAACCCCAAAGCAAAGTAGAAAAGTCCCGTTTCAGAAAACTAAAGACATGTTAAACCCATTATAGAAGAATAAAAAAAAATCGAAAAACACATATCCAAAATTTGGTAAATATCAATCAAGCAGAGAAAAAAACACCTTAGAAGAGGTTACTTAACCGAACTTGATTTGGTCAAAGCACAAAGTGAACTGTTAACGTCGTCTGTACGTGTATCGAAAAATATATAGTAGTATATAAAGGCTTGAATGATTTGGGCTTCGAGGAGTCTGAAATGAAAGATCAGAGGGGTATATGTACAGGCAGAGGAACATAAATATGGATATATTAAATAGACTCAGATAGAAGTTTCCGCTTCGAGTCGTGCTGTGCGAAAAATTAACTTTGGCTCCCAATTTGTTTTGTGTACTTCATGCGTGATTAATGCAGAGCGTGTAGGGTTTAAATGCTTGTTCTTGTTAATTTCTCCATTTCCAACGACGTCCCTACCCATTATTATGTCGCTTAATTTTATGTTTTCGGTATGTGCTAATGGTGGGATTGACTGTTGAGTGCTGTCTAACCTGACAACATTATATTTAATCGTTTGATTTCTAGTGGGCATAATGTATGATGATCTCATTAACCATTAATCAAAATATGAATATACATTATTTAAAACCGTCGATTCGATAGTTCAAAGAACCTCGATTCTTAACCTTAATATTCATTGACTATTCCGGTTACAGTTTGATCATTATTATTAAAATTTGAAAAATGTAAAAATTAATTGAATGTGTTTTTCTCCATAGATTAATAATAAAATAATGTAAAATATTCAAGCTCAAATAATTAAAATATGTAAGATTTATTTGTTTGATTAATATATATAAAATACAACACTCTATTTAGACAAAGAAGACTCTTATAGCTTAGTGGTTAAAACTAATTATTTAAGTTGGAACTCATGAGTTCAAATCTACACCATAACATCGGTTCAAGGGTTCGACAATTATGACACTTAACTGTCCCGCCTGTAGACGGGCTGGTTTTGGGTGCGACTCATCGAACAGTTGACACGGTTAATCGGCCCCGTGACCACGTGTCGGTTTTGGGCCGGTTTACGGTCATTTATAACCCTTGATCGGGTCTAGATGTGAATGATTTTTTAATTTATATAATTCTTTAGTATCTTAACTATTTTTTAAAAAAAATAACTATTTTTTTAAAAAAATAACTATTTGTAATCTAATAATTAAATTACATCTATATATTGGACTTTGAAAATCAAATGGTATTGTGCCTTGATTGTGTGCAAACGCAGCGAGGTGCAAATATATCGTCTTTTAAGCTTTTTGTTCAAGTTCAAATATTATTTGATTCATACTTGCAATCGTTAATTGAGCTGAGCTTGAGATATATATTCATATTTAAATTTGAATATATTATTCGAGTGGTGCATAACTTAGCCTAAATTATTAATTTTTTGAACTTCGAATCGAAATTCAAATTGGTTTTAAAAAATATTAAACTTAAAGAGCTTGACTACTAAAGAAGTAACTAATATTCGAATTGTTGAAATCTCGAACTTTACTACAAAAATGGAAAAAGAAACAACATTAGACTCAATTCTACTCATTTGCACTTTCTACAAACATGCTAATAATTTCTCTCTATTATAGATATGCAAGGTTGAGTTTGTGTAGTACTATAATTGCATGCAGGGGCGGAGGGAGGGAGATGCGGGGCAACCACATCCTCCAATTTTTTTAGTATTTTTTATAGATTTTTTTATAAAACTTATGTTTTACCCTTATTTATATTAAAAAAAATATTCATATTCTTAAATTATAATCAGTGTTCCGCTCATGGTTGCTTGCCAATTTAAAAAAGATGTTTGCCTAAAGATAATATTATTTTAAACATATAATTAAAACATATATCACATTCTCTAATATTATTTTTCAATGGCATTATCACCAAGTGAAGCTCAACTGTTAATTTTAATTTCCAGATAATATTTAATTTTCTTTGTCCCATTTTCCCAAAGGTTGACTCTTCTAAATTTCTGTTTACACATTTATGGATGCTTATAATATACACGATTTGAGTGCATCGTACCTCGCTTATGATGATTTTCTTGTTTTCTTAAATCGTTATCATGTAATCAAGATGTTTGATAAAATGATTCGCTGAAAGTATCTCTGCTTAAATTTATGAAGATAAATTCATTTGATTTTTACAATGCTAGTCATAAACTCTGTGGGTTGTGACAAAATGGCAGATGAAGTACTTGAAGCCAATGAAGTTGTTCCAAGAATTGTCCAAATCAAACGGGCTAAAGAAAAGGCGTTTACTTGGCTTGGATGTGGGTGATAAGTACGTGGGCCTCGCTCTTTCTGATGCTAATAACAAAATTGCAGCACCCCTGAGGTCATGCGGCTGTATTTCTTTATTTATCGCATTTGTAAAGTTTTTTTTTTTTTGGTAATGAACAATAGGGGGTTTGCTAACGAGTCAATTTGAATAATCTGATGTGGATTATTGCTTCGGTGCAGTGTCTTGGTTCGCAAAAAAACAAACATAGACTTGATGGCAATTGATTTCCAAAGTCTGGTGAGTATATTTGCTGTTTGTATAGAGCTTTCTGCCCTGCTGCCCTTTGTTAAACATATTTAGAAGTTGAAGCTATCAAATGTAGATGGTAAAATTTGATGTGTCTGTTTCCTCTTTTTATCATGTGTAAAGCTTTTAAAGTAATTCTAATTTTGTGCTTATCAATACAATTTTCTTGTCTTTATAACCCTCGAGTGTTTTTTTTAATGAAAAAAAATTGAATAGAAATGTTGAATCTTCAAAAGATTAGGAAGTAAATGGCAAATTGCTGCTACGCTTTCAGGCATTCATTTCGAACATGTCTTTGGTACTGCTTTTCCCATACACCTGGAGATCTGTCTTTTTCCTTTGAACTTTCCAATGTTATGTGCATTTGATATTTCCAAATTTCAAGTTTATGTTAAATGAAATTTCACATCATAGTAACTTTGATCATATTGATGGAGGTATTTCCAAACCTTGTGATGCAGGTTATTCTAATTATTTGAATTTATCATTGCCGTTGATGATTTTATCTATACATGCAGATCTCTGAATTTTCGCTATCAAGCTTCATTTTCGGTTATCCTTTTGATAGGCAAAAGAACAGCCCAAATGTATGCCAACAAACACATGCATATCACATTTATCTGTATTTTTTCTTTTTTTTGTTTTGTCACAAATTTCCATTATGGTGCCTTCCTTTGTCAGGCTGTCCAAGTGAAGCTTTTCATTGACGACCTTAATAAAACAGGGAAATTTGAGGATTTAAATTATACCTTGTGGGATGAGTGCTTCACATCGAAGGTGAGATATTTTGTTTCAACTATGTTTCATATATTTATATCATATTTCATATTTCATTAATAAGGTGAATGCTTTGACGTTCTTCAAAAAATTGCACAAGTTTGGTTTTGCTTAGCCAGTATCTCCCTTCGAAAACTAGTAGTATGTGCAGTTGGAAGATTTTGAAGTATATCACACTGGTAATTGATGTATTCTTGGCACATGCTAATGAACAAATAGCTTTAACACTACTCCAAAATTGCATCACAAGTTTTACTTTTGTGGTTTCTATAAATTTTACTCGATATTTGTTGGCTTATTAAATCTGAAACTTGAAGGTTATGCTTCCAGTTATCCTTCAAACAAGTTTTTGGAAAATGAAGTGGTAAATGTGATATATGTTTGATTATGTTTTTGTCTGGAGATAATTTCTACTTTTGTTTTTGTCTGGAGATAATTTCTACTTCTGATGTAATGCAATGTCAGAATGGAAAAATATCAGGCATTTGTGTTCGAATTTGGGGTGATGAAATGTGAGAGTGAAGTATGTATTTCTGGGAATAATAATTGGGGTATTTTTCTCCATGTTTCCAAGAAATCTTTCATTTCTCGGAAACATAAACTAACATTGCAGAAATGTTTCATCTCTAGGAAGGTGGAAAGGTTGAATTCTGATTTATATATTTTACTGGTTGTTCCTAGAAGACTCCTTGAGCCATTCAACTTGCATGATTGTATCATTTGCAACTGAGGACAATCATAGATCTTTGACTACCTTTGATCAAAATAATTATTCACTTAAAATAATTATTCTTGGCCTACTACTCGTCTTATGTATTTTAAGTCCTCTATGGACACACAATCCTTAGGATTTCAATTGTGCAGGGCAGTATCAGAAAACATAGATGGTGTTTTACCTAATTTTATATTAAATATGTGGTAAGCTCCATGAGAAATATAATATATCATAGAGATTATAAAATATTGGTCTTAAATAAAAAAGCCTCAATTTCTTCGGATCAGATGAACTCTAGTAAATTATAAGATGTTCTTTTATTGCAATGTTTAGTTTATTGACATGCTAAAAAAGTAGAGTTTTTGCATCTGAAAAATAAGCTGGAGTTACCTTAAAATTTAAACCTTAGAAATTCACGAAGTTTTCTTTTGGAAAATATAAGATCTTATTCTGACAAGTTTTGTAAACACTCTAATGCATCGTACATGCTATCAGGATAAATGCCCTCTTGCTCCTGACAATACTATATGTACTTTCGTGTATCATTAAATATTGAGCTTTTAATTCCTTGAAGGATTTAACATGGAACTTGTAAAAGCTTCAACATGTAATTTGCACAAGATGAAGTTACTGATCAATACATTTTTCTGGATGTACCTAGAGCGTCGAGTTCCTCTTAAGGCCTTTGAATTTGCATCCAGTGCAATTTAAGACGATTGTGGACAAATTTGCTGCTGTTGGAATCCTTCAGGTACCAATGCCAACTTCTTGTAATAAGAGTCGCTGAGTATCTTTTCCTTGAGCACTTAACAAGTTCAAAGGCTTAGCAAACGAAAAGTTGAAAGCCAACCTTTTTTCTTGATCGAACATTGGAAAATTCTGTTTCCATACGACATCTAGAATACATTGATTTTCTTGATGTAGTTATGTGAAATGCATGTAGAGCTAGCTTTTAAACTGACATGAAAGTTTAATTAGCCATTATCTAATCTAACGAAAGGAACATTTCAAACTGTTGGGTTATGTTTTTTTGGCATTTTTGCACTTTTTTGGCTGGTTCTGTGGTAACTTACGTACTCTAAATTGTGCTTGGATTTGATTTAGGGAAGGATTTGAGAAATGAAGTTGAAATCCACCATAATTATTATTGAAATTGATTAACTTGATATGGAATGGATTTGCTTCATTTTTTCACTTGTCCCAAATATGTAGTCAATGTCTATATTTAGTAGTATTTCTTCTTTTCTTTTAACTATCCAACAATTTTTTATATACCACTAAAACACTCATTAAATAAGGATAAGATAGGAAATTTATCAATATAATTGGCTTTTCCAATGATATTTTTAAACTGTGTGAAAAACTAACAAGCCTGTGTATGGTGTTAATATATTACAATGTTTTGAACTGGAGCAGGGATACCTGGATTTTGCTAACCGTAGTCAAGGTCAAGATGGAGAAAGTCAAATCTTCCCAAATGAAAATTTGCAGTCCCTGTGACTATAACATTGTTATTACGAAATATATCTGTGCTCGTTGGTTTCTGTTGGCAGTAATATGGTAATTAGTTGTATTATTTGCTATTTTCTTGGCATAAACTTCTTTCTGGGTTTCAGTTGATTTATAATAAAGAAAATAGTTTCACGTATTGATATAAGAAATAAGAGGTTGGATTGGGGTTGGGGTGCTTATCGGGCCGGGTCAATCCGGACCCGGCCCGAAACCGAACCGGTTAGCCTGGTTCGGAACCGGAACCGGGCTAACCGGTTCCGAACTGGTAAGATACCGGTCCGGATCGGTTCTACCGTTCCGGAACCAGTATCTTACCGGTTCCGGATTAAACGGATGGGTTCCGGGTTGAACAGGAACCGGATCCGTTAATTTTAAAAAAATTAATTTTTTTAAATATAGATAAATATATTTGATGTTAGTTTACAAACACAAAGACATATTAGCTCAATTGGTTAGAGTTATAAAGTAGAAGGTGATGGTTGCGTGTTTGAATCCCCACACAACAAGTTAAACCTTAATTTTTTGAAAAAAAAAATTTAAAATTCTAAAATACCGGTTCCGGGTTGGAATCGGTCCAACCCGGAACCGGTGGAACCGGAATTGGACCCGATCCGGTTCCTTACCGGATCGGATTGGTTCCGTCCTTAACGGACCCGGAACCGGCCGTTTTCGGTCCGGACCGAACCGGGTCAAGCCAATAAGCACCCATAGATTGGGGGAATTGTACTTGTGAGACCTGTGTTTGTAAAATTGTGAACTTTTTAAAGGGTAAATTGCATAAAAACCCCTGTGTTACAATCGTGAGGACTCATTCCTAATTAAGTATTTAATTATCACACAATTATTATTTATTTGTAAACAGCGAAATATTTTTTTAAATAAAAAGTTCTGCCAACACGTGGCTCTAAAAATTTCGGCATGACCTCCTCGCACGAGGGTCATACCAAAAAATGAAAACACAATAATTATATCACGGTGCAACAAGTAAATACATAATACTATCAGCAATAAAGAACACCGACTAAACACAGTTAGTCAAGACTCAACTGAAGAAACTTATTTAGTTATTTTACATAGTTATACTATCCAGGACACACACTGATATATTTAACTATCCTACGACTGGGAAAAGACAAAAGAAAACATTCTCAGGCAAGACTTCCATCGAGCATTTCCTCTTTGGATCTTGATTACCTGTAATACCTGCTATTGTCCACACACAAAGACAACGACAGCCCCCTTGGGGGTGAGCCAAATCCCAATATGAAATTATCAAGTAAATACAATCATGCATCTATAAAATGTGATATATGATGTAATGCAGTGCAATGTAATGTACAATGGATCGAATCTCAAGATACCAAATCGGAGTCCAAAGAAAGGTATCAACAATCAATATTAAGCTCGAGCAGAGGGTGACAACACACGCACTTTGCGCTGGGAGAATCATCCTGTGATGAGCTCGTCATCCCTCGTCTATAGGTCCGGTAGCAACGCGCGTGACTACAGTCGCTACCTAAACTGCATGTCATCGCCGTGCCCGTCGTAATCGACACTCAGAGTAAATCAACTCAGTCATCATCAAGGATATCAAAGAAACGATAGCTCAACATGTACGTCATGCATCGATGTATATATGTAAAAATGATGTGTGTTAGCAAAACATTTATTTCATACATCGAATGCTAAATCATGAATGCCATGAATGCTCCATAAGTCAATTTAACTCACATAGCCATGTAATTCTACGTAATTCACGTAAGTTCAGCAAATCGTATATCAAATCATACAGATACCTGTCGTATGTTACCGATCGCAACATACATATTCTTTCTTTTCTAGATGATGAATATCATCCTTGTAGCCCGTGGAGCTCCAATGTCATATGTTAATCTAAGCAAATGCATACAACACCATCATTTATATTCATCTACTATTTCCTTTAATTCGCAACATAAGAAAATGAGGAATATTTGAAACTCAAATCATAATCATAATCGAGACTGATTCTTATGAATTTATATCTTATATATCCGATCGTTTCACATCTTAACTAAGAGTCTTTAGAATCATTCAATACATTCTCTAGTATTACATGAGTTAAATTATCTATCAATATTGATTTACCTGACTTCGTCTAGTCCAATCTTTATCATTTTATTTGTTCACTTCTTCCTACCAATTTCCAGATTAAATCCATTCATTTCAACAGCTAAAAATGGTGTATTTTTCAACTGTCAAAATTCGATTAAACTCACAGCAGATAGTTGGATTTCAAAACATGATATTTGACCCAAAATGGTAGGCATATACCTACACATATACACTTCAGCAATCACACATTCTCATACCAGCTAAGATGCACACACATGCACCTAAGCTCTACTTTCTTAATTCCTATCAACAACTTTTCGATCCCTAGCAGGAACAAGGTGCTACAATCGTTTATGAGTAACAACCAACAATTCTAACATCATCAAAAGCCCCCAAAAACTCCATCAATTTTTCCTCAAAAGAACGACCCCAAAACAGAGTAGAGTTCGAAAATATTAGCTGGGCACATTGATCTCACATGCAGCAAGGTTTTGAACCAAAACCACAGAAAAATCGTGCATCAAAACAGCAAGAATCCCAAGTATCAACTGTAAATTTTATATCAGTACACCGACGACACTCCGATATACATAACTGGACTGGACAACAATACATATTAAAATGCATATTCAGCTCTTTTTCATGCACTAGAACGTGAAGTGCACACACATCAAACCCGATCCCTCCCCATGTGTTAACAAATAGGCAAAAAAACCTTCTATTTTATTAAATTCTGCATGAAACCCCAATGTGATTAAAAAAGACTAAAAAAACCCATATCCTTTTTTGAAACTTTGCATGAAACCTCCCGTATAAACAAATAGGCAAAAAAAAACCCCTCTATTTTCTTAAATCCTGCACAAAACCTCCTATCATTTACAAATAAATAGATTTTATTTAATCTCGTTAAAACTATACGTAGGTTATGTGAAAACAAGTTCATAAATGTTCATATATATTTTATATGTTTACAATGACTTATTATTTTGTTTATATATTTTTTTATTATTGTGAAAACATTTACGATCTTTTTAAAAATATGTATATTTTTTACATGTGCAATTGTTGTTTACTCAATATATCCAAAACTTTAAGAAAAAAAAAGAATTTTAATTGGTCAATAAGTATGCATATATTAAAAGAAAAGTTCAGAATATTATACACCTTAAAAATTATTCACTTTAAAATTATGAATATTGTTCGTTTTAAAATTAAAATAAGAAATCATTATAAAAAAAAGAAGAAAATAATGTAGATGCAGAAAAATTGAAGTGATTATTAAGAACATGCTTTGTTATTTTCTTATTTTTATAATGAAATAATTTTTATTTTCTAAATGATCGACGTAGCTTGACTTGAATCTATGTTTTTGTTTGATTAATTAATATATTTTGATTTTTATATAGTTTATTTGTATTTTCCTGATTTGATTGCGTTCAAGTACTTGATCAACAATTGAATCGTTATATTATTGAGAATCTATCACCCGGGAGAGAGGATTTTGAATAGGATTGTAGGAATTTACATTATGGATGTTTATAAAGTTCGACAGGGCTATAACTCCATTGAAGTCATTAAAAGAACATCGTGCTATTTAAATTGTTTGATAATTAATCTTAATTGTTTTTCTCTCTTTGACTTTCAACTCTGGACTTGTTTCATATTCAGTTTGAGACATTTTCATTTCTGTGCACTTTTCATTATAAAATATCTCATTTCTTGGATTACTATAAAACAATAACAAAAGACATAATTTCGCTCGAATACTAACATAAAACACAAGAAAATATAAGTGCAAATATGCACTTATCAAAACGATAGATGGAATTGCTAATGCATTCAAGCAGTGTAGTCCTAGTTTTCTTCAAAACAAGCTTCATTGTCCATCGTCTTGGTTTGGTTTTTGATGAGTGAAGATATATCTGCAAATTTTAGAGTATTGTGAACTTTTTCAAGAATGAGTATTGTGATTGTTCTTGTTACATCGTAAATTTTACAATAGCACTTGGTAGATATTTAAAGTGTTTGGATGGTGAGTTACAATTATTTAGTTGTCACATCTCTGTTCTGCGTTGCTAATTACGGGATGCAATTATCAAAATAATAAGAGATACACTATTGTTTATCGTGCGCTTTCACCATCCGGCTAAGACCGAAGGCTCGAATAACTAGTTGGATTAATGACATTACTACAAAATACAACAGTACATATACATAATTAGAGCCAATAAAATAATGCAATTATAAAGACACAAAATGATACGATTAATAATTTAATCAATTCACCAGATATGTTATATAATTTCAGTCGGTAAAATGAAATCAACGTAATATTTTGTCAAAACTTCTTTTTTAGCAAGCAAACAGTAGTATCTAGATCGCACAGAAGAGATTTTTCTCAAGACTCGAGATTAAAACGCCTAAGATTTGCGATGAGAGAGATAAATGCTCCAATTTTAGTATGAAAACCAATCTTTAACAAAGTATGTATTATGATGTAGCAAATGCAAAAGGTGTCCATCTGCTATTTATTCAATTGCAAATCTACACCATGCCACCTCAAGATACCAAATACAAAACAAGTAAAACGGTTCAACAAATGTCGCTCAGTTCCATAGAAAAGAGGAGACATACACGAGTCTTCCTCCAAAGATGCCAGCTGAGTATGAGACGTTTGGATAATGGCACTATGTCTAAGAGCTCGCCCCATAAACTCGAATCCTCTGTTCGATAGGAGCACGACAATATAGACATGTAGCTCTTCCTTTCTTCCCATAATTCTCGTTGCAGTTAGTGCAGATAACTTGGTGAGCGCAAGGCAGGAAAACGATGGAAACTTCATCCTTCATGCATATCATACAGTCCCTATCATGGCCAACCTCTTTTTCTGGAGAATCTTCTTCTAAAAGATCAAGCTCGCGCAGCAAAGTCGTAATGTTTCTTCCTTGTAGGTTTGTGTCATTGGATTTGGAGTCTTTCATCTTTGTATCATTAGATTGATGTTCAACCTCTTTGGATTGTGCAGAATCTTTGAGGCGAGTGAATTCTTGCTCCAGCCTTTGAAGGTCATCCTTATGACGTTGAAAGTCAATCTCTATCTTAACGCGCATAGATTCAAGCTTCCTTTTGTTATTAGCTTCGGACGCCTCTTTAAGACGTCGTTCTTCTTCTAGCTTAGCAAGAACTTGCTCTTTCTCCTTTTGCTCCTGCCTCCACTTTGCCTTTCAGATAGAAATTCAAAAACATGGTTATGTGTTGCGATGTTTAAGGCATATAAGTTTATCGACTTTGGAAGGGGCACCAAGCAATTTTAGTACTGAGTGTCATATAGAAAGAAAAATAAGGAGACAAATCAGATAAAATGCTGGATCTCATTTTACCATGTTGGATAGCAACTACTTTCCAATTAATATGATTCACAAGAGCTAGACGATGAGGAAAGAAATAAGCAAGCTATTCTAGTTAATGATTGGACACATAAATAAGGTTTACAGTAATGCGTCATAATTAAAAAAAAGTAGATCATAGTATTACACATGTATTATAAGAATGTCAAAAAGCTTCGTAATTCACAAAACATTGTCCAAAGTCCAGGCAGTTCAGATCTTCAAGCCTATATATTTTCATTACAAATCAATTGACATGGAATAGAGGTTTGGCAAAATACATATGAGAGGAACTTTGAAATCGTGGGTGAAGTCATATCAACTGATGAATTATATAGGTTGATGTCTTTTTTATACAGCCACAGCCCATGAAGGCAATGAGAAAAGGGTAGTGCATAAACCTGTGCTTAGCAATAAGGATGCTGTAATCATGATAGTTCAAGAAGAAAATTTACAGGAACAAAAAAAAACTTAAAATTTGCAGCAGTCCTCAAAATCAGACAATTAAATTTTATTGAGTAGTTTTTATCAAGGTATCATTAATGTGTTAACTCGCAACATTTGCAGAACTTTCAGGAACATTAAATGTGCATTTTTCGTACAATTGTTCAACAATTTACTCCTGCATATGTATCTAAATTAAATTCTAACACCAAAAAATAAGCACCAGATAGATTGGACTAAATTATAACGAAAAGGGAAATAGACTCTGTACCTGGATTAGACCATCCTTGTCACAAATATTACTCTCTAAAAAGTTGCTAGTTCCGGCAGACAAAAATTGAATAGCAAATTACAAGAGAAAATATCCATTACAAGAACATACTTTTGCAATATTAATTCCTCGTTATGGTTTTACCAGGCTATACCAAATTATGCAATAACTCGGACCTTTAATAGCAAGTAGTGCATGCTCGCAGATTGAGCATGCCGATGAGCATCACGGTCATGCCTGTCTGTCTACGAGGGAACTGCTTTTCATTCAAGACCCAGATTTTTAAGTAGGGAGTTAACACTAAAATCTTTCTCGCCACATACAGGAAAATCAGGTGATAATGACACTTGAGTCACCATCAACAAAGCTCATATATACACCAAAAAAGTAAGTATAATACAATAATTTCCAGCCATGCCCTGAAAGAATATCTGAAATCCTGTAGATAATCAATTTGAATTTTTCTCCACTACAACAAATTCATGTCAGTACAATCCATAGCTCAAGAAAAGTTGACATCACAGTTGACAAGATCTAGTGGAAGGAAAGTAGGAGTGCCATATAGAATGAAAAAAATGAATTCGTACTCGAGACCCTTGATAGCAATAACAAGCAGCAGCAAGATACGAAACCATAACCGTGCCCCCCACATGAAACAGTCAAAATATTATTTCGGGCCTGTCACGTGGCATCGTCATAGAATGTAGTATATACATATGAACATGGGAATACAAGCGAATTGATTTATAACGGTCAAATAACGTTTTCTAAACATGAAAAATGCCTGTTAGTATTTGAAAAGGTTGAAGTATCACATACCTCGGCATCCTTTGTGGCTACCTCGATGAGAGCCAACTCCTGCTGCAACTCTGATATCTTTCGTCTCTCTTCTGCAATATCCTCCTGCATTTTGGTTTTCTGTTTCTCCCAGGCCAAAACCTTCTTAAGAATTTTTTTCTCTCTTTTCGCAACTTCCAAACAGGTGGCAATTGATTCAGATGCACTTAATTTAGACGCCTCCATTTCTGCTTTAATTTCTGCATTCTCAGTCTCAAGCTTTCTAACAGCAGCATTTGCACGGTCCACTTGGCCACTTGCCTTTCTTAAAGCATTCTCTGTCTCAGACACTCTCTTCATGGTGGAGTCTTCAGGGGTTTGTTTCCCCCTTTTCAGTCGCTGGATCTCCTCTCTCTCCATTCTTAATGTCTTAAGTTCTGTCAAATCATGACTGAGCTTTCTTGCAGCTTGAACTGCCTTCTGCTGAGCCCATTCTTTACGTTCCTGCACTTGTTTCTCTAAGTCCTTTATCTGATGAATCAAACTCAGGATCATTTCATCTTTCTGATCCAACGGCAGTTGTTCTGTATTCTCATCAAGGTTTAAGTCCCGAAACTTATTCATCACGGAGTTTATCACATCTTGATTCTTTTCATATTGGGATTCCTCACTGTGCCCAGCAAGAACCTCATCTTTGCCAGGTTCATTCGACGAATCCGCAGAAGACAAAGAGCTAGGGCAAGCCTGTGACTGACTCGAGTTTGCCCTAAATCCTGCAGCAAACATCGCAACATTTCTCTTTAACAGATTCTTCATTGACGAGCTTAGATTAAACCTCTTAGGACACTGAATCTCCCTCTGTAATGTCATGTCTGATGCATTTGGAATAAACCCATTCGTTGGTATTTCAGACTTACCACAATTATCGAAGCCCCAGCCACTATGAAACCTACACAATGCTGGGGGAACCCCAACTGTTCCTCCGTTACCAACACCACTCTCAGAACTCCCAATACCATTAACCAATCCACTCTCACACCCATTCCCAGCAGACAATGGCGAGGCAGGAATTTCCATCATGCTGGCACGGCCGACGTGGAGATCACTCATCAGCAAACACCACATAGCGTCACCTTTAGTCAGATGAGGCCTAACTTGTTGCAACAAACACACCATTCCTGCAAGTGAATACTCCTCCATCTGTCTCAAGTTCAAAAAAGTTATGGCCTCGGGCTCCTCATCATTCTCCTCGTTACATCCATCATTACTCAAATAAGCTAAAGAATTAGACAAAATATTAGTCAAAACATCCATCCCACCATAACAATGCCCATTTTTCAAAATAGCCTTTAAAGCAACTTCCTCATCATAACCCAATCCCACGAGTTTATTAATAGCCTCATTGTACAAGACCTCCAAATTCTTGAGCAATACATCCTCTAACTGCTCCTCAGTGCAGTACCCCCACCCATGATCATCAAATCCTGAGCTCGAGTTGAAATTTGGGCTCGGGCTTTGGGCCAAAGCATTGAGGGCAGTTTGGTAATAACTGGGTTTAGCCTCAGATGTATTCACTGATTTCTCCACATCACCGTGTGCCATGGGATTAAGATGATCGGATTCGGGCCTGGCTGATCCCGTCCTCCGATTAGTCCGAAGATGTTTCTCTTTCACCGTACGGCCCATTTGAGAATCTCACCAACAATTCGGTCACCCTATAAGAACGTAAATCGAAAATCGAAAATCGAAATCGAAACAACTAATCGGCTATATACAAATACACAAACACCATATGTATGCAGAAAGAAAGAAACAGAGAAAGAGAGAAACTTACGGATCAAGTGATTATCCTGGTTTTAGGGTTTCGACAAAATTGTGAATAGCTGTGAATTTTGTGAATGTGGGCAATGAAGGGTATGGTATAGATTTGGCCTTGTTATATTTGGAGAGTGGGATTTTCATGCCAGACGGGATGTGGTCATTCAGAACAAGACCCGGGTCGGGTTGATCATCTTGAAAGAAGAACAAAATTGCAAATTTCTACCTTTAATACGTCCGAATTCGATCAAATGAATGATACATTGAATGCAAAATTCAGTTGGTCATAAGTTTAGATAGTATAAAAATGATATATCGGTTATCTAATATTACCAATTCTATGTTTTCGTTTATCCAATCCTCAAAATGTAAACTTTAAGAGTATCGTCGACTGAAATTTGCATTGCAACGTAAAATACAGCATGTCAGAGACTTAATAGAGACGATGTCAAACCCAAACTAGGTATGGAAATTGTAGCCTATATCATGTAAGACTTTTTGTCATTATTTATTTATTTTTGTGATCATGGAGAGTGTTGATTTTGTTACAACAAGACTCGAACTCGAATCAATCCAATTACGGGAAAGGGTGAGCATGACAGCTTTATGGTAGTTATAGAGCTACAAAGTGTTAGATTGGTAATTTTAATATTAGTAGTCTGTGTTTTTGTTTATCAACCTTCAAGATGCAAACTTAAAGAATATCAAAAAAATCTAAATTTGCATAAAAATATATATATATAGTAAAATCTCATTAAAGTAATACTACTGGGGCCATAAAATTTTATTAATTCAGAGAGGTTATTAATTTATCGAGTACTAAATTAATAATGTTGTGATCAATTTGGGACCAAAAAAAATTTATTCAGAGAGATTATTAATTTATCTAGTATCAATTGAAGGTTTTATTGTATATGTATATGTTATTTTACTCTCCTCGATTACATGTTTTCGTTCAATAGACCAATGCAAAATATATTATGTCATAGATTTGATTTTGGATAAAAAAGGTATATCAGTTATTTTACATAACTGATCCAATGACTTTTTTATTAGGCAATCGTTGATGATAATTGTTGTTTAGTTGGCTGAATTGATAAATAATAATTTAGCTTCAGAAAAAAAAAAAGAAGATAAAGAATAACTTTTATTTATTTATGTCAAATGACCATTTTACTCCTCTTAGTGAAATATTACCACATGTTCAAAAATATATATATACTAGTCCACTTCAATTTTATTATTATAAAATGATGTGATAATTGTAACATCCATTTTTTTATTTTGATTTTAGTTTTTTTTATTTAAATTATGAAATGATTATACAAGGACATGGTAATTAGACATTGCTCTGAGATGATCAGATCCACTAAAGTCCTCACGTATTATATATAGTATATAGATATATATATTATATTTTACACCAAATAATTAAAAATTCTATATTTTTTCTCATTCTTGATAAAAAATCCTAAAATTTTGTTCAAGATTTGTATATGGTGGCAAAACTTCAAGAAAATCGAGGTTCTTATCAAATAGACTCAGGAGTTTCTGGGTTGGGGACTTATTTAATATTTTGGTTGATTCATATTTTTTTCTATCCAAAGAAGAAAAAAATAGTACATTTCAAAATTCAATTTATGCGTTTTTCATTGTGACGATCATTGATAAAAATCCAAGAACAATACTTCCAGCGGCTCTAGGTGGAGGCTTGGAGCATGATTGACCGGACTCAAACTCGGAGACACGGGTCCGAGTCGGGTCTTCCAGGCATAGCCGCCGGCTACCCCTATTTCGAGAACAAAAGCTGATTCTTGTACTTGGCAATTAACGTCATCAATTCTTGAATGCTAATTAACATACGGAAGTGAACGTTGGGGAGTTGTCTTCTCTGTTATCATAGACCTCTGCACCGTAAGTGCTCCATTTTTAACATGTGGAAAGCTAGTTTATTGTGTGTTTTGGTAAAAAGTTACGGTTTTTAGTGGCTAATCTTGCTAAATTGCTTTTGGGAGTCGTGGGTTCTCCGTCGATGTTGTAATCTTAATCTTGGTTCTTAACTTCAGTGAGAAGTTCTTTGATGAAGTAAATTAAAAAAAATATGCATTTTTTTCTTGTTTTGATCGTAAAGAGTAATTTAATTTGTGTAGCTTATTACTTAGGAAGCAAGTGTTCTAATGGGAGGGTAATGATCTCTCCAGTATTCTGCAGTAAGATAAGTGGGTTAAAATAAAACACAAGGGTGATTCTAGTCTTCTAGTTCACAAATATTGAGATATATACCATGGGCTAATTACCAATCTTAAAGTGTGATTATGGGTTCTATGCATTTTTCATATGATTCTACCCAGTTCATGGTCAATGATAATTAATATATGATGCTTTTCTCCCCTATTTAGCAATGAATATTTAACGAAATTCATACGTCCATCTGTTATTTGTTATGTTCCCTTATGAATGAACCGGTTTGATTTAGTGGACGCCATAGTAGTCACTTATCTGCTCTCCCATGGGTTTTCTTAAAAGAAACCCTTTGTTTTCAAAAACTTAGATGAAATGCACTTGTATGGCTCGAATGGATTTAATATATTCCAAGTTGGATGAACAAATCTGTCTCATGAATGATAGCAGATGGAAGTGAAGACCAAAGTTTCTAGTGCTAAATATGCTGCTGATATAACTTCAATAAGAGAAGCACAAGAGCGCATTGGCCCATACGCACACAAAACTCCAGTCTTGTCCTCGGAGACTCTAAATTCTATTTCTGGAAGAAAGCTTTACTTTAAATGTGAATTGTTTCAGAAAGGGTAAGGATTCGGTTACCGATTTATTATCAAATACAGATTATAGTATAGTTCGTATCATTCTACATTCCAATTACTCACATGCTGACATTTTTAAGTTAATATTTTGTTCTCTCCTTGTCACACTAGTGGAGCTTTTAAATTCCGAGGTGCATGCAATGCTGTATTTTCACTTACAGACGATGAAGCAGCTAAAGGGGTTGTAACACATAGCAGGTTAATTCTAAGTTAGCTAAAAATTATCATTTAATTCCTCTATATACTGATCCTAAATGCTGAACTGTCCAAAAATAGCGGTAATCATGCTGCAGCACTTTCTTTGGCTGCAAAACTACGAGGAATATCTGCACATATAGTCATTCCACAAAACGCTCCAAGATGTAAAGTTGAGAATGTGATGCGTTATGGTGGTCAGATTGTTTGGAGTGAGGTATCTGTTACATCTCGGGAGAATGTTGCCTCCAAGGTTATGCAAGATACCGGGGCTGTTCTCATTCATCCATATAATGACGGACGCATCATGAGGTAGATATCCTGGAATATTATGTCTTTTTGTTCAATAAAAAATGAATAGTTTTCGTATGCAACATAGATTTGTCCTTTGTTGTGCACCAAGTTTTGTGCCATAATTTTCAGTGCCACTTATCTATTACCAACCCAAATGATTGTCGATGAACAACTTGCAGTCTTTGTAGAAACAACATTGATGATTGTCTGCAACAAATGTTTTAAGATTTGTTAGTTTCTCCTTTTTCACATTCAAAATTATTGTTTAGTTATGAGCAAACATTATTTAGATCAAGTGATTAGTTGGTCATGGTTTTCCATTTACATGAATCGAGTTTATAATTGTTGCTACACCCAAGGAAAGATCCACTCTCCGGGGCTAGCCCAAATTATGATTAATCCCCCCATTCTCAGTGAAAGTTTTTTGAACTTTGGCTACCCCTTCAAGATCTACATTTCCTTGATATCGTCTCCCTTTTCTGCATTTTTCGTCCATATTAAGCATTTTGTATCTTGAAAAGCTCGAGCTCTGAAGTTACATATTTAATTGCATTCAGCTTTCCAGCCAAATGCAACGTTTTTTCCAATTCAATGTAGGTCATTATCAAACTCTTCCAACCAAAAGAAAAATATTTAGAAAGATGCCTGTCTTATCCAGGATCTGGCCTAGCAACATAGGAAATAAATGAGATGTTAAAAGCATCCACAAAAACACGTACTTATACATAATGGCACGACTTGCTTTCAGTGGACAGGGAACTTTATCTCTGGAGTTCTTGGAACAAGTCCCTCAACTTGACACTATAATAGTTCCAGTTAGTGGTACGTTAACTCTCTCCACGATCCGTTCCTACCGAATGTTACATGGTCTTTTAAAAGCATATGCATTTCTGCCTTCAATTGTAGGAGGTGGTTTGATTTCAGGGGTGGCAATAGCTGCCAAGTCCATTAATCCTGCGATACGGATATTGGCTGCTGAACCGAGGGGAGCAGATGATGCTGCTCGATCCAAAGAAGCTGGTAGGATTGTAAAGTTACCCGAGACCAGGACCATAGCTGATGGCCTTCGAGCTTTTCTTGGAGATCTTACATGGTATAGTAGCTAAAGTTAATATAGAAAATACTGTTGGCTACTTCCCAATTGCTAGACTTTTGGGAAAAGTGATATCTAATGTGGAAGTAGAATCAGAAGTCAGTCTTACAGAATCTACTTCATGATCTCATTAGATTTGAACAACTCCGTGTATGTATTTCATATAAAATTCAGGCGTATATTCTCTGCTTTACGGCGTAGTACTGAGAGGATATAAACGTATTAGAATTCGAACTTTTGAAGAAAGTGATTTATAGCAGTTATATCAATCATGCCTTAAAAGCTGAAAAATCTAATGACTCGTGTTTTTCAATTAATCAGGCCTGTTATTCGAGATTTGGTGGATGACATCATCATCGTCGATGATAAAGAGATAATAGAAGCAATGACACTTTGTTACGAAATTTTGAAGGTCACGGTGGAGCCGAGCGGAGCCATTGTCTTGGCAGCTGTTCTGTCTCACAATTTCAAGAACGATCCTAAATGGAGAGACTGCAGGACTATAGGCCTTGTACTCTCAGGAGGCAACGTTGATTTAGATGTGCTCTGGAAAGCCTTCAGTTGAGGAGTATGTTTCATTTGTGTCCAGAAATTTTTAAGATCTCAGACTATTTGTGTACTTTTTTAAAAACAAGATTAACTTTATACATCTTTGCCTTTCTTAATATCCCTAATATTTTTGTATTAGCTAATTCACAAAATACCAAGTAAATGATAGAAAATTAAATTTTGCATCTGTCCTTTTAACTATGGTGGTGGTGTGAAAGATTTTCTAAGAAATATGAAATTTGAGGATTGGTCCTGACATGTTATTGGGAAATTAATATTTGGATAATAATCATGAGATTTAAATTGAAATTTAGGTTGTAAATTTAAAACTTCGAATTTTTTTTAAAACCAACATTCAATGGGAACAATAATTAAACTTTCTAAGGGGATTTTGTACTAATTTCAAAATCATAGGAAGGTTAAAATGTTTATTTTCAAATCACATGGGAGTAATCTGTCTATTTTCAAAACCACGGAGAGATAAAATGCATATTTTCAAACCACATTGAGGTAATTTGTTTATTTTCAGAACTATAATGAGTAATTTGTCATTAACCCAAAAGAAAAACAAAAGATAGAGTTGCTATTTAAATCATTTTTGTTGTCCTAGAACCACGTGGTGCTACCTAAAAAAACAAATCCTAACTTTTGACCAAATCCTAGGGCCACACAAGCGTCATACATATATCTACGACATTCTAACAATGTTTGCATTTTGAGCAAAATAAACATTGATATAGGTTAAGAATAAAAGGGTTTCAACTCAAAACCAATTGACAATTAGTTGAGTCAGCTCATTTATCTTATAAAGAGCTAGCATGATTTCTAAACTCTCAATGTTGGACAATTCTCAACACGCTCCCTCACGTGTGATATTATACAAGTCAAACACATGAACTGATACGCTGGTGATTGTGAGCATATGCGAAGTAACCAATTGCATGGGAAACCTGACTCTGATACCATGTTAAAAATATATGGGGTCCCGTCTTAAAACCAATTGACAATGAGTGGAGTGCACATTTAACTTATAAAGAGCTAGCATGGTTTATAAATTCTCAATTTGAGACAATTCTCAACAATATAAAACACAATATTTACTCGTTTCAATACATAATCCCAAACAAATTACATTACATAAAAGAAAGAAAGATGTACTTAGGCATATATGTAACTGATGAGTGATCATTATACTTGTAAACAACTGGGAAAAAGAAGACTATGAACAAAGAAACCATAGTTTAGCAATTTACAAAATATTATACTGCAAAATGTGCACACAGACCACAGCTGTGCGCCAGTTATGGGCTCTTCCTTGCATTCTTAAGGTTGCGTAATTTCATAACAAGCTGTTGTCTTTCACCTTCTACCTCTGCAAACTTTAGGCTTATTTCTGAATATCGGCCCTGCATTTCCTTCAACTCTTCTTCCCTGAGTTTGTTCTTCTCCTTCAGTAACGCCATTTCATTTATTTTTTCATCAAAATCTCCCGTGGTACCCGTGGAATCCTTCAGCACCGCCTCAGACAAATTTGGATCTTTGCTGCAATGGCAAATGCATTGAAGGTCAACCCATTTTCTAGCTTATTACTGAGCTCTGCCGAGTAAATGCTTTTATTTAAAGTTTTGAACTCGCAAGTGTGTAATTTATACACGAGCCAATCGAACAAATTGATTCTGGCTCGAAGTCAGCGAAAGGAGATTTTGAAAATGTTCAAGCTAGGGTCAAGATCGCTAACTACAATACAAATTTATATATTATCTTAGCTAGCTCGAATCAGATTTGCTGAAGTAATACCCGTTAATGGATGACATTGCAGAATCGTTAATGTGGGACGTATTTAACATGTTGCTCCAGTTTTCATCACTTTTTGTCGATTCCAGGTTTGATGAACAATTTCGAGCCCCATTTTCCCCGAGTGCGACCACCTGCTTCCCAGTAGACACGGCATTTTCCAGAAGAAGAGCACTGCTTTGGTTGAGCACTCCCACTCTCTCTTCCAAATCCTCAATCTCGTTTTGAAGATCCTTTTCCCTCTCTAAAAACGAATTACTCAATGTTTCTAGAGCGGTTTCTTTCAACACAATTAGGCCCTTTCACGATAGAAATGGAATTAGGACATGAATTCTAAAATAGCTTTGAAACATATTAAAGATGGTGTACTCCGCACTGTGCAGTAATATAAATTTAAACAGGGCAAGGTTTACCTCGAGCAACTTTATTCGCTCTTTAAGATTTGCAACGCCTTGGTTTCCATGAGGAAGAGGTGCGGATTTCTTTCCTCTATCATTGATATCCTTCGAACTTTCCTCCATGCTCTCGAATGCATCTTCCCTCTTCTTTAGATCACTTTTTAGTTGCAGCACTTGCTCTTTCAATTTCTCTTTTTTAAACTTATCCTCAGATAAAATATTTGCTAACTCGTTATACTGACACTGAAGAGTGTCGAGCTCTGACTGCAAATTTGCAGCTGTCAATTCTTTTTTATCCAAAAGACATCTCATTTCGTTTAGTTCCTTTCGCGACTCTTCGTCGTTCTTTACCAAAGTTACAGACATTTCCAGTTCAGCTCTTTCATTATTCCCTCGCTCCGTTAGGGACTCCATTTCATTAGTTGATTTTCTCTTTTGTTCCAACTCCTCTTTTATTGTTAAAATTTCTTCTGAGAGGAGCCTCTCAGTTTCTTTAGCTTGAGTTTTCTGTTGTTCCATTAATGTCATGTTGCTTGAAAGTTGATGCAATCTTGCCTCGTAATGATCCTTTATAGATTGGTGTTCTTCAGAAGCATTCTCGAGCATTTCTTCAAGACGTGTTTTTTCCAAATGAAGCTCGTTTGCTTCAGCCAGAGATTTGATGGCCAGTTTCTCATTGGCTTCAAATGTAGAGGCCATTTGCACAGAAAGCCTTCTAAATTCTTCCTGAAGTCGCTCTGCGGTGTTTGCATTTTGCCACCGTGTTTTTCTCAATGTTTCCTCAGCTCTTATTGCTCTTTGTTCTTGCTCAACTTTGACACACATAAGAGCTTCAAGATCAGCTTCAAATCCTCGTGCTTGCTTTTCAAGCTCCTCCTCGAAGCACTTGGCATGAGCTTCTAGTTCACTTATCGTGACCAATGAATCGGTAAATTCTTTAGATCTTATTTTCAGTTCATTCTCCAATTTTTCAATCTGGGATTCAAGTTCATGTGCGGTAGCATAAGAGGATGAACATTCATACTGAATTTTGAGTTGTTCTTGAATCTGGCTCTGCTCTAGCCTATATGACATTTCATGATTTTCCTGTTTCAAAATCTCATAATCAAGGGCAAGCTGCTCCATCTGCAACTCTAATTCATCTTTGTCCCTCCTAAAGATTTCTACTTCTCCACGTAAATCCACCATCTGCTGTTCAAGAAGATATGCTTCCTTCGACCCACTGTGGTCATTCACGAGCTCCTCTAGTGCCTTCTGTTCCTCATCATCCGTTTCAACCATAGAGTCAACCTCGCAGAACCTTTTATTGGTGTCAGTTAATGCCAACGATCTGTTGGAGAGGCTAGATATTTCTTGATTTTTCTTTTCCAAAATCTCATCCAGATCTTGCACAGCAAGAATTAACTCGGCATTAGATTCTTGTGTCTTCTGAAGTTGAATTCTAAGGTTGACATTGAGTTCTTTCGCATGATTTAGCTCTTGCCTGAGCTCTTTAACAAGTGTCCGAGAATCTTCTCCCTTGAAATTCAAATGGCCTCGTCTCTGCAAAGCTTCAAGCCTTTCACATTCTTCCTTCAGAGCACTATTCTCCTCTTTCAAGAAAACAATCTCCCGCGAGAGGTCCTGCCCTCGTTTACTCTCTTTCAGTATCTGTTTCCGAAGAGTCTGCAATTCTAACTCAGACATCTCAGCTTGTCTGGATAGAGCAGCAACCTCGGATTTAAGATTCTCGATCACATCTGATGATGATTCAGAATGATGACGTACAGAGGTCACTCGTGGAGTACTGGAAGAGTCGTCTGTACTTGCTTCAAGGGCTGAATTTCCAATCCAGTCCCATTGAGATCTATGATGCTCTTCGTAAATACTTTTCATTCCATCAGATTTAGCTCCTTGAGACCTTGATGACACAGATTCACCATTCCCGCAATGAATAATACGATTTTCTATCTGGGTTTCCCAAGGCGTGCCAATTCCCGAGCTGCTTTCAGAACTCGATAGCGTAACATCAGATTCGCTAGATGCTCGACGGTTCCTGTTTGGTTCAGAAATTTGAGTATTATCTCGGTTAAACCGTGCGTCCTGTTCAAAAGTGAAGAAGTTTTAGAAGTATTCACTCACTTTCAGTATATCACACAGCATTTAGACTCCCTTACGTCTGACAGGAGTGACAGGTGAACATAGTAAACAAGAAAGAGTCGTTAGCTCAAGAACAGGGGATTACCTCTACCTCAAACGAATTGTCTTTTGTGGTTTCTATGTCGTTATTGACAAATTGTGCCCTCAAGCTGTGGTCTTTGGAATTTGTTTTTGTATTCTCGCTTTCTTCAAGATCTCTGTAAAGGGTGAACAAGTTAAATCAATCGTCTTGATCTAGGCATCTGACATACAATGGTACATAAAGACGCAATTGGTTCTTAGTGGAACCTTTGATCAATAGACTCCTGCAACCTCTGAATCGACACCTGTGAAGACACATTAAATTCAAATGATAACCTTTCCAAAATACAATGTGAAAAGTATTCAGGAAACCATCGATCACATGATACTCTTCATCGTCGCTTTGAAGGAAGGAACATTTCCATGCATAATACGAACTAAAAAGTAGACAAAATTTAGTAAACTAAACACGCAAAATATTACTATTTTTAGGTAGCTACTGCTCTACCGGCCAATCGTTTGTTCCTCGCATAGATCGGATGAGAGACTTACGTGCAATATGGCTTCCGATTGCGATTTCTCTAGGGGAAGTGACACCAATGTGACCTTATTAGCCTCGGCATAACTTGAAAAATCAATGGAAGCTTCTCCAATAAGTCCAGCCTTGGATTGCCCCTATAGCACACCAAGAAAAGAACTACTCATACAAACAATTCACTTGGCAGTAAAGTAAAGCTAAACTTCAGATGGAGTCTCTTACTGTCCCGACAACAAAATAGTATTTCCTCTCATGAATCTTCCCTGATTTTGGCTCCCGATTAAACTTCACAGATTCATACACAGGATTCTCCCATAAACACCTCCCATCGCGAACTACAGCCTTATCGGATTTCACTGCCGGCTTTCCAGTATCAGCAGGAATAAGAGATACCATCAACGCATCCCCTACCACCTGTGTCAACTAAAGATTCAATATGTTAATCATATAGATCACTATTAGGAACAAGATTTTCTTGAAAAATTGAGTAATGTTTAATTATATTCCAAGAAAATGCTGCAAAGAAGTTCAATAACAACAATGCAAACATGATGCCTCAATCTTTCCCATTTCTCTTCTCCTTTTTACCCAAAAAAAGTTTAATAAGACTGAAATACAGACCAATGCATCGAAACAGACCAATGCTTATACCGCAATAATTCAATCTTGAAATTGGTTTCTTCCCCAAAGCAAGAAAAAATATTTCATACGAAACTCAAATAAACATTATACCTGAGCTGCATGAAAATGCAACTTGAAAACAGCTTTGACTTTGTTCTTGTCGCTCCTCCATCGCGCCGACTTGAACATTTTTGCTAATTTACCTTCATTCACACATTATCTCTTCCTACTCCAACCTAGAACCAGCCGGAGCTCAGCTTATAATCTCACCGGAGCTCCGGCGTGTAGTCCCAGAAAACCACTTTTCAGTTCAAAATACAGCAATGCACCCAAATTACATGTGCCCACTTCAAGTTTCAACCTGAGAAAAGAGTAAAACTGATAAAATGCTGAATCACATAGGAATGTTCAAACGGGAGCGGAGCCGAGTGGGTTCAGTGAATCAATGCTGTGCAAAACCCAGTGGACTACGGGAAAATTGATATTGACAATGAAAACCCAGAAGCTAAAATTAAGATTGAATTGATAGACATGGCCAGGCAGATCTAAAAAAGAGATTTTTCCTGTTAGTTTGCTGGTTCTTTGGAAGCCTGTACCGTAGCCATAACTCAATGCGTTGTGCTCTCTTTCCTCTCTCTCTGTCTCTATATACATAAAACGTGCACCAAGTTGTTTAATACTCTAATATACTCCTTCAAGAGAGTAAACTGTGAGATGATGTGTAATTATTATATATTATTATTTTTCATTATAATTTTAGATAATTTTTTACTATTTTACTGTGAGAAATTTCTCTTAGCATCTTCAGTATCTTCCTGTTAATTTGATTTGTTCCATTAAAAAAAAAAGGTATTGTGATAATAACTAAAAATATTATGTATTGTTATAACTAAGCATTAGAATATTTTATTTTTCATCTAACATTATGATTTATTTTCATATTTTAAAATTAATTTTAGTATAATATTAACACTATTCATAATAAGAATTTGCTGTATTTATATAAAAAAAAATTGACTTCTTATGCATATTTACGTGGGTGCTCTGTTATTGCAAATAATTTACAGTAAATCTGTAATATTGAAAATGTGCTTTTACATATATTTGTTAATAGTAGTTAATAATAATACATTGTAAATTTATGTTGGTCTGCATATTCTGTTAAAGAAATACATGAGATTTCAACTCAAAACCAATTGACAATGAATATAATAGTTCATATAGCTTGTAAAGAGCTAGCATAGTTTATAACTCTCAATGTGGATCCAGGTTAGAACCGTACCCGTGTTAAGAGCCTAAAACGAGTCCATAAGTGGGGCGGATCTCGAGTTTGGCTAAACCAGTCCTGAAACTGCCCCACTGTACATACTTTATTTTTTTTAAATCTAATATTGAATATATATTTTACTTATTTGACTGAATAATAATGTACCATCACTTAATTTGTATCAAATTTATGTGTTCATGTTAAAGAAGTTGTATATTTTAAATAGAATGAGAGCAAATTAATAAAGATCTGGTAACTTAAATTTTACAAGGCTTATTATAAATATTTACTAGAGGAAAAATATGATATTTAAACAATAAATTAATTTTTTTGTGTTTTAAAATTGATTTTTAACTAATAATTTTTTTTTATTTAAAAAAGACGGGTTCAGAAGGAAAAGGTTCCCAAATTTGGTCAAACCGTCTCTGGGTCACCCGTTGCCATCCCTACTACAAATGGCAAAGTTTTCTATCCACCGACAATATTGCCTCCTCATCCACGTTTGGAATCTCCGACAATAATGCTGATGAGGTTACGTAATTAATGTACTAAAATTGGGTGATTAGTTTATGTTACGAAAATGATCTTTCAACTTTGAAAATGCCTCTCTCCCCAATTATTTTAACTTTACAAAACAATATTATGTTTCGTAGAATTATTGATTAAAAATATATGTGGTGGATGTAATTGACTTCATTGTATTTATAATTTTTTTTAAAAGTTACATTTTAGTAAATTAATAAACCTATTTATACAATAGGATTCGATATCATGTTTTGACATTGTTTGATAATTCAAGATTCTGTAGTTGGACAAAGCAATTTGATATTTAAATACAATTCAATATCCATATAAATATTTGATTTATTTTTTTAGTAAAAAATTAGAGTGCAGCGAAATGAATATTAAGAAATATGAAATAATTTTTATTATTAATGTAGTCACCCGGTGTATTTATATTCACTCATCCAAAATTAAATAGGAGCATTAAATTGAGGGCCAATGTTGTACATGCGTTATTATATGTTATAACGATTTACTTCTTGGCTACCATATGAGACACTATCTATGAGATAGGTAATAAGTCATATTTATTATTACATTAAGCAACCTATAAAAAAATAGACATCGATAAATCTGGATCATTGATCCAATTTTTTGGGTAGTGCCCTATAAAATAGTCAAGAATAATTCGTCATAACGAATAATAATAATAGGAAAATTTGTGGTGAATCAGTGTCTTTGGCGGGAGAGAGTGCATGTATAACAGAATCGCGGGTGCCCGTATAATGGAATACCTAACGTTTGGTATTGGTTGTTGGCATCAATTATATATATATAAAAATATAATTGTGTTGGAATAATATCTATATATATATAGAAATCATAACTTTTCAGTATCTTGGTGAATTGTGATATTCTATACATCACTTCCTCTCTATTATTTCTTAAAGAAACGTAGGTGGGTCGTGCTAGGGAAAAAGAAAAAGAAAAAATACAGAATCATGCACCAGAGTGCGAAACTATCTGGGATCCGTCGACACGTGTTTCTTACGATCGAATGGTGAAAATTGGACCTGGTTTTACCTCTATTTTGATATCTATATTATATTAAATGTGTGAGCACCTTAAAATAACCATTTTGGTATGAAATTTCAAAAATATCATCTATTTGCTTTAGTAATAACACGAAACTATCTAGCTACGAAACTATCTAAGTATCTTATTATTATATTGATTATTAAATATATTTCACCCCATTTAATATAAAATTACATCATATCTCCATTTTATCTTCTTCTTCTTCTTTTCCTTTCTTGATTAACTTTAAAGAGCATCATGGGTTGATCGTGAAGAGGTTCTTAATTGATGTTTGTGTAGCCATTTCACGTGAACTAATTCAAAGGACAGGCTTTGCACTCATATTTTAATATATTATTCAGAAGTCTCCAACTTTGAATATGTGGTGAGTAGCAGATTTATTTATTATATAATTTAATTTTGTTAATGTAATATCAATTTCTACTTCGCCCCTCCAAAATTTTAGTTTGCTCTCGAAAATTACATTTTGTCCCTCCAAAACTTATATTTTTCCCCAATTTTTTTTGTCATATATATTTTTTTATCTCCTTCGTAAAAATTCTAAATTCGTCTCTCATAGCTAAAACTATGCAAAAAATACAATTATTAGTTTATAGATCAAACTTGAAAGTTTGGTGAGTGGGTATAAATGATGAAATGCATCATTATATACGCATTATTGCATCATAATAACTCTAATGTTTAGTGTGTTGGTAATGTTTTCTTCCATCTCAATAACTACATACCCACTTACAATACATATACACACACACACATATTAAAGGAGAAAAGTCTAAACTTTAAAGCATGTACAACAGATAGTTAGGTTGCATCCCTTAGTAACGTATTTTTGACATTCTTTTTTTCAACTTTTGTTTACACTTAGGCTATGGAATATAATATTGTTACTAGCACTCGCATGTTGGTATCAAATGCTAATTAAATTTGGTCGTGACCAATGACGGATCCAGGATTCGAATCCGTCTTGGGCTGATAAGTTCCTAAACGAGCCTTTTCTTCTTACTTCCTCTCACATATCCTCGACAAGGCTAGTGCGTGGGTACGAGACAGGGCTGCAACTCCTTGCGTTCCAAGATTTGTCCGAAAAAATCCAAAATTTGTGTTTGTAGAGGGACGGAAACAATGACTGGACATAGGTGACGGGCTACATTGATCCGCCATTGGTCATAACACATCACGTAAGATTTGGACATTGAATGTAAATGATATTCGGAGGGATAAATATCTACATTAAGTTTCGGACTATCTTTTTGCCTAAATCAGTAATATAGGAGTTTCCAGACATTGATATATTGTCTGGCGCCCACCCCCTCTTCACCCACCACACACACCCACCCGCACCCCGTGGCCCCAACTCTCATTGAACAGTAACAACTCTAACAAACGACGTGGGCTTGCCTTGAAAAAAGGGGCAACACCCTTGTGCCCCTATGTTATAATGAATTACATTACCTGAACCAAATGCCACGTGGTCGGACCACTTTTTGTTGCCTTTTCTAATGCTCCCAAAAAATATTCATGCTTAAGTCTAGTTTGTATCCAACCTTTAGTTCAACAAGGTTCAAGAAAATGTGGGGAATCAAATCCAGTTTCTCATACAAGGCAAGATAGTACTTTATTGCACATACATAATTGTTTTATAACTACAATCTTGATGATCATGGGTTTGAGTCACGGGATTTGGGAAGCCAAATTTGCTCAACCTTTTCATGTAAAAAAAAATCGAAGTTTCTTCTCATAGGATAATTGATTTTAGTGAATTCGGAGAATGTTAACATACATTGTAGATCTAATAAACATGAGATTTGTGGATACCCCTTTCAATCATGTGTGGACTCGCAACTTATATAAATACAAAAAACTGTAAAGAAAAAAATGTAATTTTTCCTTGGTGTCACTACTCGAGATCCAAACAGAACCTAAGGAAAGGGTATTTGGGATTTTGACCAAGATATAAGTAGGCCCCTACCAAATATTCTTCAAAATTGGGAGCTCATTTTCACATTATAGTTTTTTTCCCCTTTCTTTTCCTTTTTTTTGTTTTTTGTTTTTTTGTTTGTATCTTCGTAGATAAAAATGATACTAACCTTAGAGGTGTCAAACAAACTGCCTGTTTACACGAAAAGGGTGGCCAGACAAGGCCCACTTCGAATTTTTATAAATTTTTTTGAATGTGCCGATCGATCGGTAAAGCCAAACATTTCAATTTATTGGTTCGAATGTTACAGATCAATCGTTATGACGATGTTTTCTAAAACCGAAACTAACATACAATATATTTTTTAAATAAATTTTCAAAAAAATTATATTCTCAAAACAAACCTCATAAAATACCAATTTTATGACCGAATATACCCTTAAATTTGTGATGTTTTCCCGTTTCACCAATAAAATTTAAGCCTTGTTGTAACTTGTATGTATAAATTGATGTGGTCTCATTGAGTAATTCGGAACCCTGAGATACATCGTCCTGTTTACACACACGCAAAGTGTAAAGACTCGGATTTTAGTTAAGGGGTAACTAAAACTTGACTAAGAGAGTTTGAAATTTCCTAAACTCTAGCCAAGAGTTTCAATAGCATCAAGGAGTCCATAACCATCACAAACTCTCCCTTAATCCATCGATTTGCAGCATCTTGGATCAATTAAAAATCTGCTCTATATCATCACTTATCTGCACAGATTTGGCCCCAAGATTTCGATAAATCCCACCTCTTAAACTCCACCCGAGATGCAACTATTTGGATCGACACAAACCTACCAAATCCTACACAAAAGAGTCCAACATAAAACTCTTCCAAGTCTTAGAAAGACTCCCCCCGAAACTCAGCTAGCAAGATCGAAACAAATCTGCCATCCACCTCAGATTTCAGAATCGGATCCCTTCAATTTCGAGTTAGAGTCCAACTCAAACTCCTAAAGTTGGTCCAACCATCACCTATAAATATAAGTGACAATCTTGAGAAATTTACATCACAATTCCCCTTCCTTCTCAGCCTCCACAAAGCAGAAACCGTTGCACGATTTTTCCAGAACCTTGGCCACAGAATCTGTTCGAGTTTTACAGCCCCTATCACTGTCCGTTTTTCAGAAATTGTCATCAAAATCCTTCTAATAATTCCAGCAAGTTCGAGAACTGAAACCGAGCAATCCTTGGTCAATCTTCAGCAACCTATTCACATCAAACCAGCAAATTCCAGTAGCTAAATCCCTTCGAGAATCAGCACCAAAAGCCGAGGCTTTCATCGAAAATTTCCAGCATCTGTTTCGAGAATCTGGGTGCTGTCAAGCCTTCGAAAAATCAGTCCAAAGCCAGTATAATTCTGTCCAAAAAGCCACGGCAACAAGTCTGGAAATTCATTAGTATTCTGAAATAATTCATCATCCTTAAGCCTTCGAAAATCAGCACCTATTCCATCGTTTGTTCCAGCTATATTCTGTCCGAGTGTTCTGGTTCTGGTGGAGTTTTTGACAGAAACGTTGGCTCGTTTTAATCCCAACTTTGGAGCTTCGAGATTAACAGAAACCTTGCCCATAAGTCTCTCTGTTTTGTGAGTGGAAATTGGAGCATAAACCATCGAGAAACCATAGGATTCTGTCCAGTTTTCCAGCAACTAAAGCCTCGAGTTGTTCCAGAAATTGGTTCAAGTTTTGGACGTGCTTCTCGTGTTGTTCATAAGCCAAGGAGATAAGAATTCAAGTGTGTCATACCTTTGATCAATCAAGCACGATACCAAGCACTGTAAGTTGGCTTTTGTTAAGTATTCGTTTCGTTTTCAAAATTACTATGTATGATTTTAAATTCCCAATCGATATGTATTATGTTGAAATTATGAAAGTATATTTTGTAAGCACGTTAAACTCGAAATCTAATTGGATTTGGATCCCCATGACCTTGATGCGGTGGGGTGTAACCGCTAAAAGAACCTTATACGGTGGTAATCCGTTGTTTCTGGATTGTCCAGACCCTTTATTCGTGGGTTAGCCGATGTTATGACCTCATCTCTAGGAGGGATAAGTCTAGAGACTGATATCAGTACCAAGAAGAGAGTAGAATGCTTTACTGTGCTTAAGTATATGAAAATTATGAAACGATATGTTATGTCATGGCTCGTAAGGGCAAATCAAGTATGTTAAGATACATTCATATCGGTTTATGCAAGTTTTATGATCCAAGTTTATGAAAATTATGTATATGTATGATATCGATTGTCCCCCACTTGCTGAGTGTTTACCAAAGCACTCAACCCCTTACTCTACATCCCCAGATAAAGCCGAAGAAGAATTAGAGCAAAAAGAAGAGCACCAATTTTGGGGTTGGTGAAATCAAGTCCGCTGCGTAGATCAAGATCTTTTACGTTTTAAAGTTTTCCAGTTTTAAGACAATTTTAATTATTCAGTTGTTAAGTTTTTAATTCTGTATTTCTTTATTCATTGTAAAGACAATGGTTTTTATTTTTATGGAAAAAGACTGGATTTTCAGTTGTTATGATATTACGAGGCTTATTGGTTTCCTAGTTGTAATGGAAATCAATGGCGGTGTTATTGACCCCGGTCTCGGGGCGTGACATTTTAGTGGTATCAGAGCTAGCCAGGTTCCATAATCCCGCTGGGAAAAGAATTCTAGTTGATAAAAATACTAGAAGAGAAATCCCGGTTAAAATAGACCAACTGGTGAGATAAATACAGTTGGGGAAAAATATCGATTCACGATAATTACGATAATCAGAAGTCCAATCTGATTGATCACGCGAATATGAATTTTTCGACTTTTAAAATTTTTTAGTTTCTGTTTTTTTTAATTATTTCGAAAAAAAAAATAGAATTTTAAAAGAATTTCGGAAATTCGAAAAATCAGAAAATTCGAAACCCTAGCTAAACCGTCGCCGCCGCCTGCCGCCACGATAGCCGTCGACGTGTATACCAATCGACCCGCCTCTTCCAGTCGACCCTACTGTCCAAGTTTCGGATCGATCGGATTCCGTTTGCTCTGTCAATTTCTCGTTCGAAGCTCAAGAACCCTAATTCCCAATTTCTGTTCGATTCTCGATTTCTCGAGCATCGCACGATCGTTTTTGAAATTAAAAATTTTCGTGAGATCTTCCAAGCAATTCGATCGATAGCCCTCTGTCAATTTCAGATTTCAAGCTTCGATTAGGGATTAATTCGAAACCCCTATTATTCGAATTAAGAACCCTAATTTTCGAATTTTAAAAAAAAAAAAACTTTTTTTTTCCAGATTGCAAAAATCGAAGATTTATGCTCTTATTTTTTATCCTTGTTTTAAAATAATTTTTGTCAAGTATTTCATTTGACTAAATTAGTTCCGTAATTGGGTTTATGTGATGACACCCGAGCTCAGACAGCCCAGATCCTTAGCCTGGAACAAGAAGTTGAAAAGCTAATTCGGAATTACTTGAGGTAGTAGACCACCTGCAGGGCGATGTTCATAGACTCGGCTACTATCACCATCAAGCCGACGAGCAGAGTAAGGAAGCTAGCAAAGAAGTTGCTCGACTAGATGAACTCCATCGGACTGCTGCCGAGAAATGCGTAGTGCAAAGGCAACAGCTGGAACAAATGGCGGAGCGAGTTCTCTCACTTCAAGCTTCGAACCATCGCTTGGCAATAAGAAGCAATGGATACTGGAATATCATCACTCACCTCCAGAACGTCAATAGTGATCTAAGGGAAGCCAATGATCACATGCGAGACATCCTGGACGTGGTAGACTCGGATGAAGACCCAGATGAAGAACCAATGGAGGAAGATATCGTAGAGGAGCTAGGAAGTGGAGATGTTATAGATCCGTAGTTTCTAGAAAGCTTTGTTTAGGAGTTTTGTTTTTAAGAATTATTTTGATGTTCAGCATTTCCTTTCCGTTTTGTTTTGATAAACATTTTCAATGATTAATAAAATCGTCATTTCTGTTTATCATGTCTTCTTTATCTTTCCGCTATCGTTATATTCTCTGCGCAAAGATTTTAGATCTTTATGTATTGTAGGAAATGGCCGGACGTCCTACTCGCAGCAATCGTAATCCCAACTATGCTGTTCCTCCCAACTCTAATGAGGAGAGAACTAATGGAAATCAGAATCCTCCACCTGCACCGCCACAACCCCCGAGGGTGGGGCTGAGTCGTGAGGACTTGGCAGCAATAGCCACCATTGTGGCCACAACACTTCAAGGTTTGAATAACCCTGCTGCTAATCAGCCACAGCCGCAGCCAGCGCCACACCCGCAGGGAGTAAAATATCATTACGAATCACTGCGAAAGAACCGAGTTCCAACTTTCGATGGCAACTCAGACCCAGAAATGGCACAAAACTGGCTCAAACAAGTGGAAAACCACCACAGACTACTTGAAGTGCCTGAAAACATTAAAGTGGAAGTTACCACGTCTTTTCTCGTTGATCAAGCTGGAAAATGGTGGGAAAACGTGTCGCCATTAATGCAAGAAACGGGACCAGTTACATGGCAAATGTTCCGGAGCACATTTCTGAAGCAGTACTTTCCAACTGCGGTCCAGAACCAGAAGCTGCGAGAGTTTGAAAACCTGACACAGACTACAGATATGACAGTGGTGGATTATACCGCAAGGTTTAACTCGCTGGGAACGTATGCACCGAGTATCATGGCAGACGAGTCCCTTAAGCTACATCGCTTCAGGATTGGACTGAACAGTCGAATCCAATCCGCCCTTGCGATTTTCGAGACCGCAAATTTTGGAGATCTAATGGGAGCAGCCATCAGGGCTGAAGCAGACATAAAGCGTCGCGAGGAAGAATTTAAGCGCAAGCGACCCTCCACCAGTCAGCATACCTCTAGCAGTCAAAACTTCAAGAGGCCTAGTCCATCCAGCAACCAGCAAAGGGGACCCACAGTAGGCCCAACTCAACAGAGGTACCCTAAGTGCTCGCACTGTGGATTCAACCATCAAGGAGAATGTCTCAGAGGAAAAGGTGCATGTTTCCGATGTGGAAAGACAGGCCACCGAATTGCTGAGTGTCCCGAACCTGATATGAGGGGGACGACTGTAAGGAATAACGGCCCTCCTAGTAAACCAAAGGAGACTAAGCCGAACGCCAGAGTGTTTGCTATAACGCGAGAAGAGGCCGAGGACGCAAACGACGTTGTGGCAGGTACCATTTATTTAAACGAATTACCTGCGTATACATTGTTTGATTGTGGTGCCACGCACTCGTTTATATCTAAGAGGTTTGCTAAGAAACTAGCCCTTAAGCCAGAGCTGCTTAGTGAACCATATAACGTAGCAACACCAGCCAATAAGACCTTTATATCACATAGCATACACCGAAATTGTAATCTTAGTATTAATGAAATCAAGTTTAATGCTGAGCTAATTCAACTCAAAATGGTGGATTTTGATGTTATATTGGGAATGGATTGGTTATCCAAACATCATGGAGTAGTAGACTGCCGTAACAAGAATATTAAACTACGGACTCCAGACGAGGAAGAGATCGTATACCACGGCAAAGCTAAGGAAAGAAAATTCCTACTGACGGCAGCCCAAACCTGGAAAGCCGTAAAGAACGGTGAAGAAGTTTACCTAGCTACAATAAGCGAAGTAAAAGAGGAAGATGAACCCAGGATAGAAGACATAGCCGTTGTACAAGAATTTCCGGATGTCTTTCCTGAAGAGCTGCCCGGTTCTGTTCCAAACCGAGAATTGGAATTTGATATTAATTTGGTGGCAGACGCTACACCAATTTCTAAGGCACCATACCGAATGGCTCCAGCCGAACTGAAGGAACTCAAGGAACAACTTCAGGATCTCTTAGACAAGAAACAAATCAGACCAAGTGTATCCACATGGGGAGCTACAGTGTTGTTTGTAAAGAACAAAGACGGGAGCATGAGATTGTGCATCGACTACAGAGAGCTGAATAAGATCACAATCAAGAACAAGTACCCTCTTCCAAGGATAGATGACCTGTTCGATCAACTCAAAGGAGCTAAAGTCTTTTCTAAGCTCGATCTAAGGTCAGGCTATCACCAACTAAAGATAAAAGCTGATGACATACCAAAAACAGCATTCAGAACTAGGTATGGGCATTACGAATTCACGGTGATGTCATTTGGCGTAACAAATGCTCCAGCAGTATTCATGGATTTGATGAATCGAGTATTCAAGCCATTCTTGGATGACTTTGTTGTGGTATTCATCGACGACATCCTCATTTATTTGTCGAGCAATGAAGATCATGAACAACATCTTTGCCTCACTCTACAGACATTGAGAGAGAAGGAGCTCTATGCCAAATTTAATAAATGTGAATTCTGGCTAGAAAGCGTATCTTTCCTAGGACACATCATATCAAAAGAAGGCGTGTCAGTGGATCCTAAAAAGGTAGAGGCAGTTTTGGATTGGCATAGGCCAACGACAGTGACCGAAATCCGAAGCTTCTTGGGACTAGCTGGTTACTACCGGAAGTTTGTTGAAGGATTTTCGTCAATAGCAGTACCCCTAACAAAGCTCACACAAAAGAACGCAAAATTTATCTGGAGTGAAGAATGTGAGAAAAGTTTTGAGACTTTGAAGAAAAAGCTCTCATCTGCACCGGTATTGGTACTACCGACTGAAGGCATGGGTTTCACTATTTATAGTGATGCATCTAAGGAAGGACTGGGATGTGTACTCATGCAAGAAGGAAGAGTAATTGCGTATGCTTCAAGACAGCTCAAGCCTCACGAGCAAAACTACCCTACGCATGACCTCGAATTAGCCACAGTGGTGTTCGCCTTAAAAATCTGGAGACACTATCTGTATGGCGCCAAGTGCGAAGTATTCACGGACCATCAAAGCCTCAAGTACTTGTTCACTCAAAAGGAACTCAACATGAGGCAGAGACGATGGATCGAACTTCTAAAAGACTACGATCTCACTATTAGCTACCACCCCGGCAAGGAAAACAAAGTAGCAGATGCTTTGAGCCGGAAAGGCAAAGGAAAAATAATCTTAGCTACGGTCTCAGCTCAACCTTGTCTTCGAGAAACCATCAAACTAAGCCAAGATCAAGATCCGAGCCTAACCAAGCTAAAAGAACAAGTCAGGGAGAAGAAAATTACTGACTTTGAGATCGATAACAATGGAATCCTGTGGATGAAAGGACGATTGTGCGTGCCAGATGTGAACAACATAAGACAAGAAGTAATGTCTGAAGCGCACAAGTCAAAGTTTTCAGTCCACCCTGGGAGTACAAAGATGTACAAGGATCTGAAGGAAAGTTTTTGGTGGAACGCAATGAAAAAGGACGTAGCTGAATTTGTTGCCCGATGCTTAGTATGTCAGCAAGTGAAAGCTGAGCATCAGAGACCCGGAGGACTTCTTCAACCTCTGGAAATCCCGGAATGGAAATGGGATCACATCTCCATGGATTTTGTCGTGGGACTACCAAAGTCAAAGCAGAGCCATGACGGAATATGGGTAATTGTTGATAGACTAACCAAGTCAGCACACTTTCTACCTGTCCGTATGAACTACAACTTGGACAAATTGGCAACTCTATATATGGACAATATAGTGAGATTGCATGGAGTCCCAGTGAGCATCCTATCCGACAGGGATCCTAGATTCGTGTCGCGTTTCTGGAAAAGCTTTCAGCAAGCTATGGGAAGTAAAGTGACTCTTAGCACGGCCTATCACCCGCAAACCGATGGCCAGACAGAGAGGACTATCCATACCCTCGAAGATATGTTAAGAGCTTGTGTATTGGATTTTACTGCAAATTGGAGCGAACTATTACCTCTAGTCGAGTTTGCTTACAATAACAGCTATCATAGTAGTATTCGGATGGCGCCATACGAAGCACTCTATGGGCGCAAATGCCGATCACCCTTATACTGGGATGAAGTAGGAGAAAGAGCTATCACCGGACCGGAGTTAGTACAAGCTACTACCGACAAGATAGCTATTATCAGAGATAGACTTAAGACAGCCCAGGACCGACAGAAAAGTTGGGCTGATCTGAAAAGGAGACCCGTGGATATAGAGATTGGTGAGAAAGTCTATGTAAAGATTTCACCAATGAAAGGGGTAATAAGATTCGACAAAAGGGGAAAGTTGAATCCAAGATACGTGGGACCATTTGAAGTTCTAGAAAAGGTGGGAACGCTAGCATACAAAGTAGCACTACCACCAAGTCTGTCAAGAATTCACAATGTCTTCCATGTATCACAACTAAGAAAGTACATTGCCGACCCAAGTCATGTACTTGAAGCAGAACCCCTAGTAACTCAAGGGAACTTAGACGAGACATTGAATTATGAAGAAATCCCAATCCGTATTCTGGATACTAAGGACCAAGTCCTAAGGAGAAGAACAATTCCTTATGTTAAGGTCCAATGGTCAAACCATACAGAGAGAGAAGCTACTTGGGAAATGGAAGAATCAATGCGGGAGAAATATCCCTATCTTTTCCTAAATCAAGTTGACTCAAGTTTCGAGGACGAAACTTCCAATAAGGAGGAAGGGATGTAAAGACCCGGATTTTAGTTAAGGGGTAACTAAAACTTGACTAAGAGAGTTTGAAATTTCCAGCATCTTGGATCAATTAAAAATCTGCTCTATATCATCACTTATCTGCACAGATTTGGCCCCAAGATTTCGATAGATCCCACCTCTTAAACTCCACCCGAGATGCAACTATTTGGATCGACACAAACCTACCAGATCCTACACAAAAGAGTCCAACTTAAAACTCTTCCAAGTCTTAGAAAGACTCCCCCCGAAACTCAACTAGCAAGATCGAAACAAATCTGCCATCCACCTCAGATTTCAGAATCGGATCCCTTCAATTTCGAGTTAGAGTCCAACTCAAACTCCTAAAGTTGGCCCAACCATCACCTATAAATATAAGTGACAATCTTGAGAAATTTACATCACAATTCCCCTTCCTTCTCAGCCTCCACAAAGCAGAAACTGTTGCACGATTTTTCCAGAACCTTGGCCACAGAATCTGTTCGAGTTTTACAGCCCCTATCACTGTCCGTTTTTCAGAAATTGTCATCAAAATCCTTCTAATAATTCCAGCAAGTCCGAGAACTGAAACCGAGCAATCCTTGGTCAATCTTCAGCAACCTATTCACATCAAACCAGCAAATTCCAGTAGCTAAATCCCTTCGAGAATCAGCACCAAAAGCCGAGGCTTTCATCGAAAATTCCCAGCATCTGTTTCGAGAATCTGGGTGCTGTCAAGCCTTCGAAAAATCAGTCCAAAGCCAGTATAATTCTGTCCAAAAAGCCACGGCAACAAGTCTGGAAATTCATTAGTATTCTGAAATAATTCATCATCCTTAAGCCTTCGAAAATCAGCACCTATTCCATCGTTTGTTCCAGCTATATTCTGTCCGAGTGTTCTGGTTCTGGTGGAGTTTTTGACAGAATCGTTGGCTCGTTTTAATCCCAACTTTGGAGCTTCGAGATTAACAGAAACCTTGCCCATAAGTCTCTCTGTTTTGTGAGTGGAAATTGGAGCATAAACCATCGAGAAACCATAGGATTCTGTCCAGTTTTCCAGCAACTAAAGCCTCGAGTTGTTCCAGAAATTGGTTCAAGTTTTGGACGTGCTTCTCGTGTTGTTCATAAGCCAAGGAGATAAGAATTCAAGTGTGTCATACCTTTGATCAATCAAGCACGATACCAAGCACTGTAAGTGGGCTTTTGTTAAGTATTCGTTTCGTTTTCAAAATTACTATGTATGATTTTAAATTCCCAATCGATATGTATTATGTTGAAATTATGAAAGTATATTTTGTAAGCACGTTAAACTCGAAATCTAATTGGATTTGGATCCCCATGACCTTGATGCGGTGGGGTGTAACCGCTAAAAGAACCTTATACGGTGGTAATCCGTTGTTTCTGGATTGTCCAGACCCTTTATTCGTGGGTTAGCCGATGTTATGACCTCATCTCTAGGAGGGATAAGTCTATAGACTGATATCAGTACCAAGAAGAGAGTAGAATGCTTTACTGTGCTTAAGTATATGAAAATTATGAAACGATATGTTATGTCATGGCTCGTAAGGGCAAATCAAGTATGTTAAGATACATTCATATCGGTTTATGCAAGTTTTATGATCCAAGTTTATGAAAATTATGTATATGTATGATATCGATTGTCCCCCACTTGCTGAGTGTTTACCAAAGCACTCAACCCCTTACTCTACATCCCCAGATAAAGCCGAAGAAGAATTAGAGCAAAAAGAAGAGCACCAATTTTGGGGTTGGTGAAATCAAGTCCGCTGCGTAGATCAAGATCTTTTACGTTTTAAAGTTTTCCAGTTTTAAGACAATTTTAATTATTCAGTTGTTAAGTTTTTAATTCCGTATTTCTTTATTCATTGTAAAGACAATGGTTTTTATTTTTATGGAAAAAGACTGGCTTTTCAGTTGTTATGATATTACGAGGCTTATTGGTTTCCTAGTTGTAATGGAAATCAATGCCGGTGTTATTGACCCCGGTCTCGGGGCGTGACACAAAGACACATATATATGATATGAATAACACCTACATAATATATTAAAAAAGGTTCCCTATTTGTGTCCTGCCAGTGTAGTATTGTCTACCCATTTTTATATTTTTTTATGCTACTCGTGAAGGTGTCCCCAATTGAATCTACCTTTGATTGATAATATTAAAAAGAATATTCACAATCAATAGTTTGATATATCGTAAAATAGTGTCTTTTGGAGCAGCATAAACCACAATATTTTTTTTAACAATCCTAACTATGGGGTAGAGGAGACTCGAACTCGAATCATTATAGAAGATTTGAGTGACTAACCAATATATCAATGCCCTGAATACATAAACCATGTTTTTAAGCCTAAAATTAACTGCATGAATCAGAATTTGGATGTCTCATCCTCTTGTTACTGGAAATTTAAGGGTTGACAGATTTGATTTGGAATAAGGAAAATTATTCAGGAAGGATTTGAAAATTGTATTTCAGATGATATCGTCTTGGGTGTGTTTGAAATCAACCATAATATATTTAAATTATTTTACTTGACTGGATTTGAAATTCACTTGAATTTTATCTACCCAAACAAATCAACCAATTTGCTTTATGGACTTAAAATTTATCGATTCAAGCATAACTTAAATGCCTATATGTTATCCTTAAAAATTTAACAAACATTTTGGTACAAAAAACTATTCATTAAAGAGTACATTATATTGGTTAAAAAAAAATTATAGGCTCAGTTGGTACTTGTTTACCTAATTTGAATTAATCGTTGGTGGGTAAAAGGTTATAGGGGTTGCTTTATATATGAAAATAAGCTTAATGAAACAAATAAAGAAATAAATATGTAAGTTAATAAAATATCAGTGCATGTACTAAAGAAAATTACCCAAAGAAAAAATTATCTTTTGGCCTTCATTATGCGCTCTACATTTTACTATATTTAAAAATTCTTTTACAAACGCTATAAATTTCATTTGGGTAAAAAGCCCCAGCGTTCACCTACTTTAGCACTTCACTCCTTAACCTTTAAAGCGTGCACTTAACCCCCTAAACAATATTTGGGAACAAATTTCCTGAATATTCTGGCAGCAAATTCTCTCATATGCCTCTCACATGCCACGGTCGGGAGTATTTATGTTTTTTCATGTATTTTTTGCATTCATCGATCGTGGTTATACTCGTAAAATTCATTTTCATGTATCTGATGGGTATACTTGTAAAATTCATGCAGAAAATACATGAAAAAACATGCATATCCTCGACCGTGACATGTGCGACGCACGTGAGAGAAATTGCAGCCAAAATATTAGAGAAAATTGTTCTTGAAGATTATTTAGAGAATTCAGTGCACTGCTTAAAATTGTTCAAGATGTTACGTACACGTTTTAAAATGTTATGGGAAATAATGCTAAAATGGATAAACATTGAGGTTACGCGCTTTTTACTCATTTCAATTTAAAGAAAGAGATACTTTAATTATTGTTATTTGTTCCTTGTTTGGCATAATACATGACGAATATTGCTTTTATTTTTCCACTATGCTGACTATGCAATTTTTTTTTGAAAAAACATATTCTATTGACAAAGTTCATACAACAATTTTTTTTTCTTGTGACGAGTGAATCCGCAACCATTATTCTTGGGGTGCGTAATGGGTAAGCCATCGAGTTGACGCAGTAGCTTGCAAACCACGGTAACCAGGTAAACCGTACAAGGCAAGCCTGCTGCGACATACTCAGATCGAGAAAGTGTTGGCAGACATAATCGAACTCATGACCTTACGATCCCGATCTCACTCTACTCCATCAACTCGGACCCTCCTTGGAGGCATTATAAACTAATTTTTTATTTAGTGAATAGTTTGTTTAAGACTCACGTTTTGCTCTTCCATTTTATAAAGAAAAAAAGATATCCCAAGAAGGTTCTATATAGATCACTTATAAAAGTTCACGAGGCCTTGAAAGTTGAAAGTATTATAACATGAATTTAACCCTTTTCAGACACATGATAAGATGAATATGTAATTAGTGTCGCAATCAATAGCTTGTGGATTGGCCTACATTTTTTTTATTCAATATAAAGAGGAGAATAATTAAATTAAAAGAATAAAGAATAAAGAATGGAGAGATAGAAATCACAAAAAAATGAATGGCTAAAATTAAAAGTTCCACATAGTCATGAGCCATTGTGGTTGTGAAGGAGACAGCGTAAAGTGTCTTGTGAAACTTTTGGCCCCATCATAAATGCCAACTTGGATAATATTGACATCTATTTGGAGTTTTTTGCATGCATTAATACAATTTGTCTTTGCTTTTTGGAAGAAAAAAAAAGGAGTAATCTAGGAAATAAATTATGCATAAACCAAAAAAAAGGGTACAAAACTACAAATCCATTCTTGTGAAGTTTTAGCTTAAGCAAGCGATTTTGTAGTCGAAAGATTATCTAGTGGATTCTTTCTCGAGTGGGAGAAGAGAAGAGTAGAATGAGTTAGTCTCCGATCAGCGGCGGACATAAAAAATTTGTTTGGTGGAGGCAAAAATTATTAAAATAAAAATGGAGGACAATTTTTTTTTCGATGGGTCAAAATATCATTTATGGGCCAAAATATATTTTTTTGAGTGGGAAACTACAATTTTTGGAGGGTAGATTACAAATTTTTCGATTTTTTTATGTAGAGTAAAAAAAAAAAATTTGCAAGGGAGGGCAATTTTATTTATTTATTTATTTTACTTGCAATATTTATTTTCATCAAAGGACATGAAATTGTTACAATTTTGTCGCAAGTAATATAAAGCAAAGTTTGAAAGGATAATCTTTTTTTTGATTGGATAAACTAAATTACATAACAAGATCACATGTTTGAAACGAGGAGTAAGTGAACCCATACGACAAAATACAAATGCAAAACAAAACAAATTATACAACATAGTTTACAGTGGATTAAAATTAAATCTATCCCACATAGGGGATGAGCCAGGAACAATTCCAAAAACATTTGTTGATTGTGACTATTTCGCCATGTTGTGAGCAACAAGGTTGAGTTATTTAGAGATTCTAGTAATTGTCCAAGTTGGATTACCATTGCAAGAGTTTCTGAGCAGCCACAATATCCAACTAGGAACATGATCCAGCTTGAGGATTTGACACACTGTTTCCTCTGAATCACACTCAAATATAATCTTCTTAAGTTGAAGGGAATGAACACCAATCATAGCAAGGTTCAGAGCTTTGGCTGCCGCTGCCAGAATATCAGACGTCTAGGTTTGGGTTATTTGGCCTTAACAACAGTACCACAATGATCACGTATAATTCATGCAGCCACCGATTTTCATTTATAAAAGGAGGAGTCAGAATTAACTTTGAGCCGACGAGGAGAAATGCATGCACCAATTATATATGCTTAATATACAAAAATATGTTTTAACTGTATTTCCGTTTAGTTGCATAAACAGACCCAGCGCTAATTCCTATACTATCTTAAAAAGGACATCGTACGACCTAAAACGAACAAAGGTTACCACTAAAAACATGTGTGCATTATTTTGAAATGAAAGAGATGTTAATTACTATTTGTTTATATTTGCTAAGATATTTGAAGATACTTACAAAAATAATAAAGATAAAAGTGGAAAAAGGGGGAAAAGAAAAGGTTGGCATGTGCTGGACAGGACCATCTTGGTTACCTTATGGGGCACCATCCCATGGGATAGATCCCACCACACATTGAGAATATTCCCATGAAAATATTCTCAATGTGTGGTGGGATCTACCCCATTGGGTAGGTAAGACAAAAGCATGCCGGACACCCAAAAATTTCAAGGTGGCACGTGATGATGTCACCACCCCAGAGGGTAGGTAAAGACAAAAGCGTGCCGGACACCCAAAAATTTCAAGGTGGCACGTGATGATGTCACAATCCAATCGGGAAATGAGATACTAATATGAAAATGTTATATAATGGTCTAAATTTTATTTGGATATGTGAGTCCACATAAAAATTGAATCCAAATCAAATTTCGATCTAGGGCAATACCCTTATACTGGATTGAACTTGCCCACTCTGAGAAGACTTGGCAGATTGGCCAGCACATAACAAGAAATTATTATCCCCAAAGCCTTTTCAATTTTTTACGGGCATAACCTCAGGCTATGTGATGTTAAATTTCCAAAAAAATGAATGTAGATGATAAAAAGCTTGCAATGTATGGGCAAAATATTAAGTTGTGGAGAGTATCATTTCAATATATGAGAAAAAATTAATTATTAATTGACAGAATTATTTTACCTTATTCTTGTTTTTTATTATAATATGAATAAAATGTTGTATTTTCTATTAAAATTTGACAAATTTTATTTTATTTTTTAAATTGGTATTGCTAAGTTATTTAATTTCACATATATAATAACTGATTCTAATATATTTGTCAATGTGGATTGTGATTTTATTTCGGTCAAAACTAAAAAGAAATTGCGATTTTAATACGGCCCAGTCCATTTCCAAATTATTTTAGCAAATTATTAAGGGAAAATTGCAAATATGTGTTGTTTACAGAAACTTATTGTAAATAAATATGCAAAAAAAAAAAAAACTTCTTACGAAAAAATACACTTAGTAGAAAATTATATTCGCATAAGTCTAATTTTTTAACTATTTGTTAGAAAATGTAAAAGCATAAAAAGTAACTGATGCACGAAAATTATAAAAAGTAACTGGTGCACGAAAATCATAAAAAGTAAATGGTGCACGACGAAAATATAACATTGGTGCACGAAATATAACATTGATGCATGAAAATACAATACTGGTGCACGAACTTTGTATTAACAATTGGTGCACGAAATACAATAACTGGTGCACGAAATTAAATAGTTTGTGCATCATTAACTTAATTGTATGGTTCGTGCATCAGCCACTTGCGATTATGGTTCGTGCATCATATACTTTTTTTATGTTTCATGCATCAGTTATTGATTTTAATTTTCGTGCATTAATTACTTTTTTTCAAGTTTCGTGCATCAGTTACTGATTTCAATTTTCGTGCATCAGTTACTTATTTTCAATTTTCGTGCATCAATTACTGGTGCACGAAAATCATAAAAAGTAACTGATGCACTAAAATATAACCTTGAAGCACGAAATATAACACTGATACATGAAAATACAACACTGGTGCAAGAACTTTATGTTAATTAACTGATGCACAAAATTTACAAAAAAATAACTGGTGTACGAAATATTATAACTATTGCACGAAATTAAATGGCTCGTGCATCACTTACTTGTATGGTTCGTGCATCACCCACTTGCGATTATGGTTCGTGACTTTTTATATGTTTAGTTCATCAGTTACTGAATTTAATTTTCGTGCATCAATTACTTATTTTCAATTTTCGTGCACCGGTTACTTTTAATAATTTTCGTGCATCAGTTATTTTTATAATTTTCGTGCACCAATTACTTTTTTATAATTTTCGTGCACCAAGTCATCTTCTTCATTGCAAGTTTCAGGTTGTAAATTCTGGAAATGAGCAAAGAAACACGGACATCAATGAATCATAGCTATGAAACCTTAAATGACAGCAAACATTATATATATATATATATATAGGCACACACACACACTTACACACATGCACACAAACACACACATACTAGATTTGAAAAAAAAAATCTGGAACGAAAACTGTAAAAAAAAGTAACTGGCTAGAGAGATTTACGAGTATATTTGAATCGCAGTCGTCAAAGGAAGAGCTCGAACGAAGTGTTGAAAGGAATAGATTGATCGCCTTTTCTTATTAATGACACTTTTGTCATTTCAACCTAAAGTGGACTTAAATGATTGTAACTTTTTTTCCCGGATTAGAATGAATATAGTTTCAGCATATGATACCGACCTAAACTTTTGCCCAATTATTAATTATACAAATCAGGTCCAACATTAAAAAAAAAAAGGGCCTTTCGTCAGGAATTCAGACCGGACCAGATTCTTCTTTGTTTCAGCCGCTTAACCGGCTTGTGGATCCCATCGGTCATAACGATATACAATTTTTTATATGCATTAAAAAAAAACATGATATAATTTTTTATAATAACCATTGTCAATGTATACTACGAGACTTCAAAATTACTGTATGATTTTTTGTCATAGGTCTAGGAAAAATGTTAGTTTTTTTCCCAATTCTTATTCATACTATTATATTTTTCACCAATATATCGAAGATATGTTTTTTTCTCTTCAAACCCAACCAATAATCTAGTCTATTATTTTAGATTATAGCAAAACATTATCACACACAGCATCACCTCAAGAATACTAATTGGCATAAAACTTAACATATAATGCTCAAAAAAGAAAAAAACTTTATATATCTACTGTCTAAAATAAAATATTTTCCTATAAGCACAACAGTAAAGAGTGTTTGCGATTGCTTTTCAAAACTGTTTATCAGTCAGTAGTGCTTTTTTTCTGGCGTGATTTTAATCTGATCTTTCCTGCGGTGAGAATCGCACGTACGGTAACGAGGGGGGTTCGCGTCTATTCTATACGTGTAGTGTGGTGTTTGTGGTCCGTGGCCCAAACAATATTTATGTGTATTTTTCATTTTGGGCCCACTGAAGTGTAATTATCAGAGGTAGGAAACCCAAAAAAGACATGTAAAGGATTATGAGGGTGTTTCACTAAAGTAAAGTGGTAATGTTTATCTGCTTTTCAAAAAAAAATTGAGTGTTTTGTTTATTGAATCTGTATTGTTTCTCTAAAAATAAGCAGGTTAAATCAGAAGCAGATAAGCTAGTCATTACTCATGATATGATTTTCACTACTTTTACATGTGTGACATCAATTTTGTAATAATTTGAAGTTCATTATGCTGTTTTTTTATTTTAATTGCAAACAATCAATGTTTTTGCTCAAAACATTTTTTTCTAACTTTAAGAAAAGACAACATAAAAGTACTTTGAATAAGCAATTACAAACACCCTTAAATATGCTTCACATTCTCATACTCAACTAATGTAAATACATTTACTAAAAAAAATCTATAATCAATACACCCCCTTAATTTTAAATCATTATCATTCATTCTGAAACAACGTTTAACACCATCGACGCACAAAATGGAAAGACTCGCAGACACAAACCTTTGCAGGCTAATCATGTTTAAAAATTAAAGTCTTCCACATATTGAAAACTTTAATCCGACATGAACTGTTTAACATTAAAGTCCCCATAACTCCCCAAAATCCAATAATGAACCCAAGAGCCAGACTAACAAAAAACCCAAAGCTGATGAATCCGTCTTCTGTCTCGAAATCATGTATGTCACCGGTATTATGAGGATAAGGAGTTTCATGACTTTCATCCCCAGGACAAGGTTTGATAAGCGGGGGACCGCATAAATCCGGATTGCCGATGTAGGCGGAAGCACCAAAAGTCTGCAAGTGACCAGCCCATGGGATTTTACCCGACAAGTTGTTGAATGACAAGTCCAAAAGTCCAAGATGACTCAGGTTTGACATGGTGGTAGGTATGCCACCAGAAAGGTTGTTTTCAGACAAATCAAGAAAGTTTAAGACTTCCAACTGACCAATATAATTCGGAATTGATCCAATGAAGTCGTTTCTTGAAAGATTCAAGCCTATGATGCCTTGGAGACTTGTGATTTCAGATGGGATTTTTCCAACTAACATATTGCTGGAGAGATCAATAACTTTCACCAAAGCAAGAGTTTTAGTATAAATTGCCTCGCGTCCTTTCCATGTTAGGTACGCACTGTCATCGAAGGAAGCTGCTGCTTTTGGAACTAATCGAAATCTAAGACCATTCCACTCACTGATGTTTGGTTTTGAACTCATGATAGTGAAATTGGATAGACATCTAGGAATGGTTCCAGAAATCTTATTTATCGAGAGGTCCAAGATTTGAATATTTGCTAGATAACATAAGGTTGAAGGCAGACTGCCACTTAACTCATTTGACCTTAAGCTTAAAACCCCTAGCACAGTCAGACTTTCTCCTATCCAAGTTGGTATCTTTCCAGTGAAGTGGTTTTCTCCCAGATCAACGATCTGCAAACGGTTACACTCAGTGATAGATCTCGGAACTTCTCCACTAAAACTATTGTTTCGTAGATGCAGTGAGGCAAGAGAACAAGACCAGTTGTCTGGATTAGGAATTTCTCCTGAAAAATTATTGTTTGCCAAATTAAGATACTCTAGAGTCATCAAGTTTTTGAAACAATCTAAAGAAAGCTCTCCAGTAAGCTGGTTGTCCGAAAGATCAAGAACTGTCCAGCCATATGTAGCATTGCAAAATTTAGTAGCCTCCCCTGAAAATTTGTTTTTTGATAGATCTACAACCTCCATGTGTGAAGAAGGAAAAGGAGGTAAAGAACCATCAAACTCATTACTGCTGAAGTCTACATTTGAAAGGTTGTGATATAATGATAAATTGGGAAGGACACCATGAACATGGTTAAACGACATATTCAAATATTGTAACGAACGAGAGTTGTCCCAAAACCAATCTGGGATGCTGTCATAAATTCCAGAATTTGACATGTCGAGATGTGCCACTCGTCTTTGTTTTTGGAGCCATTTTGGGAAACTTGGCCCTAGTTTACAATATGCCATCTTTAAGGTACCCAGTTGAAAAGGAGGATTCCATTGAGAACTGATTTTCACAGAGAGGTTCAAGTTGTAAGACAAGTCCAAAACTCCCAACTGCGAGATATTAAAAAAATGGGCTTCTGATATTATGCCTTCAAATTGATTTATGTGAAGATCCAAAGAGTCGATGTTGGAAAGATATCCAATGCTTTCAGTTAGAGTTCCACTGAACAAGTTGTCCGAGAGATTCAGAACTTCCAAGGATGAACATGAAGAAAGATCAGGCAATGATCCAGTAAGTCTATTTCCGGACACATCTAATATTAAGAGATTGGGAAGAACTAATTTTTTTTCAATGATGGACCCATTTAATCCATTTCTCTCAAGACTTATTATCCTCAAAAATGAATATCTTGATAGAGGAGGTAATGAACCATAAAAACTATTCGAGCTTAAATCGAGGTACTCTAACATGTTTGAATTCCATAAGAACATAATCAAGTCTGCTACTTGCCCTTCCCATTTGTTATCAGACAAATCAAACGATATTAAGCTACTTAAGTTTCCATTAGATGGAGGAATTCCGCCTCGAAGATCGTTCCCGGAAAGATCGAGATGGGAAAGGGAAACCATTTTCCCTAAAGAATTAGGAATTCCACCTTCGAGCTTATTCCCGGAGAGACCGAGATGAACAAGGAACATCATATTGCCCAATGAATCAGGAATCTTTCCTTCTAACTTATTGACGGATAGATCGAGATATACAAGGGACACCATATCTCCCAAATAATCAGGAATCGTACCTCCAAAACTGTTAAAGGAGAGATCTAGATAGGAAAGGGCCTTCAAACCAGACAGAGCATCGGGGAACTTACCTTCTACGCTATTAGAAGAGATATCAAAGTAACTTAAATTTCTACTAAAGTTAAGAAACCAAAACAATGAAATGTTGCCTAGATTATTTGAAGAAAGATCAAGGACAGAAAGAGGCCTATAACCATTGATTGGCGGCAGTGATAAGTTACGAAGAGTTTCTTGAATGTCACAACTACGCAAGAACATTTTTTCTAGCGCTTTCAATGTGCTTATTGACTCCATCCATGTTGTTACTTGAAAAAGATTGACACCACTGAGGTCAAGATGTTGTAATAAATGCAAACCCGAAAGCCAATCAAGTTCAGAAACCTCAATATCCCCATTGCCACTCAAATCAAGAACTCGCAGCGTGGACAGATTACCAAGATGATAAGGGAGTTGACCAATAAAATTCGAATGACTCAGATTCAAATGCTGCAATTTTCCAAGAGAACCAATGTACTCGGGGATTTGGATAGTGTTAAAATCATTGTTACTGAGGTCTAAATACTTCAACTCACCCAATTCATGCAAAGAAGAGCTGATTTTACCTCTTAGTGGGGTAGATAGAAAAAAGTTATCGACTTGTGGAGCTGGAAGATCCATTACCACAACGTGATTAGTCCTGTTATCACATCGGATACCCCTCCATTTGCAACAGTCTTTTATATTTCCCCAAGTAGAGAGTCGACCATAACCATCAATGAGCTCATCTTTGAACTTCAGGAGAGCGAGTCTTTCCTTCTCTGAACAATTACCTCCACTGTAATCTGTGCTTGAAATTGAAGCGAATACATGTATTTGTGTGCCCAAAGCGAGTAAAAAAATCACATAAGATGGAGCAAAGAATCGTTTATCAATCATTTGTATGCTTAAGATAAATGTCCTGGAGAACATTGTTAAGGATACACTGAGTACAGAACCATTTATATTATTATACTGTTTTCTTTCAAATTGTCTACAGGATCACGTTAAAATAGATGGAGAGACGGAGAAACTTGACTTTTATGACCTGTGGTCTTTCCCACTATTAAATTTTGAATATTTCCGCATAAGAATTCCAAAAAGAGAAAAAAATATATTTTGTAAAGGTAGCAACTAGCAAGTGACAGTATGAAATGAAAACGATCCCGAAAACAAAATGAAGTCAACGGATAGCTCTTTCGGAGTAAACGCGGGGACTTTTATGGCCACCACACTTCTAAAAATCATTCAGTGTAACATCGGACACTCATCAGACATGTATCGAATTACGCCACGTGGCGTGTCCTTAATTTTATTTAAAAATAAAATCGAACACCCGTGTCGGACACTCCCCTCAAAATCGGACACCCATATCGACGCGAATGATAGATGTATCCGACACAGAAATGACACTTTTGTGTGTTATTAATTAAAGTAATATTTATTTGTTGTTAGTACGAGTGATACTATGATGATTTCAGTGACAAACATTTATATATGTTATTTTTGAATTTGATAAGAATATTTATAGTGTTATCTTTTATCTGGACGTGTTTGTTAAACTTTATATTAATTAAACTAATAAGTATTTGATGTTAGTATGAGTGATACTATAATGGTTCCAGTGATATGCATTTATTTATATGCTTTCTTGAATTTGGTAAGAATATTTTTACTGATTTTACATGGTTTTAGAATTTAAAAAATTCAAATTTTAATATTTTGTAACATAATACATGTATAAGTAGGGATGTCTTTAAACATTAACGAGCTTTTGGGCCTATTAAGTTTTTGGGGTTTTTTCATGGCCTTCTTATTATTAATTAGTTAGGCTTATTATTAATTAATTAATTAGGGTTTTGGGCATTTATTCTGGGTTTTATTTTGAGCTTCTTATTATTACAGTAATTAATTAGACCTTTTGGGAATGTTTGGTTCGGTGGATTAGGAGAGGATACCCACTTAAATCCATGTTTGTCTCGTTGTTTAGGAATTTCATTTAATCTTGGATGCCCGGTAAAAAGGGTGAAAATCACTGTACAATCTGGTAAACAGGGTTTGTTTGATGATGCCCTTAAGGGCAGTGCCCTTTAGGGGCATCATTACCGTTCATTTGGAATCTTTTTTTTAAAAAGAAAAAAAAAGATTCTATATGGATGATGGATGATGTCCCTAAGGGCAGTGCCCTTCAGGACAGCAGCAAACAAATCGGTAAACAGATCCCTCATTCATGGTGTGCTTGTGCATCCATTTTTGTACAATGAAATTGATAATATGTTAAAATTACACTCTTGCCCTTATTTGGCTAAAGAAACCCAACTTCTTCTCCTTCTTTTTCATCCAGCCGCCACATTTTTCTTGTTGGCAGTAGGAAAAATGACAACCAATAGGTTCGATTTTGAGCCAAAATTTTATATTGAGTAAGAAATGGTTCTTCATTCCAGACGATTCTGAGCCAATTTTATATTGATCTCGCCCTTATCCTCCCACTTATCTGGCCATCGTTTTTATTTTCCTCTTTGCTTGGTTCGTTTTTGGTCACCTTTTTGGATCGAGTTTTTGCTGCTTTGGGTCGTTTTCGTTCTGTCTTTGGCTTTAGTCTCTTGCTGCTCTAGGTTCGATTTGTACTGTCTTTTGGGTTCCTATACAGGTTGTGTTGGATCATGCTTTGTCCTGTTGTTGTCGAATTATGATGTTGATTTCCCTGCTGTTTTTTGGTTCGAATTCTTGCTGGTTTTGTGTTGATTTTCCTGCTGTGGTTCATATGCTTGTCTATTTCCTTGAGTTTAATCTACTGCTTCTTATGGGCTTTTATTTATGTTGTTTTTGCTTGTCTCCTGCTTTCTTTTTCTTAACAAATTTTTAGCTACTGTTAGTTGGCTCTTTGCTTCTATTTTGCTTGATCCTTTACTGGTTTTATTTCGTAGTTAGGCCAATGATTGGATGGTTATGCTTGCTACTGAATCATAATTTTTAAATTTTTTTTTGGACCGAAAAGCTTTCTTTTCGGAGTCGCAATATGTGAGTATGGTTATGAGTGCTGCGGAGAACATTGGGGGACACGTTTTGGAAGTTTCGAAGATTATTGAGGAGGCATTCTGTACAGAAGGAGCTTCAGGTTGAAGTCAAGTCTACCCATGTTAAAGAATTTTTAACGATTTTGATTTATTTTGTTTCTTATTGGAGTATGTAATTGAATGAAATGCTGTGTTGTAAGAGGTAATATTTCTTGATCTTTACATTAAGTATTCCAAAGGATTCAATCACACTAGTGAGAGAAACAAAAGAAAACAAGAAAATGGGTGATAAATGACGCAAACTTTGGTACTCCTCGTCCTTGAATATGTACTGTGTTTATATTGGTCTTTCTCCCATGCTTTTATTAGAACTTAATGATATGGTGATGGTTAATATACTTTTGCCGCATCATTGAAGATAAAGAAAATGTGCATATGAACTAATACAATGTAGTTGTTTAATAGGGACTGATTTTTGTTGGTATATTTATGATGTTGGTGTATTTATGTGCATATGAATTTTCAATTGTTGTCTTGTATCTATGCGTAAATGGTTATCCATCTATCAATGTTGGTTCATATAATCATATACGATAAACTTTCTGTTGTGTTATTTGTTTTTGAAGCACGATTATCTCATAAGTTAGTTTGATTCTGATTTTTCATTTTTAGTCTTATGCAGTATCCTTGATTTTTAGTTTTGTTTTGTGTTTTGTTATGTTTGTGATTTTTGTGCTTCTTGTGAAATGTGGACTGGAACCTCTGGTCATTGCCATGCTTTTGATAATGAAGCTTGGAACAACATGAGGAGGTCGAAGAGGGATAACCACATATTTACGAGGTATCCCCCACATCAATTCTAAAATGCATGTGGAAGAAGACCTACGGTACTCTGGTGACTTTGCTTAGTCGGAGTAGAGTTTGATGTACTTGGTTCGTTGGCTTCTCAACACGGTTTGATTTGTTAATCACATAAACTGTTATTTTGGAAACATAGAATGGTATTTTGCAACTCGTTATTTTGGCATTGGACATTTGGGTAACTTTTGTAGTATGTTTATATTCTGAAGCACGCTTCGTAGTATTTGTAAATGTTGAAGCAACTTTTGTAGCCGTCGTTGTATATTAAAGCCCAATTTTCGGTTCCTAATTCAAATTAATTTTGTATTATTTATTATAATATTTTCAATATTTTATACATATTATTTAATTCATTATAATATTTTATTATTAATTAAATTAGATAAATAAATTTAGTTTGATTAACTAAAATTTAATTAAAATAAAATAATAGAAATAAGTGCAAAACCTCTTCAAGGGTATTTTTGTAATTTTTTAAAAAAATTAATCTATACTACATGTTATCAACTACACCAATCACAATATTACTTGTCATATTTACTAATCATACGAACCAAACACAATATAGTTTATCAATTATTTACTTATCAACCCATTATTCACTTTTTAATCTATCCATCGCTTATAATATCACAACAACCAAGCGCAGCTTTTTAAGTATTGGGATCGGCTTGTTTTCTTTACCCGATGCTTTTCCCGACTGCCTTTTCATCTCTCGTCTCCTCTACCCTTGAAGCGTTGCTTTATGCGGTCATATAATTTACGTTCCTCCTCTCAAAGGGTCGATGATTTCTCCTATACGTACAATGAACGGAGCTTCTTCATAATGAGAATTTGTTGAAGAAACCCATATGCAAATATTGAATACATGATGAAGTTGGGTTTTGTTGAATGTAGGTGTATATCTCTATATTTTTCGATGGTAGGGGATTAAAAAGTTTTTGAATTTATTTTATATATTTGAAATATTTTAACCATTTCTTAGGTTTTTATGATGTTTGATCAATTATATACATTTTTGAAAGATGATTGTGTATAGAAGGGTATTATTTATTTGGCAAATATTTGATTTAAATTTCATGTGTTGTCATTACCGGAGGAAATGTAGAATTGTAGCACCCTGATGTAATGAGATATTTGATTGCAGGCACTACCACAATATTTTTTAATTGAGATTCAGTTACTTTCTACCGTTGATTTTATCCCGAGAAAAAAACACCCGGATATAAAATCGGGTTCTCTATTCCCATTTCTTAATCTTTTATTTATGACCCTTTAAATTTTGTTTTTTTGGTTACCTTTTCAATTCTTTATTATTTTCGTATGGAATTCGATGCAGTTGATGAACAGTTCAAACAAACTTTTCAGGTTCTTTAATCTTGTTTTTTTATTCCTCATGTACTTATGCTTTGTTGGAGTTTTTGTTCATTCTGATCCTTTAATACACTTTAACCAATAATGTGTTGTTTTTTGGCAAAATTCACATTTTTTTATAAAACTGATGTTACTTTGAAAAATATATTATCCAAGAATGAGATTCCATGCTATGATTCTTAAAAAATACTTTCCATTTATTCTTTGGAATGATATTCCCCTAACAAATATCGATTCAACTCAAGTTCAATGTCATGCTGTTGTCAATTGTTAATCCTTCAATTGTCAGTACAAAGTCCTTATCTTGGGTTTTTTTCTACTCCGTCTTTGTCTACTTTTGAAAATTTGGTTAAAATCTGTACTCTCGTGGATTAATTTTTGTTATGGAACAAGGTTCGTACGGAAGCGGAGAAGAAACAAAGAACAGAAAGATGAAGGTGACTGTGTCACTCGTAGCCAAAGAGAACTCATAAAGGAAAGCTTCGAGCTTACTGATTCGATATGGTCTTCGTGTTTTTTCTTGATTTGGTTCGATTCTAGGTCTTGCTTTGATTGTATTTGGCTGGTTTGTGTTAGAAATCTTGGGTTTTTTCTACTCTTGTGTTTACTTTGGAGAATTGGTTCAAAATACTTCAAATCTGTGCTCTCGTGCTTAATTTTTTGTTATGGAAGAAGGGTTGTGTTTAAGGTCGTGATTTGGTGTTGATTGCAGGCAACTGTGGAAGATTTGCAGGAGTTCATTTACAGAGACGTAAGTGGTAACATGTTTATCTTGCTGCTGTGATGTTGGATGATTTGCTGAGTTTATGGTACATCTTGTCTTCCATTTATAACCATTAGTTCCACAAGTATCAAACTATCAAAGTTCATCATATATTAAGGTGGCCAAACTATTAAGTTGCAACATATTTATCTTGTTGCTGTGATTTTGGACTTCGTATGTCAAATTTTTGGCATCGTTGATCTGATCAAGACTCTTAGATTTGGAAACGGTTTGTATGCCTCCCTAATTAATGAAGAATTGTCGTCTCATCTGAAAGTCCGAGCTTGTAGAGAGATTGTACAATTTATTATTTATTCTCTAACATTCCCCCTCACTTGTTGGCCGATTTGTTCCTCTTTTTTTGGAGACCCATCAAGTAAATATTTAATGTGGATGGAATTGTTGTTTGTGAGTTTTGAACTCAGGACATTGGCGTTAGCCAGAGGCTCTGATACCATAAAGAATTGTCGTCTCATCTAAAAGCCCGATCTTGTAGATATATTGTATAATTTATTATTTATTCTCTAACAATTAAGTTGAAGAATTTAGTCGTGCAGTTGAGCATTACGCATGATGGTTGCTCGCCTATAAATCATGATAGAACAACATGATAGAACAAGATAAAATATCTACATAACCCCCTCACTGGCACCACGCATCGCACAATGCAAAAGGACTAGTAATAACACAAGTATAACCGATAGATTCTAAAACCATCTACAACCATAACTTTATTTTAGTTCAATCTTTGCACCAAAGTAGACTAATTTTTGCATCAAAACTCATCTTCAACCTTATTTTAAACTTTACTTTTATAAATACTTTTCCTAGAATATTCCTTTTACTTTTATTTCTAATTATTATATTCCTATATATATTTATTTATAAATTTATGTTTAAATAATTTAGCGACAATGATTAGTGACAAACTAAGGATTTTATTATATAATGGTTGTTGGGAACAAAATTTCCAAGAAATTGACTTATAAATTGGGGTGACACTTTGCTTGCGGACTTCAAGCCAATAACGCCAATGTATTATTGAGATCGGAGATGGAACTGTCAAAATATGTTGGAGAACGGGATCAGAAAATCAGCTCAGAAAATTTGATCGCACAATAGAAGAGATAAGAACCAATGGCTTTTGATTACTTGAGTTGTATTGATAAGTGACAATGGTATCTTGCTCATGAAGGAGGCTGTCGTTGTGGTATCATGATCACAAATATGTCAGAATGCATAAATGGAGTTATGAGAGGTGCTCGCCGACTTCCATTCACCCCCATTGTGCATAACTTTTGATCATCGTGTGCTATATTTTTTCGAACGGCTTAATAAGACGGAGCTAATGATTCAAAATAATCAAGAATGACCAGATTATGTGTTCGAAAGATATGGTCGTGTTAACTACCATTTCATCCATCATGATATCCAGATGTTCGATCGTAGACATCTAACAACTTCTGTTATCACAAGAGTACAACCAGGACGTGGGGGTAATACGCATGTTGTGCATCTAAAATCAAGGGAATGCTCTTGTAGAAAATGAAAAGAGTTCGGAATACCTTGCTCACATGTGATCCAAGTGTGTCGAAAGTATGGCTTAAACGCTAAAACATTTGTCAAACCATATTACACTATGAATGAATATTGGAGCACATATCAAGGACGATTCGAACCAATGTGTGTGTGTGGGGGGGGGGGGGGAGTATTGGGACCCCATGTTTTGAGTTGTACCGCAACTCCACTATGCGAAAAACTAAAATACTAGGTCGAGAACTAACGACGCGCATTCAGAATGAGATGGACTCGCCAGAAGCCTGTGCAAGACGACAAATGGCTTCAACTTCTCGAAATCAATAAATTTTCTTATGTGTAATTGATTGTATGTTTATTGTGTAAATGATTGTACGTTATTGTGAAAATTATTGTAAGTTTAATTACAAAATTATTGTACGTTGATTGTTCGTTTATAACACGAGTTTTGTATATATTTAATTGTTCACAAAAAAACATTTTCAAACTTTTTTATAATTAAATATTTACAAGAGGAATGCAACAAATGATATCAACGATCACGAGGCCTCATCTGTAAATGTCCTCCGGTACCACAACGAGGAGGAATAAAGTGTACAGTATCCGGTGTATATTCCAAAAGCATATGGCAATATTCTTGCCACTCAAGTATACTTTTATCATAATCAACACCAGATAATACGATACTATCTACTGACAACGCTCATATCACTAAAATGTCTTGCAGTGTGATGGTTGCCTCTTTGGATCTGAAGTGGAAAGTATGTGTTTCACGGAGTCATCTCTCAACTAAAGCCGTGATGAGGTGAAAGTCAAGTGTAATTTTAACTGACCTATAAATACCATAAAAACCAATACTGTCCAACCGACTCACAACACGCATATCGAGGGGACAAAGATCCCAAAAATATTTATCAGGAATTCTGTCTCGAAGTGTAGTATCAATATCAACTGCCCAAACATTCTCAGATCGGTGAGATGACTGCAATGATAGGAGATGACTGTCAATCGGGCCTGATGTCTTTGTAAATCCATCCTGAAATATTACACAACAAATATCAATATAACAAAAATATAAATATGGCCACCACCACCCACCACCATCTAATGCCGCCCCACCGTCGACAGCCAGCTGCTGTCAGAAAACGGCGGCCACCTCCAAACACCCCCCAATGATCGTAAAACATCCGGCGGTCTCATCCACTCATCTCCAAACTATAACTATATTTTCAATAACAACTACTAAACAACAAAAATCAAACACAAATAACAAAATAATGTAAATTTTACAACTTTCAAAAATTTATGTTATAGAAAAAATATTACCTCAGCTTCAAGAATAATAAATAACTAAACTCCACAAATTGCAAACCACAACAACTTTGAAAATTTGGCAAAAAAATGTGGATTTTGCAAATTTTTGGGGAAAAATTTCGTCTGAAAGAGGAGGAGAAATGAAGAAAGAAATGAAGCAGAAGAAAAGAAGGGTCGTTGCTTTTAAAAATCATTATTGAAGGTGCCATCTCAAATGGCGCCTTCAATAATATTTTTTAAAATATCTGAATGCGTCATCTTACATGGCGCATTCAATAATTTTTTAATGCAGAAATGAAGACGCCGCACAAAGTGGCGACTTCAACTGAAGTCGCCACTTCAAATGACGTTTTAGGTTACTTTAAAACATTTTAAAAAATCGATTATTTTGTTAAATTAATTGTTTTTATAGGTTAATTCATTAAGAAACCGCTGCCCAAAGCATCTTGCCCTAGTGACATCCGTATGCCAAATTCTTGGGTTAGTCTCGATCCGAGACCAATGGTAACAATTTTCCTCCCAAATACTCATTAAAAAAAATCATTTCAAGTTTTAAAACACTTTATCTAATGTAAAGTTTACACGTTGTTGATGATTCATATAAAATTTAATTAAACAACAGTTAATTTCTAGTATTATTGACATAACATTTTCCATCTTAGAGAGAAGAAAAAACATATAGCCGCATTATTAAGAGGCAATCTCTCTTTTCTCACGATTTACTTTTTAATATATATTTGTAAAAAATTATTATTGTTAAATATTGTCTTATGACGGGAAACATGCAGATGTTACCTTTTGGATATGTATTGGTAAACCATCAGGTTAAATATTGTTTTTAATCAATAAATATGTGTGACCTAGGGGTATAAACGTATCGAATTGAGCCGAATATGCCGAAAATTTAAGATTCGAATTCGGCTTGAAATAGTTATATTCGAGCTCGATTTCGATTCGAAAGTTCGACTAGTTTAAAATTTTGGCTCGAGTTCGGCTCGAAAATATTCGAACATGTTCGCTAGCTATTTGTACTATTGTCGAAAATAAATATCTGAAAGGTTTGAAATATTTATGTATATATAATTATATTATATTATTAAATATTAAAGTTCGCCATCAACTCGCAAACTATCGAACAAAGTTATTTGTGCTCGAGGCTAGAAAAAACTCGAACATGTTCGAGTTCGGCTTGAATTCGAGAATTTTGAATACAAATAAAATATTTTTCGAGCCGAATCAAAAAGTTCATGAACTTGTTCGATTTGTTTACACCCTTTAGTGTGACCTAAACTTTTTTTAACATATTTTGTTTTATTCATCATTGAGTAAAGTATTGACATCATAATCTCAACCGTCCAAAAGAGCGGGAAAATGGCAACAACGATCAATATAAAGCAGCTACCACGGTACCACTCATTAAATTAAGCAGAAAAGAAATAACTAATAGTTTCTCACTTTTTTGCAGTATGGCACCAAAAAGAAAACAAGAAATGAAGACGGTGAAGCCAAAACGTCCGCCACCACTGCCATCCGCCGGTGCGACGAGAGTAACACGGAGTTCCACCCGCCGAGACAATAGCCGCTCCCATCAAGCTGTCGCTGACCAGAACCACCCAAGAAAAAGAAATCCAAAACCACCACGCCGTAGCTGAACAAAAATCTGAATCACCACCACCACCATCACAGGAGGCTGAGTCTAGGGTTCCTGGTACGTCCAAGACTATCATCATCGAGCACTGCAAACAATGCAACTCATTCAAGACCAGGGCTGTTCAGGTGAAGAATGGTTTGGAGAAAAGAGGTTGCGGGAGTCAACGTTTGTTCAACCCTGAGAAGCCCAGGAGAGGCTGCTTCGAAATACGTGAGGAAAGTGGGGAGATTTTTGTGAGTTTGCTGGATTTGAAGAGGCCCTTTGAGCCGATGAAGGATCGGGACATGGGGCAGGTCATTCCGACATTATTGAGAAGATTAAATGATGGATTAGGGTTAGGGTTTGGGTTCGGTGTACGGGTTTTATGGTTCAACTGAAATGGTCACACTCATTTTCTTGAATCTAAATGAATACATTGGTTAATGTTTTTTTTTTCGTTTTTAAATCTTCGCTGTGCTTTAACCTTTTGTCATCTTTTTTTAGGACGTTGGTTGTATGACTTGATTAAAATATCCTGTTTTGTGAATCTAATCTTGGCCCTAGAGCTTGATTGATCGCGGCCTCCAGAATTAAGCATTTCGTATTGCTGTTCGTATTTTTTCCGGATTCTATTTTTCCTTGTTTTTATGCTACATTATATAACTACTTACAAGAACGTAGTTGTCATTTAAAATCAGATAAACTCAATACAATGGACAAGCTACAGAAACGATCTGTTTTCCCATAGAGATATAAACATAAAACCACTTGCCCACCAAATATAAGCCAAAATTGTCTATAATTTTTTTTACCTAATACATAAGCAATTCGAGGGCACATTTTTTATTATACTCGCACACCATTTTAGCCACGAGTTTCAATCCTCCCATCAATAATGAGTTACAAACTAAAGCAAATCCATCAGAACCTCCTCCCAAACAAGGCTTCGCCATTGTAAATATCAACATTTTCTTGAATACAACAAAGTTCAGCTAACGACTGCGCTTCTCCACATATTACAGTTACTAATAAACACAAAAATGGATTCGAACAGTTAAGTATTTTGATGGATCATCCATGAGAAACCAATGAAAAACCATATTTAGAACGTCCCCACACATTAACATGCACCTAGTATAATCCTAAAGTTGAATCTGGTATCAAGAACCGGGGACATTGAGGTTTTTGAAGAGTTCAGGAAGATGAGCATTGGTGAGTTTTGTCCTCTTGCTGATTTCGTGCTTTTTCTTCTTTGTTTTAGGTTTGGGAGCAATACCAAGGACCTGTGCCATCGCTCTACGCTTAGCAGTGTTTGTAGCAGGTTTCATCCCATTTTTCTGAAGATCCTTTTCAATGTCAATCATATCACGTGGAAGTTCAATTCCACGAAAAAATTGTTTCAACTCGTCGTCTACTTTAATAATTGTTCTTGGATCATTCGGATAGCCTATGTCCTCTTGTGAGTCGAAGTTCAATAGCAGCCATATTTGGCCTGAAGCTTTCAAGGCCTAAATAAGAATATCAATGGATCATTCTCATAGGTTATAATGACGAGCGAATATACCATTAAAGAAATCAAATATGAAAGATATTGAAGATGGCCAAGTCACCTGTAAGTCCTCCATGACTGTTGGGTATGCATCCTTGAGATCAATAACTGCAATACCCTCGGGAAATTTCCGAATTAAGACAAGAAGTTGGCTCTTATCTTTCAAAGCATGCTTGGACTGCAAACAAATATTTTAAAAAGTAATTAGTCGAAAAATCTGTTTGACCAGAAATAATGAACTAATCTCCAACGAGTTTGGCTGGTGAGCTATGCAAAGAGTGAAGGTACCTTGTAGGAGAATCGCTTCCCATCATAGCTCACTTTCGGATTGTTCCTCAAACTGTCAAATACAGCCTTGTTTGCATTCAAATCAACATAGCACGCTTCATTTATTTGTTCAGGTGTGAAGGCTTGCCTAGTCTTGAAAGAAATGAATTAATACATCAGGCAATGCTCAGCTAAATGATTAATGCTACCGCATTTAGTAGTAAATGCATTAAGGGAATTCTCAATCATAAGGGAAAAAAACAAAAGTTGGCAAGAACAGTGCAGATAAGTGTAAAGCTGCCTTATGTACCTTGAAAGACAGGCAGCACAGAAAGGCTAGCATTCATTAAAGTTACAACTGGAAAACATGTAATCACTAAATTTAGTAAAGCGTTCGACCCCAACATTAGAATTATAAAAGAGATTCAACTGAAAAAAGCTTCATCTTTTGATTGTTGAGAAAAAAAATATCAGCTCTCATTCTGCCAATCAATATAAATATGCTAGATAGATAGTTAATCCACAATAGGTCAAACGGAGCCTTTCTATTATTTTACCAAAACAGAATGACCGCTGATAACAGCGAGTCATTAGAAAGGAACTAGAACAATAGCAAGCCTGCACAGCAATTTTAACGAAAAGAACAAATACATTAACACATAGAACTAGCATTGACTTCTCTCTAAAAAATACAAAAGCCATAGGACGAGGTGCCAGTACCTCCAAGAGCAAATGAATAACTCGTTTTATTTGAGCCCCTACAGGAGCTTTCCTTATGCTGTTTATATGTTGAAGTCGTTCTGTGTCATTCGAGAATTTAACTGGAAGTGCAGGAGACTTGGCACCTGAGGGTATGGCTTTTGATGAAGTTGTTTTAGACGATCCTGCTTTAGCTGCAATGTTGACAAGGGATGACTGGCATTTCTCTTGTTGTTTCTTAAATCTATTCAAACTTTCTTCAAGTGATGTAGCCATCTATAGACAACAGTTAATAATCAAAATCCAGAAGTCTGCGGTCAGAGAAACAAAAAAATATATCACATGCAGACGATTGCTGAATTTGAAACTTATGGCAAGTAACAATGAGATGCTACAAAACCCAAACCCCACTCACAATATTGTTGAATGCAGGCGCTCGAGGACTCATATGGTGTAGGGCTCGGATTACTAACTCAAATCACATGCAAGAATTTATGGAATTAATATAGTTAGAAAAATTATTGTGGTCTTCCTAAATGATCCCATCCTTGTACTAAATAACCAATACCATCAATTCAAGCCTAAGAAAAGAAAAGAAAAGAA